>CM066051.1:35503070-36703070 GCA_033557465.1 Ichthyophis bannanicus | reverse complement strand
CAGCTGAGGAGAAGAGGCTATGCTTTCTGAGTCAAAACCCCCCACCCTGCTGAGCAGGGGCCGGTGTTGGTGACTTGGGGGCCTTCTGCCTACGGGGCCCATGACCCTGCCCCTTGGCCTGCTGACCCTGTTGGGGAGCTGCAGAGACCTGATAATGAGGGTATTGTTTATAGGCAGATGACTTCCTCAGGTAAAAGGTCTTTTTTCCCCGAGTCCTTCTTCTTCTGAGAAGGGGCAGAGGTTTTTCTGGACAGCCTAGTCCTGGTCAGAGTCTCGGTCTCGAGTTCTGCAGCCTTTTCAGCCATGGGCTTGCCAAAGAGGTTTTAACCTCAGCAGGGGACATCGACCAACTTGTCCTGTACCCATGGCTCGAGGTCGGATGACTGTAGCCAAGCCTGTCGGCGGGCACCGATGCCGGCCCCGGCTACTCGGGCCGAAGCCTCGAAGCCATCGTAGGCTGCTCGAGAGATAAACTTTGAGCACTCTCGAATACCGGTGGACAAGGCCTGGAACCTCTGCAAAGGTTCCTCGGAGAGACCAGCAGAGAACCCGGCAATCTCCTTTGCCAGGTCTCGGAGATGCATGCCCATGTAGAGCTGGTATGTCTGGACACGGCAAGCAAGCATAGAGCCCTGGAAGCACTTCTTACCGAGGGCATCCAGGTTCTGGGCCTCCAGGCTGGGAGGCACCGAGGAGTGCATCTTCTGACTTTTCAGTCGATGCATGGCCGATTCCACAACCATGGAGTAGTGCGGTAATTGTACCTTTTGGAACCCGGGGCTCTTGCGGACTCGATAGATGGAATCGACCCGCTTGCTTAACACCAGCGTCGAGGCCGGGGTCTCCCACATGCGGAAGAGCAGCCGCTCCAGCATCGGAGGAACCGGTACAGTAAAGGCCTCCTTCGGGGGAGAGTCATACTGGAGGGCCTCGAGCTCCTCGGCTCGAGGCTCCTCCTTGGGATCCACGGGGAAGGCCAAGGCCTTAGCCATATCCCGCACGAAGTCCGAGAACCGGGTATCCTCTGGTGGGGATTGTCTCCAAGGTTCGGACTCCGGCGAGTCCGATGGGACACACCGAGTCCGATAGGTGTCGGGTGACTCTTCGTCCTCTGTCTCCCAGCCCGACTCCTCGGAGGAGGTGTCGAGTGGCTCCGGTCGGACGGGCACCGATGCCCTCCGCTCCGATGCCGAGGGTACCGGCGTCGACGTGGACTCGAGGATCGGCTCGGCCTCCGGGGTCGACTTGGACGTCGATGTCCCGGTGGTCGGGGCAGATGCACCGGTGAGACCGGCGATCAATGCCCGCTGCTGTTCCATGAAGGCAGCGAGGCTGCTCTCCAAGGCCGTCAACCTGAGTCCGAGCTCAGGAGACCCAGCAGCCCCCGACTCGGGGCCCTGACGGCATCGGGCCCGACGTCGGCTCCCTTGGAGGAGAGTCCACGAGGACTACAGCACTCACGTGTCCAGGAGACTCCATCTCGAGACAAGGTTGCTTGGCAGGCCTCTCCGACTCCGAAGACCCGGGACTGCTATCGGGGCTATGCGACCTGGCTCTCGAGGAACCAGGAGCGTCCACTGACGCCGCCCTCGCGGGTTTCTTCTTCCTGCGCTGCTCCCGTGAATGAGACCCCTGCTCAGAGGAACCTCGACGCTGCTCGGGGCCGGAGTCCCGAGACGTCGAGGCCTCTGACGAAGTCCGGGCCCGTCCGGACACGGAGTCAGAGAAGATCCTATCCTTCTGGTGCTGCCGACTCCTCAACGCCTTCGAGGACATTTTGCCACACGGACCACAAATCATCGGGTCATGATCGGGTCCAAGGCAGCAGAGGCAGCAGTCGTGTGTGTCGGTAAGAGACATAAGTTTCTTACACCAATCACACTTTTTAAACCCGCTGGCAGCCATCGGGGGAAAAAGGGCCCCTGCGAGGTCAAAAGACAGGGCTGCCAGCGAAAAAAGAAAAAATGGCGCGAACGCTAGTCACGAAGGACAAAAAACGAAAAAGGAGAGAGTGGGCTCGATACCGGCGTATCGGGCCCAGGCGGGAAAAGGATCCGGCGTCGAACTGAAGGAGAATTACAAAAAATAGGGAAAATCAACTTTTTCCTCGGCGAAAACGAACTACGTCCGTCGGGCTCTGCGTAAAAAAGAAGACTGAGCAAGATGGCACCCTTGGGCGGGAAGGGGACCGCGCATGCGTGCTGCAATTCCCAAAGGCTTTCTTTGAAAGCTGGGGAAATGCTCCGCATGAGGGCTCCGTCGGCGCCAACGTCACCCATATGTGAGGACTAACTTCCTGCTTGATCCTGGAGAAAGGATATGCATTGTGCAATCCAGTTAGATAGAGTTCTTTTGGAAACTGGAAGTCCCAAATTACTAGAATCAAAAGCAACAAAAAGTTGAGAAGACGTCCTATGTTGCTTTGTTCTTTGTAGGTAAAAGGCCAAAGCTCTTTTACAGTCCAAAGTATGAAGGTTCCTTTCTGCACTGGAGGCATGAGGCCTCGGAAAGAATACAGGAAGGTAAACCGCTTGGTTTAAATGGAAAGGCAAAACCACCTTTGGCATAAAGTGTGGATGAGTTCTAAGAACAACCTTATCATGGTGAAATCTTGTATAAGGAGGATCAGCCACTAACGCTTGCAATTCACTAATGCGACGTGCGGAGGTGATTGCAATTAGGAAGATGACCTTCCAGGACAGGAACTTCAGAGATGTAGTGGCTAAGGGTTCAAAGGGCGGTTTCATGAGCTGCCCAAGAACAAGATTTAAATCACATGCTACCGGCAGTGGTCTAATGGGAGGCTTTGTCAATAGAAGACCTCTCATAAATCTTGCTATGAGTGGATGAGAGGAAATAGGTGGTCCATTTAGAGGCTTGTAGGAAGCTGCA
The DNA here is from genome assembly GCA_033557465.1 of Ichthyophis bannanicus. Taxonomy (NCBI): domain Eukaryota; kingdom Metazoa; phylum Chordata; class Amphibia; order Gymnophiona; family Ichthyophiidae; genus Ichthyophis; species Ichthyophis bannanicus. The sequence continues at coordinate 36,700,178 of CM066051.1, read as the reverse complement.
ATTGCACTAAGATGGACTCTTACTGAATTGGTCTTTAGACCAGAATTTGATAAATGAAGGAGGTACTCTAGTACCGACTCCAGACTATCACAAGGGGGTTTAGTCCCTTTTGAAAACACCATATCGTAAAACGTTTCCACTTAAAGGCGTATGAACATCTTGTAGAAGGTTTTCTAGAAGCCTGAAGGATGTCCTTCACCTTTTGAGAAAGGTGGAGATCCTGCAGGTCTAGGCTTTCAGCAACCAGGCCCTGAGATGCAGGGACTGGGGATTCGGGTGCCATAGTGTCCCGTTCTCTTGGGAGAGAAAATCTGGAGCACACCCTAACCCCAGAGGTGCAGCTTGAGAGAGATGTAGAAGCAGAGGATACCATGTTTGCCGTGGCCCCAACGTGGCGCTATGAGAATCATACGACCTCTGTCTCTCTGAAGCTTGAAAAGTGTTTTGGGGATGAGGGGAATGGGTGAGAAGGCATAGAGGAATTCTTCACCCCAGTGAAGGAGGAAGGCGTCCCTTGCCTGACCATTTTGAGCCAGAATTCTGGAACAGAACCGGGGAAGTTTGGCATTCAGTGGACTTGCAAAGAGGTCTATGTCTGGGGTTCCCCAGATCTGAAATATCTTGGCTACCTGGTCTAGGTGGAGAGACCATTCGTGAGACAGCAGTATTCGGCTGAGTTTGTCTGACCAAAGGTTTTGAATGCCTGGAAGATATACCACGAGAAGGTGAATTTGATGTTCTCTGGCGAGGACCCATAGTTGTAAAGCTTCGTTGCATAATGACAGAGAGCCTGTTCCGCCCTGTTTGTTCACGTAGAATATGGCTACTTGATTGTCTGTTTGGACTAGGACTGTCTTGTAGCTGAGCTGGGCTGGGCATGGAATACTCGAAGAGCGAGAAAGATTGCTCTGAGTTTCAGGAGGTTTATGTGAAGACAAGCCTCCTGTGGAGTCCAGGTGCACTGGATAGAGAGATCGTGCAGGTGGTCTCCCCCTCCCGCCTGTGATGCATCTGTTGTTAGGGTGGCCTGGAATAGTGGTTGCTAGAAAGGAGACCCCACTTAAAGGTTTTCCAGTGATTGCCACCACTGGAGGAACGAAACCAGTCGCTGTGAGTTTGTTATTTTGTCCGACAGGCGACCTGTGGACAGGGTCCACTGGGCTGCTCGCATGTGGAGACGAGCATAGGGAACCACATGAACAGTGGATGCCATATGTCCTAGTAGTTGCAGCAGTTCTCGAGTAGTTAGGTAAGTCTTTACTGCTGCCTAGGAAGCTAGCTGCACTATGCGAAGACAGCGGGGCTGTGGGAGGAAAGCCCTTGATTGTCTGGTATCTAGCCGAGCTGCTATTAACTCCAGGGACTGTGAAGGAGCAAGATGGGATTTTGGGAGGTTTATGACCAATCCTAAGTATTGGAGGATTCGCATTGTGCGAAACAGAGCAGAGCTGGCTTCTGGAACTATGGGGGCTCGAATGAGCCAGTCATCTAAGTAAGGGAATATCCCTAGAGTTCGTAGGAATGCAGCTATCACTGCCGTGCATTTCGTGAATACTCTTGGTGCCAAAGCCAGACCAAAGGGAAGAACCTTGTATTGGAAGTGTTTTTCCTGGTAAAGGAACCGGAGGAATTTCCTGTGATCTGGATAGATGAGAATATGAGTATACGCATCCTTTAGATCTAGAGAACAAAGCCAATCCTGACTTTGAAGGTATGGCAGAAGAATTCCTAGAGAGATCATTTTGAACTTTTCTCGGAACAGATATTTGTTCAATTCTCTGAGGTCTAAGATGGGCCTGTATCCTCCTGTTTTCTTTGGGATAAGAAAATAGGGGGAGTAGAACCCTGTACCCTGTTGGAGAATGGGTACCTCCTCTATTGCTCCGTGAGCAAGGAGTGTTGTGACCTCTTGACCTAAGAGATTGTCTACAGAGGTCTGAGAATTGAACTGCCTTACGATTGTAGGAGGGGGCATGTGGGAAAATGGAGCTTGTACCCCTCTCGTACAATGGACAGAGTCCAATTTTCTGCTGTTATTTGGTGCCATCTGTTGGCAAAATGACACAACCTGCAGGGAATGGCTATTTTATTTATTTATATTCTCTTATATACTGTGCTATTCTGCATCAGTGTGGTTTACATTGAACAAACTGAAATTACATTGAACAGGGTATTATAACTTGGAGATAACTATTTTACAGGGAACATGGGCTATGGAGGGTTAAGTGGCTTGCCCAAGACCACAAGGAGCACCTGTGGGACTAGAAACCCCAGTCCTTCCAGCCCATGGTTGCTGTCCTCTAGTGGGATTTGAACCCCTGACCTTCCGGCCTGAAGTACCTTGCCCCAACCACAAGGCTACTCCTCCACTTCTATGGGCTCTGGACCCTTCAGGGGCAGGAAGGCTAAGTTCTCTAGGAAGGAGTCAAAGGCCTTGAGGAGGCTGAGCCTGTGAAGCTGGCTGAGCTCTCAGCCCTTTGGGTTTCTTTTGCTGTCTAGTTTGCTGCTGTTGTCCCTTTTGGGCAGCTTGAACTGGACCTTGCCCCTGCTGGGCATAAGGAGGATACAATTTCCTCTTTTTGCTGAAAAAGGTTTTTTTATAGGGTTTCTTTTTGGCTGGATTGGCTGTAGATTTTGACAATCCATCCAAGGTGATATTGTCTGCTTCTATCTCATTAGCCTTTTCCTGCCAATTCTTGCCAAAGAGGTTTTCTCCTGTGCAAGGAATATTTCCAAATTTATCTTGTACCCAAATTTCCAAGTCTGATGCCTGAAGTCAGGCAATCTGACGTGCACCAATGGCAATAGCAGAGGTTCTGTTGATGCATTCAAAGCAGTCAAAGGCTGCACGGTTTACAAACTTGGAAACATCCTGAGCATGTTTGACAAGAGTGAGATAGTCTTGTCTTTTGTCATCAGGAAGAAGGGAGCTCATAAGCCCCAAGTCTCCTGTGACCTCTTTAAGGAACATTCCCATATACAAGATATAGGAACTGATCCTAGCTGAGAGCATGGAAGCTTGGAAGCATCAACGTACAAAGGCATCGAGAGTCCTGCACTCACGACCTGGAGGATTGGATGCATGCCTCTTTGCACTTTTCATCCTACGCATGGCTGACTCCACTACCATTGAACGGTGTGGTAACTGAGTTTTTTGGAAGCCAGGAAAGGGTGGTACTCGATACATGGTATCGAGTCTCCGAGAATGAGGAGATGTGGTTAAAGGTGTTTCCCACATCCTCAGCATCAGATGATGAAGGATCTGATGAATAGGCAGAGTAGCTGCTTCTTTGGGAGCATTAGGGTACTGAAGAATCTCTAATTCTTGTGCCCTAGGTTCTTTTTCAGGAGCTACCGTGACTGAAAGGCCTCGAGCCACATCACGAATAAAATCCTGAAAAGACATATCCTCTGGAGGAGACATCCTGCGTTGAGGAGAAGAGGGGTCCTCCGGAAGAAGCACTCTGGTACCGGCAGAGTCATCAGAGTCATCGGAATCGGAAGATTCGAAATATCTCCGATCCCGATGTTCATGCAGAGCACGGTACCGGTATCGATCGAAGTCGGTATCGTGTCCCAGACTGATCTGTCGATGCCGGAATAAGTCTCAAGACAGGGCATGGGGGAATCCCCACCGAGGTCAATGCTATCGGTACTGGTGCCTGTCGAACCGTCTGTAACGGTCTCAACGGTACCGCAGCTGTGAGAAGAGCTGCAAGACTGCATTCGATAGCGAGGAATCTCTGGTCTATCGACACTGCTGATGTTTGGGTGTCGGTACCGGTAGAAGTGGCCGGAACCCCTGAGCATGGCACCAGTAGTTCTGTTGAGGTGGAGGCCTCGAGAACATCCTGGAGCTTCCCGCCGGGGCTGTTTTGCCGGTGAAGTCCCCTCAAGGGCAACACCAATGGCATCTCGATGCTTAGAAGGAGATCTACCCTTTGAGGACCAGATTTTATGTTTAGTTACTTGAGATCAATGGGAGGAAGATGAGGCTCTGGAAGACGTCGATGCGACGGACATCGCATCCGAAGAAAAAAGGGTAACGAGTTTTGCAGCTCTATTCTGCTGTCCCCTTTTTGTCATCCTTGTACAAGAGAGACACTCCGATGGAGAATGGTCAGGCCCTAAACATTTAAGGCACCAGTCATGGGTTAGGTGACGGAGATGGTACCGCCACACTTAGTACATTTCTTAAAACCACTAGCTGGTTTTTCCATTTTGAAGGAAAATGGGGCCTAGTGCCCAAAATGGCGCCTAGGCCAAGGAAAAAAAGTTTCTGAAGAGAAACACTTCAGAAAGTGACAGGAGAGCATCACCCTGGTGTGGCAGGAAGTGATCCTGTAACTAGGACCTGTCCTCCTTGTGATGTAAAACCCTCTCGCACCGAGGACATTTCTCCAGGGCCATGTGCCCATGAGGGAAGGGTTAGGACAGCCGTTATAGTTGGTGATTTGATAATTAGGTATGTAGATAGCTGGGTGGCTGGTGGATGTGAGGATCGCCTGGTAACATTCCTGCCTGGTGCGAAGGTAGCGGACCTCACGCGCCACCTAGACAAGGTCTTAGATAGTGCTGGGGAGAAGTCTGCTGTCTTGGTACATGTCGGTACCAATGACATAGGAAAATGTGGTAGGGAGGTTCTGGAGGCTAAATTTAGGATTTTAGGTAGGAAGTTGAAATCCAGAACTTTCAGGGTAGCGTTCTCCGAAATGCTTCCCGTTCCATGCGCATGACCCAAAAGGCAGGCAGAGCTCCGCAGTCTCAATGCGTGGATGAGACGATGGTGCAAGGATGAGGGTTTTGGATTTGTTAGGAACTGGGGAACATTCTGAGGAAAGGAGGGGCTCTTCCGAAGGAAGGGGTTTCACCTTAACCGGGATGGAACCAGGCTGCTGGCATTCATCTTTAAAAAGGAGATAGAGCAGCTTATAAAATAGATAATAGGGGAGAGCCAACAGTCGCACAAGAGCGCATGGTTCGTAAGAATGTATCCTTGAAGGATAGTACCAAAAGCAGAGAGGTTCCAAAAAAGAGTAAAGTAGCCCAAATGCCCTCGAGTATGGAGCAGACAGAGCTTAAAGATCCCAAATTACCCATGCCTATCAATAGCCAGATTAATATGAATAAAATACAGTCTCTAAAATGCTTGCATACAAATGCTAGAAGTCTAAAAAATAAGATGGGAGAGTTAGACTATATAGCACTAAATGAGAGGTTAAATATGATTGGAATCTCAGAGACATGGTGGAAGAAGGACAACCAGTGGGACACTGTGATACCTGGGTACAAACTATATCGTAATGATAGAGCTGATCAAATTGGTGAATCAGAAAGGATTAAAGTTTTGCAGGAAACAAAATTTGCTGTAGAATGGATGATGATGAAATGCTCAAAGAAATCAAGGAAGCTAACAAAAGTTACAGCGCAGTAATAATAATGGGTGTTTTCGAGACAGTCAACATGGCTTTAGACAAGGAAGATCTTGTCTTACTAATCTGTTATGTTTTTTTGAAGGTGTGAATAAACAGGTAGACAAAGGTGAGTCGGTTGATATAGTGTATCTGGACTTTCAGAAAGCCTTTGACAAGGTCCCTCATCAGAGATTTTGGCAAAACTAAAGAGTCATGGGATAGGAGGCAGTGTACTATTGTGGATCAGGAACTGGTTAAAAGATAGAAAGCAGAGGGTAGGGCTAAATAGCCAATTTTCCCAATGGAGAAAGGTGAATAGTGGTGTACCCCAGGGATCTGTGCTGGGTCCGCTGCTTTCTGACATATTCATAAATGACTTGGAAAAGGGAATAACGAGTGAGGTTATCAAATTTGCAGATGATATAAAACTATTTAAAGTTGTTAAAACCCAAGAGGATTGTGGAAAATTGCAAGAGGATCTTGATAAATTGGAAGACTGGGCATCAAAATGTCATATGAAATTTAATGTGGACAAGTGCAAAGTTATGCACCTTGGAAAGAACAACCCAAACTATGGTTACACGATGCAAGGTTCCTCATTAGGAACCACCACCCAGGAAAAAGATTTAGGCGTCATTGTGGATAACATGTTAAAACCCTCGGCCCAGTGTGCAGTGGCAGCCAAGAGAGCAAATAGAATGCTAGGTATCATAAGGAAATCATAACTACACTTACCTGGTAATTGTAGTTCCTTGAGTGACGACAGTTCAGTCCTCTATGTCTGGGTTGTCAATCTCCTCCTGCAGCTTGGAGACAGGTATGTCAAAACAATGACATCACTGGATATAGCCTGCTGCACTCCGCCTTCCATCCCAGTGTGAACTATTAACAAAGCAGACTCACAGGAGCAACAAATAAGTAGCCAACTACAAACATAGCAAAAAGATGAAACCAAACACTAAACTCCTAAGCATCCACCCTCTCCGATCAGGCTTTCTTACCCCTTGCCTTGCCATAGAGAAAGTGAACCCCTTAACAAAGAGAAAGAAAACTGAGCTCACCTGTAACTTTCTCCTGCCCATCACCATGGCTGGAACCTCCTAGAAATCCCTGGGCGGGAAGGAGGACTGAACTGTCGTCACTCAAGGAACTACAATTACCAGGTAAGTGTAATTATGATTTCCTTATCGTTCCTCCAGTTCAGTCCTCTATGTCTGGGATGTACCAGAGCAGTAATCATTGGGAGGGACCCTTCCAGCCAGCGGACAAAACTGCCGACCCGAAGCGAGCATCGGCCACCGCCGCAACGTCAAGTCTGTAATGCTTGCTGAAAGTATGTAGCGACGACCATGTCGCTGCCCTACAAATGTCTCCCGGCGGAACCAAACCGTGTTCCGCCCAGGAACAAGCCTGCGCTCTTGTGGAATGTGCCCGCAATCCGACGGGCACCTTTCGACCCTGAATCAAATAAGCGGAGGCAATCGCTTCCTTTACCCACCGAGCGATGGAAGCCTTCGCCGCAGCCTCCCCTTTGCGTGCACCACCGAACAGAACAAATAACCAATCCGACTTACGGAAGCACTCGGTGATCCTTAAATACTGACGCAACGCCCTCTGAACATCCAAAAGATGAAGACTGCGATCCGAACCGCCGCCCTCCAGGGCCCCAAGGACGGGCAAACAAACCGCCTGATTCAAATGAAAAGGGGAAACTACCTTAGGCAAAAAGGACAGCACCGGACGGAAAACCACTTTCTCCCTGGAAAAAGATAAGAAAGGTTCCCGGCATGACAACGCCTGCAACTCGGAAATCCTTCTAGCCGAACAAATGGCCACTAGAAACACCGTCTTCAACGTCAAATCTTTAAGGGATGCCCGGCGCAAAGGCTCAAATGGTGACTTGACCAAAGCTGCGAGAACGAGATTAAGGTCCCACGGTGGAATGCACACCCTACGCGCCGGTTGGAGCCTAGCGACCGCCTTCAAGAATCGGATGACATCGGGGTGAGTCCCTAACGGCACCCCATTGATCTTACCCCTATAACAGGCCAGGGCCGCCAACTGGACGTGCAAGGAACTAGCGGCGAGACCCTTCTCAAAACCATCCTGCAAAAACTTCAAAACCACCGGAGTGGACACAGTGAGAGCTCGGACTAGACGCCGAGAACACCAATCTTCAAAGATACGCCAAACCCGTACATACGCTAAGGACGTCGAATGCTTCCGCGCCCTAAGCAGGGTCTCTACAACCACCGACAAATAGCCTTTCTTTTTCAGTTTAGCCCTCTCAATGGCCATACCGTAAGCGAGAATCGATCCACCTGCGGCATGAACAGTGGCCCCTGCCGCAGCAGATCCGCCCGCTCCGGCAGCCTCCAGGGAACGCCCTCCAACAGGCGCACCAGATCCGCATACCAAGGCCGCCTCGGCCAGTCGGGCGCCACTAACAGGACTTTCCCCTTGTGCACTCCGATCCGTTGAACTATCCTGCCGATCAATGCCCATGGGGGAAACACATACAGAAGGCCCGCCGGCCACGGGCGCAACAGCGCGTCTATGCCCTCGGACATCCTCTCGCGCCTTCTGCTGAAGAACCGGGCGACCTTTGCCGACCGAAAGGTCGCCATGAGATCCATCACCGGAGGACCCCAACGCTCTACTATCTGCACGAAAACTTCGGGATGCAGCTCCCACTCTCCTGCATCCACGTGCACCCTGCTGAGGAAGTCCGCGGTGACATTGTCCTTTCCGGCAATGTGTGCCGCCAAGATCGCTGGCAACCGAAGCTCCACCCAGGCGAACAACTCGTCCGCCTCTGCCTCCATGGCGGCACTTCCCGTGCCCCCCTGCCGGTTGATGTACGCCACCGTCGCTGAATTGTCGGAGAGCACTCTTACGGGCCTGCCGCGGAGCACTACTTCGAACGCCTGAAGGGCCAGGAACACCGCCCTCAGCTCCAGAGGGTTGATCAACCATGATACCTCCAGCGCAAACTGGCTCTCGGAGTGAGCCCCCCAGCCTGCTAGACTGGCGTCCGTAAACAACGGGACCCACACCGGCTGCTCCAGCGGCATGCCCGCTGCCAGGGACGACCTGACCAACCACCAACGCAGGGAGCGCCTGGCGGTGAACGGACAAGGAAGCCGCTTGCTCAGGGAATCAGACTGATGTGACCACCGGCGAAGCAGCGCTCTTTGGAGAGGCCGCATATGGACCTTGGCCCATGGCACCGCCTCCAACGTCGCCGCCATCGTGCCTAGGACTCGGAGGTAGTCCCACGCCGACGGCGCATACACCGACCGAAACTGTCTGACCAGGGTTCTCAACCCCTCGGCCCGCTTGTGTGGCAGAAACACCTGCCCTCTCTTGGTGTCGAACCGAACCCCGAGGTATTCGAGGACCTGGGTTGGCTTCAACTAACTTTTGGCCGGGTTGACCACCCAACCGAGACTCTGCAAAAATTTCACTACCCGGTCCGTCACCCGAAGACTCTCCTCCTCGGACTTGGCACGGATCAACCAATTGTCGAGATACTGGTGAACGAGAATGCCCTCTTTGCGCAACGCCGCTGCCACCACGACCATGATCTTGGTGAAGGTTCGCGGCGCCGTGGCCAACCCGAAAGGCAACGCCTGGAACTGATAGTGCCCCCAAGGAAGGGCGAACCGCAGAAACCTCTGATGCTCCAATCGGATGGGAACGTGCAAATACGCCTCTGTAAGGTCCAGAGATGTCAAGAACTCCCCTTGACGCACCGCCACTATAACCGACCGTAGGGTCTCCATCCAGAAATGCGGGACGCGCAAGCAACGATTCACGGCCTTCAGATCTAGGATGGGTTGCAACATGCCGCCCTTCTTCGGCACAATGAAATAAATTGAGTATTGACCCAAGCCGTAATTGGCTTTGGGGACCTCCACCACGGCCCCCAATTGAAGCAGACGCTCCAAGGTTCCGCGAACTGCCGCCGTTTTCTTTGGGCCCCGGCAAGGAGACAGTACAAACGAGTCCGACACGGGTTTCGAAAACTCCAGGGCATAGCCGTGCTGCACGATCTCGAGCACCCACTGGTCGGAGGTGATGTGGGTCCAAGCGGGGAAAAACTCCTGAAGTCGCCCACCTATGGGAGGCTCCGCCGCTGGGACCCGCCTCGTTTCATTGTATCTTACGCGCTCGCGGGGTTGGCAACGAAACCTCTATTCGCCCCCCGAAACCCCCGAAAGCCCAGGGCCCGAGACGGAAACCTGCCCCTCTGGAAACTTCCGAATCGTGGCGAACGAAACCTCCGGAAATCTCGAAACTGACCCCGAAATCCTTGGCCGGACTTGGCCTGTTTCGGTCTATCCTCCGGGAGCTGACCCGCCTTGGACTCCCCCAGGTCTTTCACCAACTTATCCAACTCCTCACCAAACAGCAAGCCCACCTTAAAGGGAAGCTTGCTAAGACGGGACTTCGACGGGCCGTCCGCCGCCCAATTCCTCAACCATAATAAACGCCGGGCAGCTACTGCGGATGCGGTGCTATTAGCTAGCGCCCTGATCAAATCATAATGAACATCTGCCAAGTAGGCCGCCCCTGACTCCAGGCAATCCAGTTCTCTCAGTTCCTCGAGATCGAAATGAGGAGACTGACGCAGTCGTTGGGCCCATCGCAAGGCAGCTCTGGCCACCCACGCTCCACAGATGGACGCCTGCAGTGACATAGAATCCGCCTCAAAAACCTGCTTGAGCAGACCGTCCACCTTACAGTCCTGAGTATCTTTCAAGGCCGCACTGCCTTCCACTGGAATGGTGGTCTTCTTTGTAACTGCCGAAACCACCGCGTCCACCCGCGGAGACCGGAACCTTTCCTTATCGGCTAACGGATATAATCTCTTCAAAGTCCGCAAGCCCCGCAGACCTGCTTCCGGCTTATCCCACTCATCTTGAATCATTTTGTCCACCACCTTGTGTACTGGAAACACCACCTGAGTCTGTCGGACTGCCCGGATAACTGGGTCCTCCACCTCTTCCTCCACCGCTACCTGCGGTGCCAGATGCAACATCTGCAAGGTCTCCGAGATCAAGGCTGCCAACTCTTCTCTACAGAAGACTCTAAATTATCGTAGCTTGATCTTCAGGTTCAGGAATCTCCCCTTCTTCGAGATCCTGGGTGCCCTCTTCCGGATCCCATTCTGGGACGGAAACCTCAGGCCAATCCCCCTCCGCCAGCACAGGATCCCTGGTTCTCGCCCGCTTAGGCGCCGAAGGTCCCTCACCCAAATCCTCAGAGGCCTCCAGCTGCGGAGGTGGCGACGCCAGCAACCCAGGGCCCACTGCTGCCCCCTGTCGCTTTAGGCAGAAAGCCTGATGCATGAGCAGCACAAACTCCGGACTAAACTCACCGAGGGCCGGCGACGGCACCGGTAGAGAGACCCCGGAAGACCCCAGCAGCTCCTCCACCGCAGCCCCCTGCGGCACAGGTCGCGGGGACGCAGCCCGCCCACCTGCAGGCGCTCCCTGCGCTTCAGTGGACTCCTGCATTTCTATCTGCTGCTCCACAGCGGATGATAGTGTCGCACAGCCCCGGCACACTCCAGTATCAGCACGGTCCCTCTTCTGGTGCCACACACAATACACTGTGGCCGGGCAGCCATATAGCCAACGAGCCAAAACCCCAGAGCCTAACCGCAAGCCCTCTCCCAAACCGGAGCCTGAGCTGCGCTTGAGGCTTCCTCCTTTCCTGTTTCTTTTTATTTTTTTTGAAGAGAGACCTTTTTTTTTTTTTTTTTTTTTACTCTTAATACACTGCTACCACCAGTAAAAAATCCCTTCCAGGCAGCCCCCCTTCCCTTGTGTGAAGGCTGAACGGAAGAGGAATCAGCGATTAAGGGGACCCCCTCCAAAATAAAACAAATCAAAAACAAAAGAACTCAAAGTAAGTGAAAACAAATCAAATCGGGCCCCGAATCTGACTGCAGTGGCAGGCTTATCTGTAACACGCGGCCTCTCCGCGGCTCATAAAATGGCCGCCAAGAAATCACCGCGCTGCCAAAAAAGGCACCAAACACCCCGCGGGAACCCTCTTACCCAAAAAGAAGGCTGCCCCCGCAGAAAAAACGGATGAAGCCGATGGCAGGCTTACCGGCTCGATCCGCAGCTGCTCCGACGAAACGGATCCACTGACTGCATGAAGCACCGGCTGGCAACTTCCCCGTCGGCTTTTGCACTGGCAGGGGAGCCGCGGCAAGACAGGCAGTCAGAAATATGCTGCCGTTGTTAAGATGGGCTCTCCCCCGAAGGTCCTGGGGGAGAGACCTCTGTGCTCCAAGGGGGGAAGACTCGAAAGCCCTGAGCCAGAACCCCCAAACACCTCGCAGGCACAGGCAAGGAGCAAAGGAGCCGGAGCAACAGATGTGCCGTCAATCAGTCCAGTAATTCCGTTTTTTTTTTTAAAGAGATACCGATCAAATTAAATTAAACCAAGTATGTTAACCCTATCTACCACTACACTAAAAGCTCCTTATCCATTCCTCCAGAAAGCCCTTCTACAAGGCTCGTCAAGTCCTCCTGCTGCATGGAGACTGGTAACACTGGGATGGAAGGCGGAGTGCAGCCGGCTATATTCAGTGATGTCATTGTTTTGACATACCAGTCTCCAAGCTGCAGGAGGAGACTGACAACCCAGACGTAGAGGACTGAACTGGAGGAACGATAAGGAAAGGAATAGAAAATAAAACAAAGGATATTATAATGCCTCTATATCATTCCATGGTGAGACCGCGCCTTGAATACTGTGTGCAATTCTGGTCGCCGTATCTTAAAAAGGATATAGCGTTATTAGAAAAGGTTCAAAGAGCCACCAAAATGGTAAAGGGGATGGAAGGATACCCCTATGAAGAAAGACTAAAAAGGTTAGGGCTCTTTAACCTGGAAAAGAGACGGCTGAGGGGAGATATGACAGAAGTCTATAAATTAATGAACAGAGTGGAACGGGTAAACGTAGATCGATTGTTTATGTCATCAGAATATAGAAAGACTAGGGGACATTCAATGAAGCTACAGGGTGAGCTATTTAAGACTAATAAAAGAAAATATTTTTTCACTCAAAGTGTAATCAAACTCTGGAATTTGTTACCAGAGGATGTAGTAAAGGCTGTTAATGTAGTTGGGTTTAAAAAAGGTTTGGACAAGTTCCTGGAGGAAAGGTCCATAAACTATTATTAAGAAGGGACCCAGGATATCAATGCTTGACCCAATACAAGCATTGTGGAACCTGTGTCTTTTGGGGAAATTGCTAGGTACGTATAACCAAGATTGGCCACTGTTGGAAACAGGATACTGGGCTTGATGGACCTTGGTCTGACCCAGTATGGCATATCTTATATTCTTATGTTATGTTCTTAAAGTAATTTGTTTTTTTGAAAGAAAGAAGAAAGGAGAACCGGCGGTACCGGTAAGCGTCGAACAGAGGCAGACGCGACCACAAAAAATAAAGTTAAAGAAGCGATTTTCTGAGGTGACAGGGTATGCAACCTGTCAGCTCCGCGGAAAACGAAGAACTGAGGAGGGACAGTTGGAGAGGCGGGAAGGCAGCACGCAGGCGCTGTGGGATGCTCCCAATAGCTTTCCTATTGGAAGCTTTGGAGCGTTCCCGCACAGGCTCCGTCGGTACCAACGATACCCATATGTGAAGACTACATTCCTGCTTGTTCCTGGAGATATATTAGAGCATTTTCTAATCTATTGGGGTAATATTCACTTAAGGCAGTCTTTAAAAACCAGTTGAGGCATGCAAAATATATAAGATATTCACTGGCAGTATCCTCATAACAGCTACTTCCGAATATCCAGTATTTGCCAATGGCTATCTATTTAGTGGTGATTTTCAGCCACACTATCTGCATAGCCATTTTGCATAGACTTAGGACAACTTTGTACCAGTCCAAAGTTCAGAGCCATGCTAGCATTAGGCAAACTAGTCTGTTGCCTAGAGCACCATCCCTCTGAGGGGCAGCCATTGCCACTGCAGTCGCCCCTCTCCTGGACTGACAGCGATGACAATAGCTGCAAACAACCCCGCGGTGCTTATCTTCAAGCTGTGTGCATGGGAAGTCAGCATCAGGCGGTAGAAGCAAACAGCCCCATGGCACTGAAGTTTGAAAGTAAGCTCCAGGGGGCTGTTTGCAGCTCTTGCCGCTGCTATCAGTTTCCAGAGAGAGGTGGCAATAGGCGGTGCAGGGAAGGGGGGCACAAGAGATGAGATTTGCTTAGGGAGCCTCATCTCTTTGCTCTGGCCCTGCCAAAGTTATGCAGAGCACAGTGCTTAAAAGTGCTGCCACCCAGATAAGTGGTAATGCCTCCCCAACTCAACCCCGACCCTATCCGTACAGCGCTGCAGAGGTCAGTTAACTGTACTGTGCTCTCTGCAATGCAGTTAGTGCACAGTAATTGTTTTTAATTTTTTAAGGGCCATAAAGTCAATGCTGACTCCTAGTGACCCAGCAGTCCCTGGGTTTTCTTGGCAAGGTATAACTGGAAGTAGACTGGCAGGCCTTTTCTTTGGAGGCAACGGAGGATAAAGTGACTTTCCCAAGGTCTTGTGAGACCAGCGCCAGTTCCTACATCGTGCATCATCTTTAGATAACAACAGCTATAGCTTCGGATAGCAAGTGTCTGTGTGGTGCAATGGTGATGTGCCAGTCTCTGAGTGCGATGTTGTTGTAGGTGGTGTGCAGGGCTGCAATGCCTGTGTACATGTGCAGCAGAGCTGGGCAACTTCTGTGTGTGCGGTGCAAAAGTGAGGTTCCTTTGTGTATACGTGTGTATGCAGTGTGGAGCTGGGGTATATCTCTCCTATGGAGGTGGGGCACCTGTATTTGGTGTAATGTGCTTCTTGTGTGTGTGCTCTTGGGGGGAAGGGAATGCACTTTTAGGTAAACAGACATTGTGCCCTCTTGTCCCCTTGCATTCATCCCTTTAACCTTTTTCTGTTCCCCTTCCAGACTCTCTCCCCTTTCCCTTCCCCCAAGTACTCCCATCCTCCCCTGCCCTGGATTCCCACCGATCTCTTTCCTGTTTTTTTTTAGTTTGGGCCCTTTAAAAGTTTAACTCACTTCCCACTCCCCAACGTTTCTTTTTTGTTCTTTTTTATTGCAGTCCCTGACCGGCTTAGATCCCACAAACAGCCTGTTTCCCCTCCTGTTTTGCCCACAGGGATCCGATCTCCCACAACAGAAGAGAAGAGGAGCGCTGCTATCTCCCGTGGACAGGACAGCTTGCATCTGTGTTGTGATCGCAGCTATCCCCTTCTCTTCTGACCATGGAAGATCTGATCCCCGTGGGCAGCCAGGGCCAATTCCCACTGCGATCGTGACCTTCAGCAGTCCTTCTGCTTGTGGGGGATGGGATCCCCACAGGCAGCCAATGCCAGTATTGCCACGATTGTGGCCTTAGGAGGCAATTCTGCTTATGGGGGATGAGATCCCCATGAGCATCCAGTGCCGGTCATCCTGCAGATGTTCCAGGTACCAGGTCTGACTTTTTAGTTGCCATGGAGACTCGGAGCATGGAGTTTGTCGAGCTCTGAGTTAGCGTAGTTACTCACCTGTAACAGGTGTTCTCCAGGAGCAGCAGGAATCAGTCCTCACTTATGGGTGACGTCGGCGCCGACGGAGCCCTCGCGGAGCAATTTTCCCCAGCTTTCAAAGAAAGCCTTTGGGAATTGCAGCGCGCATGCGCGGTCCTCTTCCCGCCCAAGGGTGCCATCTTAGCCAGTCAGATGACATAGCTAAAAAGACAGCATAAAAATTAGCAAAAAAGTAAAGCAGACGATTGCAACTCCAAGGGGAGGAGGGAGGGTTGTGAGGACTGATTCCTGCTGCTCCTGGAGAACACCTGTTACAGGTGAGTAACTACGCTTTCTCCAGGACCAAGCAGGAAGTCAGTCCTCACTTATGGGACTCCCAAGCTCAAGGCTACCGGAGACCCTAAGCACAAAAATGAGCTCCCTCTAGCTCAGCAGCACAGAAGGAAAGAATCTTCGCTGAATTATTACCCACCGGTAGCCCACATCCGGGATGGAGGGTAGGAGTTGCTCAGACCTCAAAGAGATTACGGAGGACTGCCTGTCCGAAAGCACTGTCCCTGCGGGACTCCCTCTCGAGACAGTAATGGACCGCAAAAGTCTGGCTCGAAGACCAAGTAGCGGCCCGGCAGATGTCTGCCAGCGGAACAGAGCGGAGGTAAGCCACTGACGTGGCCTTTGCCCGAACGCAGTGAGCCGTGACTCGACCTTCCAAGGAGAGGCCGGCCGCCCCATAAGCCCAAGTGATACAGTCCGCAACCCAGGTGGACAGAGTACGCTTGGAGACCGGGAGCCCCAATTTATTGGGGTCGAAAGATACAAAAAGCTGAGCAGCTTTACGGTGCTCCCGCGTACGGTCAAGGTAGAAGTTCAGAGCTCTTCTACAGTCCAGGGTATGGAGGACCGTTTCAGCTCGGCTGGAGTGTGGTCTGGGAAAGAAGGTTGGAAGTACCACCTCCTGATTGATATGAAAAGGGGAGACCACTTTTGGAAGAAATTTTGGGTGAGTCCGTAGGACTACCCTATTTTTGTAGAACCGAGTGTAAGGGGGATCAGACACGAGGGCCTGCAATTCACTTACGCGTCTAGCGGAAGTGAGGGCTATCAAGAACAGTGTTTTCCAAGAAAGAAAACGGAGAGAACAGGTAGCCATAGGTTCAAAAGGCGGACAGGTGATCCGCTGCAAAACCACATTCAGGTCCCAGTCAGGCGCTGGCGGGCGCAGAGGTGGTTTAAGTAGAAGAAGACCTCGGAGAAACCTCGCTACAAGAGGGTCGCTGGAAAGAGGTCTGCCGTCCACCGGCACATGATGTGCTGAAAGAGCACTGAGGTGAACTTTGACGGAGTTGGACTTAAGTCCCAGATTAGAGAGGTATAGCAAGTACTGCAGGATCACCGACACCGGGCAGGAGAAGGGATCCTGAGACTGTTGGGTACACCAAACGGAAAAGCGACGCCATTTAAGGGCGTAGCATTTGCGGGTAGAAGGCCGTCGCGAAGCTAGGACGACCTCCTCCACCTCCGCCGGCAGGAGAAGGGGAGCGAGGACTACCCTCTCAGCAGCCAGGCCATGAGGTTGAGAGACCTGAGGTTGGGGTGTAGCAGAGACCCCTGATCCTGAGTGAGGAGATCCGGTTGTAACCCCAGAGGGAATGGATCCTCCACCGCTAATTGCAGCAGGAGCGGAAACCACGGCTGTCTGGGCCAGCGAGGGGCCACCAGGATCATGAGGGCTTTGTCTCGGAGAACCTTGAAAAGAGTCCGGGAGACTAGCGGGATGGGAGGGAAAGCGTACAGAAGGCTCCCCGACCATGAGAGTAGAAAAGCGTCCGCCGCAACCCGAAGGGGGTGTGGCTGACGAGAGCAGAAGCGAGGAAGTTGCCGGTTGTGAGGACTGGCAAAGAGATCCATCGTGGGGAGGCCCCACTTTAGAAAGAGCTTCTGAACTACCAAGGGATCCAGACGCCACTCGTGCGGCTGGAGGATCCTGCTGAGTTTGTCCGCCAGGTAATTCTCTTGGCCTGGGAGATAAACTGCCTTGAGGAGAATGCCGTGACTGACGGCCCAAGAGCAGAGCTTCTGTGCCTCCCGGCAGAGGAGGAAGGAGCCCGTGCCCCCCTGCTTGTTCACGTAGAACATGGCAACTTGATTGTCCGTCTGGACAAGGACGGACTGGTGAGAAGTCAGGTGGGAGAAGGCCTTGAGAGCCAGGCGGATCGCCCTGAGCTCCAGGAAGTTGATCTGCTGAGCAGACTCCCACGCGGTCCAGAGGCCCTGAGTGCGTGCCCCATGGCAGTGCGCTCCCCAGCCCAGGAGGGATGCATCTGTTGTCAGCACCCGGGCCGGCTGAGGTGACTGGAAAGGCATTCCGCAGATCAGGTTCGGCTGCTGAAGCCACCACCGGAGAGACGAGATCAGCGGCTCGGAGACGCGCACTAGGTCTGCTAGGCCGCCTGTGGCTTGTCGCCACTGCTGGCGGAGACACCATTGAGCAGGCCGCATATGCAGGCGGGCATTGGGGGTCACATGGACGGTGGAAGCCATATGGCCGAGTAGTCTCAGGAAGCGCCTGGCGGAGACCAGGGGCTGGCTGCGAAAACGGTCGGCTAGGTCTATGAGCCGTAGAGCCCTGTCGAGCGGTAGGTACGCTCGTGCCTGAGGAGTGTGCAGCCTTGCGCCGATGAACTCGAGATCCTGTGAGGGGAGCAAAGTGGACTTTACGAAGTTTATAACAAAGCCCAAGTGCTGCAGAAGAGTCACCGTGCGGCGCGTGGCGTTGGTGACCTCCAGAGCGGACGCTGCTCTGATGAGCCAGTCGTCGAGGTACGGAAAGACATAGAGGCCGTGAAGCCGGAGATGGGCCGCCACCACCGCGAGACATTTTGTGAAGACTCGCGGTGCGGAGGACAGGCCAAAGGGCAGTACCCGGTACTGGTAATGATTTCCTGCCACCACAAACCTTAGGTATTGTCGGTGGCTTGGGTGGATGAGGATGTGCGTGTAGGCATCCTTTAGATCCAAGGAGCATAGCCAATCTCCCTGCTGGAGGTAGGGCAGAAGGATTCCAAGGGTAAGCATCTTGAACTTCTCTCGCACGAGGAACTTGTTGAGGTTGCGCAGGTCCAGGATGGGTCTGAGGCCACCTGTTCTCTTTGGTATCAGAAAATACCTGGAGTAAAAGCCTTGACCTTTCAGGTGGTGGGGCACCGGTTCCACCGCCTGTTCCTGTAGAAGACCTGCTAACTCTTGAAGGAGTAATTCCCTGTGCAGAGGGGGTCGTGGAGGTTCTCCCGGAAAAAAGGAGGGAGGGACCTGGTGGAAGTGGAGAAGATAGCCTTCTCGCACGACCTGAAGCACCCAGGCATCTGAGGTGATGCTGGACCACCTGTGGGCGAAGTCCTTACGACGATGGTCCCCGGAGGGAGAACCCCTGTCGGAGGAACTCCGGCGACGGTCCGAGCTGGAACCTTTGGACGCGGAGGCCTCCGACGAGGTCCGGGTACGGCTGGGGTCAGCGAAGATCCTATCCCGCTGATGCCGCCGACTTCTCAACGCTTTGGAGGACATTTTGCCGCAGGGCCCACAGATCAGTTCTTCATGATCCGGGCCCAGGCAGCGGAGGCAAAAGTCGTGTGTGTCAGTTAGTGACATATTCCGGTCACACTGACTACACCGCTTGAAACCACTGGCAGCCATCGGGGGAAAAAGGGCCCCGGCGAGGTCAAAGGACCGGGCTGCCAGGGAAAAACCGAAACGAAAAACTGACTAAGTCAGAAAAACCGAAAAATAAGAAGAGGACTCGAGACCGGCGTCGCGAGTCCGGCGGGAAAAAGACCGGCGTCGAACCGAATGGAAAAAAAGAGAAATTCTGAAGAAAAATCAACTTTTTCGCGGGGACACGACGGGTACGTCTGTAGGGCTCCGCGGAAAAAAGAAGACTGGCTTAGATGGCACCCTTGGGCGGGAAGAGGACCGCGCATGCGCGCTGCAATTCCCAAAGGCTTTCTTTGAAAGCTGGGGAAAATTGCTCCGCGAGGGCTCCGTCGGCGCCGACGTCACCCATAAGTGAGGACTGACTTCCTGCTTGGTCCTGGAGAAAGGGGCAGTAGTGAACTCTCACCCTTCATTTTTCAGCTTCATCGTTATCTGAAAAACATCCATTTTAAGAATGTTTTAGGTGAAGAGATCTTTTTGGATGAGAATGGCGACTTCTCCATTGGATATGACATTATAAATATCCTCTTTCTACCCAATGGGACACAGAAGTCTGAAATTGTTGGAAGTTATGATCCTTACGCTCCCCCGGGGCAGGATTTCACCATTAATGAGGCGGCAATCGTGTGGGAGAGCGCGTTCACCCAGGTCAGAATTAACCAGTCTTAGAACATAAAAAAAAGACACTGAGCTAGGCAGGTGTCTTGCATGATCAGGCTGCTACAATTCTGCCCCATCCAAACATAGCAGAGTAGCTGACCTAGGGGAACACAATCCACTTGTCAGGGCGATATGGAAACATATACTTTCAGTTATTATACAGATAAAATTGAACCATTTAACTTACCGGCGCTTAACTTTAAAAGGTGGCCACCGCAGCTGAATATTAGGTCCTACGTTTCTATATTGTTGCTTTTTAAATAAGGAAGGGGCTATTTGTACTCAGACAAGATTCTGGCATGAGCATTCCCACAGCAGACGTCATCAGGAGACATCAAGAGGAAAATTAAGATAGATAGAAGGTCAGCATTTGCTGAAACGCTCCTACAATGGGTCAAAAAATCCCATCTTCTCCACAAAATGCACCTTCAAAAAATTGTGACCTTAACATTGTCTGTGTACCGGTATTCTGACACTTGTGGCTTACTGCCACTCACTATATTAGTTAATATCACTATTTCCAGAAACTGGAATACTACTCATATGCTTAGGGTTTGTTCTTTCTGTTTATGATGTCTTTAAAAATGAGTCATGCAATTGGAATCAATGATGTAAACTTGCCAATTTAGGGTCATGGCCTACTATGGGACTCTTATTACTAAAATGTGCTATGGCTTTCAACTGAATGCATGTTAAGTGTGAAAATTAACGTATGCTAAGTTCAAAGCCTCCGTGGTAGCTGTCCAGGGCATGAGAGCATAGTTACTCACCTGTAACAGGTGTTCTCCAGGGACAACAGGAATCAGTCCTCACATATGGGTGACATCAGTGCCGACAGAGCCCTTGTGCGGAGCAATTCCCCAACTTTCAAAGAAAGCCTTTGGGGTTGCATCACGCACGTGCGGTCCCCTTCCCGCCCAAGTGTGCCATCTTGCTCAGTCAAATGACATAGCTAAAAAGATGAGAAAAAGATAAACATTAATCAAAGGACTGCAACTCCAGGGGAGGAGGGAGGGTTGTGAGGACTGATTCCTGCTGTCCCTGGAGAACACCTGTTACAGGTGAGTAACTACACTTTCTCCAGGAACAAGCAGGAAGTCAGCCCTCACATATGGGACTCCCTAGCTATAGGCTACCGAGAACCCATAGCTGAAAAATGGCCCCCTCTAGAAGAGCTGCAGCAGCTGTGAAAGGAATCCAGCAGAGACTCACCACCCCCGGTAGCCTGACACCAGAGGGTAGGAGTTGCCTAAACCTCAAATAAGTTCCAGAGTACCGCCTGGTCAAAAGCACTGTCTCGGCGGGACTCTCCATCCAAGCAGTAATGGGCTGCAAAAGTCTGGCTTGAAGACCAGGTGGCGGCCCGGCAGATGTCTGCCAGTGGAACAGAGCGGAAGTGAGCCACTGAGGTGGCCTTAGCCCTGACACGGTGAGTTGTGACACTACCCTGCAAAGGAAGCTCGGCAGCCCTGTATGCTCAGGCGATGCAGTCTGCCACCCAGGTGGACAACGTACGCTTGGAGACAGGAAGCCCCAGCTTATTGGGGTCAAAAGAGACGAAGAACTGAGGAGCCCTTCGATGTCCCCTCGTACACTCCAAGTAGAAGGCCAACGCCCTCTTACAGTCAAGGATATGCAGGACCGCCTCTGCCCGGCTGGCATTCGGTCTAGGAAAGAATGTTGGAAGGACCACCTCCTGGTTGAGATGGAAAGGAGAGACTACCTTCGGAAGGAACTTAGGGTGGGTGCGCAGAAGCACCCTATTCCTGCAAAACCGTGTATACGGTTTTTCTGAAACCAAAGCCTGCAGCTCACTCACTTGCCTTGCCGACGTGAGTGCCAATAGGAAAAAAACCTTCCAGGAGAGGAAGCGCAGATGGCAAGTGGACATCCGCTCAAAAGGTGGGCGAGTAAGCTGTTGCAAGACCACATTCAGATCCCACTCGGAGGGCGAACCGGAGGCTTCAGCATAAGCAGACCCCTTAGGAATCTGGATACCAAGGGGTGACATGACAGAGGATGTCCTTCCTTTGGGGAATGATGTGCCGACAAAGCACTCAGGTGGACCCTTACAGAATTAGACTTGAGGCCCAGGTCAGAGAGGTGAAGCAGGTACTGCAACACCACAGGCACAAGGCAGGAGAAAGGGTTTTCATTATGCTGGCTACACCAAACCTCAAACCTACGCCACTTGAAGGCATAGGTTTTTCTAGTGGACTGCCTCCTGGAGGCCAGTAACACTTCTTCTACGTTATTAGGTAGGAAGAGAGGCGCCAATACTACCCTTTCAGCAACCAAGCCATCAAGTTGAGGGACCTCAGGTTGGGATGTAAGAGCGAGCCCTGTTCCTGGGACAGGAGGTCGGGCCGTGTCCCCAGAGGGAGTGGGGACTCCACTGCCAGCTGGAGGAGAAGCGGGAACCAAGGTTGCCTTGGCTATCTGGGAGCTACTAAAATGACTGAGGCCTTGTCCCGAAGGATTTTGAACAGTGTTCTGGCCACCAGAGGCGTAGGAGGAAACGTATATAGGAGGCCCTCCGACCAGGAGATCAGGAATGCATCTGCAGCCAACCTCCGGGGATGCTGCTGCTGTCTGGAGCAGAACCGGGGCAACTGATGATTCTATGGACTGGCAAAGAGGTCTACAGATGGATACCCCCAGCATTGGAAGATCTGCTGGGCTACTTCCATATTTAGTTGCCACTCGTGAGGTTGCAAAATTCTGGTTAGTTTGTCCGCCAGGCAGTTCTCTTGGCCTGGCAGGTAAAACCGCCTTGAGAGACATACCTGTCTGATGGCAAAAGTGCAGAGGTCCAGTGCTTCCTGGCACAGGACATGGTACCCTGTCCCTCCCTGCTTGTTCACGCAGAACATAGTCACTTGGTTGTCTGTCTGTACGAGCATCGACTGATTGGAGAGGACATGACAGAAGGCTTGTAGTGCTAGGTGTATCGCCCAGAACTCTAAAAGGTTGATTTGTTGTGTTCCCTCGTGAGAAGACCACAGCCCTTGAGTGCAGGCGTCTTGACAATGGGCTCCCCAGCCCAGCAGGGAGGCATTTGTTGTCAAGACCCTGGAGAACACTGGAAGTTGGAAAGGCACGCCTTTGAGCAGGTTGGGTAAGTGATGCCACCAGGCCAATGACTTCAGCAGTCGTTTGGACACTCTTATCCTGTCTCGGAGTTGACCTGTGGCCTGCATCCACTGATCCCGGAGGCACCACTGAGCTGTTCTCATGTGGAGCCGGGCATTGGGGGTCAAATGTACCGTGGAACACATGTGTCCCAACAGACGCAGGAAGTGCCTTGCTGATATTTGAGACTTGTGATTGCTTTGGCACACTACTCCAGAAGCCTCTGTGCCCTGTCCTGTGGCAGGTAAGCCTTTGCCTGCAGGGAGTCTAGTCTTGCTCCTATGAACTCTGTGGGGAGCAAGGTGGACTTTGCCTGATTTATGACAAAGCCTAGGCTTTGCAGTATGTGTATAGTGCGAGTTGTAGCCTGTTGGGCCTCCATGGGTGACGGGGCCCTGATGAGCCAGTCGTCCAGGTATGGGAAGACAAAGATTCCCTGGTTTCGGAGAAACCCCACCACCACCGCCAGGCATTTGGTAAACACTCTGGGGGCAGAGGTGAGGCCGAATGGAAGTACTCTTTACTGAAAATGGCTTCCTCCCATGACAAATCTGAGATATTGTCTGTGGTTTGGATGTATGAGGATGTGTGTGTAGGCATCCTTTAGATCCAAGGAGCAGAGCCAATCTCCCTGGTGGAGGTATGGCAGAAAAATTCCAAGAGAGAGCATCTTGAACTTCTTTTACCAGGAACTTGTTTAAGTTTCGCAAGTCAAGGATGGGCCTGAGGCCTCCTGTTCTCTTTGGTATCAGAAAATAACTTGAGTAGAAGCCTTGCCCTTGTAGGTAGTGGGATACTGGTTCCACCACCTGATCCTTTAGGAGACCTGCTAACTCCTGCAGAAGGAGGTCCCTGTGTAGAGGAGGTCATAGAGGCTCTCCTGGAAAGTAAGAGGGGGGCACCTGGCTGAAGTGGAGCAAATAGCCCTCTTGAACTATTTGCAATACCCAGGTGTCTGTGGTGATTGCTGGCCACTTGTGGGCATACAGGGCCAGCCTCCCTCCTGTGGCTAGTCTCACCCCTGGCTGGGGAAAGACCATACTTTGGCTGTCAAAAAAACCCCAACCGGCTGGGAGGGAACTGGTGCCTGAGGCTTAGGGGTCTTCTGCTTACGCGGACCATGTCCCTGTCCCTTGGCTTGCTGCCCTTGCTGGGGAGCCTGGGAGACCTGTTGAGTGGGGTAGTTGCGGTAAGCAGTACCCTTCCTTGGGAAAAAGGACTTTTTACCCGAGCCCTTCTTTTTGGAAGGGGCAGAAGTCTTTCTGGAAAGTCTAGTCCGGATCAAGTACTCAGTCTCGATTTCCGCAGCCTTCTCAGTCATGGGTTTGCCGAACAGGTTCTCACCTTGGCAGGGGACATTGACCAACTTGTCCTGCACCCATAACTCCAGGTCCGAAGACATCAGCCAAGCCTGGCATCGGGCACCAATGCCGGCAGCGGCGACCCGGGCCGAAGCCTCGAAGTCGTCATAGGTTGCTCGAGACATAAACTTCGAGCACTCTCAAATCCCCATGGACAAGGTTTTGAATCTCTGCAAGGGTTCCTCGGAGAGGACAGCTGTGAACCCGGCAATCTCCTTTGCCAGGTCCCGCAAGTACGTGCCCATGTACAGCTGGTAGGTTTGGACACGGCATGATAGCATCGAGCCCTGGTAGCATTTTCTGCCCAGGGCGGTCAGGTTCCAGGTTTCCCTTCCTGGAGGCACTGAGGAGTGCGTTTTTTGGCTCTCGAGCCTCTGCATGGCCGATTTCACAGTTGTGCAGCAGCTGTGCCTTCTAGAACCCAGGGCTCTTGCGGACTTGATAGATAGAATCGACCCGCCTGCTAAGCACCGGCATCGAGGCCGGGGTTTCCCACAAGCGGAACAGCCGTTCCAACATCGGAGAAACCGGTACAGTAAGGGCTTCTTTCGGTGGAACGTCATACTGGAGAGCATCGAGCTCTACGGCACGAGGCTCCTCCTCGGCATCCGCCAGAAAGGCCAAGGCTTTGGACATGTCCCAGACGAACTCCGAGAACCGAGTTTCCTCTGGGGGGGACCTTCTCCGAGGTTCGGACCCCGGCGAGTCCAATGGGACACACCAGGTCCGGTGGGTGCCCGGGGAGTCTTCTTCCTCTGTCTCCCAAGCCGAGTCCTCTGAGGAGGAATTGACGGGCTCCGGTTTTGAGGGCTTTGACCTCGACCGCCCTGATGCCGAGGGCACCGGCGTTGATGACCTCGGTCCCGAACAGGAGGTCGAGAGAGACCGCGGCCGAGGATCGACTCGAGCTCAAAGAGTCTCGAGGATCGGCTCAGCCTCCGAGGTCGACTTAAGACCGACCATCAGTGCCCGCTGCTGCTCCATGAAGTCTGCCATGCTGCGCTCCAAAGCCGACATTCTGTGACCGAGTCCAGAATGCTCCGCAGCCTCCGGCTCGGGCCACGATGGTTTCGGGCCTGACGCCGGTTCTCCCGGAGAGTGAAGGGACAATTGGAATAAAAGGGATTGTAGGCTCAGGTCTGCTTTATATGTCTGCTTTATATGACTGCACCCTTTGCTAGAATCACACACAGTATATGGATGGCACAGAAGACAAGAAGACAATACATGTGGGCTACAAGAGAGTATATGCTCACTATAAGAGTATATGCGGCCTATTATAAAGAATCTGGGAAAAAACATATTTTGTACAGGAGTGTACAAGGATTTGGGCCCAGCAATACAGGCCCAGCTACGAATTCAAAGAATTCAAACTAATGAGCACAAATACTCTTGCCCTGAAGGTTTCAATTAGTGCCAGGAGATGGAAAATACAGGAAGGGGCAGAGGTCACAAGTCATGCATAGATAAGCAGATCCAGATGTATAAACATAAGAGGGTCCTGGGAAAGAGCTTTGCAAGAAGCCTGCAAACACCTAAGAATTTATGCTGAATTCACTGAAACTATCTGAAATTTGAAGCAGAGAGGTATATATAAGACAGCAATTTTAGAGGGTCTCGGGCAGTGCTTTCTCCCCTTGCAGAGAGAGCACTGCCTGCCATCTCTCAGACAGACATTTGAATATTCTGCATTTTTGCTTTAAATAAAAGTTTTGTAGCCAAGCAACTGTTGTCTGAACTATTCATTGGTAATTGGTAACATTTGGGAAACTTTTGTGGGAAACCAGGCCCACAAGAGTCAACAAGGACAACTGTGTTTACCTTCCTCGGCGTCTCCGGCTCCGTGCGAAGTACCTTGGCAGGCCGCTCCGACTCCAAGGACTCGGGGTGGCGGTCAGGACTCCAAGACTTGGCCCGCAAGGAGTCAGGCCTATCAGAGGCATCCAACGACGACGCCCTCATGAGTTTTTTCTTCCTCCGGTGTTTTTTGGATGGAGACCCCCTTTCAGAAGACCCATGATGGTGCTCGGAGACAACTCCCGAGACGTCGAGGCTTCTGACAAGGTTCGGACACGAGTGGGGGTGGACTCTGAGAAAATCCTCTCACGCTGCTGCTGCCAACTTCTAAGTGCCTTAGAAGACATCTTGCCGCACGGGCAACAGGCCTCCGGGTCATGGTCGGCCCCGAGGCATCGGAGACAGCAGTCATGTGTGTCGGTGAGGGACATTAACCTTTTACAACGATTACACTTTTTAAACCTGCTGGCAGCCATCGGGAGAAAAAAGGCCCCTGCGAGGTCAAACGACTGGGCTGCCAGTGAAAATAAAAAAGAGCGCGAACGCTAGTCACTAAGGACAAAAAAGAAAAAATAGTGACTGGATTCGATACCGGTGAGCCGAAATGGGGCGGGAAGGGGAACCGGCGTCGAACCAGGTCGAAGAAAGAAAGAATCTTCAGGAAGTTTGACGCACTTTTTCCGTGAGGGAATTCAGACCACATCCGTTGGGCTCCACGGAAAAAGGGAGACTGAGCAAGATGGCACCCTTGGGTGGGAAGGGGACCGCGCACGCGCGATGCAATCCCAAAGGCTTTCTTTGAAAGCTGTGGAATTGTTCCACATGAGGGCTCCGTTGGCGCCGACGTCACTCATATGTGAGGACTGAATTCCTGCTTGTTCCTGGAGAACAGCATGTTCCCAACAATTAACATGCAGACGCATACCCTAACATTACCACAGGTGCACAAATCTACACCCATTAAGGTGAAGGTAATTGCACCTACGTTAACTGCAACATTGACAGCACCCTCCGTGCTAACTGCAATGCACTCATCATGCCCACTCTCTGCCCCTAAACCATCTATTCTCCACCCCAATGAATTTTTAATAAAAGGGCCCCTATATTATAACTAGCTAACGTTTTGAGTTTTCAGCTGAACTGAGCTGGCTGTAAAGCAACCAGGTTAAGTTCTGCATGCTAAAATAAGCTGGCTAGTTTTAAAAATTCTAGTTAGCTGGCTGCTTCTCCCCTGGACTAAATTCAACCCTGAGAATTCCTACTTTTGAATCAGCTAAATATATCTGCCTACCAAGAATCAGCTATCATTTAGCCGTTCCTTAGAGTAAAAGTTTCAGCTAGTTGGATCTAGCCACCTAACTTCATAGCCTGATAGCTAACTCCTGTTGAAATCAAGCCATAAATGGCCAGATTTGTGATATTCAAAGAAAAAGTTTGAATAAGTACATAAGTCATCAGAAAAGGAGACATGCATTTTAGAAACTATAGCGCACTGTCATATGACATTGTCCAGATGTTTGTTTTCTCAATCCTCAGATACCCCCACAGTCTAGATGCAGCCAGAGTTGTGCTCCTGGCTATAGGAAATTAACCAGGAGAGAAGAGCCCGTCTGTTGCTATGACTGTATTCCGTGTCCAGAAGGAGAGGTCGCCAACCAAACTGGTGAGTGATATCATGAAATATATAGCATGCCCTGTTTGCAAGAAATTAATTACAGCCCCTCCTGTTAAACTCAATAGTATGAAAAAGAATCCCATAGAGGTGAAAATCACCAGGATTATTTTGGGAGCTGGCCTGGGTGGCTCTCTCTTGCTTTGCCAAATAAGGAAAAGCACATCTTGTGTCAACTCCCTCCTCCCTTCTTCCTATTCATCCAGTTAGTCATTGCTGCAGCTCAAGAAATTTCCCTTAGTTCCTTATGAACAACTTTTGTAGACTTAGAGAGCTAGTTACTTAGGTACATCAACATCAATACAGGTTATTTTAGCACAGGTCCCATGATATTCAGTGAGAAGAAATTAGGCCTTACCTGCTAATTGTCTTTCCTTGAGTTCTCTCCGGGCCAGTCCGGAACAAGAGGGTTGTCAACCTTCTCCAGCAGCTGAGGACTGAATGCTGAAACCTTTTTCCATGAACCAGCATCTGGCTCCCCCTAGTGGCCAACCTCAGTCTAAAGGTGAACAAGCAGTGGAAAAGCACAAACAAGACCAAGAAGAGTACACACCACCGCAAGGAAACCGAGCCTGCAGCAACCCGCGAAAACTGTTCGGCTCCAAAAACCGCAGTGCCCCAGAAAACGGGCAGCAGGTGCGGAGAGCATTATAGATATACACAGTCAGGTTTTTTTTTTTTTGTTTTGTTTTTTGTTTATTTAAACAAAGAAACGCGGAACCCCCCCCCCCGTAACCTGTCGAGCAGCTTCCGGAGCAGGAACACCATGAAACTCTTTGAACATCCCTGCCCCGATCATCCCTCTGGAAGGGGGGAACGAAACTGCCGAGGGACTGCACCTAACCAAGAGAACTGATACAGCACTAAGAATATCCGGGTGGGTCCCGAACTGGCCCAGAGAGAACTCAAGGAAAGACAATTAGCAGGTAAGGCCTAATTTCTTCTTCCTCTTCGTCTCTCCGGGCCAGTCCGGAACAAGAGGGTAGTACCAAAGCAGTACTTATCCCAGGGAGGGACCCGCTAGACCCGCAATCACGGCCGAAGCCCCCACAACAGCATCCCTGCGAGCCTGGACATCCAACCTATAGTGTCTGGAAAAAGTGTGGAGCGAAGACCAAGTAGCCGCCCGACAAATATCGACAGGCGGAACCAATGCAAGCTCCGCCCAGGATGCCGCCTGAGCACGAGTGGAATGCGCCCTAAAACCTTCCGGGAGCGCTTTACCCCCCGCCTGATAGGCCGCTACCACAGCCTGTTTCACCCAGCGAGCTATAGAGGCCTTGGAGGCAGCCGCCCCCTTACGACGCCCGCCAAACAGAACGAACAGCCTGTCCGTTTTACGCAAAGTCGCCGTCTGACGCAAGTATGCCCGGAGCAGTCTGCCTAAATCTAACTTACGGAGAACCAGCTCAATGGGCTTGCCATCACGGTCTGAAAAAGTCGGCAGGGAGATAGACTGATTAAGATGAAAATTGGATACCACTTTGGGGAAAAAGGACGGCACCAGATGCAACGTCACTTTATCCAAGGAAAAATGAAGAAAAGGCTCACGGCAAGACAACGCCTGCAGATCCGAAATCTGCCTAGCGGAACATAAAGCCACCAAGAAAACCGTCTTCCAGGAGAGTTCCTTGAGCGAGATATCCCACAGCGGCTCAAAAGGCGGCCTCGCCAAAGCCTCAAGGACCAAATTGAGATCCCAAGCCGGCACGACGGAACGCACCGGCGGACGCAAGTTCCGCACCGCCCGTAAGAAGCGAACCACGTCCGGATGACCAGAGAGGGGAATCCCACGCACCTTACCCCGAAAACAAGCCAGCGCTGCTAACTGCACCCTGAGGGTAGCGAGTGCCAAACCCTTATCCAGACCCTCCTGGAGGAAAGACAGGATCTTCGGAATAAGAGTCTTGCCAGGAAGGAAACCCCTCTGAGCACACCAGTGCTCAAACACACGTCATACGCGAACATACGACAACGACGTGGAACGTCGCCGAGCCCGCAACAGAGTAGAGACCACCGCCGACGAATATCCTCTACTTCTCAACCGGTCCCTTTCAAGAGCCAAGCTGTAAGCGAGAAGCGATCCACGTCGGGCATGAAGAGAGGGTCCTGCAGCAACAGATCTGATCGGGCCGGTAGCCGCCAGGGACTGTCGACAAGGAGCCGCACTAGATCGGCATACCACGCTCGCCTGGGCCAATCCGGAGCCATGAGTATCAGGGGACCGTTGTGACTTTGCACCCTGCGAATGACTCTGCCTATCAGAGGCCAAGGCGGAAACACATATAGCAGCACCCCTGCCGGCCACGGTTGTGCTAGACCGTCCAGACCTTCGGACATGTAATCTCTGCGTCTGCTGAAGAACCGCTCCGCCTTGGCATTGCTGGACGTGGCCATCAGATCCAACACCGGCTGTCCCCAACGAAAGGTCAACTCGCGAAACACCTCCGCGTTCAACTCCCATTCGGCCGGATCGACCACATGTCGACTGAGGTAGTCGGCCTGCACATTGTGACGGCCGGCGACATGCGCCGCCGACAGAGCCAGCAAGTGGTCCTCCGCCCAACTCATCAACCGTAGACTCTCCTCCAAGAGAGCCGCACTGCCGGTGCCGCCTTGGCGATTGATGTACGACACCGTGACCGCGTTGTCGGAGAAAACACGTACCACTTTCCCTTCGACCAGAGAGACAAACTGAAGCAGAGCTAGGCGTACCATCATGAGTTCCAAGAGATTGATGGAACACGCGAACTCCAGCGGAGACCAAACGCCCTGCGCAAACTGGGCCTGGCAATGAGCTCCCCAACTGGCAAGGCTGGCATCCGTCGTGAGGAGTATCCAGACAGGCTGTAGCAAAGGCATGCCGGCCCCAAGACGAGCCGGCTCCAACCACCAACGAAGGCTGTTGCACACTTCTTGCGTCAGCGACAACTTCCGCTCCAAAGGATGCAATTGCAGAGACCATCTCGTCAGCAAAGCCCGCTGCAAGGGTCGCATGTGCGCCCGAGCCCAGGGAACCAAGTCCAAGGTCGCCGCCATGGAGCCGAGCAGCTGTAAATAATGTCACGCCGATGGGGCCTGCAGCCGCACAAACGCCGCTATCTGCCTCCAAATCTTGTGCATGCGGGCTTCGGGTAAAAACACCGCACCGATTCTCGTGTCGAACAGAGCTCCGAGGTACAAAAGCCGCTGCACCGGCTCCAATTGACTTTTGGCCCTGTTGATCACCCAGCCGAGGCTTTCCAGGCGTGAGACCACTTTTGCTGTCGCCACGAGAGACTCCGCCACTGACGGAGCTCGGATCAGCCAGTCGTCGAGGTATGGGTGGACCAGCAGACCCTCCTGACGCAACGACGCCGCCACCACCACCATGACTTTGGTGAATGTCCGAGGCGCCGTAGCCAGCCCGAACGGCAAGGCCCGGAACTGAAAGTGACCCATGGGCACCGCAAAACGCAAAATCGTTTGATGCTCTGCCTGTACCGGGATATGTAGATATGCCTCGGTGAGATCTATGGATGTAAGAACCTCGGACGGTTGTACCGACGCAATGACAGAACAGAGAGTTTCCATGCGGAAGTGTGGAACGCGCAGGCAACGGTTCACATGCTTGAGGTCCAGAATAGGACGGAAGGAACCTTCTTTCTTGGGAACCGCGAAATAAATCGAGTACCGACCTGAGCCGTACTGGTCGGGCAGAACGGGGACCACCACTTGGAGACGCAACAAGCGCTGAAGCGTCTCCGCCACGGCCTTCGCCTTTTCTTGCGAACCACATGGAGACACCACGAAAGCCTCCACCAACGGCTGAGCAAACTCGAGGGCATAGCCGTCGCGGACAATCTCGAGGACCCAGCGGTCTGTGGTGATCGTGGCCCAGACGGAAAGGAATTGCCGCAGCCGACCTCCCACCGGCATTTCCGTCTGGACCAACGTCCCTTCATTGGGGCTTTTTGCTAGTGGCTGGCTGGGATCCAAAATAACCCCTGCCGAAGTCTCTCGCTCCCCGAAAGGACTGACCCCGAGCCGCAAACCGCCCGCGCGGATAAGGAGCAAAGCACGAACCTCGAAACTTATGAGAGTCTCGCAAAGGGCCCCTGGGCGTCCCGCTAGGCCGCTGACCCCTTGGCCTATCCTCTGGAAGGTGACCGCCCTTGGAATCTCCCAGATCTTTCACAATCTTCTCCAAGGCAGCACCGAAAAGGAGTTCGCCCTTGTATGGCAGTTTACTAAGCCGCACCTTAGAAGAGGCGTCAGCCGCCCAATTCCGTAGCCATAAAAACCGGCGGGCTGCGATAACCGAAGCCATGGATTTTGCCGCGATCCGCACGAGATCATAGAAAGTGTTGGCTAGATAGGATGCAGCGGATTCCAGTTTTGCGCCCTCCTCGTCCTCCGCGGTGGCAGGGGGAACCCCTTGAATCCACCTAATGGATGCCCGAGAGACATAAGCCACACAGATAGACGCCCATAGCGCTAATGCACAAGTCTCAAACGTCTGCTTCAGCAGGGATTCCAGCCTTCTATCCTGTAAATCCTTGAGGGCCGCATCACCCTCTACCGGGATTGTGGTTTTCTTAGTCACCGCTGCAACCAGGGCATCGACTTTAGGCATTTTCAGCAAGTCGTGCTCCTCCTGCGGCAAGGGATACAAACGACTGATAGCCCGGGCCCCTCGCAAAGTGGCCTCCGGACACTCCCATTCGGACTCCACCATTTGCTTCATCACCCTGTGAACAGGAAAACATTTTTGAGCAGTCTTAAACCCTTGGAGCAGAGGATCCTCCAACGGCTGGTCCTGAACAGCCGGGAGGGGAAGATTCAAGGCCACTAAAGTTTGCGTAATAAGCGCAGCCAATTCCTCCTTTCGGAACACCCTGAACAGGGTAGGATCCTC
This sequence comes from Ichthyophis bannanicus, assembly GCA_033557465.1. Taxonomy (NCBI): domain Eukaryota; kingdom Metazoa; phylum Chordata; class Amphibia; order Gymnophiona; family Ichthyophiidae; genus Ichthyophis; species Ichthyophis bannanicus. Next base: position 36,667,967 of record CM066051.1, on the reverse strand, counting down.
AGAGGCCCCTAACTCGCCATCCTCTAGCTCAGGTAGCCAGTGATTCAAATCGGCATCAGCCAACAGCTCACCTTCCTCAATGGCTGGGGAATCCAGGCAGGAAAACCCGAGGTGATCGGGCTGCCTTTGCCCTCCATGGACCGCCTGGGAAGGACCCTCCCCCGGGTCCGAAATAGCAAGTCCTGCAGCCGGGCCTGGAGAAGACAAGGAGACAGGCTCTGCCCCCTGAGACTGCTGCTGCTTCAAGCAGTAGGCCCTGTGCATCTCTAAAATAAAATCCGCAAAGAAAATAGAAGGCAAAGCTCCCTGAGCCGTCGCAAAGGAAAGTGGAGGAGCCTCCTCCACCTTTCTCGGCTTTTTAGACTTAGATTTCCGCTTTGCCGGCTGTGCCTGAATCGCCTCCGAAACTCCTGCCGATGCAGAAATGGCTGCCTTTCCCACCATTTCAGGGGAGCTCTGAACCTCCCTGAGGGAATCACTCGCGGCCGGCCTGCAATCCATGCCTGCTGCCTGCGGGAAAACGGCACCCGACAGCCCCATCAAACAAAAGGCACTGAGAAAACCAAAAAACAAATGCAGAGCTAAACCCATGCGCTTCGACGAACGAAACCCCGCTGAAACTGACGCCCGTGGCGAAAAACCTGCTCACTAACCTGTCTCGCCTAGCAGTGCGCCTGGCGCCGCTGAAGTCCCGCGCTCCCGCTGCCAGCGGGGGGGGGGGGAGGGGAAAGAGGGGAAAGGCCTGCTTCCGACCGGGTGAAAAACCCCGCGGTCCCGCTGCTAGCGGGGGCGGGGATGTCAGCTGCCCACCGGAGTGGCTCGGAAGGTTGTTGGGGTCTCCCCACACCACCGATGACAATTACCCCACAGTCAGCCCCACAGGTTAAGGCAGGCTCTGCCTCCAAAAAGCGGCACACACAGATCTCTGGCACAGTCGGAAGCAAGGAAAGCGAAGTGGCAGAAAAACCCTGCTAGGGCTCTTCTAAGGGTGCCAAAACAGCAAACAACGAAAAGAAATATAAAAAGCTATCAAGTAGAGGAAAAATATAAACTAATAAAACACCAAACTCCAGGAGCCAGAGTGCTGCACGTCCTTTCCAGCTGCTGAGGACTGAAAGACTGAAGTTGGCCACTAGGGGGAGCCAGATGCTGGTTCATGGAAAAAGGTTTCAGCATTCAGTCCTCAGCTGCTGGAGAAGGTTGACAACCCTCTTGTTCCGGAATGGCCCGGAGAGACGAAGAGGAAGACCTAGTTACTAATAAGGTATGTTAATGGCAAACTAACGTGGGCTAACATTAGTGCACTTAGTAACTAGTCCCCTAAATGCTTCACCAACTCATCTTGCCTTGTTCTGAGAGCATCAGGTCATTGGCTCTCTCACACCATCAAAATGGGTTTTTATAGAATCGTTCACTCTATTTGTGGGTAAAAGTGAACACATAGGGAGTAATTTTATTACACTGTGTCTAGGGAAAAAGTGAAAAAATGAACCTATAGCATACCTTTTTAAAAAAGCTGAATAAACAAAAGTGGTAAATTACACCTACTAATATCAATCAATGGGGCATGTTTAACTATGGCCCCTTTTACTAAAGCCCATTAGCTGATTAACATGAGTTTTAACGCATGGCAACTGGCAGTTGGGAACACTAATGCACAAACATGTTTGTCAGCACATGCTAAAATGCATGTCAATCGGCTTACAGGGGATAAGGCAGGGAACAAGTGGAGAAGGAATTATCACTAGAACCAGAGCAACAACGTGGCTTTTAACATGGGTTCGCCTATAGGCGTTGATTAGTGAACCTGCCATGGTGGGGCACATGCTAGGCGAACCTACCTCATATGTTAGCTACTGGGAACATGTCCCTGACAGCTAACATGCAGCGGCCCTGAGATCCATATCAGTAGAGTGTGATCAGCCAAAAAAACAAGTGCAGGGGTGGTGCTTGAAGCATTTCCCTTTGCTGCTGGAAGCACGCACCAAAAATACCCACACTACCCATGATGTGGGCGCTCCACCCAAGAACTGCCTAGTTTCTGCCCCACCCTGGACTACTCAGATAACACGAGATTTTCAGCATATGGTACTTTTTACCATGGTGCATGTGGTGTGCATTGAGCTCCACGTTATCCGGTAGCGCACTTTGTAAACACGCTCTAATAGGATAAAAATGTATAAAGCGTAGTTACTCACCTGTAACAGGAGATCTCTGGGAACAGCAGGAATAAGTCTTCACATATGGGTACCGTCGGCACTGACGGAGCCCTTGCGGGAACACTCCCCAGCGTCCAATAAGAACGCTTTTGGGAGCATGCCCACATGCATGCGCACTGCCTTCCCACCTATCTACCTCTCTCACCTCATTTGAGTTTAAAGCTCAGACTGAAGGAGAGAAGCAGATAAAAATAGAGAGAGAGAGAGAAAGAGACAACTCATAGGGGAGGTGGGTGGGTTGTGAAGACTTATTCCTGCTGTTCCTGGAGATCACCTGTTACAGGTGAGTAACTATGCTATCTCCAGGAATAAGCAGGAATTAGTCTTCACATATGGGGACACCCCAGCTGAAGGATGCCTAGGGAAGACCCCAGCATGTTGCAAATCTTAAGAGAGATGGGCCATGCTTCCCTCAGGGACCTCAGGCATCCAAGGAGTCGATGGAGGGTAGGAGTTGAATTAGGAATGAAAAAGATGTTGGAGAACAGCTTGACCAAACAAGGCATCCCGACGGGAGTCCTTGTCTAGACAATAATGGGCAGTGAAAGTATGTACAGAAGCCCAAGTTGCTGCTTTGCAGATTTCATCAATAGCTACTGAACGAAGATTAGCTGTTGAGGCTGCCACTGCTCTGACATTATGAGCTGTGACATGGTCTCCAAGGGAGATTGCATTTCCTATACCTATCAGAGTAAAGGTATCTGCAATCCATTTCGAGAGGGTCCTTTTAGTGACAGGAAGTCCTAAATGGCTAGAGTCAAAAGCCACAAAGAGTTGAGAAGATTTCCTGTGAGGCTGGTTTCTCTGAAGATAAAAAGCCAGAGCACTTTTACAGTCCAAAGTATGAAGATTCCTTTCCGCACTGGAGGCAAGAGGCCTAGGAAAGAAAACTGGAAAATAAACTGACTAGTTTAGATGAAAAGGTGAAACCATCTTTGGAAGAAAATGAGGATGAGTCCTAAGGACCACCTAGTCATGATGAAACCTTGTATAAGGCGGGTCAGCCACTAAAGCCTGAAGTTCACTAATGCGCCTTGCAGAAGTGATAGCAATTAGGAACATGACTTTCCATGAGAGAAACTTTAGTTCCAAAGTAGTTAAAGACTCAAAAGGTGGCTTCATGAGTTGCCCTAGAACAAGATTAAGATCCCATGCCACCGGAGGTGGTTTGATGGGAGGTTTTGTTAGAAGGAGTCCTCTCATAAATCTAGAAATAAGTGGATGAGAGGAAATTGGACTCTAACAGACTTGGTCTTGAGGCCAGAAGCTGATAAGTGAAGGAGATACTCCAGCAGGGACTCAACTGGTACCAAAAAGGGATTAAGCCCCTTTAGGAAACACCAGACTAAGAACCTCTTCCACTTAAAAGCGTAAGAGCGCCTAGTGGAAGGTTTCCTGGAAGCTAGAAGAATGTCCTTCACTTGTTGTGAAAGGTCTAGATCCTGAAATTCTAGGCCTTCAGTAACCAGGCCCTGAGATGTAGGGACTGGGGACTGGGGTGTAGTAAAGATCCGTTGTTCTGGGACAGAAGATCCAGAGCATTCCCCAACTCCAGAGGAGTGGCTCGAGAGACACACAAGAGAAGAGGATACCACGCTTGCCTTGGCCAGCATGGAGCTATGAGTATCATGCGTCCTCTGTCTCTCTGGAGTTTGAATAAAGTCTTGGGATTTAGGGGGATTGGAGGGAAGGCATAGAGGAAATCCTGGCCCCAGTGGAGCAGGAATGCATCCCTGGTCTGACAATTTTGAGCTGGAAGTCTGGAACAGAACTGGGGAAGTTTGGCATTCTATGGACTTGCGAAGAGGTCTATGTCTGGTGTTCCCCAGACTTGAAATACTCGAGCAAGCTGATATGAGTGGAGAGACCACTCGTGTGGCAACAAGACTCGGATGAGTCTGTCCGCCCAAATGTTTTGAATTCCTGGAAGGTAAACAGCCAATAAATAAATCTGATGCTCTCTGGCAAAGGCCCATAGTTGCAAAGCTTAACGTTGCATAATTGCAGAGAGCCTGTTCCGCCTTGTTTGTGTATATAAAACATGGCTACTTGATTGTCTGTTTGCAACAGAACTGTTTTGTTTCTTAGATGGCTGCAAAAGACTCGAATAGCATTGAAGATGGCTCTGAGTTCTAGAAGATTTATTTGAAGAAGAGCCTCTTGTGAAGTCCAAAGACCCTGAGTAGATAGATTGCCCAAGCAGGCCCCCCAACCCAACTTGGAGGCATCTGTCGACAGGACAGCCTGAGGTGGCGGCTGATGAAAAGGAGAAGCTACTATAAGGTTTTCCAGAGATTGCCACCAATGGAGAGACGCAATCAGGCGTGAGGTAAGTCTGATTCTGTCTGAAAGGCTTCCTGAGGCCTGGAACCATTGGGAAGCTAAGGTCCATTGGGTCGCTCACATGTGAAGACATGCATAAGGAATCACATGGACTGTAAATGCCATGTGTCCTAGAAGTCGAAGCATCTGCCGGGCAGTGAGGAAGGTCTGCAATACTGCTTGAGATGCTAGCTCGGTGATGCGCAGACAGCGTGACTGAGGCAGGAAAGCCCTTGCCTGCTGTGTGTCCAAACGAGCCCCTATAAATTTGAGGGATTGAAATGGGGTAAGCTGGGACTTTTGAAGATTTATTACCCATCCCAAATACTGAAGTATTTGTCTTGCTCGAGAGAGTGCTTGATGTGCCTCTAGAACTGACAGTGCTCGAATGAGCCAATCGTCCAAGGGAAGACAAAAATTCCCAGAGTCCTCATGAATACTGCTACTACTGCCATGCATTTTCTGAAGACTCTTGGAGCAGAGGCCAAGCCGAAAAGAAAGGACTCTGAACTGAAAATGTCTTCCCCTGACTAGGAAACGGAGGAACTTTCTGTGATCTACATGGATAAGGATATGCATGTAGGCATCTCTTAAATCCAGAGAACATAGCCAATCTTGCCTGTGTAGGTATGGCAGAAGAGTGCCAAGGGAGATCATTTTGAATTTTTCTCGGACTAAATATGTGTTCAGCTCTCTGAGGTCCAGGATTGGTCTTAGTCCCCCTGTCTTTTTTGGAATGAGAAAATAGGGGGAATAGAATCCTGTGCCCTGCTGGGTCATTGGAACCTCTTCTATAGCCCCTTGAGCTAGAAGAGTGGTGACCTCTTGCCACAAGAGGTCTGTGCGCAGAGGTTCAGAGATTAACTGCTTTATCAATGTAGGTGGGGGCAAGCCGAGGAAATGAAGCTTGTATCACTGACTTACTATGGACAAAGTCCAGTTTTCTGATGTGATCTGTTGCCATCTTTTGGCAAAATGGCAGATACGGCCTGGAATGTTTAAAGGTTCTGGGCTTAACACAGGAAGAAAGATAAAGTTCTCTAGACAAGAGTCAAAGACCCTGAGGAGACTGGGTCGGCTGAGCCTGCTGAGGTTTTGGCTTCCTCTGCCTAGTTTGTTGTTGCCCCTTCTGGGGAACATATGCTTGCTGGGTGGAAGATGGATAGAACTTTTTCTTTTTAGAGAAAAAGGGTTTCTTAAAAAGCTTTTTCTTAGCTGGATTAGCTGTGGCTTTTGACAATCTATTCAAAGTTGTATTTTCAGTGTCACTCTGATTAGTTTTGGATTGCCAATCCTTGCCAAAGAGATTCTCTCCTGTGCAAGGAATGTTTCCCAGTTTTTCTTGCACCCATTCCTCCAAGTCTGAAGCATGGAGCCAAGCAATGCGACGTGCTCCTATGGATATAGCAGAAGTTCTGCTAATACATTCAAAACAGTCAAAGGTAGCACGATTCATAAACTATGGGGCTATTCCAGGGACTCTTTGACTCCTCTATTACCCCCATGTCCAACATCTCCTGGACTTGTGCCACTACTTCCTGTCTTTTGGCTTCAGGCAAGCGGTATGGCCTTTGACGAACCAATTTCCCAGGTGGAGTTATTATTTCATGGGCCACCAAATGGGTCTCCCCAGGTATGGGTGTCAACACATCTGGGAATTCCTTAAGCAACTTCCTAATTTCTTCCTGTTGTACCATTGTCAGGTCCTCACCTATTTGGGGCTCTGATTTTTCTTTACAATCAGATACCTGGGGTCCCAAATCTTCCTCTTCACTCACCTCCCTCTCTCGGGCACAGGTGGCAGCTAAGCTTTTAACCCCTTTGACATCAGTAGAACCAAAGCCTTTGGCTCCACGTTCAGAATTCTCTAGGGATGTGACCTCCTCCACAGGTGGAAAACCCAGCCTCTCACAGATCAATTGGGCAATTTTGTCTCCTGTCTTCACGTGATACTCATTCTGTCCAAAGTTAAACAACAGAACTTTAATATTGCCCCTGTAATCGGGATCAATTACTCCCGCACCCACATCGATGAAATATTTAAGGGCTAATCCGGACCTTGGGGCTATTCTCCCATAACATCCAATAGGTATTTCTACTTGGAGACCGGTGTCAACCAGGGCTCTCCCTTGGCATTTTCTATGCTGCACAGGTCAAACCCAGCAGATTGAGGGGTTGCCCGCTTAGGAGCTTGGGCCTTCTCGGAGACCTTATGGTACTTTAGGACGAATATCTGCTTTGGGGTAGCTTGGTCTTCTGGACGCTTAACCATCTTTTTAGCTGGGGTCTGAGGACTTCCAAATAAAGGCCCGGGAGCTATTACCATTAAACCTTCTCCCTCCTTCTTTCCTAGTCCTTCCACTAGACCCTGCTTAAATCTTGGCCAGTCTCTTCCTAGAACCAAATCAAAGGGTAGCCTAGGCACCACTGCTAACAGGACTTCCTCTTGTTTCCCTAGGCACTTAACCTTTAGTCTATAAGTGGGATATGATGATGCAGCACCATGAATGCATCTGATGTGAACTTGGCTTTCAGGGGTTCTAGGCACAAATCTTTCTTGGGCCTCTATCCTCTTCCAAAGCCTTTTTGACATCATACTCTGGTCTGCCCCAGAGTCTAATAAAGCATTTGTGGTAATTCCTTGCACATCAACCATCAAAAGAAATCCTTCCTTGGGCTGTTTTAAATCCAGACCCATTAAACTAGTGTGTGTCTGGCATCTCTTCTCTAAATGTCCCAATTTTCCACACTTGAAACATTTCTTTCTATTCCACTGTGTCATCTGGTTTGATACAGTACATTCATTTTCAGAAACATTCTTAATTATTCTCTTTTCTGATACAGCATATCTAGCCTCAGCATCCATCTTTAGAGGGCCACCCATTCTATGGCAAGCCTGCGTGGCTTCCAAGAATCTCTCTGCTAGCACGGTTGCCTCTCCAAGATTTTGGCAATTTTGCTGTATAAGGAAAGTATGCAAATCTTTAGGTACCCCAAGCATAAATTGTTCCAGCATTATAATATCTAATAACATTTCTACTGTCTTTTTCTCAGGCTCCAACCATTTTACAGCTAAACTTCTGATTCTCTGACTCAGAGCCCTGGGTGTCTCACCCACTCTCAATGTAACAGCTCTAAACATTCGCCTATACTCTGAAACAGACAACCCTAGGCGATCTCTAATAGCTGCCTTTACATCCTTATAATTCAAAGCCTGGGCTGCTGGCATTGCTCTGTAAGCTGCAAGTGCCTCTCCAGTTAATGAGGCTGCCAGCCTTACTGCCCACTGGGTCTATGGCCATGCTAAAGCCTGTGCCACTCTTTCAAAAGACTCTAGAAAATCATCAACATTATCATCTGGAGTTAATTTCCCAAAACTAAATGCCCCAATCCCTTGATTGAGTCCCATACTGTCCACATGTGGTGTACCAGTACTAACTGCTGGTCTTGCATCTGTTCCACTTTGGCTCTGCAGCTGAACTAGAGCTTGCACCAGATCAAGCACTGGCTTCTGCTGTTCCATTAAGGCCTTCATAGCAGTGTCCTGGGCCTGCTGTGATAGCTCCTGCTGCCTGCTAAATTGGGCTGCCATCCAGCTAGCCATCTCCCTCGGATCCATCTTGATCCCTGCAAGAAATAAAGAAAAAAAAAAAACAAAGTGCACCACCTTCCAACCAGGTGTGTTTTTTTCACTTTTTTTTTTCAATTACCCCCCTGTGCCTACACACATCCACCACTAGACATGCCCAGGTACATATTACCTTGTCTCAGTGATGAATCCAGCTCTGCACAGGGTCTTTTCCTCTTTTGACAGCTTCCTGGAACAACCACTTCTCCTCCAAAGTGCAGTTGAGGGAAAAATCTTCTTTCAGCTTTAAACTTGAATTTTATTTGTAATCCACAGCAAGTAAATCCTCTTGGTGCAAAAGCAATCCGAAAAACTACGCCATTTGTCAGACGGCTGCCTAGGGTGAGAACTTACACAATCTTGACGATGCATATATTCATATGATTCTTGCAAGGTATTGTGGGTAATGTAGTTCATTCACTCCAAACACAGCTGAAGACAATAATTTAGTTGTGAAACCAGTGGTAAAGCCAATAAAATACTTCTTTTATTGATGGGGTTTAATTCACCCAGCACAAGTATGCTTGGTAGCATATAAATAAGGTTACTTGCTTGCAGTGTTTAAATGGATAACATAAAGTCACAAATCAAATCAGGAAAACAACCTTCAACTTGTCAGGCAATTAGCTAATGTTTTCTTAGCATAATAATTACCAAATAAAAAGGCACAAAGAAATGAATAAACTTTGCTTGTTAGGTTAACTTCTGCTTATTTTCCACACAGATCCAGCAGTGATTCTCTCCTTGCTCACACACACAATTAGGTGCAGCTTTAATTGCTATCCATTGTCCAGCTGAAACCCTTTAGCTGACTGGCTGATACTGTGTGAGCCTAAATCCTGCTTTAAGAGCTGTTTGCAGTGGAATAAAGAACAAAGTTAGGTTTCTTTGTGATGGCTGATGTGTTTGCTCACAGAAAGCTAGCAATAACATTTAGATAGAGAACAGTCCATGTAATCAATAGGTTCATCTGCTGTAATTCCCCCTTCATCAATCAGCATAGGGTCACTATCATACATTGGCACAGACGAGTCTTTCACTAGGGAACTATCAAGAGAATGCTTATTCCCCTGCTGCCATTCATAGTTCCTCTCTGTATAGCCTGGCCAGTATGTAATCCAGTTCTTATGTCCAGCCTTCCAATCTTGATCCCTGGATCTCTTCTCACATACCTTCTGGCATAGATCTTAAAGTCCCTTCCACGTGCAGTCTTCTCTCTCACAGGTAGCCACTGGTGATTCCTATCTCTGCCACTCCATTCCTCTGGCTGACTCCAGTCCAATGGTCTCTGCTGGCACTTGGAATACCTCCCAGTATATGAACTGCCTTGGACTCTCCTAGACCTCTCAATGGCCTTTCTTCTCTTCCTTCCAGAGAGTTTCCTTCCTTCTCTATCCGCTTGGCTTGGCTTCTGCTTCTCCAGGTGATGCTTGAACCTGTAGCTGTTATCTGTAGAATAAGCTCTATTCTTATTCTGTCTTAATGTGTGCTCCTCCCTAACACAGCGCAGCTGTGCTGAATCAGGCCCTGCCCTTTGAGATGAGTGCTTAGGGATTACCTCATAGCTCTCTTGATTGAACACACGTTTTCTCACTTCAGCCCCCATCATGGCTGCTGGAAACCTGGTGCATTCTGGGACTGGTAGTCTTTTATGTGAAAACTCTGTTTTCTTACTTCTACCAGAACTGACAGGTTGCTGGTTCAGAGTCACATCATCTTTTCTATAGCTCCTACCTGAGCTATGATAAGCTTCCTTATCACAAAAACTGCTTCTCTTCATTCAGAACAATTTCCTTTTCTTCAACTGGACAAACCATTCCAGCTCTGGTATTAACCCTTTTGCAATCTAATTTCAGTTTTGGTTTCTTGGGAGGAAATAACTACAAATCCACAAAGGCAATAAAGTAAAGCTGGGAACAGACCAGCCCGACCAACAGCAGTGGCGCAAAAGACAAAGAGAATACTTGACATGGCCACCACACGACCTAAACAGATGACATAACGCAAACTTTTAGTTCTTTTTTTAGCCAGAAAAAGCAGGGTTCAGATCAGACAGATGCAAGTCACTATTGCCTCAGGTACAAACTTAGATTGTAAGCCCTCTGGGGACAAGGAAATAACTACTGTACCTGAATGTAACTCACCTTGAACTACTACTGGAAATGCATGAGCTCAATACAAATAACTACAGTAGTGGCCAATAAATTAAGGCAGGTATCTTTTTCTACAATTTATTGTTAAATAATGTACTGTGGAAATGTCACACGTGCTTACTTATTTAATCAGCATGGCGATTAGTCACACCATGCGTCTGGCGTCCATTTTAGTTTACTTACATTCTGTAGTAGGTTTCTTGGATGAAGTTTTGAATTTTTACAGCTAGGAAAAGATTGAAAGTTACATGTAAAATATATAATCAAGATGGGTAGAAAGTGCAATATTAATGACTTTGTAAAGGGACAAGTTGTCACACTCCATGCTGAAGGATATTCGCAATGTGCTATTGCAAAACATTTGCATATATCAAGGTGTGCAGTTCAGAATGTTCTGAAATCAGGTGGCCCTACACGTCGTTCAAAATGTGGGCGCAGACGGATAACTACTGGACGAGATGACCGATTCCTCAAAAGCATTATTACATCTGGTCCACATACTTCATCTCAACGTGTGGCTCAGTTAGCTAATGATCGAGGAATAAAGATAAGTGCCAGATCTGTCCGACGACTGCTTGTGGATGAATTCAAACTCGTGGCTAGAAGACCTGCCAAAAATCCTGTGATGACCAGGAATTAAATTGCTGCCCGCATACAGTTTTGTAGCAAGATGAAAGACAAATCTGCTGAATAGTGGGAGAGGGTAAAGTTCACAGATTAAAGTACATTTCAACAAGTACGTGGGAGTGGTTACAACTACGTCCGTCGACCAGCAGGCGAGAGACTAAATCCGAAGTACACGATCAAGACTGTTAAACACCCACCATCGCTCATGGTATGTGGTGGCATCACGGCAAATGGACGATGTGGCCTGCACATTTTTGAGAAAGGTGAAAGAGTAAATGCTGCAAAATACATATCCGTGCTGAATAGTAAAGTTAAAATACACATGAATGTTTCTGGCACAACTATATTACAGCAGTACTCGGCAACGTGCCAACTACAAAAACAGTCAAAAAATGGTTCGTGGACAAAAGATCGAACTGCTACCAAGTTGGCCATCAAACTCTCCGGATCTCAATGTAATTGAAAACTGTTGGAATCTTATGAAGAAAAAGGTGGCAGCACACCGTCCAACTCCAGAAGCAGATTTAAAGGACATACTCAAGCATATATGAGTCAGCTAAATCACTCCTGCATAGTGTAAAACGCTAGTTAACAGTATGCCTATAAGATTCCAGGCTGTACTGAAAAATTATGGACACCCTATCAAATATTGACACATATATTGTTTCCTGAATGAAACTTTGAAAATGACATATATATCTTTGGTTCTTAAAGCTTTTGACCATGAAAGTGACAATAACACGTACTTTTCTAATAAAATTCTGATATTTTGGACTCTGCCTTAATTTTTTGGCCACTACTGAAAATGCATGAGCTCAATACAAATAACTAAATACAAACCAGAATATATCAAAATAAACTGAACCATCTAATTCCTCAACAAATAGGGGTGTCCTACATGGAGTGGTGGGTTCACCCCTAAACAAAGACATGGGGAGGGGTGGCCTGCACAGAGCCGCTGGTGTACCTACTCTGGACATCATACTGGTCAGACTAGATGGACCGTGCTGGTCTTTATCAGCCGTCATTTACTATGTTACTATATAAGTGCTGTATTGAAAATACACATATAACTTTAACTGGTTGGTTATCCATTTGAAGATATATTACTATTCACTTGTCAGCACTTAGATGGGTAACTTTCATGTTTAGCAGCTAAATTTGTGTCACTGAACTTGAAAGGGTTGATATTTAAACCTCGGAGCTGGCAGGTTTTTTTAAACCCTGGTGCAGCATTTAAAACATTCATGTATATTTAATGTATATATATATATATACACTCTGCAGTGCTAAATATATGTATAGGGATGATATTCAGCCCCTAAAAATATAGTTAAGTGGTTTAAAGTTAGGGGAGGCATTTTTTCTGCCCTAACATTAATCACTTAGCTATACTAATAGTGACTGAAAATCAACACTATCCGTATAGTTAGAAGGAACGCCTTCACTTCTTCCTGGCACAGAGGGGTCAGGGGGGAGGCAGGGGAATCAGTGAGAATTTTCAACAGTGCTATACAGATAAGAGCATGGAGTTTAGCACATGCCAGTGTGCCGTGCTGATATTGAGCAGATGGTGCTGTGCTTAAAATCCTGCACTAACCGGGTAACGCAAGAGTGGGCAGAGACAGGGTGGATTTGGGGCTTAAAGTGGGCATTGCATTCGCAGACAGCGCAGGCTTTAAGGACATGCACTAACCGTGACTGTTGCAGTTAGCATAGGTGCATTTAACGCCACCTCAGTGAGTGACGTTAAGAGGGATGACATGCCGGCTAGCGCTGTGTAATGTTGCTATCAGCATGGGGTATGGAGGTACATGCCCACAAACATCAGCATAGGCCTTCATCCTGATATCGTGCAACAATTGCAAGCTACTATAGTTGGTGATTCGATCATTAGGCATGTAGATAGCTGGGTGGCTGGTGGACGTGAGGATCGCCTGGTAACATGCCTGCCTGGTGCGAAGGTAGCGGACCTCACACGCCACCTAGATAAGGTCTTAGATAGTGCTGGGGAGGAGTCTGCTGTCTTGGTACATGTTGGTACCAATGACATAGGAAAATGTGGTAGGGAGGTTCTGGAAGCTAAATTTAGGCTTTTAGGTAGGAAGTTGAAATCCAGAACTTCCAGGGTAGCGTTCTCCGAAATGCTTCCCGTTCCACGCGCAGGACCCAAAAGGCAGGCAGAGCTCCGGAGTCTCAATGCGTGGATGAGACAATGGTGCAGAGATGAGGGGTTTGGATTTGTTAGGAACTGGGGAACATTCTGGGGAAAGGAGGGGCTCTTCCGAAGGGATGGGCTTCACCTTAACCGGGATGGAACCAGGCTGCTGGCATTAACCTTTAAAAAGGAGATAGAGCAGCTTTTAAACTAGATAATAGGGGAAAGCCGACAGTCGCCCAAGAGCGCATGGTTCGGAAGAATGTATCCTTGAAGGATACTACAAAAAGCAGAGAGGTTCCAAAAATGAGTAAAGTAGCCCAAATGCCCTCGAGTATGGAGCAGACAGAACTTAAAGATCCCAAATTACCCATGTCTACCAATAGCCAAATTAATATGAATAAAATACAGTCTCTAAAATGCTTGTATGCAAATGCTAGAAGTCTACAAAACAAGATGGGAGAGTTAGAATATATAGCACTAAACGAGAGGTTAGATATGATTGGAATATCAGAGACATGGTGGAAGGAGGACAACCAGTGGGACACTGTGATACCTGGGTACAAACTATATCGAAATGATAGAGCTGATCAAATTGGTGGAGGGGTTGCGCTCTATGTTAGAGAGGGCATTGAGTCAGAAAGGATTAAAGTTTTGCAAGAAACAAAATTTGCTGTAGAATCTCTATGGATTGAAATTCCATGTAAAAAGGGGAAGGCGATGGCAGTGGGGATGTACTATCGTCCGCCTGGCCAGAATGAACAAATGGATGATGAAATGCTCAAAGAAATCAAGGAAGCTAGCAAAAGTTACAGTACAGTAATAATAATGGGTGATTTCAATTACCCCGGCATCGACTGGGTCAGTGTCACAACAGGACATGCTAGGGAGTGTCACAGGGTAGACCTAAGGCAACCCGAGAAAGTGCAGATCAGTGTGAATGATCACGGTAAAAGTGACAGGGTAAACAGAGGAATGTTTGATGGTTGCCAGGGACAACCTAGGCACACGTGCACAGAGCCCAGAAAGACACACCCAGAGAGCAATGCAAGGGAATTTGCTTTGCCAAATAGAGTGCAGCTGAGTGAAGGAGGAGTCAGGAGACATGCAGATAAAATAGAGTCCCAAACAATTAGAGATAGGGAATCCTTGAGAGAGGAGTTAAAGCAGCAGAGGTCACAAGCTGAAAGGCAGCAGCAGATACGTTTGAAGCCATGGAAAGCCTGGAGCTGGTGTGAGAGAGATGAAGACAGTGAGAGTGAGTCAGTGAGACAACAGGGAAGCCGGTGTGAAAGTTGGAAAGAATCCAGAGACCTGTGTGGCTCGGTGAGAAGGCAGAACCCTGACAGCGTGTATGTGCTTGGAGGACAAGAGAAATATAAGAAGACTGCAACAGCAGGTACAGGGGCAAGGAGTGAATGCAAGGGCTATTTGCTATCCGAGAGGGAGGAGCCCTGGAAGCATAGAAATAGCCACATAAAGCCCAGATATTTAGAGGCTGACAATAGCTTTTCTCCTGGTTATAAAAATATTAAGAGAAGAGGGTTTCACTCACCCAGAAAAGCTGAAGATTTTCCTTATCACTGTGAGCTCCCAGCTTCTAGGGAAACGCCGTTACAAGCTTTGCAATCTGGCACAGCTGAGCCTAGAAAGCTAGTGCAGACCCGGCAAGGAGCCTACCGTAATTACCCAGCTAGCAGGTCAAACAAGGACCTGAGCTATCCATTAAGGCACAAGCGGGGGCAGGGCTCTGGAAGGCACAGTTCAGAGTTATACGATACTTCCCAGAGAGGCAGTGCTTCAGAAGGGAAAAGAAACTTTTTAGGCGACAAGGCAAGCCTGCCATACTTTTACCCCACGTCTGAAGTGGATAATGGAGAAGCTAATGAACAGGAATTACTGGATTATGAAAACTCAGAAGTATTAATAAATCCAGATTTGATGGATTGTTCTCTCACTGTAACAGAGCCAGAATTCTCACTGAGGTAAACGTGATTGTGTGACCTTAACTCCAGTGTATAAGTTGTAAGGCTGCAGCTTACTCTCTCTCTCCAGCCAAGCAGACAGTTAGGCTGCTTTGTTATTTTGTTTTGTTTAAAGTTATAAGCTGAAGGAAGCTGTTTTTGTTATTCAGTTATCTTTTGTTATAAGCCAAGTGGGCTGTTACTTTCTGTTATCTTTGATAAAGAAACCTCAAGGGACGGGGAATAAAACCCTAAAAGAAAAGAAGTTTTCTGTGTGATCTATATAAGTAAGGCACAACTACCACCCTCAGAAAGCCCAACAATACCAGTCTTCACCGCCGGGGCTGATGAGGAGTGACAGGAGATAAAGTTCCTAGATGAAATAAATGACTGCTTCTTGGAGCAGCTGGTTCATGAACCGACCAGAGGGGAAGCAATATTAGACCTAGTCCTTAGTGGAACACCAGATGTAGTGCAAGAGATAAGGGTGTTGGGGCCACTTGGCAATAGTGATCATAGCATGATCGCCTTTGATTTAATTAGTGGAGGAGGGCTAGTAAGGAAATCCACAGTACTACCCTTTAACTTTCGAAAGGGAGACTATGATAAAATGAGGAAAACAGTTAAGAAAAAACTAAAAGGAGCAGTTGCAAAGGTTAAAGACGTACATCAAGCTTGGGTGTTGTTGAAAAATGCTATCTTGGAAGCCCAGACCAGCTGTATTCCATGCTTTAAGAAAAGTGGAAGGAAGTCCAAAAAACTGCCAGCATGGTTTAAAGGTGAGGTCAGAGAGGCTGTTGTTGCCAAAAAAGCATCTTTCAGGAAATGGAAAAAAGAGCCAAACGACGAAACCTGGAAACAGCACAAGCACTGGCAAGTCAAATGCAAGGCATTGATAAGGCAGGCAAAGAGAGAATTTGAGAAGAAGCTTGCTGCGGAAGCAAAAACGCGAAATAAAGACCTTTTCAAGTACATTCATAGCAAAAAAACTGTGAGAGAGTCAGTTGGTCCATTAGATGATAAAGGGGTTAAAGGAGCACTAAGAGGCGACAAGGCGATAGCGGAGAGACTGAATGAATTCTTTGCTTCGGTCTTTACTGAGGAAGATGTAGGGATGTTACCCACGACTGAAGTGGTATTTAAAGGTGTGAAAGAATTGAAGGAAATATCGATACATCGGGAAGATGTCTTACAACTATTAGATAAACTGAAGAGTAGCAAATCACCTGGGCCGGATGGTATACATCCAAGGGTGTTGAAAGAACTGAAATTTGAGATTGCAGACCTGCTATCAGTAATCTGTGAACTATCATTAAAATCATCTCTAATACCTGAGGATTGGAGGATCGCCAATGTAACACCAATTTTTAAAAAGGGTTCGAGGGGTGATCCGGGAAACTACAGACCGGTGAGCCTGACATCAGTACCGGGAAAAATGGTAGAAACCATCATAAAGAATAAAATTACTCAGCATGTAGATAGTCATGACCTAATGGGAGACAGCCAACATGGCTTTAGACAAGGAAGATCTTGTCTTACTAATCTGTTATGTTTTTTTGAAGGAGTGAATAAACAGGTGGACAAAGGTGAGTCGGTTGATAATGTGTATCTGGACTTTCAGAAAGCCTTTGACAAGGTCCCTCATGAGAGACCTTTGGAAAAACTAAAGAGTCATGGGATAGGAGGCAGTGTACTACTGTGGATCAGGAACTGGTTAAAAGATAGAAAGCAGAGGGTAGGGCTAAATGGCCAATTTTCCCAATGGAGAAAGGTGAATAGTGGAGTACCCCAGGGATCTGTGCTGGGTCCGCTGCTTTTTGACATATTCATAAATGACCTGGAAAGTGGAATAACGAGTGAGGTTATCAAATTTGCTGATGACACAAAACTATTTAAAGTTGTTAAAACCCAGGAGGATTGTGGAAAATTGCAAGAGGATCTTGATAAATTGGAAGACTGGGCATCAAAATGGCAGATGAAATTTAATGTGGAGAAGTGCAAGGTTATGCACCTAGGGAAGAACAACCCAAACTATGGTTACACGATGCAAGGTTCCACATTAGGAACCACCACCCAGGAAAAAGATTTAGGCGTCCTTGTGGATACCATGTTAAAACCCTCGGCCCAGTGTGCAGCGGCGGCCAAGAGAGCAAATAGAATGCTAGGTATGATAAGGAAAGGAATGGAAAATAAAACGAAAGATATTATAATGCCTCTATATCGTTCCATGGTGAGACCGCACCTTGAATATTGTGTGCAATTCTGGTCGCCGTATCTTAAAAAGGATATAGCGATTTTAGAAAAGGTTCAGAGAAGAGCCACCAAAATGGTAAAGGGGATGGAAGGCTACTCCTATGAAGAAAGGCTAAAAATGTTGGGGCTCTTTAACCTGGAAAAGAGACGGCTGAGGGGAGATATGATAGAAGTCTATAAATTAATGAACGGAGTGGAACGGGTAAACGTAGATCAATTGTTTACCTTATCAGAATATAGAAAGACTAGGGGACATGCAATGAAGCTACAGGGTAAACTATTTAAGACTAATAAAAGAAAATATTTTTTCACTCAACGTGTAATCAAACTCTGGAATTTGTTACCGGAGGATGTAGTAAAGGCTGTTAGTGTAGCTGGGTTTAAAAAAGGTTTGGACAAGTTCCTGGAGGAAAGGTCCATAAACCATTATTAAGAAGGGACCCAGGATATCAATGCTTGAACCAATACAAGCATTGTGGAACCTGCGTCCCTTGGGGAAACTGCTAGGTACGTAAGACTTAGATTGGCCACTATTGGAAACAGAATACTGGGCTTGATGGACCTTGGTCTGACCCAGTATGGCATATCTTATGTTACTGGCACAGCCTTTAGCAAATATGTCTCACATTGCTGCTAAAAATTCACAGATAAGGCACTTAATGCATTTAGTGGTCACTGCTACTATAAATGTATAGGCACCTTTGAATATTGATAAGTTTTGGCCCACCTTTGGTCTGCTAGAAATTACTCCCCTTTCTCTAGAGGAATAGTTGAGAGATTGTTTTATTCACCAATGAAGGAAAACAATAAAATATATCATGCTCTATTAAACTGGTCTTCAAGCGCAAGAGTCTTCTGACCAGTTTCATATTTTTCCCACATTGTTTCCTATTGTTGTCCAGGAGATGGGAAATTGTAAAATTCTACATCGTCATTGCTCAGAAAGCTATTGAACTGTCCAGGCACTTCCTAAATAGAGTGGCACTCATCTAAATAATGGCATCTGTAGGAATCCTTGTTATTGTGCTTGTTGGTTGCTTGCACAATTAAATCTTTATTTTTCTTGTGCACTGCTCCCATCGGTTCATTAATAAACTCTTCAGTTGATTACCTATGTACAGTTGTGGTCAACATTATTGGAACCCTTGTATTTTAGGAATGTTGTGTACAATATCTTGAGAAATAATTGGAAATTTCCAACTATATGTCATCATAATAT
Source organism: Ichthyophis bannanicus (assembly GCA_033557465.1). NCBI lineage: Eukaryota > Metazoa > Chordata > Amphibia > Gymnophiona > Ichthyophiidae > Ichthyophis > Ichthyophis bannanicus. The sequence goes on along the minus strand of CM066051.1, from coordinate 36,649,424 downwards.
TTTAAAAATAAGTTCCAAAGTATACAACAAAAAAAAAGATGTCTGTGCAATGTAGACGTAGTAATTTCTGAGAAAAAAATATGATCTGGACAGGATTAATGGCACCCTTCACTAATATTTGGTTGCGCAACTTTTGGCAGCCTTCGAACGTTTCTTGTAGCCATTTATACATTTCGTACATCTGGCTGCTTGTAGTTTCTCCCACTCTTCAACTGTGATTTGTTCCAGCTCATGAATATTTCTAGGATTCCTTTTAGCAATGGCAGATTTCAACTCTTTTCAAAGGTTCTCGATTGGATTGAGATCAGGACTCATTGATGGCCAGTTTAAAACAGTCAGTTTTTTTCCTTTTTAACCATTCTTTTGTACTTTTGGATATATGTTTTGGGTAATTGTCCTGCTGGAGGATCCAAGACCTTCGACCCAGACCTAGTTTTTGAACACTAGGTAGCACATTTCACTCCAAAATACCTTGGTAATCCTCTAACTTCATGATTCCTTTAATACGTTCCAGGCCTCCAGTTCGTGAAGCAGCAAAACAGCCCCATAACATTATGGAATCTGCACCATATCTAACTGTAGGAAGGGTGTTTTTTTTTACTTATAAGCTTCATTTCTTTGTCTGTAAATGTATCGTTGGTGTGCACTGAAAAAGAGCTCAAGTTTGGTTTCATCTATCCACATAACATTTTTCCAGAAGGATTATGGTTTCTCAAGGTGGGTTTGGACAAGGATCAAGCGTACATTTTTATATGTATCTTTGAGCAGTTTGGTCCTCCTTGGCCTTCGCCCATGAAGTTCTTCTTTGTTTAGTGCATAGCGTATGATGTGGGTTGAAACCACCACTCCAAATTTCTCCAGGTCCACCTTAAGCTTTTTGGATATTGTGAATGGTGTTTTAACACCAGTTCGCACTAAGCTTTGAAGACTTTTTGGATTAATTTTCCTCTTCCCACCACGTCCTGGGAGGTTCTTGACAGTTCCATGAGCAGAAAATGTCTTTTTTATTATTATTATTATTTTTAAATTTTACAACCATAACACAAATAATAATCATCAAAGAAATTACATCTCCCCTCACAAAAATACAATCATAAACACCTCCCCCCCCCCCCGATGCATTACGGGCATCTTACTGATACTACCCCGGCCCTAATTAACAATTCCTGAAAAAGATACTAGCAGGGGAAAGGGCAGAGGACAGAGAAAACTCCTTCCTTATGTTCTAGAGGATTGTTGTTGTTGTTAAGTGCCATCGAGTCGGAGTCGACTCATGGCGACCCTCTGGATAGCTATCCTAAATTGTGTTTGGTCTTGAGTCAGGCGGCTCATTGTTGACAGACTGGTACCCATAGCTGCTGTTATTGTATTGATCCATCTCATTGCTGGCCTTCCTCTTTTGTGTTTACCTTCTATCTTGCCAAGCATGATGTCTTTCTCTAATTTCTCTTTTCGCATGATGTGTCCAAAGTATGAAAGTCAAAGTCTTGTCATCTGAGCTTCTAAAGAAAGCTTAGGTTTGATCTCCTCTAGTACCGACTGGTTTGTTCTTCGGACAGTCCATGGTATACACAGTATTCGCCGCCAGCACCATAATTCAAAGGCATCAATTTTCTTCCTGTCTATCTTTTTCACTGTCCAGCTTTCACATCCATATGATGTTATTGAAAATACCATGGCTTGAACAAGTCGAATCTTTGTATGGAGAGAGACATCTCTGCTCTTGAGAATCTTATCTAGGTCTTTCATAGCCATTCTGCCAAGAGCAATGCGTCGTCTGATTTCTTGACTGCTTGTTGCTTCTTTATTGATAGTTGATCCAAGTAGGTTAAAGTTGTCCACGATTTCAATTTCTTCTCCTTCAACGATGAACCTGTTGATTATGCCAGTTGTCATGATCTTTGTCTTCTTTACATTAAGGTGCAGGCCCATTTTGAGACTATGTTCTTTGATTGTGAGAAGCAAATGTTTCAGATCATCTTCACTTTCAGCCAGTAATGTGGTATCATCAGCATAGCGAAGGTTGTTGATGAGTCTTCCACCAATGTTCACACCTCTGTTGTCTTCATACAATCTTGCTTCTCTGATGATTTGTTCTGCATATAAATTAAACAGGTAGGGGGAAAATGTGTAGCCTTGTCTTACACCTTTGCTTATTTTAAACCATTCTGATTCTCCTTGATCCGTTCAAACTGTTGCTTCTTGATCAATGTACAGATTGTGGAAGAGTACGATCAGGTGTTCTGGTATACGCATGCTTCTTAATGTGGCCCAGAGTTTCTCATGGTTTACACAGTCAAAAGCCTTGCTATAGTTGATAAAGCACAAAGATATCCTTTTGGTATTCTTTAGTCTTTTCAAGGATCCATCTCACATCCGCAATGATGGCTCTTGTTCCTCGCCCTTTCCTGAACCCTGCTTGCACTTCAGGCAGTTCTTGTTCCAGGTATGGTTGTAGTCTCTTTTGAATAATCTTCAGTAGAATTTTGCTGGCATGTGGGATCAGAGCGATTGTGCGATAATTTCCACAGTCAGTTGGATCACCTTTCTTTAGTATTGGTATAAACACAGATCTTTTCCAGTCAGTTGGCCATGATGTTGTCTTCCATATTTCTTGGCAGAGCCTTGTAAGTACGGTAACAGCTGCATCAGATTGCTGCAATACTTCTATGGGAATGCTATCAATGCCTGGTGCTTTGTTCTTTGATAAGGCTTTCAATGCTGCTTTAACTTCTTCTTTCATCACCAATGTTTCCCGATCATAAGGTACAGGCTGAAACGGCTGTTGGTCCACTTGATCTTTATCATATAAAAACTCTGTATATTCCTTCCACCTTTTCTTGATCTTCTCAGCATCATTCAACATAGAACCTTGAGCATCTTGTAACATTCCAATTCGAGGCTGGAACTTTTTCTTTAACTCTCATAGCTTTAGGAAAGCCGATCTTGTTCTTCCTCTAATAGTTTCTGCTGCTATTTCGTTGCATGAGTTGTTGTAGTACTTTTCCTTGTCCTGTCTTGCTGCACATTGGAAATCTCTGTTGAGTTCTGTTATTGTCTTTCTTTCTCCTCTGGCTTTAGCTTCTCTGTATTTCTGGGCAATTTTCAGAGTTTCTTCCGTTATCCATTTTGGCCGTTTTTGCTTTTTCACCTTTTGTAGAAACCACTCATGGATTCAGCAAAATATGACCTTGAGAATATACCACTGGAATTTAAAGACTGCCTAAAAAATAGATTTTCTGCTTTAGATACAAATGACAGAGCTCCAGAAGAGTTATGGAATGGCATCAAGAAGGCTGTGTTGGAAGAAAGCGAGAAGTCTAGAGGATTAGCATCCAACATTTGTGACAAAGGCTGCATACTGATCTAAAGCAGACTGCCTAGAGAGTTTTAACAATCTGCCCCTAAGACTCGAAATTTTATCATGAGCCTTTTCGTATTTGGCATATAAACATATTTGGTTCCACCATACCAACCAATTTAGTTTATTAGGATTTTTCCAATTAGCAAGTATTATTTTTAAGGCAACCATTATCATAAAATTTAATAAAAAGAATTTTTCTTTTGCCAAAGACGGGATCTCTGCTATTATGCACCACGTCAGGGTAGCAGAAAATTTTATTATTTGTTGACTTCTGACCCATATCGGAATCTAAAAAGCCTGAATGTAAGGACATTCCATCATCATATGTCTTGATGTACCCATTTCTTTATGACAGGACCAACAACGGCTGATCCCTTCCTTATTTCATTTAGCTAGTTTGACCAGGGTGACAAATGCCCAATGAGCTAAAAAATACATAGACTGAGAACAGCAGAACTGGAAGCACGAATAGTAGACCCCCAAAACACCTTCCATGTCTGCTGCTTTATATTGATTCCAGTCTCTTCCTCCCATACTTTCAGCAATCCTTTATTCTGCGGCGAAGACTGATCCTTGAACATTGTATAGAATCTTGATACTGCTCCATCTTTGGAACTTATTTTTTCAATAATTCGTCGCAACCCCCCACATTTGGGAAAAGTCCCCAGGACTCATCTTCAGGCTGCCGACACAGTGCCGCATTTGTATCCACTGAAAGTAGCACGTGGGTAGGAGGCCGAACTCCTGTTGCAGGGCCTCAAAAGGTTTTTAATTAGACCCATCTAACAATTGTCCCATCGTCCAAATACCACATCTTTGCCAATTCAACTATGCATATGGGGCTTTGTTGATTTTAAATACAGGGTTAAACCAAATCGGCAGTAGGAGCGATAAGGGGTTATCCTTCTTAATAATTGGGAGAAGTGCCTGAAATGCCTTTTGCATAGAAATAATTATGCATCCCACTCTGGAATTATCCGGATTTCTCATCCCCATAATTAAATTGACTGGGCACGGAGAGACCAATCGTTCTTCTACTTTCAACCAAATAGGTTCTTGTGCGAGGGTACTATCCGTGGACCAGAATGCTCTTTATTTTAAGAGGAAAGCCATATGATACCAGTAGAAATCCGGAAAGTGACACCACCTTTAAATTTACTGGCTTTTAGCTTTTTAACGCTATCCTGGGTGTTTGACCTTCCCAAAGGAAAGCACTAATTGTACGCTCCAAATTTATGTATACAGCCTGACGAAGTAAAATGGGAAGCATTCCCAGTATATAATTTATTTTTGGCACCAACATCATCTTAATAGCTTCTAGGTGGCCCCACCAAGTAAGGTGCAGCGGGGTCCACTTCAAGGTGAAAGAATGCATCATATCCTGGAGCTTTGCTGTATTTAACCTCACCGTTTCATCTAAAGATGCACAGTATTGTACCCCCAAATATTTTATTGCTAAGGGCTCCCATTGAAATGGAAAACTCTCTATCAGGGAAGCATTCACCTGATGATTTATAGGAAAAGCTACTGACTTTGTCCAGTTAACTTTGAACCCAGAAAGAGATGAGTATTAAGTAATTAAGTGCCCACATGTTGTACTGTCTAAATGTTGTTAAGTACCCACATGTTAAATGTAACCCACCAATTGTGGTGTAATGTGACCACTTTGATTGAAGGATAAGGTGGTATACAAATCTGTCTTAATAAATAAATAAATAATTAGCTGCAACAAAGGCAAGACTGATGCGGGGCTGAGAAAAAGTAGAAAGTCATCTGCATATGCAGAAAGTTTGACTTGAAGGTCTGCAATTCTAATGCCTTGAATCTCCTCAAACTGACGAATAAGCAACGCCAACGGTTCCAGTGCCAGATTGAACAGAAGCGGGGACATAGGACAATCTTGCCTAGTACCCCGGCACAGAGAGAAAGGTTTTGAAAGTATTCCATTGGCAAGGATCCGAGCAGAAGAGTTGGCAAGGACACCGAAAAACGAGCCTTATCAAAAGCGGCACCAACAATCTGGAATGCCCTCCCTGACGAACTACGTTCAACAACAGACCGTAAGGATTTCAGGAAACTACTGAAGACGACCCTCTTCATAGAACACTATGGTGACATTACTTAAACCATGCAACAGACACCTCAATACCCCCCCACATGTCATGATAATAGTAATTAAGCAAGGAGCTGATATACATAGCATTGTAAATAGTACACGCTGTAAATAGCGCACCAAGAATCAACGACCAGACACACTCACACGCATACACTGCCCACTGCATGTGCACACTAGACACAGTATTTTATCGATTGTTTGCTGTTCAGACCGCCTTGATTGTAGGATAAGGCGGTATAGAAATCCGTTTAAATAAATAAATAAAGCACTCGTATCATATCCACATATTCTTTTGGAAAACCAAACCAACCAAGCACATGGAAAAGAAAAGGCCACTCTAGCCTGTCGAAAGCCTTTTCAGCATCCAATGAAAGACCTACAAAAGGTATGTCAAGCTGTTCCACCCTCTCAAGCAGGTTACACAACAGCCGCCCATTATCAGCCATGGACCTCGCAGCAACAAATCCACATTGATCGGGATGTATTAGCAAGTGCAAAACTTTAAGTCAAGTCTTCTCGCCAAGGTACTAGAATATAGCTTGTAATCAGCATTTAAAAGTGAAATTGGTCTATACTGACCAGCTTTGGGTCTTTACCCGGCTTCTCCAGCACAACGATCATTGCATTAGCAAATGCTCGTGTGTTACTATCTTGCTCCTGCAATGCTTGATAGTAGGTCTTCAACTGAGGAAGAAGTTCTTTGGCAGAGGTTTTAAAGAATTCTGTTGGGATCCCATCTGGGCCTGCGGCCTTCCCAGCTTTCATGCCTGCTAGTGCTTCTTTCAATTCCAACAATGAAATAGGTTCTCTAAAGGCTGCTACTTGTTCCTCTCCAAGTTCAGGACGAACAACCCTTCCCAGCGGGATTTGCAGACAGAGTCATCTAACATCACTTCCGATGTATAAAGCTGCAAATAGAATGCACGAAACGCCTCCGAAATTTCACTGCTAGTGCTCAGGGATCCCTGTTGCTCATCCTTTATAGAGACGATATGCGCTTTAGTACAACGAGCCTTTAGTTTTGCAGCCAGAAGTTTACCAGCTTTGTTCTTCTCTGTGTAGTAATGTGCTTGCTGCACAAACATACATTGCTCCACCTCGGAACTATGCATCATATTGTATTGATATCTCAATCTTTGAAGATGATTTAGAGCGAGTGCTTGCTTTACCTGCTTTTTTGCTTCCTGATAGCAGAGGAGTCACTGCTCCGTTCTTGTGTATGCTGAGGGACACGTGAGCTGAGCGGGCTATTTAAATCCAGCCCCCACCGCAGCACCCTGAGTGCTTGCTTTACCTGCTTTTTTGCTTCCTGATAGCAGAGGAGTCGCTGCTCCGTTCCTGTGTATGCTGTGGGACACGTGAGCTGAGCGGGCTATTTAAATCCAGCCCCCACCGCGGCACCCTGAGTGCTTGCTTTACCTGCTTTTTTGCTTCCTGATAGCAGAGGAGTCGCTGCTCCGTTCCTGTGTATGCTGTGGGACACGTGAGCTGAGCTGGCTATTTAAATCCAGCCCCCACCGCGGGACGCATACCGCGGGCGCGTGCTCCGAAGGGGCATGTTAAATAAATAAATCCCTTCAGAGCACGTAGGAGTACGTACTTTTGGGCTTGGTTTTGTTTGTTAGTTCCTTGATATTGGCGTCTATGGGGAAACGTAAGAAGAAGTTACCTTTGCCATCTTCCTCTTCAGGTAAGGCTGTCAAGGTGGTCGGCCCCATGGATACTCATGTTAAATCCATGGTGTCTACCCCAACTGTTGGAATGTCCTCGGAGTCTTCCCTTTCTGCAAGTCCTGCCTCTGTAGGTATGTATCCAATACCGCGTAGGGTTGTAACCCCACCCAGCAAAGAGCTCCTGCTTCAGGATAAAGGTGTTCCTCACATTGGTGAGGACGGGACCTCATCCGGTGTTGTTGAACTGCCTGAATCCTTCTTAAAGGTAGATACTGTGCACTCTTCCCTACCTACTTCTTTTGAGTTTACCTTGTCTCCTGATTCTCCTGAACCACCGAAAGATATATCTTTGCAGGATATTTGGCAGATTGTGTCTCGGACTGAACTGTCTCTTAATTCTTCTTTGCTTAAACTATCGAAATTTTCTCAAGAGACGGTGACTGTGTTAGCTGACCATCAGGATAGATTGAGTAGTCTTGAAGCCTCTAAAGTTAAATCTGATGGTTTAATTTCATCACTCCAGAGTGCATTGGTGTCATCTGTCCAGGACTCTCTCTTACTTCATCGTCGTGATGAAATACTTGAAAATGCATTACGTATGAAGAATTTACGTCTGCTAAATTTCCCCCGAACTCACTATCTGTCTCCAAGTATTTTATTTGTCAAGTATTTGAAGGATGTGTTAAAAATCCCTGAGCCAGAAGCTATAACTTTATCTAAACTTTATTATTTACCAGTTGGAGTTCGGGGAAAACGTTCTTTAGACTTGGAGCCAGATGGTGGTGCTCACGGGGAAATGGATCAGTTAACTGTTCCGAGTTTGGATCTCTCTGAGTTTTTGGAGACATCTGTGGAGGAAATTCCTACTCGAGCTACTTTATTAGTTAGTTTTTTGTTAGAAAAAGATAAAGAACTTATTATGCGTTCCTATTTTAAGTTTCGACATGAGAAGTTCTTTGGCTAGATGATTCAGATCTTTCCCGATGTGTGTCGTAGTACACAATTAAAAAGAAAGGCTTTTCTTACATTACATTCGCGTGTTTGGAGTTAGGAGCTTCTTTTGTTTTGAAATATCCATGTAAATGTGTTATAGTTTTTCAAGGTAAAACGTATATCTTTTTTGATTCGTCTCAGTTAGAGACCTTTTTGCAGGGTTCAGTTGTAAAGTAACTATTTGTTGGAGCTTTGCTTAGTATAAAGGGGTTTGCTAATTTATTTGACTTCCCCTGTTTCAGGATATTGTTATATTTCTTAGTTTAGTCTTGCACTCCATTTTGTGGGCTGAGGGTTATTATAATCGTGGAATGTTCATTCTGTATTATATTGTGATGTTTTAATACCTTGTATTTCCTTGTTTTTCTTTAAATAAAGAGGTTTAAAAAAAAAAAAAAAAAAAGAAGATGATTTAGAGCGATAGGGTTAAATTGTCTTTGTAAAATTCTTTCTCTAGCCCTTATCTGCTGATCAAGATCTTTGAGCTTCTCTTTCACCTTTCTGGCTGTAGCAATAGAGAAGCTGGTTATATATGCTCTTATCGAAGCCTTGAAGATTTCCCACCAAGCCCAGTTAGACGTATCCTCTGGAGACTTATTACAAAAAATATTCTTTTATAACCTGCTTTATTTGAACTTTAAAGGCCTCATCCGTCAAAACAGATCTATTAAAGAACCATGACTGTTGCTTAGAGAGGTCCTCACAAGGCCACAACTCCAGCATTATTGCTGCATGATCCGAGATATGAGTACTAAGTATGTCTGCTCTATTAGCTTCTTGCACCAGCGTTCTAGATATTAAAAAAAAATCCATTTGAGAATGAGAACTATGAGGGTAAGGAAAAAAAGTGTAGTCTTTTTCAGAAGGGTACAGAGCCCTCCAAGTATCAACCAAGCCTGTTTCGACCATGAGCGACTTCAATACCACCATTGCTCTGCCACTTCTTTTTATCCTATTCCATTTACAGTCTATTAAGGGGTCAAGGACCATATTAAAATCCCCTCCAAAAATAATTGGTAGTGAGGAAGCTTCTTGGATTACTTCCGCCAATGACTGAAAAAATTTTGGATGATCACAATTTGGAGAATACACATTCATTATGACTAAATGCTTTTTACCAATAACCAGATGAGCTTTAGCCCATCGCCCCTCATAATCAGCCCGGGTGGGGAGGACTTGGGCACCTAACAAATTACATATTAGTATTGCCACCCCATTCTTTTTCCCCAATAGCGAGAGCATGGGCAACCAGGTTATATCACCATACAGCTAATTTTTTTGTTTCCTTATTAGATAGATGAGTTTCTTGAAGCATTATTGTATCCGCATTTTGCTTCTGACAATATAGAAGTATCTTTTTCCTTTTAGCAGGATGCATAATGCCCTTTACATTCAGAGACAGAATTTTAAGGGGGTTCATAACAAGAACACATACTGGAACTTAATACACTCTCTATTATCTGATCTATCTTGCCCAAATGAAAGGTATCCCACACATTTATCATACCCATAATATGCCCGTAATGCGCCAACCCCGCCCTCACAAAAAGGATCAAAACAAATGGGTGAATCAGCAGACCAACAATATGATTGTGGCGTGACCTTACACACTTACCCTGTGCATAGGTTAAAATAAACAGCTATTATTCATGCTACTTTTATGTAAACTATCACACTTGCTCTTTTAACTTCCCTGAATATAACACACTTAGGAAAGATTTCAACCAATTATACCTATTGTCCTTTTTATTGTATCGGGAGATAAATCAAAAGACTTTCCCTACATAATTTTGAAGTCTCCTTCAATCCTAATCACCAATTCAAACTGTACTAGATTCTCAGTTCTCATTCAAGAACGAGCCTTCTCAATGCGTTTTTAAGGCCTCCTGATCATCAATGAACTGCAGTAGAACATTGGGATCCTCAAACATTTTAGTGCGATTGTCCAACATGACCTTGAATCCAGCAGGGTAGAAGAGTCCGTAATGCTCTTGCAGTTGCTGCAATGGGGGTCTCAGCGCTAAGAACTGCTTTCTTTTGTCCATCATTGTTCTGTTGAAGTTAGGAAAGAAAGAAATGCTATGCCCTTCATATGTCAAAGACGAGAATGCTCTTGCCGCAGCCATTATCTGCATAGCTTGCTGGTGCCTTAACAGGCAAAAGATTAACGGCCTCGGCTTCTGATTATGTAAACTAGCCTGTGTAGGTATTCTGTAGGCCCTTTCAATTTCCAGCGGCCTGCTAAAGTTTAGCCGAAGCAGCTTAGGTAGCAGATTTTCTAGAAATGTAATCGCATCTGAGCCTTCAGCTCCTTCTGGTATGCCTACCAGTTTGATGTTGATGCAGTTTGATCTGCAACTTAGGTCTTCCAGGTTCTGTTCTAAGCGTTCTATCTTTTTGACGGCCTTGCCCAGCTGACTGATCTTTTCCTCGTGCATTGTAATAGCAGCATCCATCTTCTCCACACGGCCTGCCAAACCCACATTTGTGATTTCAGTTCTTGTATATCCGATTGCATCTGCAGCAGTGCATCTCCATTCACAGAGATGAGTGTTCTCACCGAACGGACTTCCACCAATAGCTCTTGTATCGCATCATCTGGGTCTCGTATGGCGGCCATCTTATGGGGAGAAAGAGGGTCCAACTTGGCATGCTTGGAGCCCATATTTGTACTTGCCAAAAGCTCCAATTTAGTTGGTTTGCCGCTAGCCATGATCGCTCAGTCATGAAAGGCTCAACAAAGGGGATCGACTGTAGTAGATTCGCCAAGGCACAGGGTAAATACTTGCAGGATTATGTTCGGGTCTGCAGGAGCAGGCTCCTAAGCAACCATCTTGCTTCGCCACTGTCTCCGCCTCCGAGCAGAAAACTTCTTAATAACATTGTGAACTGTAGGCACAGGAATCCCAAGGTCTTTGGAGATCGCCTTGTGCCTCTTTGAAGTTTGATGTTTGGTGAGAATGGCTTTTCTGACAGCTCTCTTGTCTTCACCATTGTGAAAATGGAACAGGGAGTGAATCTGACACAAAAACAGCAGGTGGAAACCATGCCAATGGTAGGAATATGAGCTTTATTGATGTTTCAGTAGGTGAGCCTGACATATATTTCATCCTATCAGGCCTTCTTTTTTTAGTACCATCAAGTCAATGCTGATTCCTGGTCTCTGGGTTTTCTTGACAATGTATCACCAGAAGTAGATAGCCAAGCCTTCTCTCCTGAAGCAATGGAGGGTAAAGTGACTTGCCCATTGGTATTCCTTGTGACCTTGGGTATCAAACCCTTGATCTCCTGGGCACTAGGTAGTTGTTCTAATCACTAGGCTACTCCTCCACTCCACTCAGAGCTTGCCAGAGTATCACTCCCTACATGGTGAGTTTTTCCATTTGATATGTTCACTCCCTACATGGTGAGTTTTTCCATTTGATATGTTCATTTATTATGTTTTTATAAATTTACCATGGTTCACATTTTATCACTCATGTACCTTTTTGGCACAGACATATTTATTATGTTTTTATGATTTTACTATGGTTTACATTTTATTATTCATGTACCGTTTTGGCATGGATGTTTTCTGTTATATGTTTATATATTTATGATTTTATTATGGATTACATTTTATCATTCATGCACATCATTTGTCATTTAATGAATACAGTCAAAAAATTGAAAAACTCTGTATTGAAAACGTGAAAGTAAAAGTATCACCAAAAAAGCCACTTAGATAATTCACAAAAATCAGCTTTTGCATAGCCAAATCAACCATACACAGAAGCAACCTGAGATCTCAGTCTTCCCGGGCAAAAACAGAACCCACCAAACACATTCTGATAGGGTAAAGCCCTGATAATATCAGTGACCCATAAACTAAAGTTGCTCTGCAATGGATAACAACCAACTCTTTCACTTGTAAAAAATCAATAATGAAACATTAGAAATTCCACAGTATTAATAACGAAAGAGTGGTGAGATAACTTAGCTTTGCAGTCTGTAGCAGTGCTCGTGAAATGATGCTAAACCAATAGCAAAATCCCCAACGCTCTTGCATGCGCTTGATATGCGTTTCACCTGAGAGGTTTCTTCAGGGGGTGGCTAAAGAAGCACTGCAAAACATAGCATAGACATCGCCAAATTCAGTGAATAATAGCTTTCACACGATACATACTTTCAGAAATGCTTGAATTCATATATCCAGACAACTGTAGAACTGAGGAATAGTACACACCTTAATGTTCACGAGATGAAGAACACGAGCAGAATCCACCAACCGATACTAAACGCCGCGCATGCGGGTTAGAACATTTATATGATAGATGTTACACTTCATTCATTCTCATTGGATAGCACGTTATAGACAAACCTCCCATTCCACCCGTGAATTAAGACCAGAAGGAAACACCGTGCCCAATGTATGTATCCAGCGTTGCTCATTCCATAGGAGAGTACCCTCCCTAGTTTTGCCTGACCGGGATGAGGCAACATGATCAATACAAAAACACTGTAGATTATCGAACTTATGTTGCATCTGAAGACAATGATCAACAATCGGTGCTTCCCGACGTTGACATTTTAGTTTGCTTTTATGCTCATTCATTCGTACCTTGAACATTCGAATAGTCTTCCCGATATAAGCCAGACCACAGGGGCGATGTCTATGCTATGTTTTGCAGTGCTTCTTTAGCCACCCCCTGAAGAAACCTCTCAGGTGAAACGCATATCAAGCGCGTGCAAGAGCGTTGGGGATTTTGCTATTGGTTTAGCATCATTTCACGAGCACTGCTACAGACTGCAAAGCTAAGTTATCTCACCACTCTTTCGTTATTAATACTGTGGAATTTCTAATGTTTCATTATTGATTTTTTACAAGTGAAAGAGTTGGTTGTTATCCATTGCAGAGCAACTTTAGTTTATGGGTCACTGATGTTATCAGGGCTTTACCCTATCAGAATGTGTCTGGTGGGTTCTGTTTTTGCCCGGGAAGACTGAGACCTCAGGTTGCTTCTGTGTATGGTTGATTTGGCTATGCAAAAGCTGATTTTTGTGAATTATCTAAGTGGCTTTTTTGGTGATACTTTTACTTTCACGTTTTCAATACAGAGTTTTTCAATTTTTTGACAGTACTAGCTCTGTGTTAGTTTGACCACTCTTTATTTGTGTTATTTAATGAATACATACAATTCCATTCATTCTGTCCCTGATATAACTGTATTCACATTGTTCTTTATATAATCACTTATATCAAGCATCTAGTCCTTTATATAAGTTTGGCTCTTCATACACATATTTATTTATTGTTTTAATTATTTATTTCAATACTTTTTTATTCATTTTTAAGTTTACTTATTATTTTGTTATGGTGTTGTTATGTTTTGACTATTACTTATGTTTTATTATGTGTACATATGTTTTTTTGGAAGTCGTAATCCCCTGAAAATGACCGGATAGGTCGAAACATGTGTCAGGCTGACCTACTGACACATCAATAAAGCTTGTGTTCCTAATGTTGGCAAGGTTTCTGCCTGCTATTTTTGTGTCTGGTTTCTCTGCAGGTGGGGTGCTCCCCCTATTTGACAGGGAGTGAATCTGGCCACTTTAAACATTATGGTTTATGGTTTAGGCACTTGATATACCGACCTTTACTGTATGTATCTCTTTGATTGATTTCAGTTATGTGAGTACTGACAGCTGATCACAGGTGCATCTAATTTTACTGCTGTGGGAATGTGGTTCTTCTGTTCAAACTGATTTGAATTGTTTATAAGGGTGCCCATAATCATGTTCTATCAGAAATAAGACTTCATTACACTTGTAACAAAACTGGGGATGATATTTTATGTTATAAAGGAGAAAAGGACCTCAGCATACTATCAGTATCAGTATGAGCATATCATATCTTAGCCCTTGTTTGCATCCAGAACATCACTGATCCTTGAAAACTCCTTAAATTAATATTGGTAAATCACCCATGAAATCAAATGAAAAATTTAAGCAATGAAGCCTTCCATCCCACAGAGCATATGATCTGGTATGGAGCACTCTTCAGTGAATTATACAACATGCTACAAAATGCACTTATTTATTATCTATTTATTTAACATTTCTTATATACCACCTTTCATGATATCAAGGTGGTTTACATTGAACAAAAGCATAGTTACTCACCTGTAACAGGTGATCTCCGGGAACAGCAGGAATTTAGTCCTCACATATGGGTATCGTCGGTACCGACGGAGCCTGTGCAGGAACGCTCCCCAGCGTCCAATCAGAAAGCTTTCGGGAGCATCCCACAGCGCCTGCGTGCTGCCTTTCCGCCTTTTCCAACTGCCTCTCTCCAGTTGAGTTTTAAAGCTGAGACAAAGAGAGAGAGAGAGAGAGAAAGGAAAGAGATAGATAGAGAGATACAACTCCTAGGGGAGGTGGGTGGGTTGTGAGGACTAAATTCCTGCTGTTCCCGGCGATCACCTGTTACAGGTGAGTAACTATGCTATCTCCAGGAACAAGCAGGAATGCAGTCATCACATATGGGGACTCCCTAGCTTTAGGTGCCAGGGAGAGACCCCAGAAGTTGTGTGTCCCTGAGAAAGGACCCCACTCCCCCCCATGGATCACTGGCATCCTACCAGGAATGGTGGGTAGGAGTTGATTAGGTATGGAACAGGTGTTTGAGAACAGCCTGACCAAACAAGGCATCCCGGCGGGAGTCCTTGTCCAAGCAGTAATGGGCTGTGAAGGTATGAACCGAGGCCCAAGTGGCTGCTCGACAGATGTCGTCAATAGACACAGAGTTCAGATGAGCCATTGAGGCTGCCATGGCTCTCACATTGTGAGCTGTGACATGGCCCTCCAGAGAAAGGTTCTTACTCTAACAGGCGAAAGAAATACACTGAGCAATCCAGTTGGATAGTGTTCTCTTGGAGACTGGAAGTCCCAAATGAGAAGGATCAAAAGCAACAAAGAGTTGAGAGGACTTTCTATATTGCTGTGTTCTTTATAAGTAAAAAAGCTAGAGCTTTTTTACAGTCCAAGGTATGAAGATTCCTCTCTGCATTTGATGCATGAGGTCCTGGAAAAAAGACAGGTAGGTAGACCTCTTGGTTGAGGTGAAAAGGCGAGACCACTTTAGGCATAAAGTGTGGATGAGTCCTAAGGACTACCTTGTCATGATGGAACCTTGTATAAGGTGGATTAGCTACTAGTGCTTGCAATTCACTAATGCGGCGTGCTGATGTGAATGCAATGAGAAAGATAGCCTTCCAAGAAAGAAATTTCAAGGAGGTGGTAGCCAAAGGTTCAAAGGGCGGCTTCATGAGTTGACCAAGAACCAGGTCCAAGTCCCATCCCACCGGAGGCAGTCTAATGGGAGACTTAGTTAGAAGGAGGCCTCTCATAAATCTTGCTATGAGAGGAAATAGGTTGTCCATTTAGAGGCTTAAGGGAAGCTGCAATAGCACTCAAATGGACTCTTACTGAATTTGTTTTAAGGCCTGCATTAGACAAATGGAGAAGATACTCCAGCAAAGATTCCAGAGATATGGCAAGGGGGTTAAGACCCGTTTCAGAACACCAAATAGTAAACCTCTTCCACTTGAAAGCATAAGAACGTCTAGTGGAAGGTTTCCTGGAAGCATAAAGAACATCTTTCACTTGCTGAGAAAGATGAAGATCTTGGAGATCTAGGCCTTCAGCAACCAAACCCTGAGATGCAGAGATTGGGGATTGGGATGCCATAACATTCCGTTCTCTTGAGATAGGAGATCTGGAGCAGACCCTAACTCCAGGGAGGGAGCTTGAGAGAGATGTAGAAGCAGAGGGTACCACACTTGCCGTGGCCAATGTGGTGCTATGAGAATCATGTGGCCTCTGTCTCTCTGAAGCTTGAAAAGGGTTTTGGGAATTAGGGGAATGGGTGGAAAGGCACACAGGAAGTCTTGACCCCAGTGAAGGAGGAAAGCATCTTTTGCCTGAGCTCCCTGAGCCGGAGTTCTGGAACAGAACCGGGGAAGTTTGGCATTCCACGGACTTGCAAAGAGGTCTATGTCCGGGGTTCCCCAAAGTTGAAAAATCCTGGCCACCTGGTCTGCATGCAGAGACCACTCGTGTGGAAAGAGAACTCGACTGAGTCTGTCCGCCCAAGAGTTTTGAACGCCTGGAAGATACACTGCCAGAAGATGAATCTGATGCTCTCTGGTGAGGGCCCACAGTCGCAAAGCTTCGTTGCAAAATGACAGAGAGCCTGTTCCCCCCTGCTTGTTCACGTAGAACATGGCTACTTGATTGTCCGTATGAATAAGGACTATCTTGTAGCTGAGCAGGTTATGGAACACTCACAGAGCAAGGAAGATTGCTCTGAGCTCCAAGAGATTGATATGTAGACAACTCTCTTGTGGCGTCCAGGTGCCTTGGGTGGAGAGGTCTTGTAGATGAGCTCCTCAACCCATTGGAGAAGCATCTGTTGTAAGGGTTGCTTGGGGCAGGGGTTGCTGAAAGGGGGACCCCAGCAACAGGTTTTGAGTGGACTTCCACCACTGGAGAGACAAAATGAGGTGACTTGTGTTTGCTATTTTGTCTGACAGGCAACCTGATGCCTGGGTCCATTGGGTGGATAAAGTCCACTGAGCTGCCCTCATGTGAAGGCGAGCATATGGTACCACATGCACGGTGGATGCCATGTGGCCTAGTAACTGCAACATTTCTCGAGAAGTTAAAAAGGGCTTTAGCACTGCTTGAGAAGCTAATTGCACCAAGCGAAGGCAACGGTCCTGGGGAAGATAGGCCCTTGCCTTTGTGGTATCCAGCAAGGCTCCTATGAACTCTAGAGACTGAGAAGGAGTTAGATTGGATTTTGGGATGTTTATTACCAGCCCTAAATACTGAAGGATACGCATTGTGCAGGATAGAGAAGTCTTGACCTCTGACTGTGTGGGAGCTCGAATGAGCCAGTCGTCCAAGTAAGGGAAGACGAATATCCCTAGAGTGCGTAGAAATGCTGCTACCACAGCCATGCATTTCGTGAACACCCTTGGTGCAGAGGCCAGACCAAAAGGAAGCACCCTGTATTGATAGTGCTTTCCTTGAAACAGGAACCGAAGGAACCTTCTGTGGGTTGGATGGATGAGAACATGGGTGTACGCATCCTTGCGATCTAGAGAACAAAGCCAATCCTGATTCTGAAGGTATGGAAGCAGAGCTCTGAGAGAAATCATTTTGAATTTCTCCTTGACAAGGAATTTGTTCAATTCTCTGAGATCTAAGATAGGTCTGTATCCCCCTGTTTTCTTCGGGATAAGAAAGTAAGGGGAATAGAACCCTGTGCCCTGTTGATGCAGAACAGGGCACAGGATAAGAGAATAAGGGGAATAGAACCCTGTGCCCTGTTGATACTTCTTCTATTGCCCCTTGGGCAAGAAGGATGGTAATCTCCTGACCTAACAGGTCGATGAGAGAGGTCGGAGAATTGAACTGCTTCACTAGTGTGGGAGGGGGCATGCTTGAAAAATGAAGTTTGTACCCCTCTTTTATGATAGAGAGTGTCCAATGCTCTGCTGTTATTTGCCCCCATCTGGGAGCAAAATGACATAACCTTCCTGGAATGGTGGACGGTTCTGGTCCTTCCAGAGCCAGAAAGGCTCTAGCTGAAAGTCAAAGGCCCTGAGCAGGCTGAGGCTGCTGGGCCGGTTGAGGCCTAGCAGCCTTTGCTTTCTTCTGTTTGGGTGGTTGCTGACGTTTGGATGAAAACTGACCTGCAGAAGAAGCCTGCTGACCATAAGCAGGATAAAACCTTTTCTTTTTAGAAAAAGGTGTTCTTTTGAACAACTTTTTCCTAACAGGATCAGCAGTAGACTTGGATAGTCTATCCAAAGTAGAATTTTCAGCATCCATTTCATTGGCTTTTTCTTGCCAATCTTTACCAAACAGATTCTCCCCAGTACAAGGGATATTCCCCAATTCATCTTGTACCCAGAGCTCTAAATCAGATACTTGGAGCCAAGCAATTCCACGTGCACCTATGGAAATAGCCGAGATTCTGTTTATACATTCAAAGCAGTCGAAGGCTGCACGGTTAGAGAATTTAGAGACATCTTGGGCATGTTTGAGCCAAGTGAGAAACTCCTGTCTTTTATCCCCAGAGATGAAAGGACTTAAAGTCTGTAAATGATCAGTAACTTCCTTTAGGAACATTCCCATGTAGAGACTATAGGAACTGATTCTTGCAGCAAGAATGGAAGCTTGAAAGACTCTACGTCCAAAAGCATCCAGAGTTCTGCATTCACGTCCTGGAGGATTAGAGGCATGTCTTTTTGCACTTCTAATCCTTCTCATAGCAGATTCCACCACAATAGAATGATGAGGAAGCTGAGTTTTATGGAAACCAGGACAAGGAGGGACACGATACATAGTATCTAACCTACGAGAATGAGGAGAGGTGGTAAGAGGTGTTTCCCACATCCTCAGCATGAGATCATATAGAATCTCATGAATGAGTAGGGTAGCTGCCTCCTTAGGAGTTTTGGGATATTGTAAAATATCCAACTCCTTGGCCCTTGGCTCTGTCTCAGGGGCCACAGTAATGGACAGGCCCCGAGCCACCTCTCTGATGAAGTCTTGGAAAGACATGTCCTCTGGAGGAGACATCCTGCGTTTAGGGGAGGAAGACTCCTGTGGAAGAAGCATCGCTGCATCGACAGAACTTTCAGAGTCCTCAGATTCTTCTGAGGAATCGAAGTATCATCTGTCCGGATGCTCCTGCAGAGCCCGATACCCATACCGAGTAAAATCGGTATCGGGAATGACCGGTACCGGGGGATCGGTACCGGCGGGCATCAGAGGACAGGGTACTGGCATAGCAGACACCGATGTCGATGCTATCGGTACCGGTACTGATACCGATGCCGGTGCCAGTGCCAGTGCCGGTACTGGTGGAGTTGTCTGACGCGGTACCAAGGGCGTCGATGCCGCAAGGAAAGCCGCTAGACTGCATTCCATGGACAGAATCCTCTGGTCCATAAACGCTGCCAATGCCTGGAAGTCGGTACCGGTGGAGACCACCGGTACCCCAGAGCATGGCACCAGGAGATCTGTCGAGGCCAAGCCATCAAGAACATCCTGGAACCCCGATGATGATGCTTTGGAAGCCGACGCCTCCCGCCGGGGTAATTTTGCCGGTGCAGAATCCTCGAGGGCAACGCCAGAGGCATCTTGATGCTTAGAAGATCTACCCTTCGAGGACCGGTTGGATTTATGTTTAGTTACCTGAGATCCACGGAAGAAGAAGAAGCCCTGGAAGACGTCGATGCCACCGAAGCCGCATCAGAGGGAAACAGGGTACTAAGCTTGGCAGCCCGGTTCTGCTGACCCCTCTTAGACATCATAGCACAGGACACACAATCTGTGATGGAGTGGTCAGGACCTAAACATTTTAAACACCATTCATGGGTGTCGGTGACGGAAATGGTACCGCCACATTTGGTGCACTTTTTAAAACCTGAGGCAGGTTTTTCCATGTTAAGGAAAATCTTTGGGCTTAAGGCCCAAAAAGGCGGGTGCACCTGAAGAAAAGGAAAAACAGATATATATTTTATTTTTTTTAAATAAGAAAAGAAAGACCGGCGGTACCGGTAGAGCGTCGAAGAAGGCAGACGCGACCACAAAAAGAAACAAAGAAATAAAGAAATTCTTCTGCGGTGACAGGAACACGACCTGCTGGCTCCACGGAAAAAGAAGAATTGGAGAGAGGCAGTTGGGAAAGGCGGGAAGGCAGCACGCAGGCGCTGTGGGATGCTCCCAAAAGCTTTCTGATTGGATGCTGGGGAGCGTTCCCGCGCAGGCTCCGTCGGTACCGACGATACCCATATGTGATGACTAATTCCTGCTTGTTCCTGGAGATCTGAAATTACATTGAACAGGGCATATAACTTGGAGATAACTATTTTTACAGGGGACATGGGCAATGGAGGGTTAAGTGGCTTGCCCAAGACCACAAGGAGCACCTGTGGGACTAGAAACCACAGTCCTTCCGGCCCAAGGTTGCTGTCCTCTAGTGGGATTTGAATCCCTAGACCTTCTGGCCTGAAGTAACTTGCCCCAACCACTAGGCCACTCCTCCCTTATCTGCTCTGTGGGATGGAAAGCTTGATTGCTTAGATTTTCCAATAGATTTCATGGCTGATTTACCAATATTAATTTAAGGAGATTTTGAAGATCAGTGATGTACTGAATGTGAACCAAGGGCTAAGTCTTATTTGTGATAGTTCATCTTCCTTCATTCTGTCACTAGAAGCTTTCTTGCAATGCCCCAGTTTTATTTCCTTTTTTAATTGGTCTTGCTTTATTTGATTCTTTTATGTGTCAAATATGGGTAAATTAGACTTACCTGCTAATTGTTGTTCCTTGCGGAACTCTAGTCCAGTCCCGGAACCATAGAGTTGTCAACCTCCTCCAGCAGCTTTGGAGACTGAAATACATCATCGCTTTGCTGGCACCAGTATAAGTAGGCAAGGACCGCCCCCTCTCACCAGTACCTATTGACAAAGCACACTAAGCAGAACACCACATAAGGAGAATTAACCAGAATACATTCAACATAGCAATAATATATATATATATATATATATATATATATATATATATATATACGGAACAGAATATGCCATGTTCCACTTCAAGTAAGTAATATTACTTCCCTAAAAAGGAGTTTTGTTTTTTTTTTGTTTTAAAACAAATGAATTGCATTCATCGACTGTGTCTGAATAAGAATATCATCTGACAAGACAGAAGCGCCCCACCAGACCCCCTCCGAGGAGGATGGACAGGCAAGAGCGCTACGCAAGAGGGTCCTCCAATGGCTTCATCTCGTGCCCCCCGGAAGCAAAGACAACGCAGAGTACCCGCGGGAGCCGAAACAATCAGGCTGGCAACACTTCAAACCAAGGGAGGGATCTGGGACTGGACTAGAGTTCCGCAAGGAACAACAATTAGCAGGTAAGTCTAATTTACCATTCCTTAGCGTCCCTCTAGTCCAGTCCCGGAACCATAGAGGATGTAACAGAGCAGTGCACATCAACGGGAGGGACAAGCAAGCCCAGCCTGAAGCACTGCTGAGCCGAAACGCCCATCCTCCGCTGACAAAACATCCAAGCGGTAATGCTTAGCAAAGGAATGCAAGGACGACCAAGTCACCGCCCTACAGATGTCGCCCACCGGGACCAGACTGAACTCTGCCCAAGATGCCGCCTGCGCCCGAGTGGAATGAGCCCGAAGACCCAGCGGAACCAACTTGCCTTTCAAGATGTAAGCTGATGCGATAGCTTCCTTCAACCAGTGGGAAATAGACGACTTCGCCGCCGCTTCTCCCTTACGCGGTCCCCCGAACGCCACAAAAAGTCGATCCGACCGCCGGAAGGACGCCGTCCGGGCGAGATACTTCTTGAGAACCCTGCGGGCATCCAACAGCCGCAATCGACCCCCCGATCCGGCCCCATCGCGATCGGAGAACACCGGAAGAGAGACCACCTGGTTAACATGAAACGCGGACACCACCTTGGGTAAGAACGCCGGAACTGTACGGAGAACCACCCTGTGGTCGGTAAAAGAGAGATAGGGCTCTCTACAAGACAAGGCCTGTAGCTCCGTGATCCTCCTAGCCGAACAAATCGACACCAAGAAAACCGTCTTCAACGTGAGGTCTTTTAGCGAAGCAGTGGACAACGGCTCAAAACGGGGGAGCCAGCAAGGCCTCCAAAACCAGATTCAAATCCCACGGAGGAACAGCACAGCGCCGTGGCGGCCGCATGAGCAACACCGCCCTCAAAAACCGCCGGACATCCGCGTGGGCCCCGAGAGACTGACCCTGCACCTTCCCCTGGTAGCAGGAAAGGGCAGCTAGCTGCACACGCAACGAACTAGCCGCCAAACCTATATCCACACCATCCTGCAAGGAGGAAAGGATCTGCGACACGGAAGCTCCCAACGGACAGACGGTACGCTCTGAACACCAAGCCTCAAAGATGCGCCAGACGCGAATGTACGCCAAAGAAGTTGACCGTCTACATGCCTTCAGCAAGGTCGAAACAACCTCCAGCGAATAACCCTCAAGAGCCATGCCATAAGCGAGAACCGAGCGACCTGAGGCATGCGCAACGGGCCCTGACTCAAGAGATCGGCCCGCTGAGGGAGCCTCCACGGGCGATCCGCTAACAGTCGCACCAAATCCGCGTACCACGGCCGCCTGGGCCAATCGGGCACCACTAGCACCACGAGGCCCCGATGACGCTCTATGCGCTGCACCACCCGGCCTATCAGAGCCCAAGGCGGGAAGACATAGAGCAACTCCTCCTGCGGCCAGGGCTGTGCCAGTGCGTCGAGCCCTTCCGACATCCGCTCTCGCCGTCTGCTGAAAAAGCGATCCACCTGAGCCGATTGGAAGGTCGCCATGAGATCCATTAGGGGAACACCCCAGCGCCTTACCAGAAGCGCGAAGACCTCGGGGTGAAGGACCCACTCTCCCGGGTCCACCCTTCGGCGACTCAGAAAATCCGCCGCTACATTCTCTACGCCTGCCACATGCTGTGCCGACAGACACTGCAGATGCGATTCGGCCCAAGCCAGCAACTGAGCCGCCTCCTCCTCCAGCGCCACGCTGCCGGTGCCGCCCTGCCGATTTATGTAAGCGACTGTGGTCGCATTGTCCGAGAGAACCCGCACCGCCTGCCGTGCCAGAGTCCCCCGAAACGCTTGTAGAGCCAGAAACACCGCTCACATCTCCAACTGATTGATGGACCATTCCTTCTCCACCATCGACCACAGGCCCTGGGCATACGCGTCTCCGCAACACGCTCCCCACCCCAGAAGACTGGCATCCGTGATCAGCAGCTTCCAGGAAGGGGGTTCCAAGGGCATGCCCGCGGCTAGATTCTCCGGGCGTAACCACCACCGAAGATCCCGGCGGACCGCCTGGGGACAGATCAAACGCCGAGATAACGCATCACGCTGATGAGACCAACGCCAGAGGAGCGCGCATATGCGCTCCTGGCCCAGGGCACCACCTCTATTGTCGCTGCCATCGTGCCGAGCAACTGAAGATACTGCCACGCCGTGGGCGCTGGCTGCCGAAGAAAGTGCTGCACCAGCTCCCGCAACACTCGCGCCCGCTGATCCGGCAAGAACACTCTCGCTTGAAGCGTCTCGAAGCGCGCCCCCAGGTATTCCAACAACTGCGAGGGAGTCAACCTGCTCTTTGCAAAGTTGAACACCCAGCCCAGACTCTGTAGCAACCGCACCACCTTGGCGGTGGCCTCCACACTCTCCGCCCGAGACTTTGCCCGAATTAGCCAATCGTCTAGATAAGGATGCACGAGCACCCCCTCCTTGCGAAGAGCCGCCGCTACAACTACCATGACCTTTGTGAACGTGCGTGGCACCGTCGCCAGACCGAAGGGCAACGCCTGAAACTGAAAATGTCCCATGGGAACCGCAAAGCGCAGGTAGCGCTGGTGCTCCCGCCGAACCGGGATATGCAGGTAAGCCTCCGTGAGGTCGAGCGAAGTCAGAAACTCCCCCCGCCTGACGGCTGCTATGACGGATCGAAGGGTTTCCATGCGAAAGTGAGTTACCCGGAGGCACCGATTGACCCTTTTCAAATCGAGGATAGGACGAAAGGAACCCTCCTTTTTCGGCACCACGAAATAGATGGAGTACCGACCGGAACCGCACTGGTCCTCTGGCACCGGAACGATGGCCCTGAAGCGCAACAACCGCTGCAATGTGTCGCAGACGGCCCTCCGCTTGAGCGGAGCACTGCAGGGCGAAAGAACAAAGGAATCTAACATGGGACAATGAAGCTCGAGAGCGTAGCCCTCCCGAATTACCTCCCGAACCCACTGATCTGACGTAAGTTGGACCCAGGCAGGGTAGAACTCCCGCAACCGCCCTCCTACGGGAACTACAGCCACCTGAGCCCGCCTCATCTCATTGGGGCTTTTTACCAGAGGCGGAAGGAAAGGCGGAGAAACCTCTGCCGGCTCCTCTGAAGCCACGAAACCTCTGGCTTCTAGTCGGGAACCATCCACGCTGGGGCAGACTAAAACGAGCCGCCCGAAAACGGCGAAAATCCCGAGGAGCAGCTCGAGACCCAGAGGCAGCCCTGACCAGCTTCGGTTTATCCTCCGGAAGACAACCCCCTTTAGACTCACCGAGATCCTTAACCAACTTTTCCAAATCCTCACCAAACAACAACTTACCCCGAAAGGGAAGTTTACTGAGACGAGCCTTGGAGGAACTATCGGCTGCCCAATTGCGCAACCATAAATACCGGCGCGCCGCTACCACAGAGGCCATCAACTTAGCTCCACTACAGATGAGATCATAATGAATGTCCGACAAATAGGCGGCCCCAGACTCCAAACGCGCCGCATCCTCTACCTGCGCTGTCCCGACATCTCCCTGTAATCGCTGGGACCAGCGCAAGCAACCTCTCGCAACCCAAGCCCCCGCCACGGCGGCTTGCATAGAGAGGGCACATACATCAAACACCTGCTTCAACAGCGTATCCAACTTCCTATCCTGCACATCTTTCAACGCCGCAGCGCCCTCAACCGGTATCGTAGTCTTCTTAGTGACTGCTGACACCGCCGCATCAACCTTGGGAGACCGAAAAAGCTCCCTATCCTGATCCGACAAAGGATAAAGGCGCGACAAGGCCCGAGAGCCCTGTAGCGCTGATTCGGGCGAGTCCCACTCCTCCTGAATCATCCCTCTAAAGACTCTATGCAGGGGAAAGACCCGCTGGGACTTGCGCACCGCCTGGAGCAGAGGATCCTCCAGAGCATCATCCGACGCCGTCGCCTCCGCCGGCATATTCAATGTTTTGAGAGTCTCGGCAATCAAGGCCGGAAGCTCTTCCCTCCGAAATACCCTGACGAGCCGACTATGCTGCTCCGAGTCAGGTAACTCTCCCTCCTCACCGGAGGAGTTATCCAGGTCCACGTCCTCTGCCCCGAGGTTTTCCCCCAGATGAGACGGAGAATCCTCCTCCACGGACCTCTTGGCCACTTTCGCAGGAGGAGCGCCGTCCTCCATCCGAGGCAGGGGCCCCTGACGTCTCAGCCCCTCCGAAGCACGAGCCGAAGAGACTAAGCCGGGTTGCAGGAGCGCAAAAGCTTGTTGCATGAGAGAGAAAAAATCTGGCGGAATCCCCGGAGCAAGGGCCACCGAAGTCTGACCCTGCGAAGCCGAGGACCCCTCCCCAGGGGAAGACTCCGACCCCTGAAAATCCAGAGTCGGAGGTAAAGCTGGCATCTCACCCAGCGGAAGCTCCTCACCTGCGACAGCCGGAGAAGGAGCTGAAGCTTCCATAACGTTGGAAGCCAGAGTACAGGACCCACACACGCTGGACCCTGTCAGCAAACCCCGCTTAGCTCCACAAACCACACAGCGTGGCTTCGCAGGCATACTCAGAGGGAAGCTCTCTTGCCACCCTCTGTCCGTGGGTCCGCAGCACAGCCCAGCAAAAAGAGAGCTTGTGAGGCTGAAGCCAGAAAATCCCCGTTTAAAAGTAAAGATTTTTTTTTAAATTCTGCACAAACTATGATGCTAAGGCACCCCCCCCCCCAGCCAAACCCAGGTGGTCTGCAGCCAAAAACGAGGGTTAGAAAGCCCAGAAAAAGCAAATTAAAAGCAAAAAATCAAATCGGGATTTTTTCAAAATGGCCGCCGCAGCCGATTCCCGCCGAAAAAACCACGCGACAGGCCACCCCGAGAGGAATAGAAAATCAAACTTAGGAACCCCCCCCCCCCCGCTAAATAAACCCAAAGGGGCCCCCAAAAATTAGAAAATTAAATACCTTCTACTCACCACAGCAAGATGGGGTGAAGGAGAGAGGGAGAGATGCAGCAGCCTCGCTGGAGCTCAGCCTGACTGTGGCTTCAGCTCCAACACCAGGTGCAGTTTGTCAGCTGCCCTGCCAACTCCGGGCCACTGCTGTTAGCCTGCAACCTGCTCCTCACCCTTCAAAGCGGGTTCGGGAGCAGGGAGGCACAGAAATATCCTTGTGCAGACTGAACCCCACATTGCTCATTTAAACAATGGGGCAGGTAAAGGAAAGAAGTAAAGGTAAAAGTTAGAGGAAAAGCAAGAGGAGGGAGGGGGGAAAGAGGGGGGCAGATGGAGCCAGAGGAAGAAATCTCCTGCACCAGCACAGCTCCTGCAATAAAAAACCCAGAAGGGCAAATCAATAAAAGTAAAGTCAAATTGAAAGGTAAATGTATTCTATTTAGCTCTGCCTATATCCCTAACTGAGCCCAGAACCAGGCTCAGAATCTCCTTCAGCTGCTTGGAGACTGAAAGTACTGGCGAGAGGGGGCGGTCCTTGCCTACTTATACTGGTGCCAACAAAGCGATGATGTATTTCAGTCTCCAAAGCTGCTGGAGGAGGTTGACAACTCTATGGTTCCGGGACTGGACTAGAGGGATGCTAAGGAAGCGTGTATATCTAGACAAAGCCATTTCACTGGCCCCTTTTTTTTAGGAGATATTGGACATTAAGGGGTTGAACTGCAAGGGTGCCAGTAATGATTGCTACGTAAGTGATTCCTGCATTTCTTTATTGTATTTTGCCTGTAGGAGTAATATCTAGGAACTGTGTGACTCCTGGCTTTTGTGGGGTCTCAGTTTCCCTAGAAACCTCCAGGGACTAGCTTGTGGGACAAGGTACTCATCTAGAGGCAAACAAGAAGCCAGTTAGCAGCTGGGAAGTTGCCAGTGTAGAGAACACATATGCAGAAGCAGACAGGATTCTGGGAGTCCACGGAAACCCTGAATGGGCGTTAGGGTAGCCCTGAGGCATTAGTGAAAGTAACCCTGTCCAGAAATTCCTTGATTCCTCAAAAAATGAGCAAGAGAAATGATAATTACACTTACCTGGTAATTGTAGTTCCTTGAGTGACGACAGTTCAGTCCTCTACCTCTGGGTTGTGAACCTCCTCCTCCTGCAGCTTGGAGACTGGGCATGTCAAAATCGTGACATCGCTGGATATAGTCTGCTGGCCTCTCCCATCAGCCCCAGTGAACTATTGACAAAGCACACTCAAAGGAACAACAAATAAGTAGCTATCATGTAAATTCCAACTTTGCACTGAAACCTGAACGTATAACTCACTAGATACAAATAACATTCTTTTTTTTTTTTTTAATTGAAAATTGGAAATTGAAAAGAGCTTCTTCTTGCACCTTACCCTTTCACCTTATTCAGAAGTAGAAAGAATGCCAGAGAAAGGAACAGGACAGTAAAGTATGAGAAACATTTATAGACCCTGAATCCTCATACCTACCGGTAGTGCTACTATTCCCCTCTCGGACTACTCCCTGCCAACGACACCACCCCGGGCGGGAATGAGAACTGAACTGTCGTCACTCAAGGAACTACAATTACCAGGTAAGTGTAATTATCATTTCCTTATCGTTCCTCCAGTTCAGTCCTCTACCTCTGGGATGTAACCGAGCAGTATTCATTGGGAGGGACCTTTCCAGCCAGCCTGTAATGTTGCCGAACCAAAACAGGCGTCCTTCGCCACCCAAACGTCCAGACGGTAGTGCTTACTGAAAGTATGAAGGGATGACCAAGTGGTCGCCCTACAGGTCTCCCCTGGTGGAACCAAACCGTGTTCTGCCTAGGAAGTGGCTTGTGCCCTGGTAGAATGCGCTCGAATCCCTGTTGGAACCAAACGCCTTTGTAGTAGATAAGCTGATGCAATCGCCTCTCTAATCCATCTGGAAATAGAAGCCTTTGCCCCCACTTCACCTTTGTAGACACCTCCGAACAACACGAATAGACGGTCCGACTTGCGAAAGGTCTCGGATACCTTCAAATATTGCCGCAGAACCCGTTTAACATCCAACCGATGTAAAGTACGATCCGAAGCGCTGCCCTCCAGCGACCCTAGCACTGGAAGAGACACCGCTTGATTCAGGTGAAAAGGAGACACCACCTTTGGCAGAAAAGACAGAACTGTAAGTGTGGGTTATTCCTTTCCCAGCACTATATACCACTTACCCTCAGGATGTCCGTTAATCCCCTGGGCCGAGGAATCATCTTACCTTTTCTGTCTGGAATGCCAGGGGAACAAACACACACACTCGCATATAAGTAGTATGTAAGTTTATTCCACAGGTTAGAGGGGCTGTCTGTCTTTTATACATTAACAGAAACATATACATACATCATCAACTCATCTCCTGAGGCCCACCACAACTTATCAGTAACTTCACAGATGTTAGTCGTCTCCATATAGAACAATCAATTTGTCTTAGTAGAGCACATTCCTTTCCATATATAGATATGTAAAGGATTCCCATTTTCCCCTTGCAGGCCTCCTAGTCCTCCTGAACACACACACTTTAAGCCTTATTTTCCCCTATCAATCCCCCCTTTGGGCCTGCATGGGCCCACTATAAGAACCGCCAAACAGTCTTCTGAAGGACCGTTAAGCAGACATTATTAACTGGAGGTCGGTGGTGGCATGCTCAGGTACATCAGCCACTGTGGAAACAGGTGTATAAGAGTACATAAAAGTGGTGGAGCTCTGCAGGGTCTTCCAACAACAGCCAAGGACAAATCAGAATATAGAACAAAAAAGAACAAGGATTATAAAACCGCTCAATAGGGCAATAATCAGCCCTTTGAGACCACCCCCCAACCCACCAAACCATTTTACAACATCACCCCATATGTTACCAAAATCAATACCGCCCTTGAAATCGGCCATATTCAAATCAGATAAGGTCTTAATCTTTTTCATGGCATCTAAGACAAAAACTGTGTGGTTCGCTATAACAGTACAGCAATTAGTTTCATTTAAAAAGGTACAAGCCCCGCCCTCATCTGCTAGTAAGAGATCTAAAGCTCTACGATTTTGTAAAGTCATTTGAGTATTCTATTCCAGGGATTCTGCAAGCTTAGAAATGGATTCTGTTACTGACCTCATTTGTATATGTAACAAGCATTGTAATCTTCGAATTGCCATACCTAATTCAGCGGTGATAGCGGGGGTCTGGAAAACTAGGATCCAGGAAGTATACCTAAGGGCATCCAAGCGAACTTTGGTCAAAGGATAAGTAGTATTAATATATTGATACGAAGCTTGAATAGCCTCATCTTCAGGATTATCAGGTAACCAAAGATTTGCATTCCTTTTCTTTCTTTTACCATGGGTCACATTCAAAGGTATTAGAGCCAAATAAGGAGTTATTTTAACTAACGCACAAGGTAGCAAAGACGCGTTAATTTGTTGATAAATCATCTCCCCACACATCCAATAATGACCCACCACAGCGAAGAGGTCTGTGCCAGTGGTCCATATGCGACTCATATTATGCCCATCAAACCACTTCACAAAAGAACTTCCCACAGTGGATGAGATGAGATTCTTTCTTAAACTGGACATTGGTAGATAGCATGAAGTGTATGGGGATTCATTTTGGGACCCCTGCATCACTACAGCTGAACCATCGTGGTAAATGGGACCAACTCCCACATACCAGCGGAAGTCAGATCCGTTAAACACTACCGGGCTCTTTGTAATATTTCTCCAATCATTTTTCATATTGGAGGGGTCCATATTACCGGATTGATTATATCAATTTATCATGACTGAATTATTAATAAAATGAAAAGACCCATTAAACACATTATACGACAGGTTACACCTGTGTGAAAAAGCAATGCATGCATTTGTTATCAAACATAGATCAAATATCATATTTGGGTCAGCATATACACGCAAAGGATCATGTATCATATTCATCATATACCATGTCTGGGAACAATTGAAAGATTCATAACAACTGGCAGAAAAATTATTATTATCTACACAAGCAAGTTGTCCTGCATACTCATTTAAGGGAACCTTTGAAACGTGTACCGGAGCATATGCTATACCCTTTGATAAAGGAGTACAGATAATGCAGTCAGTTAAGTTCATCAAACTAGCAATCTCCAAAACAGAGGATTTCCACAAATTCGGAGAGAGGAGTTCTCGCTTAGTCCGGCGAGAACTATTGAGAGATACCTGAATCCAAGTTGCATTGTTCTCTGTCCGATGTGCCTGCATCCAAGGTCCTTCATTTGTAAAATAGTATGTATTCAGCACAATGACAACCGAGATCAAAAATAAACAAGAAAGGGCCAGCCAGGCAGACTTCATGGCTGGGGCGAGTCAGGCGTCTTCCAGGAATCCTCCGGTGCACTCTTGACACGTGAGGCGTGTACCCAGGTCGGATGCTTATCAGTTAGCACGGCTGTGCGAGTAACAGCAATAATCTCCTCTGGATCTCCAAACGGCGGGTCCCACTGGCTCTTCTTATGAAACAGCTTTACCAGCACACGGTCTCTCGAGCGGAACAGGTGCATCGGTTCTGTAGAAGGAAAAGGAAAAGCATTATACACTTGTTCAGACACCGTGCACAAATATTTAGCTAGCTGTGTAGCATATTCTTCCTGTGCTAGCAACAAGTCATCCGCCATTATCACCGTTCCCTTGGGCCATTTCCAGGGTAAGGGTCGTCCCATCAGAATTTCAAAAGGAGAGAATCCAGATGCCCTGGGAGTTAGCCTAATTTCTGCCAATACAGCTGGCAGATACACTGGCCACCTTCCTGGGGCGTGTTGTGTAGCCTTTTTAAATTTTTCTTTAATTGTTCGATTCATTCGTTCTACTATCCCTGATGACTGTGGGCGATATGGGACATGAAATTTCCAATCAATGACAAACATCTGAGTAATCTGTTGTAACACCTTAGAGGTGAACGCTGGTCCCTGATCAGAATCTATAGAAAGGGGACACCCAAAGTGGGGAATAACTTCCTTACAGAGAATTTTTGCTACTGTTCTAGCATCTTCCTTAGTCATGGGAAAAGC
Source organism: Ichthyophis bannanicus (assembly GCA_033557465.1). Taxonomy (NCBI): domain Eukaryota; kingdom Metazoa; phylum Chordata; class Amphibia; order Gymnophiona; family Ichthyophiidae; genus Ichthyophis; species Ichthyophis bannanicus. The sequence continues at coordinate 36,618,371 of CM066051.1, read as the reverse complement.
CTCTGGCCACTTTGAAAACCTATCTACAATGACCAACAAATACTTATAACCCCCTATCGATCGTGGCATACATGTGAAATCTACTTGTAGGGCCTGAAACGGGCCTTGGGGTGGGGGTAAATGTTGCAATTGTCCTATTGCTTTTCCCTTCTGAACATTATTCGTAGCACATACTAAGCACTGACTCAGTTGTGATTCTACTAAATGAGGCAAATCTCTACAAACAAATATTTTCTTTAACTCCTTAAGAACCATCTTTCTATTTTTATGCCCTACCCCATGTACTTGACCAATTAAGAGAGGAACTGCCGCTTTCGGTAGCCCTCTTCGCCCCCCCCCCCCCCCCGTCCTTTTTCCTGCCAAATCTGTGCTGAATTTAAACTCATATTATGCTGTTCCCAATACATAATATCCTTGGGATCTGCAGCAGCCTGCAAGTGGTGCAGAGGAAAAGAATGCTCAAGAGGGGAAACATAATACTCAGACAGTAAAGGATCAGACAAATAATAAGAAACTGTCGGCATGCCCTGAGAGATATTATTACTACGTAAAAGTTCAATTTGGGCTTGTGCACACTGTTTGGCTGCAAGATCAGCTAAGGGATTACCTTGAGAGGCAATAGAAGTGTCATATCTGAACATAAGAACATAAGATATGCCATACTGGGTCAGACCAAGGTCCATCAAGCCCAGTATTCTGTTTCCAACAGTGGCCAATCTAGGTCATACGTACCTAGCAGTTTCCCCAAGGGACACAGGTTCCACAATGCTTGTATTGCTTCAAGCATTGATATCCTGGGTCCCTTCTTAATAATGGTTTATGGACCTTTCCTCCAGGAACTTGTCCAAACCTTTTTTAAACCCAGCTACACTAACAGCCTTTACTACATCCTCCGGTAACAAATTCCAGAGTTTGATTACACGTTGAGTGAAAAAATATTTTCTTTTATTAGTCTTAAATAGTTTACCCTGTAGCTTCATTGCATGTCCCCTAGTCTTTCTATATTCTGATAAGGTAAACAATCGATCTACGTTTACCCGTTCCACTCCGTTCATTAATTTATAGACTTCTATCATATCTCCCCTCAGCCGTCTCTTTTCCAGGTTAAAGAGCCCCAACCTTTTTAGCCTTTCTTCATAGGAGTAGCCTTCCATCCCCTTTACCATTTTGGTGGCTCTTCTCTGAACCTTTTCTAAAATCGCTATATCCTTTTTCAGATACGGCGACCAGAATTGCACACAATATTCAAGGTGCGGTCTCACCATGGAACGATATAGAGGCATTATAATATCTTTTGTTTTATTTTCCATTCCTTTCCTTATCATACCTAGCATTCTATTTGCTCTCTTGGCCGCCGCTGCACACTGGGCCGAGGGTTTTAACATGGTATCCACAAGGACGCCTAAATCTTTTTCCTGGGTGGTGGTTCCTAATGTGGAACCTTGCATCGTGTAACCATAGTTTGGGTTGTTCTTCCCTAGGTGCATAACCTTGCACTTCTCCACATTAAATTTCATCTGCCATTTTGATGCCCAGTCTTCCAATTTATCAAGATCCTCTTGCAATTTTCCACAATCCTCCTGGGTTTTAACAACTTTAAATAGTTTTGTGTCATCAGCAAATTTGATAACCTCACTCGTTATTCCACTTTCCAGGTCATTTATGAATATGTCAAAAAGCAGCAGACCCAGCACAGATCCCTGGGGTACACCACTATTCACCTTTCTCCATTGGGAAAATTGGCCATTTAGCCCTACCCTCTGCTTTCTATCTTTTAACCAGTTCCTGATCCACAGTAGTACACTGCCTCCTATCCCATGACTCTTTAGTTTTTCCAAAAGTCTCTCATGAGGGACCTTGTCAAAGGCTTTCCGAAAGTCCAGATACACAATATCAACCGACTCACCTTTGTCCACCTGTTTATTCACTCCTTCAAAAAAACATAACAGATTAGTAAGACAAGATCTTCCTTGTCTAAAGCCATGTTGGCTGTCTCCCATTAGGTCATGACTATCTACATGCTGAGTAATTTTATTCTTTATGATGGTTTCTACCATTTTTCCCGGTACTGATGTCAGGCTCACCGGTCTGTAGTTTCCCGGATCACCCCTCGAACCCTTTTTAAGGATTGGTGTTACATTGGCGATCCTCCAATCCTTAGGTATTAGAGATGATTTTAATGATAGTTCACAGATTACTGATAGCAGGTCTGCAATCTCAAATTTCAGTTCTTTCAACACCCTTGGATGTATACCATCCGGCCCAGGTGATTTGCTACTCTTCAGTTTATCTAATAGTTGTAAGACATCTTCCCGATGTATCAATATTTCCTTCAATTCTTCCACACCTTTAAATACCACTTCAGTTGTGGGTAACATCCCTACATCTTCCTCAGTAAAGACCGAAGCAAAGAATTCATTCAGTCTCTCCGCTATCGCCTTGTCGCCTCTTAGTGCTCCTTTAACCCCTTTATCATCTAATGGACCAACTGACTCTCTCACGGGTTTTTTGCTACGAATGTACTTGAAAAGGTCTTTATTTCGCGTTTTTGCTTCCGCAGCAAGCTTCTTCTCAAATTCTCTCTTTGCCTGCCTTATCAATGCCTTGCATTTGACTTGCCAGTGCCTGTGCTGTTTCCAGGTTTCATCATTTGGCTCTTTTTTCCATTTCTTGAAAGATGATTTTTTGGCAACAACAGCCTCTCTGACCTCACCTTTAAACCATGCTGGCAGTTTTTTAGACTTCCTTCCACTTTTCTTAAAGCGTGGAATACAGCTGGTCTGGGCTTCCAAGATAGTATTTTTCAGCAACACCCAAGCTTGATGTACGTCTTTAACCTTTGCAACTGCTCCTTTTAGTTTTTTCTTAACTGTTTTCCTCATTTTATCATAGTCTCCCTTTCGAAAGTTAAAGGGTAGTACTGTGGATTTCCTTACTATCCCTCCTCCACTAATTAAATCAAAGGCGATCATGCTATGATCACTATTGCCAAGTGGCCCCAACACCCTTATCTCTTGCACTACATCTGGTGTTCCACTAAGAACTAGGTCTAATATTGCTTCCCCTCTGGTCGGTTCATGAACCAGCTGCTCCAAGAAGCAGTCATTTATTTCATCTAGGAACTTTATCTCCCTAGCATGTCCTGTTGTGACACTGACCCAGTCGATGCCGGGGTAATTGAAATCACCCATTATTATTACTGCACTGTAACTTTTGCTAGCTTCCTTGATTTCTTTGAGCATTTCATCATCCATTTGTTCATTCTGGCCAGGCGGACGATAGTACACCCCCACTGCCATTGCCTTCCCCTTTTTACATGGAATTTCAATCCATATTGATTCTACAGCAAATTTTGTTTCTTGCAAAACTTTAATCCTTTCTGACTCAATGCCCTCTCTAACACAGAGCGCAACCCCTCCACCAATTTGATCAGCTCTATCATTTCGATATAGTTTGTACCCAGGTATCACAGTGTCCCACTGGTTGTCCTCCTTCCACCATGTCTCTGATATTCCAATCATATCTAACCTCTCGTTTAGTGCTATATATTCTAACTCTCCCATCTTGTTTTGTAGACTTCTAGCATTTGCATACAAGCATTTTAGAGAATGTATTTTATTCATATTAATTTGGCTATTGGTAGACATGGGTAATTTGGGATCTTTAAGTTCTGTCTGCTCCATACTCGAGGGCATTTGGGCTACTTTACTCTTTTTTGGAACCTCTCTGCTTTTTGTAGTATCCTTCAAGGATACATTCTTCCGAACCATGCGCTCTTGGGCGACTGTCGGCTTTCCCCTATTATCTAGTTTAAAAGCTGCTCTATCTCCTTTTTAAAGGTTAATGCCAGCAGCCTGGTTCCATCCCGGTTAAGGTGAAGCCCATCCCTTCGGAAGAGCCCCTCCTTTCCCCAGAATGTTCCCCAGTTCCTAACATATCCGAACCCCTCATCTCTGCACCATTGTCTCATCCACGCATTGAGACTCCGGAGCTCTGCCTGCCTTTTGGGTCCTGCGCGTGGAACGGGAAGCATTTCGGAGAACGCTACCCTGGAAGTTCTGGATTTCAACTTCCTACCTAAAAGCCTAAATTTAGCTTCCAGAACCTCCCTACCACATTTTCCTATGTCATTGGTACCAACATGTACCAAGACAGCAGACTCCTCCCCAGCACTATCTAAGACCTTATCTAGGTGGCGCGTGAGGTCCGCTACCTTCGCACCAGGCAGGCATGTTACCAGGCGATCCACACGTCCACCAGCCACCCAGCTATCTACATGCCTAATGATCGAATCACCAACTATAACTGCTGTCCTAACCCTTCCCTCATGGGCACTTGGCCCTGGAGAAACCTCCTCGGTGCGAGAGGGGTTTACATCACCTGGAGGACAGGTCCTAGTTACAGGATCACTTCCTGCCACACCAGGGTGATGCTCTCCTGTCACGTGACCTCTCTCCTCCATGGCAACAGGGATGCTGCCAGACTGGAGGTGGGACTTCAGGACTATATCCCTGTAGGTCTCGTCTATGTACCTCTCTGTCTGTCTTATGTTTTCTGTGTGCGATATATTTAATAATGGTGACTTCTTTGGGTTTACATAAGGCGGCCAGCAGTTCATTAACCAATTGTGCATGAGAAATTGATTTACTGTCTGCCGTTTTCCAGCCCCTGTGCCCCCATAAGAGAATAAAATCATGCACCACCCCAAAGGCATACCTGGAATCTGATAAATGTTAACATGTTTATCAGCAAATAATTCACAGGCTCTAGTAAGCGCTACCAATTCTGAAGCTTGTGCAGAACCATAAGGTAATAACTGGGCTTCATGCAAAATATTTGGGAATTCTACAATGGCATAAGAAGCAATTTAGGCGTTGTATGCGGGACGGACACAGCTCCCAGCCACAAACATATGAGGAGCATCTGGCAGTGGGGAGGAGGGCAAATCGGGATGTACTGACGTCTCAAAGTTAATCAACTTTAAGCAATCATGTTCTTCTTGGGGCAACTCGGAATCATCTACTGGGCGCATTAAGGCCTGCAAGGCCAGCATCGAGGTAAAGGCAGCGGATTGCTGTTTAACCGACAACCCTTCAGTAGTTGTTAAAATCACCTCATACCCACTAAGGCGCTGGGCTGTCATGTGTTGCGTAGTAAGGTTCTTTAACACATTCAAAACAGAATGGGTAGAAAACAGATTAGTCTCATGAGACAGGGTAATCGGGATAGTCATCTGTACGGCAATAGCCGAAGCCGCCAGGGCTCGCAAACATGCAGGCATACCCTGTACCTGGAGGGGCAATTTTTTCGATAAATATGCAACTGGGAGCATTCCCCCCACGTGGTCTTGAGCCAAAATAGCTGCATAGTTCCTCCCTCTTCCCTTACATAAAAGTAAAACATTTTCCCATAGTCGGGTAGTCCAAGTGTAGGAGCCGAGATAAGCAGCTTTTTCAAAGTAGCAAATGCAGAAAGCATTTCTTCGGTCCATTCAATAGATGCAGAGCCTGGTAACTGCAAAGTAGCTCTTCACAATATGAAATCCCAATTTATTTATTTATTTACAGGCTCTTATATACTGCGCTTTTCAGTATCAGTGCGGTTTACAAATAACAAAATCTTTGCATCAGAGCAAGTGATCTTATGCTTACATTGTAACAGGATAGATAACTTGGGACTGAGAACAAGGGTAAAACTATATACAAGGCAATAACAGAGGTTATTGTGGGCCTATTTACAAATTATCTTACAAGCTGGAATTCAGAATGCATTAAGCACAGAATGCATCCAATAAGCACAGTCCGGGATCCAAGCGCGACAGACGGATACTAATCCAAGGAAAGCCAGCATTTGTGTCACTGTTGTTGGAGAAGAAAAATTTTATAACTGCCTGTACTCAGATGGGAGAGAGCGCCTGGTTTCCAGGGGACAGCACAAACCCCAAGTAGGTAACACGCTCACAGCACCACTGGAGCTTTTTAAAAGAAGCCTTATGTCCATGGAAGGCTAGATGACAGAGCAAAGATACAGAGTCGTTTTCACATTCTGTGATTGTTTTAGAACATAACAACAAATCGTCCATATACTGGAGAAGGGTGGAGGAACAAGGCGGATGCCACATTTTAATCGATGCCTTAAGAACAACAGAATACGCCAACATGCAATCAATGTATCCCTGCGGCAGGTGAGTCCAGGTATATTGTTTGCCTGCATGTGTGAAAGCCATAAGAGGCTGCGTGATGGGGTCCAGGGGTACACTAAAAAAGGCATTAGCTAAATCAATAACCATAAAGCATTTGGCTTCTGTAGGAATAAGCGTAAATAGCCCGGAAATATCGGGCATCACCGGTGCCAGTGGGACAACAAACTGATTTACGGCTCGTAAATCCTGGGTAAAACGGAACCCATCCCCCTTAGGGATGGGATTCACAGGAGTATTATAAGGAGAAACAGTAGGAACTAAAATACCTGCTGTGACAAAATTCTGGACCATCGACTGCAAGGCAGTTTCCTTAGGGCCAGACAAAGGGTACTGTCGAATACAGACGACAGCTTGAGGATCCTTCAAACATGCCACGTACGGCGTACAGGGAACCAACCCGGCATCAGTTGGGGAGGTGGCCCAGAGTTTAGGAGGAACCTTAGATAACCCATGCACCTCTGTAGAAATCATATTTAATAAAAAAGGAGAGTGCAAGGCAAAAGAGCCATCTGAATTACTAATAGTTACTGCTTCTAAGCGACACAAGAGACTCATTGGACAGGAGGGAATAATCGTAAATGGATATGTAAACAGAACAGTATTGTTACCAAGCGCAGAAACAGACAATGGGGGTGTAATCCACGTGGGGGTAGAGGTTCCATTTATCCCAACTGAGGCAGGACCTGGCGTTAAGGGTTCCCTACAAACAGAAGCATGCAATGTAGAACAAGTCGCTCCCGTATCAATTACAAAGGAGACTTGCTGGCCACTAATGCACAACATACAACAAGGGGGCTCCTTCCATCCACCCGTTAACTGAACCCAGATCGGAACTGTTGCCTCAGGGCAGCCCTATGGGCGTTGCGGGGGCTGTTGCCATGTAATAGGGATAACAGGGGTTGTGAGGCTACTAGATGGGGGAAGGGAGTGGTGCCGATGGCGTCGCAGGAGGGGGCAAGGCCCACCCCTCCTGAGTCGGCACGAGGCTGCTACCTGCCACATAGCGGCACTCATTTTTCCAATGTCCTTGTTGCTTACAATGAAAACAAATCTGATTCCTAGGTATTCCCTGACCTACTCCCCTTCCAACACCCCGCCCGCCTCGAAACCGGCCCTGCTGTCCCCTCTACCCCTGAGATTGCGACCACTGAGGCCCCATGGGTTGATATCCCCCGGGGTAGGATTGCTGGCAACCAATATCCTGCTGCCAAGCATGAGAAATTTTACCTTTCTTAACATCCATATCTGCAAAGCATCCCGCCGCTTCCTTCGTTAATATTACCTTCTCTAATTCTGCTGGAGTCATGCTAAACCAAGCATCTATCATTCGCTTACATGCTACAATCACTTCGGGGCGCATAGCCCCAAACAGCATCTGAATATACATCAAAGCCATCAGGCCTTCCTGTGATAAACCTGCCACTTACGAAACCTTCGCACAAACTGTGAAACTCCTTCCCCTGGTTCCTGCACGCATGCAATAGATGCAGCAAGATTCTGTTTTGCCCCAAATAAATGCTCAAACTCTTCTAACACTTCGTCCCACGTCTTTTTTATCACCCCGGGATATCAGAGGGGGTAATTAGAATCATCCGGCGTCTCACAAGGATTCACCAGTGACTTAACTCTAGAAAAATCAAATGGGGTTTCTTCATCATACCCCAGGACACCCTCAATAATGAGGCGGTAGTCCTGCACCGTACACTGCAAACCACGAGTCATACGTTGCAAGTAGTGCACAGTGGCAGCTGGTGTTTTCATGGGGTTTGGGGCATGCTGTAAGATAGAAGAAAGGATGGCGGGATCCAGGGGCTTGACAACAAGCTGGTTACCAATAGTTAACAAAGGGTACTGGGTGTATATATGGCCCTTAGAGGTAGGGTCTCCTGTCACTCTATCACTGTTAGAAGTTCTCACGTCATTTGAATCCAGCTTATGAAAGGGGTTATGAGGGCTAAGCCCATCACTATAAGCCCTAGCCCTACTCTGTTCCTGTCCCCCCCCCCCCGATCTTCAGATGAAGGCATCAGAAGGGGGGAATTAGGGGGGGTAATAAGGGACTCCGGCGGGGCAAAAGGGACGGAAGGGGAAGTGGCAGTGGACCCTCCGGCCCCCGCTCACGTCCTCAAACTCCCGGTAGAGACCTCCGGAGATGTCTTACACAATTGGCGATACATGTTTTCCCTGGGCACATCCCAACCAGCAGGGGCGGGCCCAGAATCGGTTAAGTATGGGCTTGAGTGAGAAGGTAGGGCAGCGGGTGACGGCGGAGGCAAACCAGCAGGCTTCTCCACCTTTCTACGCACAGCCTCAGGCTCCTCCACCCTGCCATGCACAGCCTCATAAGTAGCACATATCTGACGAAACATTTTATCTACAGGTAATTCCTGGTGGGTGGGGGCACGCCCCGCCATTACTACCGGGGGGTGCGCGGTAGAAGCAGCCGCCACCAGAACAATGTCCTCTAATGAATCAGAGTCTCTGGCTGGCTTTACAACGGCAGCTGATCCAACCAGGGAGGGGTAAATGGGCTGATACGGCGGAGGGGCTGTGGGCACCCGGGAGGAGGACACCTTGGGTTGGGGCGATTTCAGAGGCAGTTCCCAGGGCGAGTCAAGCACCAGTTGCTGCTGACCATTATAATAAGGAGCCAGTTGTATCCATTCAGTACCACATTCCTTCATATAAGATTTGGGCCATTTCGGGTCTCCAGAATAAAAGGGAAAAGCTTTCTTATCCCCCAGACACAATCCCCGAATCATATCTAAATGCCAGGCAGAGAAGCTACCCTCCCTGGGAAAAGGATTTGAGCTATGTAAACCTTCTGTCCACCCCGCCATATTATCCACCCAGGGATTAGTATAATAACCCCCTGCCACTCTGTCTATGTATTCCTTCGGTGTCTCCCCATCTGCCAGGGGTGCGCCGGGAGGGACTGGGGTACGGCGAGAATAGGATGCCTTCTTAGCTGCAGTTTTAAACCTTATCACAACATGTTTATTACTCATTTGATATACCGCTCAGACCAAAAGGCATTAAAGCGGTTTACAATATTATATCATTGAGAAATAGGAAAAGAACGCCATTTGTACGATAGGACAGAGTAGAAGAAGAAGCAGTCATACAGATAAGGAGAAGAACAAGAACAGCAGGTTACCACGAATGCAGGCATCATGATCCAGTCCATCATATTAATGTACTCCGCCACGGTCCAACGCCTAAGGGCCATGCCAAAGGGCCCTCTGGCGAGGCCCTCAGGCGCGGGCCCACAAGGCGCGGGCGCACTCCCTGCGTCGGTGGTTTACAGCCGTTGTTAGAGGCTGATTGGCTGTGCTGAGGAGGAAGGGGGAGCTCCCGCTCTCACCCCCATCGGGATCGCTGATGTCCTGCGCGCTCCCTGCGTCGGCGGTTTACAGCTGTTGTTAAGAGGCTGATTGGCTGTGCTGAGGAGGAAGGGGGAGCTCCCGCTCTCACCCCCATCGGGATCGCTGATGTCCTGCGCGCTCCCTGCGTCGGCGGTTTACAGCTGTTGTTAGAGGCTGATTGGCTGTGCTGAGGAGGAAGGGGGAGCTCCCGCTCTCTCCCCCATCGGGATTGCTGATGTCCCGATGGGGGTGAGAGCGGGAGCTCCCCCTTCCTCCTCAGCATTTGGCTGCACGTGCACTCCCGCAGATTCTGGAGCGGTCCCCTTACCCCATCCTCTAATTAATATCCAACAATCACATGCTTGGCCACTTGCTTTCTGCCAACAACCGTCACTAGCGCTATCGCTTCAGGCTGAGGCAGGGGCATCATGCCAAGCTCACACAATCACACAAGCCACAGAGAAGGAAAAGGGTATTACCACAGGCCCAGCGGGACGTCCCCGGTATGCATAGCGCTACCAAAGTGCATTCCCAAGATGAGCTACCAAAACTACATCAATTTAGGAAGCCAGGAAATCCCAGTGCAGCTACCAAAGCTACGTCAATTTAGGAAGTCTGGACATCCCAGTGCAACAGGGAAATCCTCACTTCTGACACCAAATTGTAAGTGTGGGTTATTCCTTTCCCAGCACTATATACCACTTACCCTCGGGACGTCTGTTAATCCCCTGGGCCGAGGAATCACCTTACCTTCTCTGTCTGGAATTCCAGGGGAACAAACACACACACTTGCATGTAAGTAGTATATAAGTTTATGTAAGTTTATTCCACAGGTTAGAGGGGCTGTCTGTCTTTTATACATTAACAGAAACATATACATATGTCATCAACTCATCCCCTGAGGTCCACCACAGCTTATCAGTAACTTCACAGATGTTAGTCGTCTCTGTGTAGAACAATCAATTTGTCTTAGCACAGCACATTCCTTTCCATATATAGATATGTACAGGATTCCCATTTTTCCCTGCGGGCCTCCTAGTCCTCCTGAAAACACACACTTTAAGCCTTATTTTCCCCTATCAGGAACTTGTAGAAACACCACTTTCTCTCTTGAAAAAGACAAAAAGGGCTCTCTACAGGACAACGCTTGCAGCTCTGAAATGCGCCTCGCCGAACAAATGGCCACCAGAAAAACTGTCTTCACCGTCAAATCCTTAACCGACGCCTGGTGGTACTTTGGTTAAAGCCCCTAAGACCAAATTGAGGTCCCATGGCGGAACCAAAATTCTGCACGAAGGCCACAGCCTGGCTACAGCCTTCAGATAATGCAATACATCAGGATGAGCACCGAGTGCAACTTCTTGCACTTTGCCCCTATAGCAGGAAAGTGCCGCCAACTGCACTCTCAAGGAGCTGGCTGCCAGCTCCATTTCAAACCCATCTTGCAGAAAACTCAAGACAGGGACGGAAACCGTAGCCGCCCTAACTCACAGCCGCTGACATTCTTTTGCGCCGTCTGCTGAAGAAACGACTTGCTTTTGCTGACTGGAAGGTCGCCATTAAGTCCATTACTGGGGGCCCCCCATCTGTGGACTATTTGCGCAAACATGTCCGGATGCAGCTCCCACTCCCCGGCATCCACCCGGACTCTGCTGAGAAAATCCGACATCACATTGTCCTTCCCTGCAATGTGTGCTGCCGAGATCAACGTCAGCCGATGCTCCACCCAAGAGAACATCGAGTCTGCTTCCTCTTCCATGGCTGCACTTCCTGTGCCGCCCTGTCAATTGATGTATGCCACTGTCGCAGAGTTGTCCGACAGCACGCGGGCCGCTCGTCCCGTCACCGCATCTTCGAACCGTTGTAACGCCAGCAAGACCGCTCTCCGCTCTAGATGGTTTATCGACCACAAGCTCTCCTTAACCGACCAATTGCCTTGTGTGAAACAAGCTCCGCAATGCACACCCCATCCCGCAAGACTCGCGTCTGTCAGTAATGGGAGCCACTCTGGCTGCTCCAGAGGCATTCCGGTCGACAAGGATCCCAGAAGCAGCCACCATCGGAAAGCCTGCCTGACCTTGAACGGACAGGGAAGCCGCTTGTGCAATGAATCCGTCTGATGCGACCACCGACGGAGCAGCGCTCTCTGGAGTGGTCACATATGAAATCGGGCCCACGGCACCACCTCCAGGGTCGCCCCCATGGTCCCCAGTACCCGAAGATAATTTCACGCTGTGGGAGCCGGAGCGGTTCTGAACTGGCGAACCAGTTGTCGAAGGGCTCGAACTCGATGGTCCGGAAGAAACACCGCTCCTTCCTGCGTATTGAAGTGTACCCCCAGTTACTCGAGATTCTGGGAAGATATTAAGCGGCTTTTTATCGGATTGACCACCCACCCAAGACTTTGCAACACCTTTACCACCTTGTCTGTCACCCGAATGCTCTTGGCCTCAGACTTGGCTCGAATTAGCCAATCGTCGAGATATGGATGAATCAAAACACCTTCTTTTCGCAGTGCCGCCACTACTACCACCATAATTTTGGTGAACATTTGCAGTGCTGTCGCCAGAACGAATGGCAAGGCCTGGAATTAATAATGTCCCCAGGGCAGAACGAACTGCAGGAACCTTTGATGGGCGGCCCTGATTGGGATGGGGAAGTACGATCAAGGGAAGTCAAGTACTCCTCCTGCCGCACTGCTACAATGACTGAACGCAACGTTTCCATCCTGAAGTGGGGCACACGAAAACACCAATTCACCCCTTTCAGGTCTAAGATAGGGTGCAGAGCTCCATCTTTCTTTGGCACCACAAAATAAGTGGAGTATCGATTCGCGCTGTAGTCTGCTAACGGCACTGGAGCAACTGCTCCCATCTGTAAAAGTCGATCCAAAGTCTCACGCACCGCCAGGGTTCTCTGTTGACCTCTGCAGGGAGACATCACGAATGAATCCCGTACCGGCCTTGTCAATTCCATAGCGTAACCCTCGCGGATGATTTCCAGCACCCATTGGTCGGTGGTTACTTGGGTCAAAGCAGGAAGAAATTCCCGTAGTCGCCCGCCTATCGGTTGACTTCCCACCAGGACCCGCCTCCTTTCATTGTGGTTTTTGCCCTGCAGCTGAGGAAGCGGCTGTGAAGTCCCTATTTGCTCCATGGAAGCCACGAAAGCCCTGGGACCTGGAAACAAATCTTCCTCTTTGGAAACCGCCCAACCGAGAAGTACGGAATCTTCGGAAATCCCGAAATTGGCCTCTAAAGACTTGGAAGGCTTTCCCTTGCTTGGGCTTATCCTCCAGGAGTCTCCCACCCTTGGACTCCCCGAGATCTTTAACCAAACAGCAACTTCCCTTTAAACGGGAGTTTATTGAGCCGTGACTTAGACGAACCATCTGCCGCCCAATTCCTCAACCACAGAGACCTTCGGGCAGCCATCACGGATGCCGTTCTATTGGCTAGCGCCTGAATTAAGTCATAATGCACATCTGCCAAATATGCTGTCCCTGACTCAAGCCAATCCAACTCACGCACCTCTTCCTGCTCCAGGCACGTGGACTGTCGTAAGCGCTGGGTCCATCTGAGACACGCCTCGCCACCCAGGCCCCACAAATGGAAGCCTGTAGGGACAGAGTGTCCGCTTCAAAAGATTGTTTCAATAAAGCATCTACCTTTCTATCCTGCGCATCCTTTAAAGCTGTGCTACCTTCCACTGGAATAGTGGTCTTTTTTGTAACTGCTGCTACGGCTGCATCCACACATGGTGATTTGAATTTCTCCCTTGTCCCCATCTGCCAAGGGAGAAATTCACAGTCCTGATTCCTCTTAGACCAGCCTCCGGCTGATCCCACTCCTCCTGGATCATCCGGTCCACCACACGGTGAACAGGACCACCACCTGTGCCTGCCTCACAGCCTGAATGATAGGATCTTCCACGCCATCTTCTTCGTCACCTGGCTGTGTTGCAATCGGATTGAGCATTTGAAGGGATTCCATGATAAGTGCCATTAGCTCATCCTTCCGAGATACTCTGATAATCTTCGCCTGATCCTCCGGCTCTTGTATCTCGCCTTCTTCCAATTCTTCGGTGCCGGCATCATGCTCCCCCTCGGCTTCCTCTGCCTATGGCCACTCGCCATCCGTGACCGAGAACTCACTCGGCCTGGGCCTCTTAGAGGCTCTCTGGGCCAAACCGTCTGCGTCACCTACCGTGCGAAGCTGCCCCTGGCTAATTAGCGCCTCGGCCTCTGGAAGTTTTCCCTGATGCCACAGGCAAAAGGCCTTATGCATAAGTAAAACAAAGTCTGGGCAAAAGTCCCCTAGCTGAGGCCCCGCCCCCAAGGCCGATGGCACACTGGACGTGCCAGCAACTGCCTCCTGGTCAGCCCCTGGCGCCATGGCCCTCAAAGCCTCGAGCTCAGCCCCAGCCACTGAATCCTGGGACTCCTGCGCAACTTTGACCTCCATCTGTTGTTCCACACTTGTAGAGACTAGCACGCAACCCCGGCAGATCCCGGAGTCTGTAGCAGTACCTCTGCGGGTACCGCAGATGACACACTGTGGGCGCGTAGCCATAGAGTAGAGCACTATTTTTTTTTTTCAAGAAATGAAGCAAAGAACAATAAATGAAAATTTCCCGAGGGAAAACTAAATCCCTCTTCCGAAAAGGAAACTATGACCTGACACTGCTCTCCTTAAGGCAATCCCTCCAGAACAGAAAACGCATGCGATAAAAATCGCTTTAAAACAAACAAAATAAATAAGAACAGAGGGAATGCTGTTCCCAACAAGCCCCCAGGGCTTATTTCGGACCCCGGGCCCATAAACTCGATGTCCCGAGTCTTTAAACGCGAGCGCCGGCCACGCCATGCACACGCGGTCTCAAAATGGCCGCCGTTCAGCGCGCTCATGAAATGGCACCAAACCCCTCTCCCAATTTCCGCCACGAGGTATCTCCAGATGCCGGCCCTCTACCCCTGTGCCTGGCGCTAAGCACGGTTACCTGCTTGTACACCCGAAGCAGTGCCGCCCAGCCTTCCGCCGTCAAGATCGGGAGCCTCCAGTCTGCGAGACTCCGCTCAATGGAACGCTGAGCAGGCCGCTGCCGGTGAGCTAAGCTCCATCTGCCCTCTGCCCCAGCGGGTCTGCTGCCTCTGAGGAAGACCGCCGAGGGAGATTGCTTACCGTCGAGCTCTCCCCGAACAGGCAGGGAGGAGAGATCTGGCACGGCGCACTTCACCGGAATAAAATAAAGTAAGACAGAGAGGGGCCGGTGCAAGCAGAAATGCTTTTACTTTTGTTTTTTTTGTTTTTTTTAAAGAGACAGGGCTCCGGGTCCAATATATAAAATAGAACTCAATGAATCAAACCAAATCTAACAAATCCTAGCTACTCTAACAGCTCCTTATCTGTCCTCATGTGAGCCCAGACCTAAGCTCACTACGTCCTCCTGCATGGAGACTGGACACACTGGGGCTGATGGGAGAGGCTAGCAGACTATATCCAGTGATGTCACGATTTTGACATGCCCAGTCTCCAAGCTGCAGGAGGAGGTGCACAACCCAGAGTAAGAGGACTAAACTGGAGGAACGATAAGGAAATAAGAAATTTGTGCTTAATCATGACACAAAAATTAGAGCTAATATTAATAGGTAGATCGCAGTATAAGAGATAAAGTACCCAAGTGATCCCAGGAGTAACTTAGTGCTCAAGCAGACATCAATATGAAAAGAGTAAGAAAATATATATTTCATAGACTAAAGCTTCCAACATTTGGCCTGGGGACTTCACACCAGTTTGGTTCTCAGGCTATCCAGGATAAATATGCATTAGATAAATTTACATACATTAGAAACTAGGGGCCTGATATTTTAAGGCTTTTACATGCCCCTAAGCGTGATATTCATTGGCACTAAAACTATTTGTGCCACTGAATATCTCTGAGTAACATCGCCATATGCCCCAATGCTAACCGCTTAGCATCAGAGCATGTCGGGGGCGTTCCGGAGGCGGAGTCGACTGCAAACTAGCCAGCGGTGATATTGAGCTGCTGCCCGGTTTGTGATCTGCAGTAAAAGCCAGGAGCAGGAAACTCTGGCCTAACTTTCATCATGTATCGCAAATTGGGCAGTGGCGATATTGAGTCGCTGCCCGGTTAGTGATCAGACTCTGTAGCGACCCTGGATATTTAATGCCAGGGCTGGATATGACCCTGGTATTAAATATTCGGGTTTAATGTTTAGCGCTGGCAGCTAGCTGCTGTAATCACACTAGCTGCCAGTGCTGAATATCGGGCCCTCCCTATGTGCATATTTACCTCATGCATGTTCACTGAGGATATATTCTATAAACCTAACTGCATGGAGGTCCCTAGAACAGGATTGGCAAGCTCTGAGTTAGACTGATATTTGATAACACACTTGCAAGGAAATTTCCACCAGAATAAGGCATTGACATGCACAGCTCTAGGCATAAATAACAAAATAATGCTTAAATCTTATTTTTTTTCAGTACCTTTTATTTATTCAAATTTACCTCCTGCCTTTTCATTGGTAGTTCAAGGTGCAAATTAGTTATTTGGATGTCTTTATGCATATAAATATAGAAAACAATCATGCTTACAACAGTGGCCATGGAATAGCTGTGGGTAAGTGGCAATCCAGGAACAATGGGGCTAGTGTGCAGCAGCATAGCGTTGTGGTCCTGTGGGACAGAGAATCTTGGAGCCTGTGAGTGGGGCAGATTTTCAAGGCAAGTGCAGTAGAAAGCAGCTTATTTACCTATTCCCACCATTTGCAAGGCTCCAGGAAGCTGAGAACCCAAGAGGGGAGAGTTCTGCTGCTATAATAAGGTACTGTGTGGCAAGTGAAACAAAAAGGGGGCAAACTGGGAGATAAAGGAACACTCTGCTGTTACAGTCGGCTCCTGAGATTAGATACCATTTCATGGAAAGAGAGTTACGGACACATTGAGGGCAGGAATGTGGTGCACAAAACTGTGGTGTCTTGTAGTTCTGTTATCACAAAGAACCATTAAGCTCCTGCTTGCCAGCTGATTAATAGTAGTAGTAGCAGTAGTAATGTTTCGGGCAGGTCACATGTCAGTTGCCTAGGAATGCCACTATGGGGAGTCGGGAATGAGAGAATTAGAATGTTTGGGGGGTTTTGGCAGTTGATAGGGAAGGGAAGAGATGGAGAGAAATCCTGCTCTATATTGGGAGTCACCAAAACATTTTTAATCACCCTATCTCAAGCCTTTCGTTCGCCTACATGAACATTTGAGCTGTCTGAAGTGTAAAGATATCAAGGCTCCTCTCGTCGACCATTGGATACAATATGGACATATAGTAAGTGATTTGTCCTTTTTTGTACTGAAGGTTATCCATACATCACCACAGAGAGGTGATATAGATACTATACTTTTGCGAGAAGCACAACGCTCGATTTTCGAGCTGGCGACGGTACATCCTGATGGCCTAAATAAAGAGATTGAATATCAAGTTTTTCTGAGTCTGGTATTTTTAGATCGTTTTTATATTATAGACTGAATATCAAGTTTTATTCAGCGTCCATTCTTGCATTGCAGGTATACGCCTGCCACTATAGAGAGGAAGTATAAGATATATTACTGTAAGAAAAATGGAAATTATACTTACCTGGTAATTGTAGCTCCTTGAGTGAATCCAGTTCAGTCCTCCACCTCTGGGTTGTGCACCTCCTCCTCCTGCAGCTTGGAGACTGGGCATGTCAAAATCATGACATCACTGGATATAGCCTGCTGGTCTGTCCCATCAGCCTCAGTGAACTACTGACAAAGCAGACTCAAAAGAGCAAAAAATAAAGATGAAATTAGACTTACCTGCTAATTGTAGTTCCTGGAATGGACCCAGTCAAGTCCCGAAACCTCTGGGTTCCCCATCTCATACAGCAGCTTGGAGAATGAGAAACTCCTCTTTTGTGACATCACTGGTATATCCATTCCGGATCCACCTCCTGTCACCAGTTACCTATTGACAAAGCAGACTCACCGGAGCAACAAGTAAGAATAAATAACAAATAAATATATATAGAGAGAGGAACTAGGGCTACCCCCATAAACTTAATTAAAGTGTAACTTTAAGACTGACCAGACCCCTCCTTTCATCCAGAGGAGAGGAAAAAAAGGAAGAGCATTTCAAGAAAGCAAGATTCATCGTATCGCTAAAGAACCCCCCTTCATGCATAAGAGCTTTGCAAACACTCTCCCGTCTTACCTGTGAACTGCCTCCAACACTTCAGGCTGGAAGACAAAGCAAACACTAGGGAGGGATACGGGACTAGACTGGGTCCACTCCAGGAACTACAATTAGCAGGTAAGTCTAATTTCATCTTCCTGATCATGTCCCCAGTCTAGTCCCGAAACCTCTGGGTAGTACCAGAGCAGTGCCATCAGGAAGCACGGGGGGGGACCTTGACGCCCAGCCTGAAGCACCGCCACTCCAAACGATGCGTCCTCTGCCCGTAGGACATCTAACCGATAGTGCTTTACAAAGGGATTTAAGGATGACCAGGTCGCTGCCTTACAAATTTCTTCCGGCGACACCGACCGTCGCTCCGCCCAAGAAGCGGCCTGTGCCCTGGTGGAATGAGCTCTCAGCCCTTCCGGGGCCGACCTACCTTTCAAGATATATGCTGAAGCAATGGCCCCTTTGATCCACCTCGCAATAGACGCCTTCGACGCCACTTCACCCTTTCGGCGAACGGCGAACAAAACAAAAAGCCTGTCCGACCTCCTAAAAGGCGCCGTCCGCTTGAGATAGTGCTTTAATGCCTGACCAAAGTCCAATAGATGCAATCTCTGTGAGGTGGACCCTGGAAGGTCTCTACGGAACACCGGTAAGGAGACGTCCTGACTAAAATGAAATGGCGAAACCACCTTTGGAAGGAAAGCGGGCACAGTTCTCAGTACCACCTTGGACGAAAAGAAATAAAGGTAGGGCTCTCTACAGGACAACGCCTGCAATTCAGAGATGCGGCGGGCCGAACAGATTGCTACCAGAAAAACTACCTTGAGCATGAGATCCTTGAGGGAAGCCTGCGCTAGGGGCTCAAAAGGGCCGCGCTCTTGAGCGTTCAGCACGAACGGAAGATGCCACTTAGGGACGATCTGTCTGCACGGAGGCTGCAAGAGAGACACCGCTCTTAAAAAGCGCTTGATGTCTCTTTGGCTCCCAATCGCCTGTCCGCCTACTCTGCCCCTATAACAAGACACTGCTGCGACCTGCACCCGCAGCGACGACGACGCTAATCCCTTGTCGAAACCATCCTGCAAGAATTCTAATATCTGAGGGATGGTGGTCTTCAAGGCCGAGCACCTCTTGTCCGCGCACCAACCCTCGAAAAATTTCCAGATGCGAACATACGCTAACGAGGTAGACCTCCTCCTGGCCTTCAACAAGGTAGAGATGACTGCTGCCGAGTAGCCACGGGACGTCAGCCGCGCCCTCTCAAGAGCCAGGCCGTAAGCGAGAATCGATCCACGTGGGGCATGAATAGGGGCCCCTGAGACAACAGATCCGGTCTGGCCGGAAGTCGCCAAGGCTTCGCCACCAGGAGCCTGACGAGGTCCCCGTACCAGTGACGGCACGGCCAATCTGGAGCTATCAGAATCACCTGTCCCCTGAAGCTTTCCACCCGTTGCACCACCCTGCCGATGAGGACTCACAGAGGAAACACATAGAGCAGCTGTCCCTCCGGCCAGTCCTGAATGAGCGCATCCAAGCCCTCCGACATCCTTTCTCTTCTCCTGCTGAAAAACCGACTTACCTTTGCCGAGTCGAAGGTCGCCATGAGGTCCATGACTGGAGTGCCCCACCTGCGGACCACCATCTGAAAAACTTCGGGATGAAGGACCCATTCTCCCAGATCCACCCTCACCCGACTGAGGAAATCGGCTTGAACACTGTCTACCCTGGCCACGTGCGCCACCGAGAGATCCAGAAGATTCGCTTCTGCCCAGTCGCATAACCCTACGGCTTCCGCTTCGAGCGCTATGCTGCTGGTACCTCCTTGCTTGTTGACATAGGCCACCGCTGTCGCGTTGTCTGAAAATACTCGGACTGCCTTTCCTCTGAGGACTGAGCGAAACCCCTGCAACGCAAGAGTTACCGCTCGTAGCTCCAACCGGTTGATCGGCCACACCTGCTCCTGAGCATTTCACTGGCCTTGGGTGAACCTGCCCTGGCAGTGGGCACCCCAGCCCAGCAGACAAGCATCTGTCATCAGTGACACCCAGGCCGGAGCCTCCAGCGATTCGGGAACCAGCCACCACTGCAGACTTCGATGGACTGCTTCCGGGCAGGGCAGTCGTTGAGTCAGCGGGTCCTGCTGGTGCGACCATCTGCGAAGCAGCGCTCCCTGCAAGGGCCGCATGTGAGCCCTTGCCCATGGCACTGTCTCGATGATCGCCGCCATGGTACCCAGCAGTTGCAGGTAATGCCACACCGAAGGTGCCTTGCATTCCAGAAATCTCCTGACTAGGCGCCGCAAGCTCTGCGCCCGCTTGTCTGTTAGGAAAATCTTCCCCACGCTCGTCTCGAAGCGTGCACCAAGATATTCCAGATTTTGTGACGGCACCAAGTGGCTCTTGGACAGATTGACTATCCACCTGAGACGTTCCAGAAGAGCCACTACTCGAGCCGTAGCCGACACGCTCTCTGCCTGAGACTTCGCCCTGATCAACCAATCGTCTAGATAGGGATGAACTAGGATCCCTTCCTTCCTCAAGGCCGCCGCCACCACCACCATGACTTTCGTGAACACTCTTGGGGCCGTCGCCAGCCCGAATGGTAACGCTTGGAATTGAAAATGCCCGAACGGCACCGCAAATCTGAGAAATCTGTGGTGATCTGGCCTTATGGGGATGTGCAGGTAAGCTTCTGACAAATCCAGGGAAGTTAGGAACTCTCCTTTCTGTACCGCCACCGACACCGAGCACAGCGTTTCCATGTGGAAATGAGATACCCGAAGGCAACGATTCATTCCTTTTAAATCCAGAATCAGACGAACCCCGCTGTCCTTCTTGGGAACGATGAAGTAGATAGAGTATCGACCGCTGCCACATTGGTCTGGTGGAACCGGGACAACCGCTCCGAGGTCTAACAGTCTTTGTACGGTCTCCCGCAAGGCTGAGAGCTTGGCGGCCGACTTGCCGGGGGACTGCACGAAGGAGTCCCTCACTGGCCTGAGAAACTCCAGCGCGTAGCCCTCTCGGATAACCTCCAGCACCCATTGATCTGAAGTGACTTGGGCCCAGGCAGGATAAAACTCCTGCAAACGCCCCCCCCCCACGGGAACTAAGGGCGCCTGGGCCCCCCTTATCTCATTGTGACTTTTTGGGAGCGAAGGAGGACACGGAAGAGGATCCAAAGCCCCACCCCGCGCCTCGAAACCCACGGAAACCTTAACTCCTGTTGGAAAATCGCCCCCATTGGAAGGAATTATATCTCTGGGACCTGAACCAGCGAAAATCCCGCTGCTGCCCCCGCCCCGCCGGGATTGTACGCCCTGGCTTAGGCTTGTCCTCTGGCAACCGGCCACCCTTGGACTCCCCCAGGTCTTTGACCAGCTTCTCCAAATCCTCCCCAAACAGCAGGCGTCCTTTAAAGGGGAGCTTACTTAACCGTGCCTTGGAAGAAGTATCTGCCGCCCAATTGCGCAACCACAGGTAGCGTCGCGCCGCCACTGCCGAAGCCATGCTCTTGGACAACCCGCGCATCAGATCATAATGGATATCAGCTAGGTAGACCGTCCCAGATTCCAATCTGGAGGCCTCATCCGCCAACTCCATGTCCTGCACCACGCGCACCCCCTGTGACCAGCGTAGACAGGCTCTGGCTACCCAAGCCCCGCAAATAGCCGCTTGGAGCGCGAGAGGGCATTAACCTCAAACACTTATCTTAATAACATATCCAACTTCTTATCCTGGGAGTCCTTAAGGGCCGCCCCACCTTCTACCGGAATTGTAGTCTTTTTTGTGACTGCAGAAACGGCGGCGTCCACCCTAGGTGACTTAAAGATCTCCTTGTCTGCATCTGACAACGTATACAAGCGGCCCATAATTCGGGAACCTTTGAGAGGAGCCTCCGGAGTATTTCATTCCTCTTGTATCATTTCGTGAAAAACTCTGTGAACCGGGAACACCCGTTGACTCTTTCTGAAAACTTGCAACAAAGGATCCTCCAGGGCTTCCTCCTCCATGGCCCCCGGGACCGGCATGTTGAGCACCTTCAAGGTCTCCGCGATGAGGGCCGGCAACTCCTCTCTTCTGAAGACCCGCACCACCCTGGCTTGGTCTTCTCCTTCGGTAAGCTCGCCTTCCTCAAGCTCCTCCTCCAAATCTAAGCTGAGGCCTTCCTCATCTGACAACGGACTCTCTGAGGACAGAATTGGCTCCCCAACGACCCCTTCTGCCCGGGCCCGCTTGGCCCCTCGAGAAAGGGCATCCATTTGACCGTGGGGGGAGTGCCTCTTTACTGCGCCTCCGCCTGCCACACTTTCCAGCTGCTGGGTGCTGCCCAAAGCCGAGCGCTGCAGTAAGGAAAGAAATTCTTGTGAAAATATGGAGGACAGGGAAGGAGCCCACGAGGTGTGAGGAGAAGGGAGGCCAACAGCAGAAGACGGTCCTGCCACCAGCTCCTCCTCCGGCCCCCCCGCTACGGGCAAGGCCAAGATCTCTGGTAGTGACATGGAAGCTCCGTCTTTCCCCTGCTCTGAGCTAGGAGCGTCCCTCACACAATGTCTACAGACCCCCGTGTCCGTGGCCTTCTTGGACCCGCACACCACACACGGGGCCTTGGAGGGCATTGCAGAGAGTCCAGAACCTCACAGCCACCCTGCAGCCCTTTAACCTGCAAGTAACAGCCACCGCTGAAACGGGATATGGCTCTGCCCCAAGCCGTGCGCCACCGCGGGAGTACAACCGTCTGCTTTTCTTTTTCTTTTTTTTTTTTAACGTAGCCCGTTGCCAAAGATGCTTCTCCAGCTCCCCGGAGTGCTACAATTCCCTCCAAAGGGCTCCTGCCACCCCCTGAAGCACTCGTCAACGGACTGTACTAGGCCGCAGACCCTAACCGCGATCTCTGCATGTGCTGGGACTAAGGGCCGCGTTCGCGCCAAAAATCACGCTGCCGCGTAGGAACCCCACAGCAGCTTGCGGCCTTACCACTGCCAGTAGAAGGATGAGGAAACCGGGCTCCAGCCACCGAACTCGTCCTCCGCTGACCTCCAAAGCGCTGCACTATGCCGTAGGCGGCTGCCCCGGGAAGCAAAGCCGACGGCCACGTGCAAGCGCTCCGAGCCGACCGGGCGCACTGGCAGGCAACACTTCTGCACGGCGCCGGTCTGACTCCCAGGCAACACCGTCTTCAAAAGAAGCTCTTTTCACCCTCCACTCCAGCACTTGCCTGTCCTCCACTGACCCAAGCCGCTGAAAGCAAAGACAGAGGAGCGGGAGGAGGGAGCCCGGAGAAGGAACAAGGTCTGACAAGTCTTAAAGACACAGGCCCTCAGACCTTGCACTACTTCTATGCAAGACAGGGAATTTTAATTGAACCAAGAAAACCCCCTTAACCTCAAAGTTATTCCTAATTGTTTCTCCAGTGGGCCCGGAGTACCGGGCTCACCATCCATCCAGCTGCTTGGAGACTGAGGTAACTGGTGACAGGAGGCGGATCTGGAATGGATATATCAGTGATGTCACAAAAGAGGAGTTTCTCAGTCTCCAAGCTGCTGTATGAGATGGGGAACCCAGAGGTTTCGGGACTAGACTGGGGACACGATCAGGAATAGCTATTACGGAAACCGTAACTTAACTATAACCAATAGTATATACACCTGACTCTCCCTCAGGCAGACCTTTCTTGTACCCTTCCCTCCCGGTATACGCAGAATCAGCAGGAAGAAAGAGTAAGAATGACTAACTACAAAGAGACATACTCAGAGTAGGACAGACCCCACAACAAACAGACCTACCGGTAGTCTTCCCGTTCTCCCAACAGATCATCCACTGCCAACGATAGCACCCCGGGTGGGAATGAGGACTGAACTGGATTCACTCAAGGAACTACAATTACCAGGTAAGTGTAATTTCCATTTCCTTATCGTTCCTCCAGTTCAGTCCTCCACCTCTGGGATGTAACAGAGCAGTAATCATTGGAAGGGACCTTTCCAGCCGGCTCGTAACACTGCCAACCCGAAATACGCATCATTCGCCGCCGCAACATTGAGGCGGTAATGCCTACTGAAAGTATGAAGGGATGACCAGGTGGCGGCCCTACAGATTTCCCCCAGCGGAACCAAACTGTGTTCCGCCCAGGAAGTCGCTTGCGCTCTGGTAGAATGAGCTTGTAAACCCATCGGAACCGTCCAATCTTGCAGCAGATAAGCTGATGCAATCATCTCTCTAATCCACCTGGAAATGGAAGCCTTCACCGCCGCTTCCCCTTTGCAGATACCTCCGAACACCACGAATAGATGGTCCGACTTGCGAAAGACTTCCGAAACCTTCAAGTACTGCCGCAACACCTGCTTTACATCCAAACGGCGCAAACTGCGGTCCAAGTCACTCCCTTCCAGCGAACCTAGCACTGGCAGAGACACCGTCTGATTCAGGTGAAAAGGAGACACCACCTTAGGCAAAAAGGATGTAACGGGTTGCAGCACCACCTTTTCGCTGGAAAAGGACAAGAACGGGTCCTACATGATAACGCTTGTAACTCCGAAATGCGTCTTGCCGAACAGATAGCAACCAAAAACACAGTTTTGAAAGTCAAGTCCTTAACAGAGGCCCGGTGTAACGGCTCAAAGGGTGGTTTGGTTAACACTCCTAACACCAAATTGAGATCCCAAGGTGGAACCACAACTCTACGCGAGGGCCTCAGCCTGGTTATTGCTTTGAGGAAATGCAACACATCAGCATGGGCGCCGAGAGCAATGCCTTGTATTTTGCCTCGATAGCACGAAAGAGCGACAGCTTGCAAACAGCCACCCCAATCACCAAGAAGGCACTACTCAAGAGACAGATCACAAACAGCCACCCCAATCACCAAGATCTCTCTAATACCACACCCAGCACACCATAGAGCAGCTAGCCTCTTAGGTGCAGCTCATGTAAATATCAGTATGTACAATATTTATTAGTGTAAATAATTTTGTAGAAAGTTACCCCAGTTAGGTCCAAGTTCTATCTCCTGTTTTATTGGAAATACAATGTAGCCCGTCTGCATTGTATAAGGTTCTGTTAAATGTAAACTGCACTGATGGGAATAGCGCGGTATAGAAGAGACATTAAATAAATTTAAAAAATAAAATAAATAAATAGTTGGACTCGCAAAGAACAAAGCAAGACCTTTATCAAATCCGTCTTGCAAAAAGCTTAAGATCAAGGAACGGAAACTGTAGCCGCCCGGACTTGCCGCCTCGAACACCAGTCCTCAAATATGTGACAGACACGAACATATGTAAGCGACGTGGACTGTTTCCGCGCTCTAAGCAAAGTTGCAAATGACTGCCGCCGAATAACCCTTTTTCTTTAGCCTCGCCCTTTCAATGGCCAAGCCATAAACGAGAACCGATCCACCTGAGGCATGTACTGTGGCCCTTGGACCAACAGATCTGTCGACTCCGGCAACCTCCAGGGCTCCCAATCGAGTAGGCAAATGAGATCAGTGTACCACGGACGCCTTGGCCAGTCCGGTGCCACCAACAGAACTCTCCCCGGATGAGCCTCTATCCGCTGAATCACTTGGCCTATTAACGCCCACGGAGGGAAGACATAAAGAAGACCTATTGACAGCCACCGATGCAACAGTGTGTCTATGCCTTCCAACATTCTTTCTCACCGCCTGCTGAAGAAACGACTGACTTTTGCAGACTGGAAGGTCGCCATTAGATCCATTATCAGAGATTGTCCTGAGGCCTTGCAGGAACATCTTGCTGAAATCCGTGCTGTTAAAGACATGGTTAAATCAAACGGAGACTTGCTGAACACAATGCAGGAAGATAGTAATGCCTTGAAAAACAGCTTGGAGTCAATAACGGTGAGATTAGAGAAGGTAGAGAATGTGGTGGCAACTCATGGGGAGCGATTCAGGGCTGTTGAGAAGCAAGCAAAGCTGATCCAGTCACTGCAAAGAGAGCTGGAAGATGGTAACAATCGCGCACGAAGAAATAACATTAGGATCCTGGGAGTTCCCGAGGGAGCTGAAGGCCCAGATATGCTGGCCTTTTTACAATCAATGATCCCGGGTGTGCTGAAAGTGAAGTTTGCCATGCCTTTTGAGATTGAGCATGCCCATTGACTGCCTACTCAGTCCACGTTTTCGGGCAAGCGTCCACACCCAATCATCTTAAAAGTTCTGCGATTTCAACAAGTCACACAAATAATGGAAGAAGCCAAAATGCATTCTCCCTTGGAGGGGCACAAACTCCTCTTTTTCCTTGACTTTGCGAAGGTGACAGTAGACCGGAGGAAAAGCTTCTTGGTGCTACATCCACTCTTATCACAGCTGCAGGCTCATTTCGGGTTGCTTTATCCTGCCTGCATGAGAGTTACGCTGCACAACCAGACCAGGACTTTTGATGATCCAGGGGAGTCGCACGCGTTTTTGGAGGACAAGGAGTTGTTGTTGATTTGGTGAAAACCTGCCTTGTAATCAGTGGTGGACATAAGTTTTGCAGAAGATTTCCAGTGCTTTTTCATGTGGCTGTTTTGACTGGTCTGAGGTTGTGAAGTTGTGATTTAAATCATGCAGAGTTGATATTCAATGTGGCTCCCTCGGGGCAACTCCAGGGCATTGCTCTGGTCACACTGTCTTTCTCTTTGTTTCTTCTTTTGTGTTTTGTGTTGTCTGTGGTGGCTTGGTGGGTGTCAGGGCATTGAAATGGCAAAACGGCCCTTGCCTTTCTACATGTAGCTTACAGCGATCACACAATGTATTGGTATGGGTGGTTTTTCTCCAGTGTTTTAGAACCTCGGGTTTGGGGACACTATTAATATGGGGTTGGGTTGTGCTCAGTACAAGAAGCCCTAAGCGGCAGAGGAGTTGCAGCGAATTGTTAGTTACACCTTCAGTGCCTGTCTTGTCCCTTTGGGCTCACCCGCTAAGTTCAGAGATTGTTATAGCCCTCCAGGGTTTTGGTGGCTTTTGATATTTAGAAGTATATATTTTTCTTTTCTCTTCTATAAGGGCTATGGCTAAGAGGTGGTTTTTCTGCTTGTGTTTTTTCTCTCGGGCTATTAATGTAGCCATTATTTTGAATGCTTTTAGGGTGTGGATTAACAATGTAAAATCATATGTTACAACCTGGTATGCTTCTGCAACATTTGTCTATCACAGTGTGCTATATTGTCAATATGTCTTTCTTTAAGATAGTCTCACTGAATGTTAAGGGCATTAATAACCCCATTAAGAAGAAATATATATTTTTATATGGGCACAAAGAAAGTGCTGACATCCTATTTCTGCAAGAGACACATTTGAACGTGAAGGAGTCTTTAAAATTAGATATGAAACCCTTTTCACTAGTGGCTTTTTCAGCTGCCAATCATAAAAAAATGGAGTAGCCATCCTTGTAAGGAAATCTTTATCCCCACTGTACTACTGAAAGGTGGTGGGCAATAGTTTATTTATTTAGCATTTCTTTTATACCGCGCTATTATCATCAGTGCAGTGTACATCAAAACAAACGTATGCATTCAGGGTTACTGAAAATGCATTTACATTTGAACAGGGATTACAACTTGGATAACAGGGTAATTAACAACAATTAGTTGTTATTAAGTTAAAAATTCATCAAAGTCCGTTTGCATGGAAACAATGGTTTAGCAGGGGTTATTTGGTCAATAGGCTAATTGATATTGGAAGGCAGGTGGAAACCCTTTGTATGTTTACAGCGTGAGTTTGACCTGCCCAAAACCTTATACTTTCAGTGGATTCAGCTGAGACATTGCATAGAGAAATTCCTTATTGATATCAAATCTTTGCCTGAAGAATGGGGGCTATTGAATATCATAGGTTCAGCCCAACAGGCTTCAAGGGTGGCTTCTTACTACTATAAATTAGTTGCCCATCACCCCACCCCACAGTCCATTGGTGCTCACCGGAAGCGTGGGTGAAATTCTGGGGTAAACTAATTAGAGTCTCTCAGTCTGCTTCTATCTCCCAAGCACTGTTCCCTCTAAGCAGTGCGCATGTGCGTGCGCACACATCTCGCCGAGCGAGCGCACATACTTTACAACAGAGCGCACAAAAATTATGGCTCTGATTCTGATAGAAAACAACACAGACGTCTCAAAATTTAAAGTCATGATTGTAATTACTAAATGAAGCGGGAAATTTCTAGTAATCGTCTATTTTACTTTAATTTGATTAAAATCAATGTGGTGTACCTACTGTATTCTGACGTGTAGTCAAATTTTAAAGTATATAACTCCCTCATTATGTGGCGCACAAAAATTTAACCTTCCTTCAAAAGCTGCACACAGCTGATATTTTATGCGCACACAGCCTACAGAAAATTAGAGGGAACATTGCTCCCAAGCTCTATATTTCTTTGCACACAGAACTCATTTTACCCTGATAAAGGTCTCCAAGTGGGATAAATCAGTTTGTAATGAATGTTGGTCTTGTCAGAGTGATGTTGGCACTTTAAAACATGTGGTATATAATTGCTCTAATGTTCAGTCCTATTGGATTTCGATTTGGAACCAAATCCAAGAGGTATTGGGATGCTGGGCCACTCTCTCTTGGTCTATTATAGTTTTCTGGTCAACAATTGGCATCTCGTCATTACAGAGGGATTGTCATTTCTTGACTTCCTGATGGGAGTGGCGCTGCATCTCGTTATTGCCAACTGGAAACATACAGCATATCTCAACTGGCATGAATGGTGAAATCATTTATGCTTATGTTGTAAATATGAAGAAATGCCACGTTATGATACAACTTCCATGCCTTCTACCCTGCTTAAGTAGAAACTCCTACATAACTATATTTCAAAAGCATGATATGTCTTTATCTTTATCTTTATTCACAAAATTTGATTGACCGCCCAGGCCGAAGCGTCAGGGCAGTGTACAATACAATCACAGGCTACCAGAAACAAAGCCATTATGGGGTAATTAGCTAACCAACCATGCCTCCACATGGTAGAGGGCTGTTTTGGTTATGTCATAGCCCTTGTAAGCCTCTTTCTTTTCTTTTCATAGTCTCCTTTTATGATGATCACATGGTGAAGGGAGGGTTAATGTTGGGATAGACTGTTAAGGCCTTTTTTTCTGCTGTTATGTTTAAAGAGAAGTATCACTTTATAAGTTTTTGTTTTCTTGTTGTAATTTGTCAGAAAACATACATAAAGACGTTTAAAAAAGAAATAGTTGAAAACTTTAACCTACTTGGATCAACAATCAATAAAGAAAGGACAAGCAGTCAAGAAATCCAATGAGGTACAAAAAACCCCAACAGAATAATAATATTCTCAAAAGCATAGATACTCTCTCTATACAAATATTCAACGTGTCTAAGCCATGATATTTTCAGTAACATATGTATGTGCAAGTTGGACAGTGAAAAAGATGGACAGGAAGAAAATTGAAGTCTTTGAATTATGTTGCTGGTGACAAATACTTTGTATATCATTGAGTTCCCAAAGAACAAAGCAGTTAGTACTAGAGGAGATCAAACCTAAGCTTTCCTTAGAAGCTCAGATGACAAGACTTTGACTTTCATACTTTGGAGACATCAAGCAAAGAGAGAGATTGTTAGAGAAAGACATCATACTTGGCAAGGTAGAAGATCAACGCAAAAGAGGAAGGCCAGCAATGAGATGGATTATTACAACAACAACAGCTATGGGTGCCACTCTATCAACAATGAGCTGCCTGACTGAAGACTGAATACAATTTAGGGCAACTATCCAGAGGGTCGCCATGAATCGACACCGACTCACTGGCACTTAACAACAAGCTTATTGGTAGGCTCACAGGATTTTCTCTTTTATTTATTTAAATTACTGTTTCTATTTCTTTTTTCTAAGTTGTATTTCTAAGCTATATTTTACATTTTAAAAATTATATACTGTATTACTGCAAACTGTTAAGATATATTTATATGATTCAGTGATATATTAAGATTAATAAACATATACTCCAACACTATCTCTATCCCTGCTAGGCTGGTTCTTAGTGATTCACATATTTAAGTCCTTTTCTTTGTTGTAAATTTTACTGCAGATTGTGGTACCTTAGCCTGGGTCAGAGGCTTACAGCTATGGGCTGCCTTGTCTGTTCTTAAATGAACTGTATTTTCCCTTTGCCACCAGTAATGCACTCTGGGAATTATAGTTGAGAAAATTGTATTCAAAAAGACAAACTGTAGTTGTGCAACCGAAGGTTGAGGCAAACAAGAATATTTTTATTATTGTGGATTTCCACACACATTAAAGTTCTGTACACGAACACAAAAATGGATAACTTCTCCAGTAACAGAAAACAAAAGGAAATTGTACTTTAAAGTAAATGCAGCACAAGTCTCTTCAAACACAAGCAGCTGTCTTCATGACAAAAAAACTCAACACAGCCTTATGAGCTCCTTCTAGCAGAAATACCTTCTTTCTTCTACAAAAGCTTCCTTAGCCTTGCATACAGGAACTTATGCTTCCCTAAGACAGAGAGAGCAATCCATCTGGTAATCTTCTGGGGAAGATTGTGACTCAGGTAATTCTATCTGCATGGGCTCCGGTACTGCGGCTGGTTTATCTCTACTCCAGGCCTCAGCACTTTCTTCAGGCTTTCTGGCTTGTAAGAATTCCCAAAATTCATTCCATCATTTCTCCTTTTGGACATAAACAGTTACATAAGGAGAGTAAGCTTCTCCTCCCTGAAATGCTTGCTTCAAAGCTTTTACTGAGTTCAAGTTAACTTCTCTGCTAACGGTTGGGTCCTGGTTCTTTCCCCAGTGAAACAAATCCACCCACCTTTTGTCAGTTTAAGTTTTCAGCTTAGGATTCTGAATACAGGATAAAGGTGCCTGTTCCCACAGGTTTGCAGCCTTTCTCACAGAACGTTGGCTGGCCTTGGTTTAGGAATCCTTCCCAGACGTGGAGTGTTTCCTTCTCTGCTCTTAGCTTTCAGCAGCTGGAAATCAGCACACTCACGTCTCTCAGATATCCGTGAGCTCCTAGGACCCGGACTCAAACTGGCACCTTCTCTCTTACTGCTGGAACTCTTTGAGCCAGATGAACTCCTGGAACTTGCACTCCTGTTCCTCCAAGCTGAACTCAAACTAGAGCTGTGAACTCCCTTCTTCTTTGAAGATGGGTTTAAAAACCTGTTTCCCTCCTATCAGAGCTTCCTCTTGGCACGTGTGCTCATAATCAGCAGCTAAGCCTGCCTCCTCATTAGAGCTAGGGCGTGGCTTGGCTTTTTTTCATAGTAGCTTTCCTACCTCTGTGTAGAGCTGAGCTGTCAGTAGTTTTAAAGGTACAAGTGTCTTTTTCTTCTATTTCCATTTTCTCCTGCTCACTCTCATCGCCACAAGATCTAGTGTTCTTTTATTTTATTTTTCTCAGTTTTAATTTCAGTTATGTAAATTGCATTGTAAACTTGATAAGCAGTGTATCACATCAGTTTGAAACTTGACTGAATTGTATCCCTTCTTTAATTTTGCTATGTACACTAAGAACTAGAGGATAATTTTATAAACTCCTGCACAGGCAAAGCACATTGCTGCATACATATTTGGGCAATATTTTATAAAGTGAAGCATGTGTGTCCTTTACTTTATAAAACAGGAGAATATGAACGCACTGGAACCCAGGCACTGTGATTATGCCTGCCCTGGAGATGACGTAGCTGGTGGACGCCTAGATCAGCATACTGACATGCATAAGTCATATAATTCTAGAAGTTATGTATGTCATTTGAGGTCATATCTATGCTCTGCCCAAGCTCCATACCCTAACAGAACTTACATGCAATCAGCACCCTCCATGCATGCTTACAGAATAGTGACCAGCCAAACCACACACAAAAATTCTCATCCACACTCTTAAGTTCTTGAAAAGAGGGACTTAATGCATGTGTAAGGTCTTCAAGTGGTGGAGACGAACAGCAAAACCTGTTGGTTTGGGATATTATTATCCTGTGATTGAACTGCAAAATCCATCTTTGAAGTCTGTTGACAGTGATATGTAATGGTTAGATATATTATCACAACACGCACTAACACGGTAGAGCACATTAGTAACTCTACAGTAGCTGATGATCTCTCTTTTTCCTTTGCATTTCAACAAATGTATTATCAGATAAGTTTCACTACAGCTCTTTTGTTCTTTTCACTTTACCTATAAAAATTTTTTAAAGATATGTAACACTATTTTTCTTTTGCAGATTTTTACCCAATCTAAATTTTATTCAGGTTTTAATAACCTCTTTTTTTAAGAAGTGCTAACCTTTATTAAAATTCATATTAACTAACCTTTATGCCTTTCCTTTTCTGCGGCTCCAATCTACCCATCCACCCAATAAAAAAAATCCCTTGTAGCTCACCAACCCACCCAATAACAAAAATCCTTGTGGCCCCCGAAACCCCCACACACTCTCGGTACTTTTAATCTGGAGCAGGAACATTGCCATCTCTGCACCACCATCTTGATTATGCCAGTGCCTGGCCCCGCCGCATAGGAGCAGGTGAGCAATTCTCCTGTTCCAGATTAAAGGTACTTGAAGGGGGAGGGTTCGGAGGCCACCAAGGATTGTTTTAATTGGTGGATGGGTGGGGGGATCGGGGCTGCTGGGTCACCAGGGATTTTTTTTATCGGGTGGGTGAGGGATCAAGGCCCCTGAGCCACAGGGGACTTTGCTTTTGTTGGGGGGGGGTGTCTGGAGGGAGCATTAGAACCCTGACAGTATGCTGATAGCATTGGGGGCTTTCCCCAAAGCCTAGGTCATCTGACGTGAAGTGTCAAACTTCACCTCAGATGACCCCGTTTCTTCGGGACAGCATGCCAAATCTGTGCCAATTTCTGTACGCATGTGTTTGGCTTGTTCTCCTAGTTTAACGCTGACTTTTTGCTCACTGGATAATTTGAATATTGCATTCCAGTGCAAAGAGTCAGCATTAAAGTCCCGCTATGAAACCCTGCGCTAGAGCCTTAAGCACTGGGTTCTAGCACAGGATTTCTGCATCGACCTGATAGTTATTAAAGTGTGGTAACATTCTGCAGTTAAGACGTGTTAATTCCCTGTGTAAAGCAATTGCACAAAGTTGAAATTCAGCATCCCTTCTCTGAAACTCTTGTGGGGTTCATTTAGAAGCTGACTTTGTGCTTTCAGAAGCATGTGAAAATATTTTTTAAAGAAATTTTTAGGGACATGTCATCAGCGGTGTAGAGCTGCAGTTTTTAACTTTTTCATTTTTGTTTTATCTTTGTTGTTATGTTTTTGATGTGCTTTGTATTAACGGCGTTATTTCTTGTGTTTTTTGTACTCTCCCAGGAATTATGATAGGTGGACTATAAATGTTTCTTAAATAAATAAAACATCTGCATTAATTGTTGTGGGCATTCCCAGTATTTTGTCCTACATTTAACACAGATAATTTCTTTATTGCACATTATCTGCTCTACTTTATCTGCCATGTTGATAGTTAATAGTGTGGTCACTAGCATGAATCGTGGGTCCTTGCCCAATCCACACCTTCTTCTGTTAGCCGTTTAATGCAAAAATTACCACATACTACTACTACTGAACATTTGTATAGCTCTACAAGACGTAAACAGCGCTGCACAGACACATGTAAAAGACGATCCCTACTCATCAGAGCTTACTGTTAAAGTCTGCTTAACACTGTTAGCATGCGACAACTCCCTCATTAAACAGCTTAGTAAATAGAACTCAGTGTTGTGTATTCATATATTTCAATGTACTTTTGTGTTTTTTCTGGTCTGAAGCAATTTTTAAAGACATGTTGTATAAGCACTATTCTCATGATTCTGCAGCCCTCTAAACACCAGATTTTATGTTCCTCCAGGTGTAAAAGCTCAATGGTGGCTTTGCTCTTCTGTTTCACAGGGCCACCTTAACCTCTAGGCAGACAAGATGGTCGCTTAGAACAGCAGCTTCTAGGGGGCAGCAAAGAGCAATTGCTGTCAAAGCAAACCAATATTTTTTGGTGCTATGCTAAGATTAGCGCAACTGCCTAGAACCCAGAAGATCAAGGGTTCAATTCCCACTGACACTCCTTGTGATCCTGGGCAGGTCACTTTACCCTCCTTTGCCTCGGAAAAAAGGGCAATCTATTTCCAGAGATACATTGCCAAGAAAATCCAGAGGCAGCTGAGTCACCAGGAGTCAGCACTGACTTAATGGCACTAAAAAAATAAAATGCTAACTCAAAAAACCATCAGTGCTTACTTTTACTTGAAGGAAGGGTGGGCAATTTACAAACAGCCCAGTTACCTAGGTATAAGGCTTTTGGAAATTGACTTTGTTGTGTATATATACTGTATGGATGAAAATTTGTTTAAATTCACTATTTAAATGATGAGTTTGGATATGCATGAGTTTGTTCTGGGAGTAGTTCAGTGGCATGCCCCGACACTAAACAGTTAGCGTTGGGTCGTTCAGCAGCATAAACCGGCTGGATATCACGTTCAGCAGGATTAACGCGGTTTGCACAGCTGCAAACCGTGTTAATCCCTTTGCCTTTCCCCAGACTGTTTTTTTAACTCACATGGTAGCACTGCTTCCCCAAAATCCCTTTTGGCACATCCACAGTGCTTCCATCATAGCCTCTGCAGACATCAGAATTTAAAGCTCTTCACACTGAACTCAACCTTGTTTTTCTTGATTTAGTTTAGTTTGTTAAGATATATAGTACATAGTTACTGCAACATTGTATCTAGTTGGTGGTATGATAGTTTGTACAAGTTAATTGCATATAAGTTACTAAATTCAATGTAAAGTTTTCTTCTATATTCCATATAGACCGCCCCAATCTCGGGAGGGGAGGGGGTATATAAAAGCTTATTAAATAAAATAAATAAATATTTTATCAATCGTTTGCAGGGCTTCGCATTTTTCTGTCAGTGGATATACGAACACTAACTTTCCACTTTTAAAACTAATAATTTTGCCAACAAAATAGAACGTTCTTCTGGATTTGCTATTAAACATTCTCTGTCATGCTTCAGGGCACTAATTCATCCGGTTCTGCTCATTATTTAAAATAAACCCTTGACCTTTCCCTCAACCATTGGAATATATTTCCCTTTAAACACTTTTATATACACTTCAAATTATTTTTTTTTTCAAATTTGTTTCTCAGATCCTCCGTGAAACTCTAATTAATTCCCTCGCCATCTCTCTTTCCCACCTCAGCGTGTTATTGTCTTTTTTGCCATCTGTAATTTCAATTTACTAACATAATATTTTACCTCTTTTGCTTTGAACCACGAGAGGCATTAATAACATATTAACCTGCCAAAGCCAACAAATGGACATTAATCTGCTTTAACGCTCTGCGCCCAGTCTTCACTATAATCCCGCCCGCTCCACGGCAACGGCGCACTTTACGATAACCGCCCTCCACTCCTTCTCCTCGCGACTTCAGCGTTCCCGCCTAAGGCAGTCGTCATCCGTTCCGTTACTTGGTTTCCTGCAGCCAATCGGGAAAGCCGTACTGACGCTCTCGTTCTCTCTCCCCCTCTACCTGCCTCCTCTAGCCAATAAGTGGCGTTTAAAGCGAGAGCTCCGTCCCATCTTCAGCAGCCTGGTTACGAGTGAGAGCAGCAGGTTCGTCCGCACGAGGCCAGTCAGCGAGCCGCTTGTGTCCGTACCATGCCTGAGGCGGGAGAGAGTCTTGAGTGCTTCCAGTAGGGTGGCATAGGGCAGAGGTGTTGGATCTGTGTTAAAAAGAGGGGACGGAGTAATAGATAGGGGGGGGTGTATTAGATAAGTAGTAAAAGGAAAGATAGAGGTATAGGAGGCAGAGGAAAGTGTTGAAGCAATGGAAAAGAGTGAGGATGGAGGGAAAGATGCTGATGAAAAGGGCCGGAAAATAACATGAGGTGTATCAGGAGGATGAGAAGAAAGGAGCAGAGGCTAGGGAGGGGCTGAAGGGAAATGCAGAAAGGTAAATAGTGGTGTACCCCAGGGATCTGTGCTGGGTCTGCTGCTTTTTGACATATTCATAAATGACCTGGAAAAGGGAATAACGAGTAAGGTTATCAAATCTGCAGATGACACAAAACTATTTAAAGTTGTTAAAACCCAAGAGGATTGTGGAAAATTGCAAGAGGATCTTGATAAATTGGAAGACTGCGCATCCAAATGGCAGATGAAATTTAATGCGGACAGGTGCAAAGTTATGCACCTAGGGAAGAACAACTCAAACTATGGTTACAGGATGCAAGGTTCCACATTAGGAACCACCACCCAGGAAAAGGATTTAGGCGTCATTGTGGATAACATGTTAAAACCCTCGGCCTGGTGTGCAGCAGCGGCCAAGAGAGCAAATAAAATGCTAGGTATATAAGGAAAGGAATGGAAAATAAAACAAAAGATATTATAATGCCTCTATATCGTTCCATGGTGAGACCGCACCTTGAATATTGTGTGCAATTCTGGTCGCCGTATCTTAAAAAGGATATAGCGTTATTAGAAAAGGTTCAGAGAAGAGCCACCAAAATGGTAAAGGGAATGGAAGGATACTCCTATGAAGAAAGGCTAAAAAGATCAGGGCTCTTTAACCTGGAAAAGAGACGGCTGAGGGGAGATATGAAAGAAGTCTATAAATTAATGAACGGAGTGGAACGGGTAAATGTAGATCCATTGTTTACGTCATCAGAATATAGAAAGACTAGGGGACATGCAATGAAGCTACAGGGTAGACTATTTAAGACTAATAAAAGATGTGTAATCAAACTCTGGAATTTGTTACCGGAGGATGTAGTAAAGGCTATTAGTGTAGCTGGGTTTAAAAAAGGTTTGGACAAGTTCCTGGAGGAAAGGTCCATAAACCATTATTAAGAAGGGACCCAGGATATCAATGCTTGACCCAGTACAAGCATTGTGGAACCTGTGTCTTTTGGGGAAACTGCTAGGTACGTATGACCTAGATTGACCACTGTTGGAAACAGGATACTGGGCTTGATGGACCTTGGTCTGACCCAGTATGGCATATCTTATGTTCTTAAGAGGCTAGGGATGAAGAGTAAAGAGATGAGGTAGATGCTGGGAAAGGGCAGAAGCAAGAGGTAGATGTAGGGAAAAGGAAAATTAGTAGGGCAGATATTAGGAGGGAGGAGCAGAGTTGGGAAAAAGGATGGAGAGAGAAGTGTGCAGATATTGGGGAAACGGCGGAGCAGATGTTGAAAGGGGTTGGGAAGAGGTTGTTGTTAAGTGATGTCAAGTTAGTGTCGACTTATGGTGACCCTTTGGATAGTTGTCCTAAACTGTGTTCGGTTTTCAGTCAGGCGGCTCATTGTTACATAACTGCTGTTATTATATTGATCCATCTCATTCATGGTCTTCCTCTTTTTTGTTGAGTTTTTCTCTAATCTCTCTCTTCGTATGATGTGTCCAAAGTATGAAAGTCGAAGTCTTGTCATCTGAGCTTCTAAGGAAAGCTTAGGTTTCATCTCCTCTAGTACTGACTGGTTTGTTCTTCGGGAAGTCCATGGTATACACAGTATTCGTTGCCAGCACCATAATTCAAAGGCATCGATTTTCTTCCTGTCTGTCTTTTTCACTGTCCAACTTTCGCATCCATGTGACGTTATTGAAAATAACATGGCTTGGACAAGTCAAATCTTTGTATTGAGAGAGACATCTCTGCTCGAGAATCTTGTCTAGGTCCTTCACAGCCATTCTGCCAGGTACAGAATAATAATAGAGGAAGGGTGCAGATGGTGGGGAAGGGAGAAAATAGAGGAAGGGGGTAGATATTAGTAAGGTTACCAGATATTCCTGATTTCAGAGCTGTGTTCCTGACTCCCACTTGTTTGGTAGCCTCCTGTCCCCGATTCCATCAATGTCAGCTTTTAGAATTTGCATCCGTTATATTTATATTTTGCACAGTAGAGGAGAAATGCATCACTTTTTCTATTTCTCTGTTGATTTGTCTGCTTGGAAGTGATATTATTGTAGTCTTGGGATGGATGGAGTGGGGGGGGGGTAATGACTTTTCTTCCCTCCACGACACTTTGTTGCTCAAACTTGGAATTAAGGAGTCTGTTCGACCCATCCCCCCAAACACAAACTTTGTTGGAGAAGACTAGTCCCCTTCTTTCCCAGTCATTCATGGACATAATTTATGAGCCCAACAGCAGTGCCCACTTCCACAGTCAACCCCCCCCCCCAAAAAAAAAAAAAATTAATAGAGGTTAATATTGCACTGGATTCCAACTTTCAGGACCTTTTGTTTACCTAAAGTCCTTTTCAACCTAGGAGTTTCTGCAGTAGCTCCTCCCTGCTTGTTTGCCTGATTGCCTTCTGCCCCTACTCAGTATTGTTTCATGTGTGGAATGTAGACATTGTCCACTCCCACTTTCTTCCTATGATAGTATTACATTTGTTGGCAAGATACAGACACAAGTATATGAGTATTAACATTGGCAGTCAGGACTACACAGTAGTGCTTCTTCTGCTGCTCCTGTTTCTTTTAAAAATGAAAATATCCCAAATTCAGTGACACATTGAACTCAAAAACAAAAGACCCTGAAACAGTCCACCAGTGATCTCCTTAATATTTTTTGTCGGATAACATCGAGGGAGGGTACGATTTTTAGCTTAACCACACTAGACTGATGATATCCATTTTATTCATTAATAAGTTATTTTTATATGACGATATTGTATTGAAAAATATAAAATCTAGAAAGACTTATCTTAACATATGTTGAGGCACATAACTTGTCCTTGTCATTACAGCAGGTCCAGATATATTGAAGCACGACGTGCACATTTCGGGATGTATGATATCTCTGTATCAAGTGCTCTTGTGTAATCCTTTTTTGATTCTCGACCTGATACATCAGATGTTTCTGTGATTAAACCGCCTTCTTAGTAGTTACCTCCTGGTCCCCCTGCCTCTACAATTGCCACTTATCAAGCTCTTGTTTTGCGTGATTTGGCTCAATTAGAGTCTTCTGCTCCACGATGGGCCGCAAACATTACTAAATCGGACCGCATTTGTCTTCGGCAATTATCCTCTGACCCCTCTATCACTATACATTGTGCGGATAAAGGGGGTGCAATTATTATACAAGCAACTGAGGTCTATCTAGATGGTCTTCATTCCCAATTATCAGATGATCAGGTTTACAAGAAATTGGATTGTGACCCCACTCCAGCAATACAGTCAGAGATTTCAGCTTTGGTTATTGGGGGTTTGGATCATGGCTGGCTTACCAGAAAAGAAAGCATTTTCCTCCGTGTTCTCCATCCTAGGATACCCACTATCTACACAGTGCCGAAAATACAGAAATTGGTATCTTCGCCTCCGGGAAGACCTATTGTGTCATGCAGGGGTTCTGTTCTCGAACCCCTGTGAAAATTCTGTGATGTCTTTTTGAAAACTGAAGCCTCTGTGGTCCAATCTTTCATTCGAGATTCGGCCCATTTCATGACCCAACTTTCCAATTTAGTTTTACCGGATTTAGAGCTTTTTTTGGTCACCTTGGACGTTGCTGCATTGTATACGAACATCCATCAGGGGGAAGCTTTGGAATTGTTGCAATCTTTATTTACCTTGGCTCCTTCAAGATGACCAAAATCTTCTTTGTTAGATTTAATTACCTTGGTTTTGACAAGAAATTATTTTTAATTTGAAGGTACGTTTTTCCAACAAATATTTGGTATAGCTATGGGTGCCATGGTAGCCCTGTCTATAGCGACCTTATATTTGGCACAGTTAGAAGAAAGTTACATCTACACATCACCTTTTTTTGCTCAAGTGCCATTTTGGAAAAGGTTTCTTGATGACATTTTTTATATGGGTTTCGGATTCATCTGCTTTGCAAGATTTTTTGTCATGGTTTTTTGAGAACCTCTAATACAATATACGCAAAGTTACGTACCCTTCGGAACCTCAAACCTCTTTTAAGCCCTGACTCTTTTCGTACTGTCTGTCAGGCCCTTACAATCCCTTCTCTTGAGTACTTTAACCTTATCTACCATGGCCTTCCCAAGAACAGCATACAACCGCTCCAACTAGCCCAGAACACGATAGCTTGGCTTATAACCAACAACCCCAGACAATCCCACATCACACCAGTCCTCTATGATCTCCACTGGCTCCCCATTCAATACAGAGTTAAATTCAAGGTACTTACCCTTACACATAAAATCATCTCCAATGAGTCAGCACCATGCCTCTCCCCACTCCTTCCCTCCATCAATAACACAAGATCACTCCATTACCAAAAACATACTGACCATCCCAACAAATAAAAGATATAGCAAACAATCTACTAGTAACAGGGCCTTCTCCATCTATGCCCCATCCTTATGGAATGCCCTTCCTCATGAGCTGCGAAACTGTTCAGACCACTCCAAGTTCCGAAAGAAGTTAAAAACTCATCTCTTCCTCGAATATTTTTCCCTACCACCTTAGTACTTAGCCCTCTGCCTCCACTTCCTCACCCCTGCCTTTTCAAATTCTATCATACTACCATGTGGTATTCCTGTATGTACCTATGTAAATAGTTGATCATTATAAATAGTTTCATATTTCTACATTTTTTACACTTATATCCTTGTTACTTGTTCTATGTAAACAGTTGAAATATACTGCCATGTAAAGTTTTATGTAAACCGTCTTGAATTGTAGAAAGACGGTATATAAAAATTGTTAAATAAATGGCTGAATCAGTTGAAAATCAACATTAAGTTTACAGCTAACATTGACTCACAGAAGATTGAGTTCCTTAAGAACTCAATAAACATGTTATCCAAGTTGTTTTCTCCTGTTCTATGTGAAGCCAAACAGTTTGTTATGGTCATTTGGTTGTATGTAAACCGCGCTGACAATAGTGCGGTATATAAGAAATTGTAATAAATAAATAAAATAAATAAATAAGATATGCCATACTGGGTCAGACCAAGGTCCATCAAGCCCAGTATCCTGTTTCCAACAGTGGCCAATCTAGGTCATACGTACCTAGCAGTTTCCCCAAAAGACACAGGTTCCACAATGCTTGTACTGGGTCAAGCACTGATATCCTGGGTCCCTTCTTAATAATGGTTTATGAACCTTTCCTCCAGGAACCTGTCCAAACCTTTTTTAAACCCAGCTACACTAACAGCCTTTACTACATCCTCCGGTAACAAATTCCAGAGTTTGATTACACATTGAGTGAAGAAATATTTTATTTTATTAGTCTTAAATAGTTTACCCTGTAGCTTCATTGCATGTCCCCTAGTCTTTCTATATTCTGATAACGTAAACAATCGATCTACGTTTACCCGTTCCACTCCGTTCATTAATTTATAGACTTCTATCATATCTCCCCTCAGCCGTCTCTTTTCCAGGTTAAAGAGCCCTAACCTTTTTAGCCTTTCTTCATAGGAGTATCCTTCCATCCCCTTTACCATTTTGGTGGCTCTTCTCTGAACCATGATATGTTCTTGATATGTTAGTTTACAGATGTGGGAACCTTGATATGTTCTTGATATGTTAGTTTACAGATGTGGGACTTCTCTACACACTACGTTATTTCGGAAATCAGTGCAAATAAACAGTTTATTGAGCTATCAGAGCTTTCAGACATGGGCTCCCCTATGGTCAATTTCTTAGATTGCGTCGTCTGTGTTCTTCCCTCATAGATTTTAAGCATCATGCTCGGGATTTGAAGATACGCTTGATAGCTAGGGGATATCCTCTTTCGGTTGTGGATCAAGCTTATCGACGGGTTCGATTCACACATCGGGACTGGCTATTTCAATCCACTACTCCGGATCTTGATGATACCACCATGGAACGGGTAGTGAGGGTTCTCCCTTATATGGTTCAAAGCACTGCAGTCATGGATATTCTACGCAAATATTGGTCAATTTTATCTGTACATTCTTGTTTTGCTCGACCATTGATGATTGCTTTCACTAGAACATCACGTTTCTGAGACATGCTTGTGAATTCTACTGTTCAGATGGATAGACCTATTCGTCCAGGAGTTTCTAGGGGCCATTTTCCATGTCAAAACGGTGGTTTTTGTAAAACTACTGTTTCAGGGATCACTTGGATTGATCCCCAAATAAACCGGTCTTACCATCGGAGGTGGTTTACTACATGTTCTTCTACTTTTGTAGTTTATCTTGTCCAATGTGTATGTTCCTTGATCTATGTTGGCCGTACTACACGCCCAATTAAAATCCGGATAGGTGAACATGCCTCCCGTGTTTGGCAACAATTGCTTTCCTCACCTGTAGTGGAGCATTGTATGGAGAAGAACCACTTGTTTGGCGAATTACTTTGGACAGTTATTGATCATGTTCCAGTTGATCCACGAGGGGGTGATCGGGTAGCCCGACTACAATGATGTGAGCAACGATGGATTCATGAATTAAACTCAGTTCATCCTACCGGTTTAAATCGAGAAATCGATTGGCCCAGTTTGTTTTGATGATGAACCAATTGGGTAAGGGGTTTCCCATTTTTGTGGGTTATCCCCTTCATGATTGGTGGTTCTTTTTGTGACTGACACCAGTTTCTATCAATGACATTGGGATTCACCATTTTGTCTTTGGGTGTGTTTTCTTATGAATGATCCAACCAGCAACAGGTTTTTCTGCTATTTTGCACATCCTTTGCTTGTGATTGGGTTTTCCTCTGTGATTGACATTATCAATCAGCCAATCATGAATATAACGGTCCTATATGGTGATCTGATACTGGTTTTGAATCGGTTGTTTGAGGCGGACGACATTGAATAGGGATTACACAAGAGCACTTGATACAGGGATATCATACATCCCGAAATGTGCACGTTGTGCTTCAATATTTCTGGACCTGCTGTAATGACAAGGACAAGTTATGTGCCTCAACATATGTTATGATAAGTCTTTCTGGATTTTATATTTTTCAATACAATATTTGTCATATAAAAGTAACTTATTAACAAATAAAATGGGTTTCATCAGTCTGGTGTGGTTAAGCTAAAAATCTTACCCTCCCTCGATGTTATCCGACAAAAAATATTAAGGAGATCACTGGTGGACTGTGTCAGACGGCTGCCTAGGGTGAGAACTTACACAATCTTGACGATGCATATATTCATATGATTCTTGCAAGGTATTGTGGGTATTGTAGTTCATTCACTCCCAAACACAGCTGATGACAATAATTTGAGTTGTGAAACCAAGTGGTAAGATCAATAAAATACTTCTTTTATTGATGGGGTTTAATTCACCCAGCACATGTATGCTTGATAGCACTATAAATGAGGTTACTTGCTTGCAGTGTTTAAAATGGATAACAAAAAGTCACAAAGTAAACCAGAAAACAACCTTCAGCTTGTCAGGCAATTAGCTAATGTTTTCTTAGCAAGTAATTACCAAATACAAAGGCACAAAGTAAAGAATAAACTTTGCTGGTTAGGTTAACTTCTGCTTATTTTCCACGCCGATCTCAGCAGTGATTCTCCCTTGCTCACACACACAATCAGGTGCAGCCCTAATTACTATCAATGGACCAGCTGAAAGCCTTTAGCTGGCTGGCTGCTACTGTGTGAGCCCAAATCCTGCTTTAAGAGCTGTTTGCAGTGGAAATAAAGAACAAAGTTAGGTTTCTTTGTGATGGCTAATGTGTTTGCTCATAGAAAACTAGCAATAGCATTTAGATAAAGAACAGTCCATGTAAATAGTTTCATCTGCTGTATTTCCCCCTGCATCAACAATCATAGGGTCAATATCATACATTGGCACAGATGAGTCTTTCATTAAGGCACTATCATGAGAATGCTTATTCCCTTGCTGCCATTCTCTATTATAGATAGGGTCTAGATCAGTGTTCATACCTGAGCCTCTCCTGCTATCATTATTCCTCTCTGTATAGCCTGGCCAATATGTAATCCAATTCTGATGTCCAGCCTTCCAATCTTGATCCCTGGACGCTGGATCTTCTCTCACATACCTTCTGGCCTTGGTCTGAAAGTCCCTTCCACATGCAGTCTTCTCTCTTCCAGGTAGCCACTGGTGATTCCTATCTCTGCCACTCCATTCCTCTGGCTGAATCCAGTCCAATGGACTCTGCTGGCTTTTGGAATACCTCCCAGTATGAGTACTGCCTTGGAATCTCCCAGACCTTCCAATGGCCTTTCTTCTCTTCCTTCCAGAGAGTTTCCTTCTCTCTCTATCTGCTTGGCTTGGCTTCTGTTTCTCCAGGTGATACTGG
The DNA here is from genome assembly GCA_033557465.1 of Ichthyophis bannanicus. NCBI lineage: Eukaryota > Metazoa > Chordata > Amphibia > Gymnophiona > Ichthyophiidae > Ichthyophis > Ichthyophis bannanicus. The sequence goes on along the minus strand of CM066051.1, from coordinate 36,574,379 downwards.
TGCTTGTAGCCGTTGCTGTCTCTGTATCTCTTCCTCCCTCTGTAGCTGAAACTGTTTCCTGAAGAAAAAGCTCTACTCTTATCCTGTTCTAATGTGTGCTGCTCCCTAACACAGCGCAGCTGTGTTGAATCAGGCCCTGCCCTTTGAGATGAGTGCTTAGGGATTACCTCATAGCTCTCTTGATTGCACCTACATTCTCTCACTTCAGCCCCTCTCATGGCTGCTGGAAACCTGGTGCATTCTGGGACTGGTAGTCTTTTATGTGAAAACTCTGTTTTCTTGCTTCTACCAGAACTGACAGGTTGCTTGTTCAGAGTCACATCATCTTTTCTATAGCTCCTACCTGAGCTATGATAAGCTTCCTTATCACAGACTGTTTCAGGGTCTTTTGTTTTTGAGCTTCTGTTTCTTTTAGCATGCAGTGTGTCTCAGCAGACCTTTCTTAATGGCAAAATAACAACCATATAGTAACATAGTAGATGATGGCAGATAAAGAACAGTATTGTCTATCTAGTCTGCCCAGTAAGCTGGCCAGAATGGTTATAAATGTTGCTCTGTGCAGGTCGCCTCTCTCTATTGCTTTGTTTAGGGTTGTACCAACCCATTGCGTGTCTCCTAGAAGGACTAGAGAACACGCAGTAAAGCTACAACATAACCTATTTAAGACTAAGAAGAGAAAATATTTTTTTCACTTAACACGTAATAAAATTCTGGAATTCATTACCGGAGGACGTAGTAAAAGTTGTTAGTGTAGTTGAGTTTAAAAAAATTTGGACAAGTTCCTGGAGGAAAGGTCCATAGACCATTATTAATGAGGAACTGATAAATGTATTCATTAATGTAGCTGTACTTATATACTGCTTTTCACTAGGTCAAAGCGTTTTTTGATTTTTTTTTAGTGCCATCAAGTCAGTGTTGACTCATAGCAACCCAGCTACCTCTGGGCTTTCTTGGCAATGTATCACCAGAAGCAGATTGCCAAGCCTTTTCTTCCGAGGCAATGGAGGGTAAAGTGACTTGCCCAAGGTCACAAGGAGTGCCAGTGTGAATTGAGCCCTTGATTTTCTGGGTACTAGGCAGTTGCTCTAACCACTAAGCTATTCCTCCAAAGCAATTTACAATAAACAAAGGGGGATACATCAAAACAGGATGTAACATATTTACAGGAGGGGGGTATCCATCACCAAGAGGGGTTTAACATATTTACATTCCTGATTTGGTGTGCATCAGGGTTGCCCAGCAGTTCTTTTCTGTTTCTTATGCTCAGTTGTCTTTCTGTCTCTGTCTTGGCTTTTTGGCACTCATCGTGAAAATGAGTTGCAGAGGGTGTTGCTCTGATCCAGTCCTAGGTGTTCTCTGAATAAGAGGGTTTTTAGGTATTTTCTAAATGAGGAGAGGTCCTTGTTACTCCGGATTACGGTTGGAAGAGAGTTCCATAATGATGGGGCCTGTAGATCGAATGCACAGGTTTGTTGATTGAACCTTGTTCTTTCATATGGGACTATCAGCACATTGCTTGTGGCCTGTCGTGGCGGCCTTCCTGAGTTCGGTCTTGTTAGCAGGGTATGAAGATGTGCTGGTTGCTGCTGGTGAAGTGCTCTGTGGATCAGTACTAATGTATTTTGTATTTGTAGCTTCTAGTGGAAGGATGTGTAGATCTTTCAGGACTGGGGCGATGTGGTCATATTTCTTCACTCTTTGGATAATCCTGGCTGTTGTGTTGAGGGCTGACCGTAAAAGGCTGAGTGTGGTGGTTGGGAGTCTCTAGTATATTGCATTACAATAATCCAGATGGGGTAGTGTCATTGCTTGCATGACCGATCTGAAGTCCTATGAGTCTAGGATTGGTCTAAGGCGCTTTATCACCTTGACTTTGAAAAATATTGTTTTTGCACTTTTTGTAATCTGATGCTTGAATGACAGTGTTTGATCTAGGATGATTCCCAGGTATTTTATTTGCGGTTGGACTCTTGTTTGGGTTGTTCCCAGGGTGAGGTGTGTTGGTGGGGTGAAGGACTGATCCTTTGAAACAAATAAGGCTTCTGTCTTTCTGAGGTTATCGTGAGATTATTCTCTTGGAGCCATTTGGAGACGTCGTTGAAGCAGCTTATTAACTGTGGGTTTGTTGGATTTGTGGTGGTTATGGGTCAATAGATCATAATGTCGTCTGCTTATATGTGGAAGTTGAGTTGTGGGTCCGTATTATGGAGCAGAGTGGTTGTAGGTATTGTCAGACGGCTGCCTGGGTGAGAATGTTCACAGACTTGGCAAAAGCATATTCCTATATGGTTTGCAAGGTATTGTGGGAAATGCAGTCCATTCACACCAGACACAGCTGCTAACAATAATTAGTTGTGCTCGAGGTAAAGCCAATAAGATATTTATTTATGGGGTTATTTCTCCCAACACAGATATGCTTGGTAGCACATAAATCAGGTTACTTGCTTTCAGTGTTAAACTTTGAAAAAAAGAAAATCAGGAAACAACAGTTGAACTTGTCAAGCACTCAAATCAAAAAGAATTAAGACCTGGTTGGTAACAAACTGGTCTTTTCTGTAGGCCTTAGCTAATACTTTCTTAGCAATGCAGCAAACAGCAAACAGAACCCACAAAGTAGGGAAAAACTGTTATTTTCAGGTTAACTTCTTATATCTTCACACATAGATTCAGAAGTGATTCCTTCAGAGCTCACAAGCAATTAGGTAAAGCTCAATTGCTAGCAGTTACCCAGCTGAAACCCCTTAGCTGGCTGGCTTTCTACTGCGTGGCTCAAAATCCTACTCAGGAGCATTTCTGAGTAGATTAAAGAACAAGTTTGTATTTCTTTGTGATGGTTGTTGTACTTTGCAACAGAAAATTACCACAGGAGTTTAGACAGAGAGCAATCCATAATATATTCACAGTCTGTATCTAAGACCTCTCCCCCTTCATCAACAATCATGGGTTCAATATCCTGGCTTAGCACAGAGGAGTTTCTCAATGGAGCACTATCAGGAGAATAATTATTTCCCTGCTGTCTTTCAAGGCAATAGCTAGGGCATAGATCAGTGTTCATACCTGAGCTTCCATTGCTGTTAGAGTTCCTCTCTAAATAGCCTGGCCAATATGTAGTCCAGTTCCTATGTCCAGCCTTCCAATCCAGATCCCTGGACACTGGATCTCTCTTCACATACCTTCTGGCACGGGTCTTAGGGTCCCTTCCACGTGCAACTGTCTCCTTCACAGGTACCGTCTGGAGATTCCTGGCTCTGCAATACCACTCCTCTGGGTTTCCCCAGTCCAATGGTGTACGCTGGCCTCTTGACTGTCTCCCAGTATACGTACTGCTCTGGACTCTTGTAGACCTCCCAAAGGCTTTTCTCTTCCTTCTTCTTCTAAAGAGTTTCTTGCTCTCTCTGTCCGTCCGTTCTGGCTTCTGCTTCTGATGATCTCCCCGACGAAACTGAAGATCAGGATCCAGCTGGTCCTCAAGATCAGGATGAAGATGAAGATGATCAAGATACCAAGGATCATGATATCCAAGCTCCTCATGATTCTCTGTAGAATAAACTCTACCTTTATTCTGCTTAGATGAGTGCTCCACCCTAGCACAGCACAGCTGTGCTGAATCAGGCCCTGCCCTTTGCAATGAGTGATTGGGGATTACCTCATAGCCCTCTTGATTGAACACACGTTTCCCCACTTCAGCTCCTCTAATGGCTGTTGGAAACCTGGTGCATTCTGGGACTGGTAGTCTTTTATGGCAAAATTCTGTTTTCTCATTTCTGCCAGCACTGACAGGTTGCTTGTTCAGAGTCACTTCACCTTTTCTATAGCTCCTTCCTGAGCTATGATAAGCTTCCTTATCACATACCCCCCTGCTTAAGTTATTACAGACTGGTTTAACTGGTGAAACTTCTTTCCTACAGTCCGTAATACCTACGAGAGTGTTATCTTTTCTAAGCTCAGTTACTTCCTGACTGGCTTCAGGGTCATTATTATTTACAGGCCTCTCCTTCCAAGACTTAAGTACATTAATATGGTAGGTTTGCCTACGCCCTCTTGCATTTTCTACCATATAAGACACTGGGCTCACTTGTTTAACAACCTTCCATGGCCCTTTCCACTGTACTTCAAATTTTGGGGCAGTTCCTGCTACTTGAACCAAAACCTTTTCACCAATGCTTAATTGGCGGCTTTTGGCCTTCATATCATACCACCCTTTCTGGCGAACTTGACTGTCCTGCAGGTTCCTCCCAGCAACCTGCGAGGTCCTTTCCAAACGTGCTCTCAAGTCACGTAGGAACTATGGCACCTCCTGACTTCCTGGTTCAGGATCAATCCATTGTTCCCTCAAAATGTCTAACAAACCCCGTGGAGCCCTACCATACATCAATTCATATGGAGTTACACCTAGGGACACCTGAATTCTTTCCCTGCAGGCATACAAGGCAAAGGGCAATAACATCCCATTCTTTTACCTCTCCTGCTAACCCCCTTCTCAACATTTGTTTGAGAGTTTGGTTGAATCTCTCCACCAAACCATTTGATTGTGGATGGTAGGCTGAGGTTTTTACATGATGAATGCCAAAGGCATCCCAGACCTGGGCCAAATATTTGGATACAAAATTGGACCCTCGGTCAGTCAACAGCTCTCTTGGGAATCCCACTTCACAAAACAATTTTACTAGCTCTAAAGCTATTGTTTTTGCAGAAACATTCCTCAATGGTATGGCCCAGGGAAACCTTGTTGCCTGATCTACCATAACTAGGATGTATTGGAAACCTCGGGGCGTTTTGACTAATGGGCCTACAATATCCATGGCAATGCGACCAATTGGGTCTGTGATGATTGGCATGGGAATCAATGGCACCACCGGTGGGTGAGCCGCTGTAACTCGCTGACACGCTGGACATGCAGCACAAAACTGGGCAGTTTCCTTGAAAATACCTGGCCAGTAAAAACGCATAAGTATTTGATCCAGCATTCCTTGCATCCCTTTATGACCTCCAACTGGATGATCATGTGCTAATCTAAGTACTAGCCCTTTGAAAGTTGTGGGTACCACCAATTGTTTACGTATGGTCCCATTTCTGGGGTCCTGACTCTCTCTATATAATATTTCATTATCTAGTCTGAATCTGGGCAATTCCTCCCTGACCTCCTGAGCATACTTAAAAGCTCGGGTGAGAGCTTGATCAGCTCGCTGCTCTTGTGGAAAGTTAGGAAACTTTGCCACTAACTCAGCTGGCACCCAGGGTAAACTTTGACCAGCTAACATCTCAGCCCTACCCTGTGCTCTGCAAAGTCTCTCACGCCGCTTTTGTGCTTTCAACTTTCTTACTTTACCAGATGATGGGGTTATTAAATCATCATGAGAGGGTAAGTCTCCTAATAACTTTGCCTGCTCCCCCTCCTCCTTCTGCTGGCTCTCTACCTTAGCCTGCGAGCGGGTGGATACAAGGCCCCTCTTATTACCTATAGTTTGGCTTTCTGGAAGCTTAACCATCTTTTTAGCTAGGGACTGAGGACTTCCAAAGAAAGGCCCGGGAGCTATTTCCATTACTCCTTCTCCCTCCTTCTTTCCTAGCCCTTCCACTAGACCCTGCTTAAATCTTGGCCAGTCCTTTCCTAGAACCAAATCAAAAGGTAGCCTAGGCACCACTGCTAACAGGACTTCCTCTTGTTTCCCCAGGCACTTAACCTTTAGCCTATAGGTGGGATATGATGGTGCAGCACCATGAATGCATCTGATGTGAACTTGGCTTTTAGGGGTTCTAGGCACAAATCCTTCTTGGGCCTCTATTCTCTTCCAAAGCCTTTTTGACATCATACTCTGGTCTGCCCCAGAGTCTAACAAAGCATTTGTGGTTATTCCTTGCACATCAACCATCAAAAGAAATCCTTCTTTGGGCTGTTTTAAATCCAGACCCATTAAGCTAGTGTGTGTCTGGCATCCCTTTTCTAAATGTCCCCATTTTCCACACTTGAAACATTTCTTTTCACTCCACTGTGTCATCTGGTTTGGTACAGTGCATTCATTTTCAGAAACATTTTTAATTATTTTCTTTTCTGATACAGCACATCTTGCCTCAGCACCAATCTTCAGAGGGCCACCCATTCTATGGCAAGCCTGCGTGGCTTCCAAGAATCTCTCTGCTAGCATGGTTGCCTCTCCAAGATTTTGGCAATTTTGCTGTATAAGGAAAGTGTGCAAATCTTTAGGCACCGCAGACATAAATTGTTCAAGCATAATAATGTCTAATAACATTTCTACCGTCTTTTGCTCAGGCTCCAACCATTTTACAGCTAATCCTCTGATTCTCTGACTCAGAGCCCTGGGTGTTTCACCCACTCTCAATGTAATAGCTCTAAACATTCGCCTATACTCTGAAATAGACAACCCTAGGCGATCTCTAATAGCAGCCTTTACATCCTTATAATTCAAAGCCTGGGCTGCTGGCATTGCTCTATAAGCTGCAAGCTGTCACCCTGCACCCACTCCCTAACCTTGAGGGTTAAAGAGGGATGGGCCTTTGTAGTTGTGGGGGCCAATGAAAGTCGGGAACAAGAAATTTATATACAAGGATTTTATTTTTCCCCGCTCCTTGGTGGACAGGAACAGGTGAGAAGAATAACCAATCAGGAATAGTGCAGATTACAGGCTTTCAATACTGTGCTTCAGCCTAATCTTTTCTGAGGAAACACATTACCTCATGTGTCTTCTCTGTGCTGTATTTACAAATATTCCAGTAAGAAATAATATTGTTTTCTCTTGCAATCAGGTTACAGTCCAGCTTATTTCACTGCTTCAATAAGCTTCCCTTTCAGTTGCTCAAACAGTGTTTCTTTCATAAGCTTTTCACATATCCTTGGTTAACATAACCAGAATAAAATGTCAGGTATAATCATTCAAGCTTGGCTCTTATCAGTTTTATCTATTAGACCATTCGAACAGTCCATCGGCTGGTTAACTTCAATCATGGGAACTGGAGCCGGTGTGGGAATTCCTACTTCAGGATTACTTCCTGCTTGAATGCAAGCCTGTTCTGAAACAGCTCTTCTATTTAGGAATTGTTTAAATTCATTCAGGAGTAGTTCTGCCTGTCTCCTAGCAGGACTATTGGGTAAACCTTCTCCTTGCTTGGGCAGGTAATTATCTGCTTCTGGTAAACAAACAGTGTTCTCCCTGTTTAGACACTCTGTGCCCGTGGTGGAGTTACCCCTCCCCCACTTATCTCTGTTAGTGAGTGTTGGAATCCCACGTTCCTCTGCACGAGCTCTGCTCTTAGAGAAAGCTTCAAAGGTAGGACCTTCTGTATCAGTATAGCCTAATTCTCTTGTAAACAGTTTGGCTGAGTTCCTTTCGTCATCTTGCTTGTTAAAAGCAGGAACTGCTGGCTGAGAAAAGCTTGGCTTATTTAGAGAGCTTTCAGGCTGTAACCAACGTCTCTCACATTGCCTGAAACTATCCTGTACTTTAAAATCAGGATTCCCTGTTTCTGGCTTGTAAAACTTGTTAAAGGAATTAAGTGCAGCAGGTACCTTAAAATGAGACCGGTCAGAAAATGCCTTGCCAGCGTGCCTTTCTCTCCAAGGGTAAATGCTGTCTCCCAACAACCTAGGCTTTACTCCTGGTTCTGAATCAGTTTCCCTTCTGTTGCAGCTGGGCAGTATTTCTGTAGCAGGGTCAAAGGGTTCTGCATTCAAGAGAGCTTCTTGCCTTCCCAATGCCTTTTGCCTTCTCTCTTGTGGATTCAAACCACCTTCACTTCTCAATCCATTTGTAGTGCTCACTTCTCCATTCCTTCTCATCACCGTCCTACTCCTTCCACTCGTCCTACTCCTTCTACTCATTCCACTAGTGTCTTCCCTCTCTCTGCTTAACAAGGGGCCCCTGCTCTGGGAAGCCCGCCTCCTACTAGGGCGTGCCCAATCCACAGCTCTGCTTCTCTCCTCCCCTGAGGTGAGCTGATTAGTTGCCTGTAGGTTATGCTGAGAATGGAAAATCCTGTCTTTTCTTGCAATACCTGAACCAACCAGAGGGTCAGTATCAGTTTCCATGGCTTCTGAAGTTGCCACTGCATCACAAAGCGCCTCTCCAGTTAATGAGGCTGCCAGCCTTACTGCCCACTGGGTCTCTGGCCATGCTAATGCTTGTGCCACTCTTTCAAAAGACTCTAGAAAATCATCAACATTATCATCTGGAGTTAGCTTCCCAAAACTAAATGCCCCAATTCTTTGATTGAGTCCCACACTGTCCACATGTGGTAGTATTTACTGCTGGTCTTGCATCTGGTCCACTTTGGTTCTGCAGTTTAACTAGGGCTTGCACCAGATCAAGCACTGGCCTCTGCTGGTCCATTAAGGCTTTCATAGCAGTGTCCTGAGCTTGCTGTGCTAGCTCCTGCTGCCTGTTAAACTGGGCTGCCATCCACTGAGGTAGTTCCCCTGGATCCATCTTAATCCCTGCAAGAAAACAGGAAAAAAAAAACACAGTGCACCACCTTCCAAGCAGGTGGTTTTTTCTACTTTTTTTTTTCAATTACCCCTGTGCCTTACACCCATCCATCACTAGACATGCCCAGGTACTTGTTACCTTATGCCAGTGATGAATCCAGCTCTGCACAGGGTCTTTTCCTCCTGGGACAGCCACTTGGAACAGCCACCTCTCCTCCAAAGTGCAGTTGAGAGAAAATCTTTTTTTCCAGCTTTAAGCTTGAACTGTCTTTTCCTTCAGACTTGAGTTGTAATCCTTTAGCAAGTAAATCCCTTTGCGCAAAAGCAAAATCCAAAAAACTACGCCATTTGTCAGACGGCTGCCTGGGTGAGAATGTTCACAGACTTGGCAAAAGCATATTCCTATATGGTTTGCAAGGTATTGTGGGAAATGCAGTCCATTCACACCAGACACAGCTGCTAACAATAATTAGTTGTGCTCGAGGTAAAGCCAATAAGATATTTATTTATGGGGTTATTTCTCCCAACACAGATATGCTTGGTAGCACATAAATCAGGTTACTTGCTTTCAGTGTTAAACTTTGAAAAAAAGAAAATCAGGAAACAACAGTTGAACTTGTCAAGCACTCAAATCAAAAAGAATTAAGACCTGGTTGGTAACAAACTGGTCTTTTCTGTAGGCCTTAGCTAATACTTTCTTAGCAATGCAGCAAACAGCAAACAGAACCCACAAAGTAGGGAAAAACTGTTATTTTCAGGTTAACTTCTTATATCTTCACACATAGATTCAGAAGTGATTCCTTCAGAGCTCACAAGCAATTAGGTAAAGCTCAATTGCTAGCAGTTACCCAGCTGAAACCCCTTAGCTGGCTGGCTTTCTACTGCGTGGCTCAAAATCCTACTCAGGAGCTTTTCTGAGTAGATTAAAGAACAAGTTTGTATTTCTTTGTGATGGTTGTTGTACTTTGCAACAGAAAATTACCACAGGAGTTTAGACAGAGAGCAATCCATAATATATTCACAGTCTAAGACCTCTCCCCCTTCTTCAACAATCATGGGTTCAATATCCTGGCTTAGCACAGAGGAGTTTCTCAATGGAGCACTATCAGGAGAATAATTATTTCCCTGCTGTCTTTCAAGGCAATAGCTAGGGCATAGATCAGTGTTCATACCTGAGCTTCCATTGCTGTTAGAGTTCCTCTCTAAATAGCCTGGCCAATATGTAGTCCAGTTCCTATGTCCAGCCTTCCAATCCAGATCCCTGGACACTGGATCTCTCTTCACATACCTTCTGGCACGGGTCTTAGGGTCCCTTCCACGTGCAGCTGTCTCCTTCACAGGTACCGTCTGGAGATTCCTGGCTCTGCAATACCACTCCTCTGGGTTTCCCCAGTCCAATGGTGTACGCTGGCCTCTTGACTGTCTCCCAGTATACGTACTGCTCTGGACTCTTGTAGACCTCCCAAAGGCTTTTCTCTTCCTTCTTCTAAAGAGTTTCTTGCTCTCTCTGTCCGTCCGTTCTGGCTTCTGCTTCTGATGATCTCCCCGACGAAACTGAAGATCAGGATCCAGCTGGTCCTCAAGATCAGGATGAAGATGAAGATGATCAAGATACCAAGGATCATGATATCCAAGCTCCTCATGATTCTCTGTAGAATAAACTCTACCTTTATTCTGCTTAGATGAGTGCTCCACCCTAGCACAGCGCAGCTGTGCTGAATCAGGCCCTGCCCTTTGCAATGAGTGATTGGGGATTACCTCATAGCCCTCTTGATTGAACACACGTTTCCCCACTTCAGCTCCTCTAATGGCTGTTGGAAACCTGGTGCATTCTGGGACTGGTAGTCTTTTATGGCAAAATTCTGTTTTCTCTTTTCTGCCAGCACTGACAGGATGCTTGTTCAGAGTCACTTCACCTTTTCTATAGCTCCTTCCTGAGCTATGATAAGCTTCCTTATCACAGTATATGTTAAAGAGCATAGCTGACAGTGCAGAGTCTTGTGGTACTCCCTGAGTTTGTTGATATGGGGAGGAAATGGTGGTGCTGCTTTGGATTTGTTGATACCTGTCCGTTAGGTAGGACTGAAACCATTGCAGAACTATGCCTTGTACACCAGTTTCCTGCAATCTGTGTAGGAAAATGCTTTGGGAGACGGTGTCAAATGCTGCAGATATATCCAGGAAAATCAGTACATAACCAGTATGTTTGGTCTGTATACCTTTTGTTAGAGTGTTTATTAATGAAATCATGAGGGTTTCGACGCCATGAAATGGTCGGAATCCATGTTGCTGTGGGTCAAGTGTGTTCCTGTAGTTGCTGTTGCACTATCTTCTCAATGATTTTTGTGATGAATAGGAGGCTTGCTACTGGTCTGAATGAGGTAGGATCCAGCGGGTCAAGTTCCCGTTTCTTGAGGGTTGGATGTATGATGGATATTTTTAGGCTATTGGGCATCTGACATTGTTTGAGAGATTCATTTACGACGCAGATGAGTGCTGGGCTTAGCTCCTGTTTTGTCTTTTTTATCCAATTGACCGGGCAGGGATCAAGAGGGGAGGTGGTGGTGTTGAGTCCTGATATGGTGGTTTTGATCCTCTTGTCTGAGATTTCTTCAGACGTGTCCCATGTGAAGCCAGGGACAGCATTGTGGTCATTTCTTGTTGTTATGGGTTGTATATCGGTTTTCTGTTGAAACTGATTATATTGTGCTGCAAGTTGTGGTGGAATGCATGGGAGTTGGTTCGAGTGGTTAGGTGTTTTGGTTATTTGTTTGACCATGTTAGAGAGCTCGCATGGTCAGTTGATCGATGAATTTATGAGTTTTGAGTGGTAGGCTTTTCTTGTGCAATCTATTGTAGTGAGGTAGGTATTTAATACTTACATGTATCTTGTTCTGTCTGTTTCCTTTTTTTATCTTTTTCCATCTCCTCTCAACTCTCCTAAATTGTATTTTCAGTTTCCGTAATGTAGGTGTGAACCAATGTGCTTTTGCTGGTCTCTCTTTGTTTTCTTTGGGTGCATTCGTTGCACGTGCTGCTGAGGTTATGACTGTGTTCCAGTTGTTGGTTATGGTTTCAAGATCTGACTGTCCTGATTGTAGGTTTGGTAGGACTTGATTGAGGAAGTTTTCTTTATTAAATGGTTTGAACCTTCTTGTTGAGTGCATATCTTCCTTGGTGGCCATGGGTTGATTGGAGCTGATGAAGGTAATGAGAAAGTGGTTGGACCATGGTACAGCTGTGATCTTTAGATTCTTATTTGTGTTGGCGGATTGGGATTTGAGGAATATGAGATCCAGGGTGTTGCCCTTATCATGCATTGGTGCACAGACAATCTGTGTCAGTTCCATTGCTTTCATCGCTTCTAAGAATGCATTGGCATGTTTCTCTTGCCTTGAGGCAAGTATTGTGGAGCCTGTGTGTGTTTTTTGGAAATTGCTAGGTTCTTGTGACCTGGATTGACCACTGTTGGAAACAGGATACTGGGCTTGATGGACTTTGGTCTGACCCAGTATGGGATTTCTTATGTTCTTATGCTCTGTGCAATGGCTTACATTCTGCTCAAGCAGCCGTTGGCATATGGGGAGGGACCCTGGCAGGAATGAGGCCTACATGTCAGTGGTAAAGGCAGAGTGACATACTTTAAAATGTTTCCCAGGCTGCCTTCTGCTCCTCTCCTAATTGAAAAGTTTTCAGGCCTGGCAGCTGTCACCTCCCGCCGCTGAGCCTGAAAACATTTCAATTAGGAGAGGAGCAGAAGGCAGGGTGGGAAACATTTTAAAGAAAGGATGCTGGAAGGGGTGAGGCCACCCCTTCCCCTGGATTATGGGTGGTGGGCTTCTCATTAGAATTTATGCCACTGAAACCACAGCTTTACTTAAAAAGGGGGAAGGATGGGGCGGAGCCTGGCTTTTGGTCAAGATGAACGTGTAAGAGCTGTGCTCTGGAGGGCAATAGGCAAGAATCCTGACTTCTGCAGTCTTTAATCAAATAGTTCCTACCTACTTTAATATCATTCGATCCCAGATATGTCAGGCCCCAAGCCGACGCAACTGGATTACCAAGTATCTCAAAACGCCAGCGCAAAGAGAACCAAAACGGAACCTCTCTCTCCTCACAAGATGGCAGTCATCCGAGATTGTCCTGAGACCTTGCAGGAGCTCCTGGCTGAGATTCGGGCAGTCAAAGACTTGGTCAAATCTAATGGAGACTCACTATGTGCAATGCAGGAAGATATCAACGCTTTGAGAACTTCTTTGGAGTTAATTACGGCTCGTTTGGAGAAGGTAGAGAACGTGGTGGCATCGCATGGGGAGAGGCTCAAGGCCGTTGAGAAGCAGGCCAAGCTGATACGTTCATTGCAAAGAGAGGTGGAAGACGGTAACAATCGCTCTCGGAGGAACAACATAAGAATACTAGAGTTCTGGAGGGAGCAGAGAGCCCTGATATGGTATCCTTTTTGCATGCCATGATTCCGGGTGTGTTAAAGTTGCAGTTATCCATGTCATTTGAGATCAAGCGCGCCCATCAAGTGCCTACTCAGTCCGTGGCCTCGGACAAGCGTCCACGCCCAATCATCTTGAAAGTCTTACGTTTTCAGCAAGTTTCGCAAATAATGGGAGCAGCCAGAGCACTTTCAACTTTGGAATATCAGGGACACAAACTCCTGTTCTTCCCGGACTTCGCCTAGGTGACAGTGGATCGGAGAAAGAGTTTTCTGGTGCTGCTTCCACGCTTGTTGCAGCTGCAGGCCCATTTTGGGCTGCTCTATCCTGCACGCATCAGAGTCACACTGCACAACCAGACCAAGACTTTTGATGATCCTGGGGAGCTGTATACATTTCTGGAAAACAAGGAGTCGGTGGTGATGCGGTGAAATTTACTTTGCAGTTTTTATTTGCTAAAGTTCATCGACGCTTGCTATCATGGGCGTTTGACTGTTTTGACTGGTCTGAGATCATATGGAGGTGACTTATCCACGCAGAAGCGACATTTAATCATGCAGTATTGCTATACACTGGGACATTCATTCGGTTTCTTTTGAAGGAGCTCCAGGGTACTATCCTGGTCAAGATGTTTCTCCTGTTGTCTCTCTCTTTCTTCTTTTGTGTTCTATGTTGTCTGTGATGTCTGTGGTGGTTGAGAGAATATTGGGATGGCTCTTATTTATTAGATTGGGGTCTTCTAGGTCATAAACTGATTCGATGGGTGCTGCCCTGCCATGCAGCTCTGGTGTTTTGGGTTTTAGGTACACTGTCTTTACTCTTATTGTAGGAGGTGGGCAGGCGCGATATTTTAAGTGACATATACTAGGTCATTTTGCCCTCCATGTCTATCCTGTCCTGGTGGGCTCACCTGCTAAGTTTTGTGTGTTTTATAGCCCCCCTGGGTTTGGTGGTTTTGGTGATTTATTTTTCAGAACTATGTGCTCTTACTGTGAGCGATCATGTGCAGGTACTAGGGCTAAATTGTGGCTCTTTTTGTTGGGTTTTCTTTTCTGGGCTATAAGTGCAGCTAACACTCTGAGGGCGCTTAAGGTGTTCTACAATGTAAAACTATTATGCTACACTTTGGTATGTATTTGCAACATTTGACTATCAATTTGTGCTATATTGTCAGGATGTCTTCCTTTAAGATAGCTTCACTGAATGTTAAGGGCATTAACAATCCTATTAAGGAAAAAGATTCTTTTGTACGGTAGGAAAGAAAGTGCTGACATCTTACTCCTACAAGAGACACTTGAATGTAAAGGAGTCGTTAAAACTAGATATAAAACCCTTTTCTCTAGTGGCTTATTCAGCTGCCCATCATAAGAAAAATAGGGTAGCAATTTTAGTGAGGAAAGCTTTATCCCCCACGGTTATTCAAACTAGGTCTGATACTGATGGGCGGTGGACAATAGCTGTCATTAAAATTGGATCCACTGAACTGGCCTTAATTAATATTTATGCTCCTAACATTGATTGCCCTACTTTTTTTTTTTTTTTGCTCCATTGCGGCCTTGGCGCAAGAGGTGTCCAGATATCCAACTATTGGGAGGGGAGATGTCAACCTCATTTTAGACCCATTGGTGGATAGGAGTCCAGTGAGAACCATTAGGGTTCCCAAGGCTCACCCAGTTCTTGTATCTCTTATGCAGGAATTGGGCCTGATAGACATATGGCGGTTACAACATCCTACAGACAAAGAATTCACTTTCTTTTCTCCTCCTCACAACTCGTTATCACGTATAGACTTTTTCCTAGCCTCCAAGGGACTTTGTTCTAGAATTAGTGAGTCTAATATTCATGTGGCTCACATCTCTGACCATTCCGCAATCTCATTCATCCTATTTGACTCAACAAGCTATCAGTCTCACTCACGTTGGCAATTTGATAGGACTCCTCTGGCCAGTGAGGAATTTCGCGAGATCATCCTGGTGGCTATAAAGGAGTATTTTCAATTCAATCTACCTCAAAACTCCTCTGGGTGTGCGTGGTGTGAAGGCTTTAAAGCTAGTATGCGGGCCACCATTACCAGTTTTGCTATAAAACAGGCCAAACAGCGTAAAGCAGAACTTGGTGCGCTAGACAAGCAGATTAAAGAGGAAAAACGTATTTTATGCCAGAAAACTGATCCTAATATTTTGATAAGATTGCAACGCCTTAGATTTAGATATAATTTGATTTTAACCACTGAGGCTTCACAGAATATTCAAGGGCAGAAAAGTCGATATTACTTGGAAGGTAACAGAGCTGGATGGCTGCTAGCTAACTTGTTAAAGGGTCGTAAGGAAGCTTTGCGTGTTACAGCTTTAAGGGATCCTCAGGTGCAACAATTGATTGTCAAGGACCCCGACATTGCAGAGACCTTTTGCCAATTTTACGCTCAGTTATACTCCCCAGAGATAGATTTCTCTGAGAAGGAGTTTGATAGACTGCTAAATAATATTCCAAGGCCAGTGTTAGATCAAGAAACTGCTGCGGGACTGGATAAGCAGATCACAGTCATGGAAATTATTCAGGCTATTGACTCCATGCAAGTGGGCAAGGTTGCCGGACCAGACGGCCTTCCGGTTGAATTCTATAAAACTTTTTCCAAAACCTTAGGGCCATACCTTCAACAATATTATAGACTCCTGGATAATGCGGCACAGACTGGAGCGTTCGCCTCTGCAAACGCATTGTTCTCCTTGAAAAACCTGGGAGGGACCCTCAGTTAGTAACTATCTGCCAATTTTGTTGTTAAATGCAGATTATAAAATCTTTGTGACCATCTTAGCTGGTCGTCTCTCCAAGTTGATCCCTTTTTTTGATTCACCCGGACCAATGTGGCTTTACTGAGGGACGCTCCACAGCCGATAATGCCAGAGTGCTTTGTCACGTTTTGGAAGGCGCGGAGGAAACAGAGGACCCTCTTGTGGGACTCTCATTAGATGCAGAGAAAGCATTTGATCGGCTGGAGTGGCCTTTCCTGTTTACTGTTCTGAAGTGGTTTGATTTGGTGAGGGTTTCTGCAATCTAATTAAACTTATGTATGCGAGACCGAGTGCAAAAATTTCTGTGAATGCGAATCAGTCTAAAGAATTTCTTCTAGGGCGGGGTACCTGTCAGGGTTGTCCTCTTTCTCCCTTTCTTTTCAATCTGGCCTTGGAACCTTTGGCTCTACTGATTAGGCAAAGCCTCGCGGTTAAGGGTGTTTCTATTGCTGGCATGGAAATTAAACTTTCTGCGTATGCGGATGATTTGCTGCTTTTCACCACGCCTAGCTCCATACCGGTCATTTTAGAATTGATAGATAAATATTCAGGATTGTCTGGCTATAAAATTAATTGATCAAAGTCTGTCATATTCCCCTTGAACTCAAGAGTGTGTAGGATGGATTTGGCGGATTTTCCTTTTGTATGGGAGCCTAAGATGGTGAAGTATTTGGGAGTTCACTATTGCTACCCACTTAGTGTAACCCTACAGTACAATGAAGAAGAGATCCTATCTACAGTTCGTAATATAACAGCAAAGTGGTCGCCGATCTATCTTTCTTGGTGGGGTCATCTTGAAGCTATAAAAATGACTATCACTCCTAAAGTGAATTATATATTAGAAATGCTACCAGTCTTTCTTACAAGTAAAGTTTATCGTTAAATTGAAAGGATTCTGGTTCAATTTCTATGGAAAAATAAACTGCCTAGAATTGCTCTTAGGAAACTTAAATCTAAAAAAGAAGAGGGGGGGGGGTTGACTTTCCCTGACTTTCAGGCCTATCACTGTGCTTTTTTGCTAAAACAAGGTTTGCGATGGGTGGAGGGGGGCCGTAAGTATACACCCAGTATGACTTGAACTAGGAGAGATTAAGTACTCCTTTCCCCTTGGATCTTCTTCCTGGCATGGTGTCTACTGGGAGGTTGAAGTCTCATAGGGTTATATCAGACACTCAGAAGGCTTTTCAACAGTTAGCAAATGCAATTTCTAAGGAGAAAATTAATACCTATCTGGCATAGTCCTTTTTTAAAATTAATCAAAGTTCATTCTCATGGCAACAATGCTTTAGCAGGGGCATTTGGAGCGTTGGCCAACTGATAATGGATGGTAAGTGGAAACCTTTTTCTTCTCTACAAAGTGAATTTGATTTGCCTAAATCCCTACACTTCCAGTGGATCCAGCTGAAGCATTGTACAGTCAAACCTCGGTTTTCATGATTAATCCGTTCTAAGAAGTCTGACTAAAACCGAAACGTACGAAAACCGAAGCAATATTTCCCATAGGAAATAATGTAAATTCAATTAATCCGTTCCAGACACCCAAAACTATTCACAAAAAATACATTTTATAGAGAGTCAATCCCACTTCTGGCCACAAGATGGTGCTCCAGAGGTATTTTTGGCAGACAAATTGTTTAAACTGCCTTCCTCTCTGTGCAATCCTTGCATCTCTGGCTCGAGGATGTTGCTCACCTGACTTTCGCATCTCAACACGCGATCGGTGAGTCCGGGGGGGTAGTGCTGCCGGGACTGGGCAGGCAGTGTATGCAGACCAGCGCGAAGGTGTATGTACACTATTGCAGTACTTTTGGTTTTCAGATCTGGCACACGCGATCGGTGAGTCCGGGGGGGGGGGGGGGTAGTGCTGCCGGGACTGGGCAGGCAGTGTATGCAGACCAGCGTGTATTGCAGTACGAAAACCGAGGCGATAGACGAAAACCGAGACAAGATTTCAGTCTGAAAAGACGTCGAAAACCGAAACCGACGAAAACCGGGGCCAACGAAAACCGAGGTTTGACTGTATAGAGAAATCCCAGTTGGATATTACATCGTTGTCTGACGAGTGGGGGTTGATGAGTACGATAAGCTCAGTACATATGACATCTGGGGGTGGCTTCTCAATATTATAAACTGGTGGTTCAGAACAACTGTTCTCAGGCCATTGGTGTTCAACGAATATGGGAACCTGACACTGGGGAAGTTCCCTCTCTGGAAACTTGGACAAAATTCTAGACTAAGATAAACATGGTTTCTCTGTCTGCCTCTGTCTCACAAGCTTTGTACTTCTTTGCGCATAGAGCACACTTTACTCCAGTAAAAGTTGCTAAATGGGATAAGGCCGCTGAGAATGAGTGTTGATCCTGTCGGGGAGATGTCGGCACTTTGAGGCATGTGGTGTATGATTGCCCTAACATTCAGTCTTATTGGGTTTCAATATGGAATCGCATTCAAGAGGTGCTGGGATTCAGGGCCACTCTCTCCTGGTCTGTGGTCGTTTTTCGATCAGCAATTGGCATCTCGTCGTTACAGAGGGATTGTCAGTTTTTATTTGACTTCATGCTGGGAGTGGCCCTACATCTCGTTATTTCTAACTGGAAACATACAGCAGAGCTTAGTTGGCACGAATGGTGGACCGCTTGTGCTTATGCTGCAAATATGAGCAAATGCCACGGTGTGGTAGAAACCTTACACCCTCCGCTTTCTCAAGTGGAAACCCCTACAGAATTACATCTCTAAAGCACGATATGAGATATAATAAGGGGTTATTAGTCAAATCTTCTCGTTTCCTATGTAGTGGAGTGCTTGATGTTTTATAGCCGTTGTAGGCCTTGCAGGCCTTCAGCTGTTCTTTGTTTCTTTTTTCTATAGCCCTGGATGATCGCAAGATGATGGGAGGGACAGGATGGGGTAGGCTGTGAATAGCCTTTTTCTTTTCTTGTTTCTTGTTCCAGAAAAGTATTTTGTATTTTGATTTTATTGTAATTTGATTTTCTTTTCTTTTGTATTTTGTTGGAAAATATAAATAAAGAAGTTTAAAAAAACTAGCAACATGATGCAGTAACAAATCCTCCATCTCATCTCACTGTACCAAAGCAAGTTGAGTGATGATAACTTGTGTCTGAATCACGGAGGTTAGTCCACATACTATGATAAGCAAGGGCCCCTCCCTGCTTCCCTCTCCATCCTAAAGGCAAGTACCTGCTTAGAGAAGGTACAAGGGTATTAGGTGCCCTAGGCAAATTTCCCATCTTATGTTCTCCTGAATTAACTTTCAACCCTTCAGCCCTCTCTCTGAGATTGTGATAAACTTTTTAAAATATCGAACTAAACCTTTGTATGTATGCAGACACACATATTGAGGTAGGTTTCCAAAAGCTATCATGCAGATAAAAGTATGTGCTGATCGATCTTTAAGTTTGTGTTGGCTGTGGGGACCTATTCTATACTACCTGCTTTTACCATATCCGCTGGCAGTGAGTTTGAAAGACTAATGTTGAGAGAAAAAATATTTTCTCCTCTCTGTTTTAAATATAGAGCTGTGGCTGAAGAACCAAGGAATCCAGGGTCCATATCCAACCAACGCTACATGTGATCTTGAGAAAGTCACTTAACCCTCCATTGCCTCAGTCCAAACTTAGCCTGTCAGCTCTACAGGGACAGAGACATATTTACTGTACCTGTCCCTACCCCTCCCCATATGACTGATGTCCAACCACCCAGGCAATTACACTTACAGGGCATAATTTCATAAGAGGGCATGCCTACTACCTCCATCATATGCAGATCTCTCATGCATATTCATCGTGGACAGAAGACTAATTTCCCTTGAAGTAATGATTCTCAACCCAGTCCTCGGGACACACCTAGCCAGTCAGATTTTCAGAATAACCACGATGAATATGCATGAGAGAGGTTTGCATGCACTGCCCCCATTGTATCTAGAATCTAAAGATCATTCACTGTCCCATATAATTCATCTGTCTTTGTATAGAACAGGAAAAATTCCTAACTCTAAATTTTTTGTCGGATCGCCTGTCGCGAGGGTGTAACAACACTCTCAAATAACAGACCCTCCTTTTATTCAACTTTTTTAAGAAGGTCAATACGACCTGTACGCTCCAGGCTACAACAAGCCCTAACAAAGGACAAGCCTGTGCATAAATCAAATGTAAATGTGCTTTAGCACTTTCTAAGACAACAGAAGTAATTTCACTTAGCTGGACGGTGAAGTGGTCTGATATATTTCAGTCTGTCCGACTCAAGAATGGATGTCCAATGAAAGACCTCCAAAAACCCCCGTAAGGGCTATTTACGGCTTCAGACGTGTCCTGCAACAATCACCCAGGATAACTCCACTTAGAAACTCGCCAACATTCTTCCGTGTCTGTCAAAGCTTGGTTGGGTTAAATGGCGACACAAACCATTGTGTTTCAAGCCCGCCTTAGCACTGGCCCTTTTTCAAGCGAACCCAGCCAATTTCCTGTTCCGGCCCAATACAAGATGACGTCATCGACATGTAAGGAACTCATTGATGACGCGTAAAATGACAAATTTAACACATTATACAAATTCAACGGATCTTCCACCATTCAATCTCCGCATTCATACCTGATGGAATGACAGAATTAAGATTAAATATCCAGCGTTGTTCGTGGTGATGTAGCACTGCCCGACGATCCCCTCCTCTAAGAGGTGGAGGAACCCAATCTAAAATTGTCCATTGAAGTTGCTCGAAACTATGGGATGCTGACAGACAGTGCTGAACAATGGGGGCGGATAATGTCTTAGTATTAAGACGTGAACGATGTTCTTGTAGGCGTTTACGAACTGATCGCGTGGTCATACCCACATAGAAAAATAAACAGGGGCATGTTATCAAATAGACTACATGGTCTGATGTACAATCTGTGACAAAACGTCACATTGTATGCAAACTTCTATCATGCATATTGATTGTGGTTATCCTGGAAACTAACTGGCTAGGTGTGTTCCGAGGACTGAGTTGAGAACCCCCGCTCTAACACATATACACTTGAACGCAAAAGCAACTTTGCCAGGTAGAGGAAAATTAAAGTTTCTAGACATAAAAACATGAAAAAAAGAATAAATCTCCTTCCCTTCCCTGCCTTAAAGAAATACCTTAGTGCAGAGCTTCCCAAACCTGTCCCGGATCTCTTCAGCCAGTCGGGTTTTCAGGGTATCTGCAATTAATATGCATGAGAGATATTTGCATGCAATGGGGGCAGTATATGCGAATCCCTTTCACGCATATTCATTGTGGATATCCTGAAAACCCGACGGGTTGGGGAAGCACTGTCCTAATCTCTTGTTTATTCTGTTTGCCTGTCTCAAATAGACTGTAAGCTCTGTTGAGCAAGGATTGTCTCTTACATGTATGTGTACAGCACCGCATATGCTTAGTTACAAATAATACTAGTAGTAGTCAATTGCCAAAAAAGAACCCATTTTATAAAAACAGATGTTTATGTCAGGGGTGTCCAAATCCAATCCTGGTGGGCCACAATCCAGCCTGGTTTTCAGGATGTCCCTAATGAACATTCATGAGATATATTTGCATGCAATAGAGCAGAGGTGCCAACTCTGGTCCTGATGCACCACAATCCAGCCTGGTTTTCAGAATGTCCCTAATGAAAATTCATGAGGTATATTTGCATCCACTGCCTCCCACTGTATGCAAATATATGCCATGAATATTCATTAAGGGCATCCTGAAAACCAGGCTGGATTGTGGTGCACCAGGATTGGAGTTGACCACCCCTGCAATAGGGGCAGCACAGGCAAATATATCTCACAAATATTCATTGGAGACATCCTGAAAACCACACTGGATTGTGGTCCTCCAGGACTAGAGTTGGACACCCTTGATCTATGTGCTTTTATAAAACAGGCTCTCAGAACTATCTGTAATAAAAAAAATGCAATGTGTGCCTTCGAGTCAGTCCTGACTCCTGGCGACCCAGAAGCTCCTGGGTTTTCTTGGCAGTGTCACCGGAAGTAGATTGCCAGGCCTTTCTTCCAAGGCAGTGGAGGGTTAAGTGACTTGCCCAAGGCCACAAGGAGTGCTAGTGGGAATCGAACCCTGGTTGCTTGTAGCAGTGCACAAATTCTTTTACACAAATTTACACCTCCAAAGAAGGTGTAAATGTGTCCATGTACTCTGGGCTTTTACATATGTATTTTATAAAATATGTGTACATCCCAACTCTGATCAAACTACGCCCCTGAGAATGCTGGCGCACAGATTCAATAAAAGTAAATGTGCTTGTGCTTGCATATGTATTTGAATGCATATGTACCCGCTTGCAATTTTATCATAACCATTTTCCACATTGGCACCTAATTGGCTCTAGTGCTTCAATGCATTTGCTCGCTGTGGGCATGTCTATAAGTTTGTCCACCCTGAAAGCAGCAAGAAACACCAAGGTAAAGGTGGTATTAAAGAGGGTAGATTCAGACTGAACCCCTGCACTGGTGGCCTGGAGCCCTGCACTTGTGATCCACATACCTGTGCTTGTGGCTTAAAACTCTATGCTTGTGTTTTGGACCTCCGCACTGATAACTTGGAGTCCTGTGGCTGTGACTTTAACCTGCATTTTGTGGCTTTGACCCTTGTGCTTTGTTGAATTCCTGCAGTTCTCTGTTTTGGAGTTCAGCAAAGAGTGGGTCTTCCTACGACCCCCTTTCAGGCAACACATTGACGCATGCAAAGCATGAATACAGCACTGATAACTGAAAAGCAGATCTTCAGAATAGCGTACGGATGTCCTAATGATGTTTATTAAGCATGAATGCCACAAGGACAGCTGAAGAGCAAATCTCCATCAAAGGCCTATGTGACACATAAAACATGAATAGAGCACGGATGGCTAAAACGCTGATCTTCTAAGCCCCATGCAAGCATCACTCTGCAAAAACAGATACATCAGTAGAAGAAAATTAAAGTTGCTAGAAATAAAAACATGAGAAAAAGAAATCCCTTTCTCTTAAGAGACTGAAGAGGTAAGAAAAATAAACCAAGAATATTGCATAAATACACCAAACCTTAAAACTCAACCCAGAGATGTTTTAATAGCGAGTAGGGAGAAATATAAAAAATGTAAGGAGTGTGGGTTATTTGGAAGGCAACAGGGATGGCATTTCCCTCAAAACTAACAAATTCATAAAAAAAGTCTATGTTTAACTATGTTAAATGAGTCATAAAATGAAATCACTTTAATTGGGGTAAGAAAAAAGTCACAATTAGAAGTTCACTTCTAAGAGACAACCAAATCTGATGCTGCCAATCCTCAACTCCCAGGTCAGATTTTCAAACTCCACAGTGAATATGCATGAGATGGATTTCCATGTGGCTGCTTCCTCTCTATGCAAATCCCTCCTGTGCATATTCATTGTGGATATTCCAAAAAAATAGAGCTGTGTGTGGCTCTGGAGGCCCCGAGTTGCCCCCACCCTGGTTTACCCCATTTTGGAGATTCCAAAGTGCTGTGTGTGCAAGCAGAGCCTCTCCCAGGGAAAGCAGGAAGGAGGAAAACGAGGACCGGACTTCCTCATTCCCAATGGACTGGAGCCTGCCTGCTGCTGTCATCCCTGGGCCTTGCATTGCAAGTGGGTTTTTGTTTCCCATCGTGAGCACTTCCCTGTGACTCCTGCAAGGGTGGGAGGGAGAGTCTGGTAAGGATCCAGGGAAGCGGTGCGTGTTTCCTGCAGCCTGCCCTGTGGGGTTGGTGGGGGGGAACTGCAGCTTTCACTGCCCCTGGTTGCTGAACCCCCCCTCTCCCTCCCCCCCCCCACCACCTTGCAGGTAGGGTTTTCTATCATTCTGTGTCTATGGGAAAATTGCTTAATCCTTAAGGAACTGTTCCGCCTTCTTCTGTATGGAGGATGGGGGAGGGCTTTGCAGTTAAGGGGCTTGGAGTGTTTTTGTGAAAGGCTATCTCTTGTCTCAGGCTTTTACCCTGTGAGGGACCACAGCTTGGACCTGGCCTGGTTCTGCTTGCTTAGGACTGAAGCAGGAAGGAGCAGGGCTGTTTTTCTTACTGCCAGCCCGGAGGTAGGCCTAGAGGCACTATTTTGCCTTCTCTGGGTGGTGGCTACTGCAAGCCCCAGGATTAGATGGGGAGAGGACTCTGGCTAATTTGCTCAATGATCTGGAAGTCCGAAGCAGCTCCTTCAGTATTTTCAAGGCTCCTGCCTTTGAGAAAATATTTTGCTATCGCTCTGGCTTTTTAAAATATGTTTCCTTATAATTTTTAATCCATTCTTGATAAAAATTTTGAAGCAGCACCTATATAGTTGCACATGCTGTTAACATTTAAGAGAATTAGGGGATGTCACTGTGTTGATTGTCATCAGAATATCTACACCCCCCCCCCCCCCCATAACACATACAGAATGTTTTGGATAAAGACAAAACAGATGTACAACAATGGACAGCCAAAATAAACAAAACCAAAACAGTTTTTCATCAGAGCCTTGTGCACACGATTAATGGATGCAGGTAAACTATAAATACAGCACAGACAACTGAAGAGCAGAGCTTTATTAGAATCTCATGCAGGTGTCTCACACTGATACATACAGCATGGATAGCTGAATAGTGAGTCTTCATCAGATTCCCATGCTTGCATCACACTGAAGCGCATGAATTCAGCACAGACGGCTGAAGAGCATATCTTCATAAGAGATGGATACACATCAAAGCATGACTACAGCATCGATAGCTGAAGAGCAGATCTTCATCAGAGACCCTGCACCAGTGGCTCAGATTCCTACACCTATGTTTCAGAGTCCTGGGTAAGGTCGTCTTAAAGCTCCCTGTGGGAGGAATACAGCACGGATGGCTGAAGCACGGATCTTCATTAGAGCCCCTTGCCGTCATCGCACTGATACACATAAAGCATGATTGCCGAACAGTGGAATTAAGGGTTAAAAAATATTAATAGGTGCACACCTTTTAATTGCAACAAAAAATTTAAATATTTTAAAGACTGACAGATTAGCAAAAATGAAGGTGAAGAGTGGTGAGGAGCACTTGCTTTTATGTTTAAGAAATCGGGTTCATAGTATTTATTTGTTTAGGTAAATACGTTTAATTATTTTCACGGACTTCCGAGATGAGAATAGTTCCTGTTTTTTTCTGACCATTTCCATAGCATCAGACCATGTAAAGCTCATGTGTGAAGCACAACCCTGCCCCCCCCCCCCATTCACCCCAGCACACACACTGTGTGTGCCCTATTCAGAAAACCTGTTTTGCCAGCCTTACTCTCTTACCTGATTTTGGAGGACTGTGTGGGGTGGGGCGTGGGGGGGGGGGTGTAATCAGAATCAAGATTTCAGGTTAACTAATTTTTCAGCCTATAGTGCTGTTTGCCCCACCTCAGAGCATTCGGTGGGATTTGCAGCTCGGATGGCTTTCATTTTTGAAGATGGGCTACAGGTTCCCAAAAGAACAGAAGCAGAGTGGGGAGGGGGATTTTTAGAGGGCCAGGACCAGGCTAATATCTGCCTGTACAAGCTGGATCTCTTAGCAAGTTTTACCCAGAGGAGTAACACGAGTCATTCAGAATATTTCATCTTCTCTTCACAGACTTCTTTGATCAAGATCAGAGTCCGATCTTTTCTGACCGGGCATTTTCTTCGTGTCTGATCATGAAAAGCTTTCCTGAGAAGCACAAGATGCCTGTTCACATTCCTCAAAAGGTAAATGTCTGTTGCTTTTTATGTACATAAGCTATGTTGTGGTCACCAGACAGCTAGATGTCATCCCATCCTGGCCTAGCCCATCTCTGACAAGTTAGAGCCAGCTGGTAACACCATCTTCTGTGGAAAGTTTCCAGATTTTTCCTGAAAGCTAACTGACCGCTATGCCTGCCTTTCCCCCCCCCCCCCCCCCCCCCCGATTCTCCCAATGGATCTCCCTTGACCCAGGATAAAATGGCTGCCAAAGGACAGGTCACCAGCAATCCATTCCATGACCACAGCCTGCACTGGGCCTTGTTGCCCCAGAAACACACATGTAGACGGGCACGCTGCCTGCTGTCACCCCTCTTGCTCTGCACACTGACAGCAGCTGTAAAGGACCCAAGATATTGAACAATACGAAACGGAAAATATATTTCCTATTTTGCTTCATATTGTTTTCAAAGAAAGCCAAAAGAACCCCCTCCCCCCAGTTCCCATCTATTGTTGATAGACTGCACAATTGAGCCATAGTGCACACTGTTTGTGCACACACAGGCTTAATAGTGCACTATTTGCCAATAGCATGCACTACTGTGTAATAGTGCGCGCTATTAATGATAGACAGGAAGTGACAAACTTAAAATGGAATGAAACAAAATGAAAAATTCTGCAAACAATATGGGGGGGGGGGAAGCAAATGAAACAAAAATGTTTGGCCTGCGCACCCATAATGAACAACGGTAACTTATGCCACAAGCCGGTTACTCTAATGTACACAGTGGAATGAAATTCTCCGCGGCAGAAAGAAAGAACCCTGTGCTGGTCTCTTCCTGTTCTCCCCTTGTGTGATTGAGCTTTCTCTTCTCTTTCCTGTTAGAAGATGGCGTTCCTTGTCCTTAGTTTTTCTAACTATATTTTTGATCTTTAACTGTACACCGCCCTGCTTCTGTTTTGTTAAGGGCGGTATATCAAATGAGAACAAACATAAACAAGTGAGAACTACAGTAGAGAAAATTTAGCAGAACCACTACTATGTGGCCAGCTAGAGGCACTCTCCTTGAGGGCTGATGGATAGTGTCACTACTTTGAGGAGCAGATTTTTATTGGGGTTCCCAAGTACAGGCTTGAACATGCATCCTCACAGTAGCTGATAACCATGAAATCTCTGCCTGTCTTAGAATGACTGCTGAACCCATTTGTCAGAATGTACCTCTCCTTGTCCTGTCTCTTTCAAAATCCCCTCTCTTTCGCCGCCTAGCTTCTCCTTGTTTGGTCAGTGGAAAGATGGTCCACTTGTATGGTTTGGCCTGTTTAGCACGACCAACCTGCCTCATGGTTCACAGATGTGAGATTTCTCACACTCCACTTATGAGGGCCACTAACCACTAATCTGACATCAGAAATCCCATGGCCAGTGGAGCCTCTTCTCTCTCCACACATATACGTGAGAAAAGTACAAATCGGGTATGGCTCCCCCAGTGTTGATCAAGAAGCAACCAAGAAGTCATCAGACTGGAGAGAACCAGATTTCTGCTTGCATATATATTTAAACAGTAAAACATGTGCCCCGCCAATGCTGGAGTTTGACTGCTTGTGTGTTGCTCTCTTTTCAAACTAGCCCATGATTACGTTCAATGCTGTTGCGGCCTATTTCTCGGAGACAGTATGGGATGCACTAGAGGAGTGGCAGAAGGAGCTATACAGGAGCGTGGTGCAGGAGATTCATGGGGCCCTCCTTTCTCTGGGTGAGGATATCATAAGAACTGTTAGACCGGGTCAGACCAAAGGTCCATCAAGGCCAGTATCGGAAATCCAAGACACAAGTAGCTAACATGATCCCAAAAATTAGATTCCTGCTGTTTACGCTAAGGGATAAGCAGTTGCTCCCCTCCCCCCTTTGTAAATCACGGAGTATCTCACAACCACCACTGAAAACTCCAGCTTAAGCACTTGAGAGAGATTTCTGGAATGTTATTATCCAAACAAAATGAATAAACCTTCCAGTTGTTACCCTTCTCTAAAATCCACCACTATGCATGATACAATTTTATTTGGGAGCAGGGTACATAAGAAATGCCAACTGGGTAAGACCAAGGTCCATCAAGCCCAGTATCCTGTTTCCAACAGTGGCCAATCTAGGTCACAAGTATCTAGCAGTTTCCCCAAAAGACACATACGTTTCACAATGCTTGTATTGGGGCAAGCAGTGGATTTCCCAGGTCACCTTTAATAATGGTTTATAGACCTTTCCTCCAGGAACTTGTCCAAACCTTTTTTAAACCCAGCTGCACTAACAGCTTTTACTACATCCTCTGGTAACAAATTCCAAAGTTTGATTATGTGTTGAGTGAAAAAATATTTTCTCTTATTACTCCTATGGGTTACCCTGTAGCTTCATTGCATGTCCCCTAGTCTTTCTATATTTTGATGGCGAAAACAATCGATCTATGTTTACCCGTTCCACTCCATTTATCAATTTATAGACCTCTATCATATCTCCCCTCAGCCGTCGTTCTTATTTACGCCAAAGGAATTCAGACCTTAATCAGATTTCTCTGGAACATTCCATGTGCTATCTCCAGCCTTTGATATTTGTCATCCTGCTTGTAACTGAAGCTGTGATTTTCAGTGACAGGTTTTCGGGTATAACATACATTATGCCTGTTGTAAAGCTCAGATTGTAAGGGGTTCTTGGCTCCATTTTTCCCAGGACAGATCTCATTCTGTTTTCATTGATTTTATTGTAAACTGCTCTGTTGTCTCCACTAAGGGCGATCTATCAAGTTTTAATAAATGAAATGAAATTCTATTGTCTCCTTGTAAAACAATTTCAATAAGGGTTTTAAGAAATATTATTTTTCTTTTATGGATGGCATTTAATGCTCTGTACCTTTTTCCTCTCTTTCTTTTTAAAAAATCCAGGTTATGCTATCGTTCACCCTGACATTTTGTTAAAAATTAAAGGACAGGAAGACCCGTACAGGAGAGAAAGGCGCATAAACAATAAAGACCAAATGGCATGTAAGCACATTTGTTTTGGAAGTTAATAAGTTTTGTAGCTTATCTTTGTATACAGTAAACTTCAAGGGATGAATATTCAAAAGGGTTTAGCTGGTTAGCAGGACCTGCTAACCAGCTAAACCTCAGTGATCGCAACATTCAACGGCACTATCCAGATAGCTGAATCATGGGCATAGTTTGGGGGGGGTGAGGGGGGACATTGCCCCACCAAACAAGATGCCTCATGGCTGCGATCCCTTGTCTGCCTGCAGGGATCCCATCACTTGCAGGGAGTAAAGAACAGCATTGCCACAATCGCGGCAAAATTCTCTTCTGTCTGCCTGTCGGGATCCCATGTCCTGCGGGAAGAAAAGAAGACAATGACTGCGATCGCAGCAAAGACTCCTTTGATTTGCCAGGGGGAGATTAGATCCCTGAGGACAGACAGGCTGCATCAAGACCGCAATAGCGGCCGCCTCCTCCTCTCTGCCCATGGGGATCCATTCTCCCTTGAGCAGATCAAAGGGTCTTTGCTGCAATCGAGGCCATCCATTTCTGTCCGCGAGGGGCATGGGATCCCTGCAGGCAGAGGAAGGGGGAGGCCGCAAAAGTGGCCTGCAAGAAAATAAGGTTTTGTGTATGTTGGGGGAGGGGGAGATAGAGAAGGCAGGGGAAATTTAAAGGGGCAGTGGGCCAATTAAAAAAAAGGAGAATGGGGGGATTTTAGGGCAGGGGATAGGAGTTCTAATGCTACTACTATTAATCATTTATACAGTGCTACAAAGTGTAAGCAGCGCTGAACAAACACATATAGAAGACAGACACTGATCGTAGAGCGTACAATCTAGTTAAGATAGCACAATACAAGAGAAATAAGGGGTTCAACAGGGAAAGGAGACATAAGGGAAACAAGAGATTAGGATCAAAAAGCGGCCTCAAAGAGGTAAGAGTTTAGCATGGATTTGAAGAGGGAGAGAGATGAGACTTGATGTAAAGATACTGGCATAAGGAGCAGCAAGGTGAAAAGATCAAAGTGTGGAGTTGGCAGGAGAAGACAAGGGCATAGAGAGAAGAAAGCCAAAAGTGATTCAGAAGAGGGGTTATATGAGTGTATTGGGGCTGGCAGCAGAGTTCTAAATGGATTGAAGAGGAGAGAGATGATTATGAAGGCGACCAATAAGGAGGAGCTTGCAATAGTCAAGATGGGAGGTAACTAAAGAATGGACAAGGGCTTTAGTAGTGTGTTCAAAGGGCAACTTTTCTTAATGTTATAGAGAAAGAAATGGCAGGTTTTAGCAATCTGTTGAATATGTGTGGAGAAGGAAAGGGGAGAGTCAAAGATGACCCCAAGGTTGCGGGCTGAGGAAACAGGAAGAAGAAGGGTATTGTCAACAGTGATAGAAAAAGGTGGGAGGAGGGTTTGGGGGAAAGCTAAGAAGTTCAGTTTTAGCCATGTTCAATTTCAGATGGCGGTGAAACATCCTGGCAGAGGTATGATCTTGGAGTGTAGGAGAAATGTCAGATGAAGATAGATAAATTTGAGAGTCATCAGCATAAAATGATACTGAAAGCCATGGGAACAGATGAGGGCACCAAGAGACTGGGTATAGAGAGAAAAAAAGAGAAGGCCTAGAACAGACACTTGAGGTACACCAATTGAAAGAGGGATGGCAGTAGAGAAGGAACCACCAGAACAAACACTGAAAGAGCGATTGGAGAGAAGAAGAGACCCAAGACATCACAGAGCTCCTAAAACCAAGAGAAGATAATGTGTCGGGGAGGAGGAGGAGGTGGCCAATAGTATCAAAAGCAGCAGAGCGATCAAGAAGAATGAGAACTGAATAAAGACTTTGGACTTAGACAGGAACAAGTCACTGGAGACTTTGCAAGAGCTGTTTCAGTAGAATGAAAGGGATGAAAACCAGACTGGAGTGGTTCAAGGAGGGCATGAGAGGAGAGAAATTCGAGGCAGCGGTGGAGACGGCATGTTCAAGACGTTTGGAAATGAATGGGAGAAGGAAGATGGGTCAGTAATTAGAAGGACAAGTAGGGTCAAGTGAAGGCTTTTTGAGGAGAGGAGTGATCACAGCATGCTTGCAGGGAAGGTTGCAGTGGAGAGTGAAAAGCTGAGAATATGTGAGATGGAAGGGATGACAGAGGAGGAAATGGAGTTGAGGAGATGGGTGGAGATAGGATCAGAAGAAAAAAAATACGAGTTTAGAGGAGGAAAGAAGAACAGAGATTTCCTCTTCAGAGATTTTAGAAAAGGATAAAAGGGTGGTAGAAGTTGAGGGGAAAAGTTGGTATTGGAGAGGGGGAAGGGGGAGGAAAAGAATTAGGGAACTGAAGAGTAATCTTATGGAAATAGTCGGTAGGGTTTGGGCAGAGAGAAAAGGAGGGATTGGAGACGGTGGTGCCTTAAGAAGGGAATTGAGAGAAGAGACGGCAGGGGTTAGAGGCAAGACAGTCAGATGGATAAAATAGTTTTGCTTAGTGAGTGCAATGGCAGACTGGAAAGAAGTAAGCATGAATTTGAAGTGAAGTAAGTCAGAAAGGAAGTGGGATTTGAGCCAAGTGTGTTCAGCTGAGCGGGTACAGGAGCGTAGGTAGTGGGTAGTTGAAGATAGCTAGGACTGAGGTGAAGTGCACCTCACAGGACGTGCTATGGGCGGAGCAAGAGTATCCAGAGTAGAGGAGAGAGCGGTATTATAGAACACTATGGCCTCATCAACAGACTTAGAGGACATAGTGGAAGAAAGGAGAGAAGAGACATTAGTGGATAGAGTCAGTGGATCAATAGCATGAAGATTCCTAAAAGGATAGGAGGAGATTGGACGAAATTGAGGCAGGGAGTGATGAAGAGTGAAACTTATGAGGTGGTGGTCAGATAAGAGAAGAACTGAAGTACGGAAATTAGAAGGTAAACAATTATAATGAAAAACGAGGTCAAGGCAGTGACGAAGTTGATGAGTGGGGGAAGAAGAGGAAAGCTGCAGGTTGAAAGAGGAGTTAACAGAAAAGAGCTTAGATGCATAGGGGTCAGAAGGGTTATCAATATGAAAATTAAAGTCACCAAGAATAAGGGATGGGGAGGAAGAATTCAGGAATAAGGAGAGCCAAGAGTCAAAATCAGTGAGGAAGGAAGAAGGGGACGTCAGGTTTCTGTAAGAGCGAGAAGATGGAAGTTTGTTAGAAGGGGAGAGAGGAGGGGGAAAGGAGAGGGATATGGATGAGATTAGGGTGGTGGAGAGAGGAACTAACATGGGACTGAGAGAAAAATGAAGGGGGGGACAGAGTTGGGATAATGTCACCAGAAGACAGTAGGAGAAGGAGAAGAAGAGAGCAAGGACGAGAGGAGACAGCACAGGGAAACGAGGATGAGGTTGTTTTAGAGAGGAAGGAGAGGGATGAATGAGAGGAAGGAGAAGGTGAAGCTCAAGAGCTGAGGAAAGAGTGGAGGATAAGATGGAGGAGGAAATAGGGAAGGTGGAGAGAGGAGGGATATTGGGTTGGTGGAATGAGGGAAAAAGGTTAGGGAGGATCAAAAAAAGGAACAAAGAATAATGTAGAGCTATAAGAATTGGCAGAAGAAAAAGATGGATAATAATAAGTGAATAAAGATAAAATAATGGACAAAAAAATGGAATAAAAATTATGGATAAGTAAGTCATAAAAGACAGTGAGCTATCAGATAAGGAAAATATTAGTACAGGAAATAATCAATTAAGAGTGATGCAAACAAAAGGCAAACCTTATCTCAAGTAAGCTATAAGTCGAAAGATGTTAAAACATTAGAGTCATCAGTTAAGGGCTGAATAAAGTCATATAAGCACCGACCAGAGAGGCTGATTCTAGCTGCCTTGTTAGTTTAATATGTTGTAGTGTCAGGAGGGTAAATAAGCGAAAAGATAGGCAGCGAAGGCTGTGCAATACAATGTCTAATGAGACACGCGCTGCAGGCCTTAGCGGTTTTCTCAGTTACTTCAATAGGTTGCCATGTTGTCTCTATAACTGAAAAATTTGTGCTTCTGCCATTAATACTGAGATGCTTTAAGCAACCAGGGTTCGATTCCCACTAGCACTCCTTGTGGCCTTGGGCAAGTCACTTAACCCTCCATTGCCTCGGAAGAAAGGCCTGGCAATCTACTTCTGGTGACGCTGCCAAGAAAACCCAGGAGCTTCTGGGTCGCCAGGAGTCAGGACTGACTCGAAGGCACACATTGCATTTTTGCTTTAAGCAGTTTTACAAAAATCCTTAGAAGTAGCTTTGCGATGGAAGTTGTCATACATGACATCTCATTCTTATTGTCCCTTTTACAAAATGTGTTGCTCCAAATTAATGGAAGTTCCATATGTTCGTCATAGAGTACTGATTGCTAGAGATGTCTAGAGTTGTACAGTTCCGACTGCCTGACCCTGCAGTACCAGTCCTCTTGCACCATTGGTTCCTGTCAGCTTCTGAGCTCCTGTAGACCTCTCTGCATGCTGTGTGCTAGTATTAACAGCAGCAGCCCTCCTTGTTTACCCCGTGGGTTCCACAGCCCTCACTGGCCTGGGGTGATTGTCGTCGCTGCTGGGACAGCAGACAAGGGTATGTTTGAAACCAGACTAGATTGGGTTCACTCTGAGCGATGTGGCACGATGGCCCTAATCAATCCTTTTCTAAACCTCTGTATATGGACCTCGTAGTTATAGGGGGGTTGGTTAAGGGGAGAGAGTCTGGAGGGTAACAGAGGAGAGGAGCCAGCAGGAGAGGGGTTGGAGGGGGAGGGAAGAGTATAAGATGTTGCTAAAAGGTGCATTCCCCTGCTCCCAGAACACACACACACAAACAAGCACCCCACCCCCATACCACACACTCAACCACTTAGGTACCCCACCTCCACATGACAGACACACACACACACAGGTACCCCACCTCCACACCACATATATACACACACACACACACACACACACACACACATATATGGAAGCACTTCACCTCCGAACCACTCTCTCTCACACACACAGGCACCTTCCCTTCAAACCACACACATACAGGTATATCACACCTCTTCACCACAACATGCATACACATGTACATACCCAGCTCTGTAGCATGCACACACATACACCACAGCCCTGCACTCCACCCAGACAAAACCACCCACCACCACACCCCATGCACAGATACAGCACTGTTGCACCACACACACACACAAAGGTGAGATAAAGTGTCGCCCACCTCCTCTATTTCTTGTGTTGCACGGTACACAGAGCCTGGTTTGTTGGTTTGTCTACATATTTCTACTTTGAGTTTGTTATGATTTATTCTGTATTTATTCTGTATTTGGCATTAACCTTTAAAAAGGAGATAGAGCAGCTTTTAAACTAGATAATAGGGGAAAGCCGACAGTCGCCCAAGAGCGCATGGTTCGGAAGAATGTATCCTTGAAGGATACTACAAAAAGCAGAGAGGTTCCAAAAAAGAGTAAAGTAGCCCAAATGCCCTCGAGTATGGAGCAGACAGAACTTAAAGATCCCAAATTACCCATGTCTACCAATAGCCAAATTAATATGAATAAAATACAGTCTCTAAAATGCTTGTATGCAAATGCTAGAAGACTACAAAACAAGATGGGAGAGTTAGAATATATAGCACTAAACGAGAGGTTAGATATGATTGGAATATCAGAGACATGGTGGAAGGAGGACAACCAGTGGGACACTGTGATACCTGGGTACAAACTATATCGTAATGATAGAGCTGACCAAATTGGTGGAGGGGTTGCGCTCTATGTTAGAGAGGGCATTGAGTCAGAAAGGATTAAAGTTTTGCAAGAAACAAAATTTGCTGTAGAATCTCTATGGATTGAAATTCCATGTAAAAAGGGGAAGGCGATGGCAGTGGGGGTGTACTATCGTCCGCCTGGCCAGAATGAACAAATGGATGATGAAATGCTCAAAGAAATCAAGGAAGCTAGCAAAAGTTACAGTGCAGTAATAATAATGGGTGATTTCAATTACCCCGGCATCGACTGGGTCAGTGTCACAACAGGACATGCTAGGGAGATAAAGTTCCTAGATGAAATAAATGACTGCTTCTTGGAGCAGCTGGTTCATGAACCAACCAGAGGGGAAGCAATATTAGACCTAGTCCTTAGTGGAACACCAGATGTAGTGCAAGAGATAAGGGTGTTGGGGCCACTTGGCAATAGTGATCATAGCATGATCACCTTTGATTTAATTAGTGGAGGAGGGATAGTAAGGAAATCCACAGTACTACCCTTTAACTTTCGAAAGGGAGACTATGATAAAATGAGGAAAACAGTTAAGAAAAAACTAAAAGGAGCAGTTGCAAAGGTTAAAGACGTACATCAAGCTTGGGTGTTGTTGAAAAATACTATCTTGGAAGCCCAGACCAGCTGTATTCCACGCTTTAAGAAAAGTGGAAGGAAGTCCAAAAAACTGCCAGCATGGTTTAAAGGTGAGGTCAGAGAGGCTGTTGTTGCCAAAAAAGCATCTTTCAGGAAATGGAAAAAAGAGCCAAACGATGAAACTTGGAAACAGCACAGGCACTGGCAAGTCAAATGCAAGGCATTGATAAGGCAGGCAAAGAGAGAATTTGAGAAGAAGCTTGCTGCGGAAGCAAAAACGCGAAATAAAGACCTTTTCAAGTACATTCGTAGCAAAAAACCTGTGAGAGAGTCAGTTGGTCCATTAGATGATAAAGGGGTTAAAGGAGCACTAAGAGGCGACAAGGCGATAGCGGAGAGACTGAATGAATTCTTTGCTTCGGTCTTTACTGAGGAAGATGTAGGGATGTTACCCATGACTGAAGTGGTATTTAAAGGTGTAGAAGAATTGAAGGAAATATCGATACATCGGGAAGATGTCTTACAACTATTAGATAAACTGAAGAGTAGCAAATCACCTGGGCCGGATGGTATACATCCAAGGGTGTTGAAAGAACTGAAATTTGAGATTGCAGACCTGCTATCAGTAATCTGTGAACTATCATTAAAATCATCTCTAATACCTGAGGATTGGAGGATCGCCAATGTAACACCAATTTTTAAAAAGGGTTCGAGGGGTGATCCGGGAAACTACAGACCAGTGAGCCTGACATCAGTACCGGGAAAAATGGTAGAAACCATCATAAAGAATAAAATTACTCAGCATGTAGATAGTCACGACCTAATGGGAGACAGCCAACATGGCTTTAGACAAGGAAGATCTTGTCTTACTAATCTGTTATGTTTTTTTGAAGGAGTGAATAAACAGGTGGACAAAGGTGAGTCGGTTGATATTGTGTATCTGGACTTTCAGAAAGCCTTTGACAAGGTCCCTCATGAGAGACTTTTGGCAAAACTAAAGAGTCATGGGATAGGAGGCAGTGTACTACTGTGGATCAGGAACTGGTTAAAAGATAGAAAGCAGAGGGTAGGGCTAAATGGCCAATTTTCCCAATGGAGAAAGGTGAATAGTGGTGTACCCCAGGGATCTGTGCTGGGTCCGCTGCTTTTTGACATATTCATAAATGACCTGGAAAGTGGAATAACAAGTGAGGTTATCAAATTTGCAGATGACACAAAACTATTTAAAGTTGTTAAAACCCAGGAGGATTGTGGAAAATTGCAAGAGGATCTTGATAAATTGGAAGACTGGGCATCAAAATGGCAGATGAAATTTAATGTGGAGAAGTGCAAGGTTATGCACCTAGGGAAGAACAACCCAAACTATGGTTACATGATGCAAGGTTCCACATTAGGAACCACCACCCAGGAAAAAGATTTAGGCGTCATTGTGGATACCTTGTTAAAACCCTCGGCCCAGTGTGCAGCGGCGGCCAAGAGAGCAAATAGAATGCTAGGTATGATAAGGAAAGGAATGGAAAATAAAACAAAAGATATTATAATGCCTCTATATCGTTCCATGGTGAGACCGCACCTTGAATATTGTGTGCAATTCTGGTCGCCGTATCTTAAAAAGGATATAGCGATTTTAGAAAAGGTTCAAAGAGCCACCAAAATGGTAAAGGGGATGGAAGGCTACTCCTATGAAGAAAGGCTAAAAAGGTTGGGGCTCTTTAGCCTGGAGAAGAGACGGCTGAGGGGAGATATGATAGAAGTCTATAAATTAATGAACGGAGTGGAACGGGTAAACGTAGATCGATTGTTTACCTTATCAGAATATGGAAAGACTAGGGGACATGCAATGAAGCTACAGGGTAAACTATTTAAGACTAATAAAAAAAATATTTTTTCACTCAACGTGTAATCAAACTCTGGAATTTGTTGCCGGAGGATGTAGTAAAGGCTGTTAGTGTAGCTGGGTTTAAAAAAGGTTTGGACAAGTTCCTGGAGGAAAGGTCCATAAACCATTATTAAGAAGGGACCCAGGATATCAATACTTGAACCAGTACAAGCATTGTGGAACCTGTGTCCCTTGGAGAAACTGCTAGGTACGTATGTCCTAGATTGGCCACTGTTGGAAACAGAATGCTGGGCTTGATGGACCTTGGTCTGACCCAGTATGGCATATCTTATGTTCTTATGTTCTTATAAAGGTGAGATAAAGTGTCGCCCACCTCCTCTATTTCTTGTGTTGCACGGTACACAGAGCCTGGTTTGTTGGTTTGTCTACATATTTCTACTTTGAGTTTGTTATGGTTTATTCTGTATTTGGTGAGGGTCTAACTGCGTTTTGCCTATGTGACTGAGAACAAATGTTCTGTTAGCATGGTATTTCTGTGTAGGATCTGTAGTAATCTGGCTTGTTCAGTTTTGCGAATAGGTGTAAGGATGTTCTAAGGCCCACTATAATATTTATGGTGCTGCTCTTTTCTGGGAAGGCTCCTTATGGTGTTAATTTTTAGAAGATGGTGATGCTTTGGTATGGTAGATTTGCATTATAAGTCTTCAGTGACTTGTGTAGGATTTTGTGCTAGTTCACAGTCTGCCTGGTACTGGAGAGGCTGTTAATGAGATGACACCGGAAACAGATTTTTTTTTCTTGTATGTTGGGTTCTATGGTGAAATGTCTTAGTTCTGCTCTGCACCTACTGTAGAAGGAGGGGTTTCATTGGACGCAAAATAGATGTTGAAAAAGGGAGAACCCTAGTGCAGTTTCTAATGCCAAAATAAAATTAGTTATAATTTATTTTGGTGTTAGAAACTGCGCTGCGGTTCTCTTTTTCTTTTGGTCCCTTGGTATGTGAGCATCTTACATCTCCATTGTCTTTTAAATATATATGAACAGGTATCGTTAGTTTTTTAATCTTAGAGTGCCAGGCTAAACAATTAAGCAGCTACATTTTTGCTGCATTTTAATTATATAGCCTGGTAATAGTTGCTTTCCTTTTTTTTGGCAAAGTCACTGAATGAGTACCTCTGCTCCCTCTTTGAGTATCCCTCGCCTGTTTGATATACTGGCCTCCTATCCATCTAGTGTTTTTCTTAAGATAACCATCATGAATATGCAAATAGGTCACCCCATCGTTTTGCCGCCCCCAAATGAAGCAGTCAAACTATGTCCATGAGCTGAACATCCCCCCAGACCGCAGGAAAGACGCTTGGATAAATCTGACCCTGGCCGCGATATTCAGCCACTAACCCGATAACTAAACTGCGCAGTTAAAACAGATCAATGGCTGTACTAACTTTATGCAGTTTAGCTATTAGGATAGCGACTGTATATCGCCGCTGAATGGATAGTTGCTGGGACTGCTGGCGAAACTAGATATTCAGCGCCAGATGCCAGAAAGCCTCTAGTGCTGAATATCTGGTTTTAATTTTGATGGCGGAAGCCAGGTGCGCTAAAAGCGCTTAACACCGCCACCGCTGGATATCAATCCCTAAGTCTTTGCAAACAAACTTTTTTTTTCTGTTTTATATGTTGAGTACATTTTAAACATGTTGATGGTAATTTTATGAGAT
Source organism: Ichthyophis bannanicus (assembly GCA_033557465.1). Taxonomy (NCBI): domain Eukaryota; kingdom Metazoa; phylum Chordata; class Amphibia; order Gymnophiona; family Ichthyophiidae; genus Ichthyophis; species Ichthyophis bannanicus. The sequence continues at coordinate 36,536,077 of CM066051.1, read as the reverse complement.
GTTTATTTTCTGGCCCTAAGAATGCAAGCAAATGACAGTATTTTAGTCCTTTATGCATGCAAGTGTTCATATACATGGAAAAATGGGCATAAAAATAACATGTAGTTATTGGATGCTGCATACCTTCTCTGTGGGCATGCACATCAGTGAACTATGGGCAGAGCATGGGTGATGTGAGCAAGTATGCACCTTGATTTTAAAATCTGATCGTTTACGCATGTACTTGCAAAATGTAGGTGCGTTTATTTACACCAGCGGTATTACTCCTACCAGGAACGCTTCCTCTTAACCCCAGTTATAGACGCCCACATGCACTTTAGTCAGCCAGGGGCAAAAGATTTTCAGATATGTCAGTTTACCTGGACACACTGGCATTTACTTGAGTAAATGCCTTTGAAACGTTCCCTACGTTTGCCTATCTCTATTCAAAAATAAACTAAAAAGGGACAGAGGGGTTCTTATCCTCCGTTAGCTTATCTCAAAAAGTAACAGAGCAGTCGCACGTATACAAGTATTAGCTGAAGAAAGCAATCTTACAGAGGGACTCTCATGTCTTGAGGAGAACAGCAGATTTGGTATAGAATACATTCTGAGCTTCCTCTTCCATTGCCACTCTGCAGTAACTGAGTGAAAAAATCGATACTCATTCAGAAGAAGTACTATGCTGGGTCACTAATGGTTTACTGAGCCCAGTATCCTGCCTCCAATGGTGGCCAGTCCAGGTTACTTGTCAGTACCTGGCAGATCCTAGTAAGAAAGTCCATTCTGTATTGCTTATTCCCAGAGGTAACAGGTGCACAAGCCCAAGTTTGTCTGGCTTAATAGGTAATAGACCGAACCTACAGAAACTTGTCCAAACCTTTTGTAAATTCATATTACTATAAAGTGAGGCAGGAAATGAGTTGGGAGTAAGGGAGCAGTCGCACAAACATACACGCAGGGAGCATCAAAAAGGGTCATTCTTACATGGGAGCTTTGTTAGACAATTTAGAATTTGTCCATGGATCTTTTAAAAACCCTATATGTACCATTTCCACAGCAGACTCTTCGGATCTAACCCCTGACCTTTTGCTGCGCGTTAAAGTAGAGGATGATACTTGTGTGAGTAACCAGCAAGACCCAGACAGAGACAAAGACATCATGAACCTCGGCAAAGGTGAGTGAGAGTTAACCTCCAGGGAGGACCACCGAATCGCTCAGAAGCTATGGAGTTTATCCTTAAATTCTTGGCTCATAATTTTCCTTCTATAATTCACTTTATGCTGGCTTGTGACCTTAAATTATCTCCCTGTGCTTCAGGACCAATTTCCAGCTCTGTCACTGAATCGGGGTGTGTCTCCACACCTGTTTCTGGCATTCAGACACCAGACTCTTTGATACCTCTGGAGCAGGACGAAGTATCATCTTTCGATATTGACCCACGCCTGGACAGAGGAGGTGAACATTCTCCCGACCCCTGCTTTCCACTCTCTCTAGGTGCTCTGATGACATCCCAAACAAAGAGAATTGATCAGATCAGGGACAGTAGAGAGAGATTTAAGAAATACAGGGCCCGATAGTCAAAGCGATTAACTGCATTAGTGCTGCTGAACATCTGCAGGTACCATCACTAAATGCCCTGGTGCTAGTCAGCTAGCCTTGGGGCAGAACGGAGGCAGCACCTGGCGATAAGCGGGCAGAGGCTGGTTATCCCTTGGCAGCGAAAGTCAGGCAGCTTAAAGTTGTCCTAACTTTCGCCACTGAGGCTAACCGTACAGTGCCTCAATATCACTACTGCACATCTGGGTCTGAATATCTGGAGCTACAAGGCTGACCCAAATATTCAGTGCTGCTGGTCGGATATAGTACCGGCATTGAAAATCTGCTTCAACCTTCAGTGGCGATGGCTAGTCACTTTACAAGGGCTAGCTGCCACCGCTGAATATTAGGGCCACTGACTGTTACAGATGAGGCTGCTGGAGCAGCCTCATCTGTAACAGTCTGTGGCCCTAATAATCCCAGTCTTATGAGATACAGAGAACCCCAGGAAGTGCAGCTGAGGGCTAGTGAGATAATATTAGGAGAATATTAGCTGTGACGGAGTCTTTTGACTCTTATACTCTCTAGAGAACATGGCGCTTAGTAGCTGCAGAATATCGGTTGTTGTAGAGTGGTCCCGGTCTTTTGCCACTTATATATTTAAATCTGACGCCTCATTACATTGCAGTCCTTTTTTTTTTTTTTTTTTTTGTTCGCAGCAGACCATCCGATCATCACATCTGTCTTCTCGCTGAGTAGTACAGAGCAATCGTCCTATCCCAGGAGCTGGCAGCAGCTGGAACAGAAATGCAGTAATGAGACCCCAGCAGCTGGTAATTCCTAGCCGCTCACCTCTGGAGCATTTTACTGTTTTAGAGGGCTCCTTTCCATAGACTTCAGCACGGTTGCCTGCTTAAATATATCACCCCTAAATGCTTCACAGTCATCCCTTTCCCAGCCACATCACTCATCTCCAGATGCTTCAGTGGCAGAAGTAGGATTTGAACCTTAGTTTCTCTGGGTCTCAGCTCATTAATCTAACCTCGGGGTTCTCAACCCAGACCTCGGGACACAGCTAACCAGTCAAGCTTTCAGGATAACCACAATCAATATGCATGAGAGAGATAGCATAGTTACTCACCTGTAACAGGTGTTCTCCAGGGACAGCAGAAATGAGTCCTCACTTATGGGTGACATCAGCACCAACGGAGCCCACGCAGAGCATTTCCCCAGCTTTCAAAGAAAGCCTTTGGGAATGCCAGCACACATGCATGGTCCCCTTCCCACACAAGGGTACCATAGCTATAGCCCCTCCAAGAAGATGGCAAAAATATACAGCAACTCCAAGGGGAGGAGGGAGGGTTGTGAGGACTGATTTCCTGCTGTCCCGGGAGAACACCTGTTACAGGTGAGTAACTACACTTTCTCCAGGAACAAGCATGAAGTCAGTCCTCGCATATGGGACTCCCTAGCTACAGGCTACAGAGGATCTGTAGAAAAAGGCACGGCATCGCCATGAGCAGTTGCCAGTGAAGGTCGAAGGCAACCAGAGGACCCTGGGTCCATGGAACACCATGCTCCCGGGTAGCCGGAACAAGAAGCGTCGGAGAGCAGGAGTTGCTTAAACCCCGAACAGATCATGGAGTACAACCTGGCCGAAGGCAGCATCCCGATGGGACTCCTTCTCCAGGCAGTAATGCACCGTGAAAGTGTGAGTGGAAGACCAAGTGGCAGCGCAGCAGATGTCTGCCAGTGATACCAAGGGCAGACTAGTGACAGACATCGCCATCGCTTGGACATTGTGAGCTGTGTCTTGGCATTCCAGGGGGAACCCGGCCTGGGTCTAGGCAAAGGCAATGCAGTCCGCCACCCAGATGGACAAGGTATGCTTGATGACCGCCAGTCCCAAGCAGCTGGGGTCGAAGGAAATGAAGAGCTGCCCGAATCTGTGGTGTCCTGAGTCTGCTGCAGGTAAAAGGAGAGAGCCCTCTTACAATCCAGGGTGTGGAGAATCGCCGACTTCTCCTTGGCGTGGGGCTTCTGGAAGAAAGTGGGCAGCACTATCTCTTGACTGAGATGAAAATCAGAGACAACTTTTGGAAGGAACTTGGGGTGAGTCTGCAGGACTACCCGGTTCTTGTAGAACCTTGTATATGTGCCTCGGCCATCAGCACCTGGAGTTCACTGACTCTCTGGGCAGAGGTGAGAGTTAGCAAGAAGGCCACCTTCCACGACAGGTGCCGCAGCGGGCGGTAGCCATGGGCTCAAAGGGCGGCTTGGTCAACTGCGCCAGGACCAGATTGAGGTCCCATTCTGCTGAAGGAGAGCGGGTAGGGGGCCTGGAAAGAAGCAGGCCTCGCATAAAACAAGAGATAAGCGGTAGCCCCAAAAGAGGTTTGCCCTCGATGGGGTGGTAGTTCACTGAGATGGCACTCAGGTGAACCCTGACTGAGTTAGACTTCAGTCCAGACTGCGAGAGGTGGAGAAGGTAATGCAAGATCAAACTATGAAAATGGGTCCACTCGGAGCTCCGAGCACCACATCAAGAACCAATGCCACTTGAAGGCGTAAGCTCGTCTGGTCAAATTCTTTCAAGAGGCCAAAAGAATGTCCTCGATCTCTATGGGGAGATGGTAGGAGGCTAAGGCGACCTGCTCATCCGCCAAGCTGTGAGGGACAGGGACCTCAGATTGGGATGAAGAAGGAACCCCTCCTCCTGCGTCAGCAGCTCTGGTGAGAACCCGAACGGGACTGAGGGTGGCTCCATCAAGAGACGGAGCAGCAGGGGAAATCAAGGCTGTCTGGGCCACCTCAGGGCTATGAGGATCATCGAGGCCCTGTCCTGCTAGACCTTGAAAAGCGTCCAGGTGATGAGGGGTATGGGGGGGGGAGGCATACAGTAACCCTGTACCCCGTGAGATGAGGAAGGTGTCGGGGGCCACTGCCCGGGTGCAGGAGGGGACCGCAGAACTGAGGAAGCTGCGAGTTTGCCAGGCTGGCAAAGATGTCCAGGTCCAGAGTCCCCCAATGCTGGAAGAGCCGCTGCACCGTTCGGGGACACAGGCACCACTTGTGCAGCTGGAGGACCCTGCTGAGCCGGTCTGCCAATGTATTGTCCTGACCCGGGAGGTAAGTGGCCCGGATGGTCATGCCCTGGCTCACCGCAAAGGCGCACAGGGCTGTTGCCTCTGAACAGAAGCTGTAGGAGCTGGTGCCCCCATTTGGTCACAAAGAACATCATGACCTGGTTGTCCGTCTGGACCAGCACCGCTCGGTACTGCAAATGGTCCCTGAAGACCTGGAGAGCAAGGCGAACTGCCCGGAGTTCCAGCAGGTTGATTTGCTCTGGGACTCCTCGAGGGACCAGACCCCTGAGTGCGCTGTCACTCGTAGTGGGCTTCCCAGTCCGTCAGGGAGCTGTCCGTGGTCAAGACCTCCTGATGAGCCAGGGCTTGGAAGGGCATACCGTGAAACAGGTTTTGAAGATCCTGCCACCAAGCCAGAGACTCCATCATGCTGGGAGAGACTGAGATGGGGTCTCTAAGGCGGCCAGCCGACTGCGCCCATTGCGTGTGGAGGCACCACTGCGTCGCCTGCATGTTGAGATGGGCGTTGGGCACGACATGGACCGTGGAGGCCATGTGGCCAAGAAGACAAAGCATTGTCCGAGCTGGGACGGTGCCACGGCACCGCACCTCGGATGCCAGGGACACAAGGCAGTCCGCCCTGTCTTGAGGAAGAAAAGCCATGGCTCATAGGGTGTCAAAGCGAGCCCCAATGAACTCCAAGGACTGAACTGGAGTGAGGTGGGACGTTGGGTAATTGATTATGAACCCCAACTGCTCCAGGAGGCCAATGGTGCGGTCCGTGGCCTGCCTGACTTCGGAGGCCATGCCTCCTGTTATGAGCCAGTCGTCTAGATATGGATAGACGAAGGTGTCCTGCAACCGCAGATGGGATGCAACTACAGCCAGGCACTTTGTGAAGACCCACAGGGCGGATGAGAGCCCGAAAGGGAGCACCTTGTTCTGGTAATGGTTTCCCTGAACCATGAAGTGAAGGTACTTTCTCTGTTTGGGGTGGATGAGGATGTAGGTGTAGGCATTCTTTAAGTCCAAGAAGCATAGAAAATCACCCTGCTGGAGTTAGGGCAGTAACGTTCCAAGGGAGAGCATGTTGAACTTCTCCCGCACCAGGAACCTGTTGAGACTCCACAGTTTGAGGATGGGCTGGAGACCCCCTGTCCGCTTCAGGATGAGGAAATATCGGGAGTAAAACACCTGTCCTCGAAGGTGCATTGGGACTGGTTCTACCGTGCAATCCTTGAGGCGGCCTGCTAGCTCCTGACTCAGGAGGGCCTGATGCTGGGGAAGCCGATGTGGCTCCCCGGGAAAGTACGGAGGGGAGCCTGGTACAAGTGGAGACGAAAGCCCTCCTGAACGACCCAGGCATCGGTGGAGATGGACTCCTACATGTGGGAGAAATGGACCAGATGCCCCCCAAAGGATAGCTGCCCTGCTGGAGAGGGAAAGGGTATGCCGATGGCATTAAAACCCCGAAGTTGGCTGAGCCGGAGCAGGGGTTTGGGTCTTGGGGCTCTTCGGCTTGTGAGGGCCATGACCCGTGGACTTGCCCTGGCTGCCCTGAACAGGGATTGAGGTCAGAAGGAAGGCCGGGTAGCCCTGGTACAGGAGCTCCTTCCGCTGGAAGAAGGGCTTCTTGCTCTAATGCTTCTTTCTGGGGAGGGAGGAAGTTTTACGGGAGAGGCGAGTGCGAGTCATGTACTCTGTCTCAATCTCCGCAACCTTGTTCTCCATGGGCTTGCCAAATAGCTGTTCCCCGAGGCAGGAGATGTCCAGCAGCTTCTCCTGGACCCACTGTTCCAGGTCCGAGGCCTGGAGCCAAGCCTGCCAGCAGACGCCGATGCCAACCACCGCCACCCGGGCAGAAGACTTGAGGCCATTGTACGCTGCTCGCAAGAGGTACTTCGAGCATTTCCTGACGGACTTTGAGAGGGCTTGAAAACGCCGGAGATGGTCTCCTTCAAGGCCCACCACGAAGCCTCCGAGCTCTCTAGTGAGATCACGGAACATCCCAATGTATAATTTGTAAACTTGGATGTGGCATGACAACATGGAGCCCTGATAAGCCTTGCGCCCGAGGGCATCGAGTGTATGAGACTCTCTGCCGGGGGGACTGATGAATGAGTCTTTGGGCTCTTCCGCATGGCCGATTCGACCACCATCGAGGTGTGGGGAAGCTGGGCTTTCTGAAACCCCAGACCTCACTGGATCTTATACATAGCGTCCAGGCGCTTGCTCACAATCGGGAGAGAGGCAGGGGTCTCCCACATGTGGAGTAGAGGTGGTTCAGAATGGGAGGAACCGGTACCGAGAGAGCATCCCTTGGAAGAGCTTTGTATTGCAGGATATCAAGCTCCTCAGCACGGGGCTCCTCCTCCAATTCAGTGGCAAGCGCGAGAGCCTGTGCCATGTCCCGGATGAACTCCAAGAAGGTGGTGTCCTCAGGAGGTGACCAATGCTTCTGGATCAGAGGGAAGGTCTCCACTTCAGACTCCCAGTCTGAGTAGTCCGTGGAGGACTCAAGGTCGGGCAGCTCAAGAGGGTCAGTGACCTGTGCCGGGTCTCCAAGGCCAAAACTTGCCCGTAGCTGGAGGTGCTTGCCCGTGAAGATCTCGCACCCGAGGAACGGGATGGAGATCGAGACCCTTGCTGAAAATTCTCACGAGGCTTCTGGCACTTAGAGGTCACAACAGTGGCCCTGGGAGTCCTCAAGGTTGAGATCCCTGCAGTCTCGAGGTGCATGCCAGAGGGGCCGGGCATCAGTGCCTGCTGGGCAGCGAGGAACACAGAAACACTGCGTTCTAAGGCCAGCATATGGGCTTCCCACTCGGGAGTGGGGCCCTGTGACACCGATGCCAGGGTGTCAGGGTCAGGTGACTAGGAGGAGAGGGGTCCTCACCAGAACAACTCTCAGGAAACCAGGCGCCTTCGCTGGAGGCCTCCGAATCGATTTGAGGCACCTTACTGGGCCGCTCCCTCTCCAACTCCAGAGACTGCCGAGGGGGGCTGAGAGACCGGGCGCGTGACCTCTCACACTTGTTTGGTGCCATTGACAGTCCTTGCAGCCTTCTTCTTCTTCTTCTGCTTGCATTCAGGCAACCCTTGGTCAGAGTGTCGCCGGGGCTGGGGAGGAGCCTTAGGAGACTCCAGAGCTGGCATAGCCAAAGAGCGGGAGGCTACCGGGGATACTGGGGCTGCCTTATGGAAGAGATCATCCAGCTTCTGCTTACGACTCTGGATGGCCTTGGAGGACTTCTTACAGAGGGAGCATAGCTCTGGGTCATGGTTGGCTCCTAGACACCAAAGACAACAGTCATGGGTGTCTGTAAGTGACATGTTTTTGGAGCATCTATCACATTTCTTAAAACCGGAGGCCATTGGGGACAAAAAGGACCCCTGCGAGGTCGAAAAGCCTTGACGCGGCCAGCAGTTAAAAAAGGTGCAAAGCGTGGTAAGGGCAAAAAAGAAAAACCCCGAGACCAGGGCCAAAGCAGAGATACTGGCGAGACAGGGGCAGAGTACCGGCGAGACAGGGGCAGAGTACCGGCGAAGGCTGGTAGAGCAAAAACTGGTTGGAAACAGAAATCTTTTTCCGGGGACGAGACGCACGTCTGAAGGGCTCTGTGGAAAAAGGGAGACTAAGTAAGATGGTACTCTTGGGCAAGAAGGGGGCCATGCATGCGTGGTGGCATTCCCAAAGGCTTTCTTTGGAAGCTGGGGAAATGCTCCGTGTGGGCTCCATCGGTGCAGATGTCACCCATATGTGAGGACTGACTTCCTGCTTGTTCCTGGAGAATTGCATGTACTGGTTCCATTGTGTTCACATCTTTCTCATGCATATTCATTGTGGTTATCATGGAAACATAACTGGCTAGGTGTGTTATGATTAAGAACCCCTGCTCTAACCACTCGGACACTTCTTCCCTCCTAACTATATCCTTGCCTTACAGAGACTTCAGGGACGTCACCCTACCAGCCACATCAGTCACCTCTAGAGACTTCAGTAATATATCACTTCCCTCCATGGATTGGAATAGCATTCTCCTGCTGACCATATCATGCACATCCATAAATTAGCGGCAGCCTTCTCCTAGCCACATTGCCCCCCACCCCCACCCCCTTAGACTTTTATGGCTTCTTTGTCATTCTCTCTATAGATTTAAGTGACATCACTCACATCTTTTGTAACCGTGCTGGCCTCATCTTAACCATTTTAACTCATCTTTATAGCCTAGAATGGCATTCCTTTCCTTAGCATGTCGCTCATTTTCAGTGGCATCCCCCCCCCCCCCTAATCACATTATGGTATTTTCTAATGCTTGAGTGTCTGCATAAGAAGGGAAGCTTTAGAGGAATTGTACTTTTCCTGTTTCTTTAATTCATTTTCCATTCTCTAAGTAATTGAGTGTTTCATTCCTAATCCAACAGAGACTGGAGCCAGGACAAGCAGCACAGCAAAGACGTTTCCAGAAGACTCTACTCCATCATTGGGTGTGGACTCTACTGTTCATTCCACTATAAGTGGCCTAGGAGAGGGGCCTAGGTCCAGCAACCAGGGTGGAGAGAAATCCTGGAAGACGGAGCAGCCTCTACAGATCATGTATGTTGATGAAGCACCCTCCATCTGGTCTGCGCCAGAGAAGACTTTTGACAGCTCTTCTCCTCAGCACGAACTGGCCCTGGGGAAAGTCATCTGCCCAAATAACCAGCACTCCAAAAGCTTTGGGTTGAACACAGAGCTCAGGACTGACCTGGGGAAGAGGCCCTTCAAGCTGACTGCATGTGAAAGGAACCTTCATCAGAACCCAGAGCTGAAGGGCCACTTGAGAGATACCCCTGGGGAGACACTATACAAATGTGCTGAATGTAGGAAGATTTTCAGCCACAGGCTAGATCTTAAGGCCCATGAGAACACCCATGTGGTGGAGAGAATGCACAGATGCACTGAGTATAGGAAGAGCTTTGGCCAAAGCACGGATATAAGGGTGCATGACCGGTTCCATGTGACACAGAAGCCCTACAAATGTGCCCACTGTGGGAAGGGCTTCAGCCAGGGCACAGACCTTAAAACTCACCTCAGCATGCATGCCACAGAGAAGCTGTACAAATGTGCTGAATGCGGGAAGGGCTTCAGCCAAAGTCTAGACCTCAAAGTCCACGAGAGGATCCATGCGGCAGCAAGGCCATATAAATGTGGCCTGTGTGAGAAGAGTTTTGGGGACATGGCAAGCCTCCTCCAGCACAAGCGGAGCCATGCAGATGATCTCCAGCATCTCTCACCTCCATTTCAGCAGGCCAAGACATACAAATTCATTGAATATCGGAAGGCCTTTGTGCCGAGGGCTGCCCACCCCAAGCTCCCAAGAGCCCCAACGGAAGAGCGGCCCTTCCCCTGTGCCGTTTGCGGAAAGAGCTTTGGCAAAAAGCATAACCTGAAGGTGCATGAACGGACACACACCGGGGAGAGACCATATGGCTGTATAGAATGTGGGAAGCGGTTTATCCATAAACATCATCTAATCAAGCACTATCGTGTCCACAGAGCTTGACCTCAGGGATGGACGTTAATGGATGTGCACATGACATGGAGAAACTTTGCATCTGGTGCTACCCATGAAAAACCCTGTCACAGTGATAGATCCTATGCGTACATAATGGTTTTTTTCATCTCCAAGGTGGTTCATCCCATCGTACCTTAAACTGACAGGAAGATCAACCAATGATGAGGTTGCACACAAGTTTCAAGACCAGTCAAGGTCCCTTTCTTACAGATCAAGCCAAGATGGCCTTGAATGGTGAAATGACTTAAGCTTCTGAAAACCTACATATCTCATTCCTTTTGACTTTTTAAAGGAGACATGACTCTTTAGGATAATTCATACCAGAGAAGGTTAGCGTGCACAATTTAATATCCCTTACTTCAAATGTTCCCCTCTCTACCTTTGATGATTCTTTGGCTAATGCCTGGGTTAGGAGGTTGCATTGCAGCTCCTGTACCAGACCTGCAGTTCATCAATCCTCTCCAACACAGAAACAGTAGATCTGGGTGCTTGGCCTAAGGCCTTTTCCCTTTCTGTAGCCCACAGTGCCAGTCTTGGCTATTAATGAACTGCTGCATCCATCCCTCCCATTTCCAACCACATGGATCAATTCACCAGGCACCTACTAAGGGCTGCAGACCTTGCTTGGGTCCCACCCTTTCTTAACACAGATGCATCATCTTCCAGTCTCTTGGATATCCAATAAGCCTCGCCATGTGATGTATATACTATGAGTCGGTAGGGGCTGGGAGGATATCCGAGTCCCTGGACCCTCCTGTGTGCCAGATCAGAACGTAAACTCCTTGGAGGTGGGGCAGCGTAACTGTGTCAGCTAACTTGTTCGTCCTGTGTACACCAAGGACTGCTGTACAAATGAGAAACAATAGTGTTGGAATAAATATGTGGTTTCTATTTATTTCTTTTGGAAACATATACATTGAATAGTCTGCTCAGGGACCAAGAATAAGGATGGTACGATCTGCTAATGCTATCCAAGATCAAGACTCTGGTCCTAGGTGCCTGCTCATGGGTACTCTGGATTCTTGAGCTACCCCAATATCAGATCAACCCCCCAGTGTCCCCTCTGTCTCACATCTCAGGTTCAGGAGACTGAAGAACAGATATGAGAGGCCAACCTGAGGTGCACAAGCACCCAGTGTGCTCATAGTGTTGGCACCTGTGCCTGGGATTTATTAATTAGTAAAATACTGGGAGCAAATGGCAGAGCAAAAACAGCAGTGACCATAGCTGGGCAAAGTAGTGTGATTGCCGTGTTAGTCCACTTTAATGGTTGCTAAATAAAAAGGGGGGAAAGGTGATGCCTTTTTATTGGGCTAACCTATTACAGTTTTGGACTAACTTTCAAAGGATAAAACCTTCTCCTTCAGGTCAGGATAGTATGAGCAACAGATGACACTACCATCATATATGAGTGAAACACAAAAGCATCCCATTGACCATCGTAGAAAAGGGGGGGTGGGTGAGAGAGATGCATGGATGATCAGAAGGTAACCAGGACACACATTAGCAATGAGAAAGGGGATAGGAGTGGGACAAAGTGTTTCATCTTTCCTCTGTATAAGGCACTCGCCAGACCACATTTGGAGTCCAGCGTTCAGTTTTGGGCATGCCACTTCTCATGAAGCATCTCCACATGTTGAAATAGAGAGAGGGGGGTCTCCAATAGGGACCCAGGAGCTTATGTACACTGATTGTTCAAGCCAGAATTACGTATGTTAGGAGGGAGACAAAACAGCAGTGAAGAAATGATTTAATTACACTATAAACGAGTACACTATACTGTAGTAAAAGCTGTTAGTGTAACTGGGTTTAAAAGAGGGTTGGACAAATTCCTGGAGGAAATATCCATAAACCATTGTTAAATTGGAAATCGCCTACTTTTCCCTAGGATAAGCAGAATGGAATCTGTCCACCTTTTGGAAAATGGATTGGCCACTGTTGGAAACAGGATACTGGCTTTGTTGGAGCACTGGTCTGACCTAGTATGGCAGTTCTTAGTTAGGCATGAGGGATGTGGATGGGGCCATTGGCATAGTTTGACAGCTTCATGGGGGGGGGGGGGGAGAGAGTAAAGGGTGGGACAATATATTTGCACATTATTTGCATATTTGTTATGGTTATCTTAAAACAAATACTAGATGGACAGGAAGCCAGTATATCAAACAGGCGATGGATGAGTTGGCACCCCTAAGATACTCAAAGAGGGAGCAGAGACTCTTAAGTGGGGCTTTGCCAAAAAAAGGGAAAGTTAAAATATTCCCAGGCTACACAATCAAAATCTCTCAAAGGCTTTCTGTGAAAGCTGGGGAGGGTTCCCATGCGAGGGCTCTGTCAGTGACGTCACCTGTAAGTGAGGATTGATTCCTGCTGCTCCTGGAGAAGGCATAGCTACTCACCTCTAAAAGGTGATCTCCGGGAACAGCAGGAATTTAGTCTTCACATATGGGTATCGTCGGTACCAACGGAGCCTGCGCAGGAACGCTTTTGGGAGCATCCCTCAGCACATGCGTGCTGCCTTCCCGCCTTTCCAACTGTCCCTCTTCAGTTAAGTTTGTAGCTGAGTGAAGGGATAGAGGGAGAGAGGAAAGAGACAAAGAGATAGACAACTCCTAGGGGAGGTGGGTGGGTTGTGAAGACTAAATTCCTGCTGTTCCCGGAGATCACCTGTTACAGGTGAGTAACTACGCTATCTCCAGGAACAAGCAGGAATGTAGTCTTCACATATGGGGACTCCCTAGCTGAAGATGCCAGGGAGATAGCCCCAGGAAGGTGCCAACCCAGAAAGATACATTGCAACATAAGTTTAAATTTGCACCTTTGCGGCTTCCTTGGTAATTTTTGATAGAGATGATTTCATTGGTGTTGACACGTAATTATTTTTTGTCGCAAGGTTTATTTTACCAGCAGATTTTTGGGATTGCCATGGGGCAACAGCAACACCTTCAATAGCCACATTGTATATGGCAGAATTTGAAGAGACTCATCTTTATGTTGCTCCTTATTTCCAATACATTCCCTTCTGGAAACGTTTTCTGGATGATATTTTCTTCTTATGGACCGGTACACCTGTCCTGTTACAAGAATTTTTGGAATGGCTAAATGGCGTTAAGACTAATCTGACCTTTACAGTGACCATAGCTGAGCATCATATAGATTTTTTGGATGTTTCTATATTCCGGGAATCTGATCAATTTCGCACCTCGTTATATCGCAAAGCCGTTCAACAGAATAGTTTGCTAACATTCCAAAGTTTTCATCCTGGTCCATTGAAGAAAGGTCTTCCTTATGGCCAATTTTTACAGTTACGGTGGCTTTGCTCTTCTGTGGCTGATTTCAAAATCCATTCAGCTGATCTTCGTAGGAAATTCCGAGATAGGGGTTACCCAGAAAAGATCATACAACAGGCGTACCGTCAGGCTGTATACACCCATCAAGAATGGTTGCTATCTGATCAGAAATCTGATAATTTTGAAGATGGATCTTCATCATCTATTGTGGGTGTTTTACCTTATATGACTTCCAGTACCGCGGTTGTAAAAATCCTTAGAAAACATTGGTTGGTGTTGGGGCTACATTCTTGTTTTCATAAACCTTTCATGGTGGCTTTTTCTCGGGGGGGGGGGTAATTTAGGAGATCTTGTGGCTCAGTCAACAGTGGTAATGGACAGGCCTTTTGTGCCATCAGTACAAAATAATGGTCATAGTACCTGTGGTGCCTGTGTCTACTGGGGGATTGAGTGGACTCATCCTTTGACTGGTCAGTCTTTCCTAAGGAAATGGGAAACTGATTGTAATACCTCCCATGTGGTTTACACTATTCAATGTCCATGTCCCCTGCTATATGTCTGTAGAACAACTCATCGGATTAAAATTTGTATAGGCGAGCATGCTTCACAACTTCGACAGAAGTCTGAAACGGCTCCGATTGTGGAACATTGTTTTGCATCGAACCATACATTTCAGGATTTCCACTGGACGGTAATCAATCATGTTCCTTTGGATCTTCGAGGAGGGGACCGAATTCAGAAACTTCAGGGACGTGAACAATATTGGATATTTCATTTAAAAACGGTACACCCGACTGGTTTGAACAAAGAAATTGATTGGTTTAGTATCATCTGACGTCATCCTGCAGGACATGGGGTTTCCCTGACTTAGTGGGTATACCCTGCTGTCTTTATTGGTTGACTTTTTGATTGATGGCAAAGTTTAGCCATTCTATGAAGCGCAGACCCTTTGAATGAATCAGCTGTTCTTCAGCGTCGTGAACGGTTATACAGAAGACATGATGGTAGCACTTGAAACAGGGTGATAGCCCAAAATGCGCACGTCGTGCTGGGTTCTTTGGAATTTTGAACCATTTGGATTGAGATAAGTGGTGGAGTTATATTCCATGTTTTGAATTTAAGTTCAGATATTCATACTTTAATTAAAAGGATGAAACCGAGTGGTGGACACAGCTTGTAGTACTTGTCCCTTTCCGGTAACATCCGACAAATACTAGTGTGGTTTCACAAAGGGGATATGGTGATTTCTAATTTATAGGCTTATATTGTGATCACTATGGACAGGACTTTTTGTGAATAACCCAGAAAGATAGGCATCCTTCCTCCCATGGATCTCTGGCATTCCACCAGGGTTGGTGGGCAGGAGTTGAATTAGATCTGAAAGAGATTTTGAAGAACAGCTTGGCCAAAGAAGGCATCCCGATGGGAGGCTTTATCCAGGCAGTAGTGGGCTGTGAATGTGTGTACCGAAGTCCAGGTGGCTGCTCGACAAATGTCATCAATAGACACGGAGTGGAGATTAGCCATGGAAGCTGCCATGGCTCTCAGGTTATGAGCTGTGACATGGCCTTGAAGAGGAAGACCCTTACTCTCATAAGCAAAGGATATGCATTGGGCAATCCATTTAGATAAAGTTCTTTTGGAGACTGGAAGTCCCAAATGACTAGAGTCAAAAGCTATAAAAAGTTGCGAGAACTTTCTATGTTGCTGTGTTCTCTGTAGGTAAAAGGCTAAGGCTGTTTTACAATCCAAAGTACGAAGGTTTCTTTCTGCATTAGAGGCGTGAGGCCTTGGAAAACATACAGGAAGATAAATTGATTGATTGATTCAAATGAAAAGGCGAAACCACCTTTGGCATAAAGTGTGGATGAGTTCTAAGAACAACCTTATCATGATGAAACCTAGTATAAAGAGAATCAGCCACTAAAGCTTGCAGTTCACTAATGCGACGTGCAGAGGTGATTGCAATTAGGAAGATGACCTTCCAAGTCAAAAACTTAAGGGCTGTAGTGGCTAAAGGCTAAAAAGGCGGCTTCATGAGCTGCCCGAGAACTAGATTTAGATCCCATGCCACCGGTGGTGGCTTAATGGGAGGTTTGGTTAACAGAAGACCTCGCCTAAATCTGGATATGAGTGGATGAGAGGAAATTGGTTGTCCATTCAGAGGCTTATAAGAAGCTGCAATTGCACCAAGATGGACTCTTACCAAGTTAGTCTTTAGACCAGAATTCGATAAGTGAAGGAGATACTCTAGTATCGATTCTAAAGGTATGACAAGGAGGTTTAATCCCTTCTTGGAGCACCATATAGTAAAACGTTTCCACTTGAAGGCATAAGATCTTCTTGTGGAAAGTTTTCTAGAAGCCTGAAGGATATCCTTTACCTGTTGGGACAGGCTGAAATCCTGGAGGTCTAAGCCTTCAGCAACCAGGCCGTGAGATGCAGGGACTGGGGACTTGGGTGCCATAGCGTCCCGTCCTCTTGGGAAAGGAGATCTGGAGCATGCCCTAACTCCAGAGGTGCAGCTTGAGAGAGATGTAGAAGCAGGGGATACCACGCTTGGCGTGGCCATCGCGGCACTATGAGAATCATGCGACCCCTGTCTCTCTGAAGCTTGAAGAGTGTTTTGGGGATGAGGGGAATGGGTGGGAAGGCATAAAGGAAGTCCTATCCCCAGTGAAGGAGGAAGGCATCCCTTGCCTGACAATAGTGAGCCAGAATCCTGGAACAGAACCGGGGAAGTTTGGCATTCAATGGACTAGCAAAGAGGTCTATGTCTGGAGTGCCCCAGAGATGAAATATCTTTGCCACCTGGTCTAGGTGGAGAGACCACTCATGAGGCAGCATTACTCGACTGAGTTGGTCTGCCCAAAGGTTTTGAATACCTGAAGATATATGTGTTTATGTTTATGTTTATTGTCTTGATTGACCGCCCTTCATTGGTAAGCAGAGCGGTTTACAAAATATATCTTCAGTACAGTGGGCACAAGGCCAGAAAAGGAAAAAGAAATTACAATTTAGTAAAAGTAAAGAAATAAGGACAGGAGAAGAGGGTCAATAAAGGAAAAGGAGAGGCTAGGAGGGAGAGAGGTTGAAGGCAAGGGAGAAAAGGTGGGTTTTCAAAGCGTGCTTGAAAGTAGGGTGATGGGGCTCGAGGCGGAGAGTGGAGGGAAGGGAGTTCCAGAGGGCCGGACCTACAAAGAAGAAAGCAGAGGAGCGGGTGGATTGGAGATGAGCATGTGAGGGGGGGGGAGAGTGAGACGGTTGAGGTGAAAGGAGCGAGGGGTGTGAAAGTAGATGAGGTCGGCAAGGTACTGTGGCGTGGTGGTGTGAAGAACTTTATGAACGAGTGTGAGAAGCTTGAATTGAATCCGGAAGGTAACGGGAAGCCAGTGGAGATGGAGGAGGAGGGGTGTGACATGGTCCCTGTGGGAGGCGGAAGAAACGAGACGAGCAGCGGTGTTTTGGATGCGTTGTAGACGAGAGAGGTGGAACTTTGATAGGCCAGAGAGAATAGAGTTAGCAAAATCGATCCGGGAGATGACGAGGGCTAGAAGCAGGGTGGCAAGAGCGGAAGGTGAGAGGAAGGGGCGAACAGCACGGATCTGCCTAAGATAAAAAAAGGAAGATTTAGACACGTGAGAGATATGGGAAGAGAAGGAGAGATCAGAGTCGAAAATTACCCCAAGGTATCGAAAGGTGGAGACCAGAGAGATGGGGGTGGCGGGGAACGAGGGGGCAAGTGACGGGGGCTGGTGACTGTGGGGGAACCAGATAGCTGTGGTTTTTGAGGGATTAAGATGCAGGCAGTTATGGGTCATCCAGACAGAGATGGCGGCAAGGCAGGAGTTGAGGGGAGTGATATCAGGACAGGCTGGGGACGTGTGATAGAGAAGGAGGATATCGTCAGCGTAGTAGAAGGCTGAGATACCAGATTGTTGGATAAGAAGTGTGAGAGGAGTCAGGAAGAGATTGAAGAGGAGGGGAGCCAGTACAGAACCCTGAGGGACCCCACAGGGGATGGGAAAGGGGTCAGAGGAGGGATAAGAAGGGGAGGAGGACAGAACAGCACCCGACCGGGAGGAAAGGAAGGAGTGGAACCACCGAAAAACAGTGCTACGGAGGCCAGCATCATGCAGCCGGGAGAGAAGAAGGGAGTGATCTACAAGGTCGAAAGCAGCGGAAAGATCGAGGGCCACCGCCACCGAGATTTCACCACGGTCGTGAGCAACATGCAGGGCATTGGTGAAGGCAAGAAGAGTAGTCTCAACACTGTGCCCAGGACGGAAACCAGACTGACGGGGGTGAAGGAAGTTGGTGGAGTCAAGGTGATGGGATAGCTGGGCAAAGACAACCTTCTCAAGAAGTTTAGATAGAAAGGGAAGGTTGGAGACTGGACGGTAGTTATTGGGGTCAAGAGGATCAAGAGAGGGTTTCTTAAGAAGGGGGCGAATGAGAGCGTGTTTCCAGGGGGAGGGAAAAGTTCCAGTGGAGAGACTGCTATTCAGGATGGTTTGAATGTAGGGGAGGAAAGACTGAGAGGGTGTCAGTAGCCAGGAGGAAGGGACAGGGTCAAGGGAGCAGAAGGTTTTGTTGGACGCAGATATAAGGTGATGAAGCTCTGTGGTGGTGGTCAGGGCAAAGGAAGACCATGTGTGGGACAGTTGTGTAACAGGGGGGGGGGGAGGCAATGGGGGGGGAGAGGAAATGGGCGGGGGATGCGAGGGTAGGGAAGCTCGTAAGGTAGAAACTTTGTTGCTGAAGGCAGAGGCAAGAAGAGAAGGGGCAGGGATAGGGTGGGAAGGTACGGAGGGGGCAGAGGGGTGCAGGGAGGTAAGAAATTTAAGGGTAGAGTAAAGATGGCGGGTCTGGTTGGGGGCAGAGGCAATGGCGTTAGAGAAGAAGGAGGACTTGGCGAGATGAATCTGGGAGCGATAATGGGAGTGCTGGGCCTTAAAGAAGGATAAGGTAACCGGAGAGGGGGACCTACGCCATTGCCTTTCGGCTTTGCGAAGTTGGGAACGAAGGAGGAGTAGTCCAGGATATACCACTAGAAGGTGAATTTGATACTCTCTGGCGAGGGCTCACAGTCGTAAAGCTTCGTTGCATAATGACAGAGAGCCTGTCCCGCCCTGCTTGTTCACATAGAACATGGCTACTTGATTGTCAGTCTGGACTAGGACTGTCTTGCAGCTGAGTTGGGCGTGGAATACTCGAAGAGCTAAATAGATTGCTCTTAATTCCAGGAGGTTTATGTGTAGACCAGCCTCCTGTGGAGTCCAGGTGCCCTGGGTAGAGAGATGATTCAGGTGTACTCCCCAACCCACCTGTGATGCATCTGTTGTTAGGGTGGCCTGAAAAAGGGGTTGATGGAAAGGAGACCACACTGTCAGATTTTCTAGTGATTGCCACCATTGGAGGAACAAAATTAGTTGTTGAGAGTTTACTATTTTGTCTGATAAATGTCCTGTGGCCTGTGTCCACTGTGTGGATAGGATCCACTGAGCTGCTCGCATGTGGAACTACATGAACTGTGGATGCCATATGTCCCAGCAACTGTAGTAGCTCTTGAGCAGTTAGGGAGGATTTCCCTGCTGTTTGAGAAGCTAGTTGCATTATGCGAAGACACCAGGCCTGTGGAAGGAAAGCCTTTGCCTGTCTAGTATCTAGACAGGCCCCTATGAATTCCAGGCATTGGGAAGGAACAAGTTGGGATCTTGGGAAGTTTATGGCAATCTACTTCCGGTGACACTGCCAAGAAAACCCAGGAGCTTCTGGGTCGCCAGGAGTCAGGACTGACTCAAAGGCACACATTGCATTTGCATTACCAACCCCAAGTATTGGAGGATTCGCATTGAGCGAGACAGTGCAGTGCTGGCCTCTGCAACTGTAGGGGCTCGAATGAGCCAGTCGCCTAAGTAAGGGAAAACGAATATCCCCAGGGTTTGCAGAAATGCAGCTACTACTGACATGCATTTTGTGAATACCCTTGGAGCTGAAGCCAGACCAAAGGGAAGAACCCTGTACTGGAAATGTTTTCCCTTGAAAAGGAATCATAAGAATTTTCTGTGATTTGGATGGATCAGAATGTGAGTGTATGCATCCTTTAAGTCTAGAGAGCAAAGCCAATCCTGGCTTTGAAGGTATGGCAGAAGAGTTCCAAGAGAAATCATTTTGAACTTCTCTCGAAACAGGTATTTATTCAATTCTCTGAGGTCTAGAATGGGTCTGTGTCCTCTTGTTTTCTTTGGAATAAGAAAATAGGGGGAGTAGAACCCTGCACCCCGTTGAAGAATGGGTACCTCTTCTATTGCCCCTTGGGCAAGAAGTGTTGAGACCTCGTGATCTAGCAGATTGTCTGCGGTGGTTTGAGAATTGAATTGCCTTAGAATTGTAGGAGGGGGCATGCTGTGAAAATGGAGTTTGTACACCTCTCCTACAATGGACAGAGTCCAATATTCTGCTATTATCTGATGCCATCTGTTGGCAAAGTGGCATAACCTGCCTGGGATATTGGAGGATTGGGGACCCCTCAGAGGCAGGAAGGCTAAGCTCTCTAGGAAGGAGTCAAAGCCCTTGAGGGGGCTGAACCTGCGGAGCTGGTTGGGCTCTCGGGCCTTTTGGCTTCTTTTGCTGTCTAGTTTGTCCCTTTTGGGCAACCTGACCCCGAGTTTGACTCTGCTGGGTATAGGAAGGATAAAATTTCCTCTTTTTGCTGAAAGAGGGTTTTTATAAGGCTTTTTGGCTGGAGTGGCTGTAGATTTTGACAATCTCTCTAGAGTGGTATTGTCAGCATATAACTCATTAGCCTTTTCCTGACAGTTCTTGCCAAAGAGATTCTCTCCCGTGCAAGGAATGTTGCCTAACTTGTCCTGTACCAAAGTCTCCAAGTCTGATGCCTGAAGCCACGCAATTTGTCGTGCCCCAATGGCAATAGCAGAGGTTCTGCTGATGCATTCAAAGCAGTCAAAGGCTGCACGATTCACAAACTTGGAGACATCTTGAGCATGCTTAACTAGAGCAAGAAAGTCTTGTCTCTTGTCATCTGGGAGAAGTGGGCTCATAAGCTCCAAATCTCCTGTAACTTCTTTGAGGAACATGCCCATATATAGTATATATGAACTGATCCTAATCAAAAGCATGGAAGCCTGAAAGGTTCGGCGCCCAAAAGCGTCCAGAGTCCTGCATTCACGACCTGGGGGATTGGATGCATGCCTCTTTTCACTTTTCATCCTATGCATGGCTGACTCCACCACCACTGAATGGTGTGGCAGCTGATTCTTTTGAAATCCAGGACATGGCGGAACTTGATACATAGTATCAAGCCTCCGAGAATGAGGAGATGTAGTCAGAGGTGTCTCCCACAGTCTGAGTATCAAGTTATGCAGAATTTCATGGACGGGCAGAATGGCTGCCTCCTTTGGAGCTTTAGGATATTGGAGAATTTCCAATTCCTTTGCTCTGGGTTCCTGTTCAGGAGCTACTGTGATTGAAAGGCCCTTGGCCACATCACAAATAAAATCCTGAAAAGACATGTCCTCCGGAGGTGACATTCTGTGTTGGGGAGAAGAGGGATCTTCTGGGAGAAACCCTCTGGTACCAGCAGAATTGTCAGAGTCTTCGGAATCTGAAGATTTAAAGTATTCCTGACCACGATGCTCATGCAAAGCATGGTCCCGGTATTGATCGAAGTCGGTATCGAGTTGATCTGGTACCGATCTGTCGATTCCAGCCAAAGATGGCATGGGAAGAATTCCCACCGGGGCCGGTATCGTCGGTACTGGTATCTGAACCGGTGTAGGTACAGACATCTGTATCGATGTCGGTACCGGTGTCCGTTGAACCATAGGTGTCAACGGTACCGCAGCTGTGAGAAGAGCTGCAATGCTGCGTTCGATAGCGAGGAACCTCTGGTCTATCGACGCTGCCGATGCCTGGGTGTTGGTACCGGTGAAAACGGCCGGGACCCCTGAGCATTGCCGTTCTTGCGAGGTCGAGGCCTCGAGAACATCCTGGAGCCCCATTGATGCTTTGGAAGCCAAAGCCTCCCACTGGGGCTTTTTTGCCGGTGTGGTTCCCTCAAGGGCAATGCCAGTGGCCTTTTGATGCTTAGCAGGAGAGCTACCTTTTGAGGACCAGCTTTTTTGTTTAGTTACTTGAGATCCATGGGAGGAAGAGGAGGCTCTTGAAGATGTCGATGCAATGGATTTGGCATCCGAAGAAAAGAGAGTACCGAGCTTTGCAGCCCGGTTCTGTCTTCCTCTCTTAGTCATCCCCATACAGGAGAGACATTCAGATGGAGAATGTTCAGGCCCTAAACATTTAAGACACCAATCATGGGTGTCAGTGATGGAAATAGTACCGCCACACTTAATACATTTTTTAAAACCACTAGTTAGTTTTTCTATGTTTCAGGAATAGGAGGCCTAATGCCCAAAATGGTGCCTAGCACCGAAAAAGAAAATTTTCTGAAGAGAAACAGTTCAAAGTATACAATTTTTGAAAAAAGAAAAGAAAAGAACCGGCGGTACTGGTAGGTGTCGCGCGGAGACAAACGTGACCACAAGAAAATAATTTTAAAGATGGAATTTTCTGCGTTGACAGGGTATGGGTCCTGTCAACTCTGCGGAAAATGAAGAACTGAAGAGGGACAGTTGGAAAGGCAGGAAGGCAGCAGGCATGTGCTGAGGTATGCTCCCAAAAGCGTTCCTATTGGATGCCGGGGAGCGTTCCCACGCAGGTTCTGTCAGTACCCAACAGACCCTCACCATTTTGCTAGCCCTTCTCTGGGCTACCTCCTCTATGTCTCTGAACTTTCAGGGGGATATTTTATTTATTTATATTCTCTTACATACCGCGCTATTCTGCATCAGTGCGGTTTACATTGAACAAACTGAAATTACATTGAACAGGGCATTATAACTTGGAGATAACTATTTTACAGGGAACATGGGCTATGGAGGGTTAAGTGGCTTGCCCAAGACCACAAGGAGCACCTGTGGGACTAGAAACCCCAGAAACGGACATGATGCTCCAGGTGTCATTTCTCTGATCAACTTGAAAAGGGCGTTGTTGTTTCCCCGTTCCTACTGGTTGTGCTTTTTCCCCATGCCTCTATAGCAGGATGCTTTGGAAGAGATAGGAGAAACATTCTGCGTCCCTCCTACAGAGATGCACCACTCAAAATTAAAGAGGGGGTGGTCTAATCTGCTTGACCTCACTAGTAGGTGTTCTTCCAAATGGGAGGGAAATATAAAAGTGCGGAAGTTAGTGTTTGAGAGGGGCTCAGAGCTCCCAGAGGGGAGGCTTCCCCAACAAAGGGATGAGGGGGCTTACCCTAACCCAGCTAGTATGAGCCTCTAGGCGCCTGAAGAAGTGGAACAGGAGTCAGAAAATCCCAGTGTTGAGTGCAAAAGAAGGAGTGAGATTTAAGGGAATGAAACAGCGACCAATGAGGGTCCATATGGAGGGCTCATGTAGAGAAAAAAAAAGGGATCCTTTCTGAGTTCCAAGGACTTAACTGCACTGAATAGGAGAGAAACTGGTCAGGCAACTGACTGGAGAGTCAAGAGGAGCAAAAGCGTCCGAAGAGGGTCAAGCATCCCTGCTTAAGGAGAGATGCCAAAGATTCAGGGGGAAAATCTAAGAGCTACAAGCAGATCTGATGTCTTTACTCATCATTTAACTTTTTGTTTCTTTGGACTATGTGTCTGATTATTTTTATTTGCCTTTTTTAATATATTTGTGTTCAGCTGGGGAATGCTCAAAAGGTCTTCAGTGATGGTTCAAAAGCTCCTTCCCTTACCTCCAAGCAAGGGCAGGCAACCCAGGCTGTAAAAAAACAGGGTTGTCCAGAAGCAATCTATATAAAAAATATCCATTCATCTGTGTGCTATAGAGAAGAGTATGAAGTTTTGGCCACAGCCGCCTACAAATCCATTTTGTACAGCCTCCGGATGCGTCCTCCGCCTCACCAAATTGAGGAACTGCTACTCTAACACCGCTCTGGCTCTGGCCAGTACCGCGTAACACCATTTGGCAACCTTGAGCTCATCAAATATGATCACAAGGTCTCTCTCCTGCCTCCTTCCCCTGATGATTAAGTGAAAAGAGGACATCTCAGACAAGATAATTAAATAAATAATATTCACATAACTTTATTACAAGGTGTTTTTTTTTTACAAAAATATTCATAGCTTCCACTCTCGTTATCAAACCACAGCTTCGCCCCCTTTCTGCTAAATACTTTTACTGAGGGCTGGGTCAGCATTCTAGATAACGTTTCTGCTTCTTTCACTCCAACCAGAAATAGTGAAAGGGAAATACTTGTAAAACAAACAAAATATATATATAATAGTTGTGGGGGGAATATTCAGCAACAGCG
The DNA here is from genome assembly GCA_033557465.1 of Ichthyophis bannanicus. Lineage (NCBI taxonomy): Eukaryota > Metazoa > Chordata > Amphibia > Gymnophiona > Ichthyophiidae > Ichthyophis > Ichthyophis bannanicus. The sequence continues at coordinate 36,512,244 of CM066051.1, read as the reverse complement.
GCTAGTGCTGATAAAGAGGCAAGCTGTCATCGCTCTACCCGGATATTCAAGGTTGGGGCTATATCCCGCCACCGGCATTGAATATTCCGGTAGGCCAGACTGCACGTTAACTAGGTGGCTAGCAGCAATATTCTGCCACTGACCAGTTAGCTACAGCAGCTAAAGTTAGGCGAGCCTTTCAAATGCCTAACTTGAGTCGCTGTAGGGTGACAGACTATCGCTGCTGACCAGTTATCCGCTCCGTCCCCGGAACACCCCGGCACTAGCCAGCTTGCATCAGGGTTCTTAGGGGCTCAATATCCTGCTGAGCACCATTTAGGCGATTTACAGGTCTGCAAACTGGCTAAATTGCTTTGAATATACCCCCATAGTTTTTATTTTGTTTTCAATGTTTGGAGGGTTCCATTTTAAACTAGCACTGCGTCATTATGGTCCAGCTACTTTCAGACGTGAACTCCTAATGGGAGGAGACAGCCTGGGATTGTTTACTGGTGTCAGTTTTACATTTTTTTCCCCCTCCAAATTTACAGTTTGTAATGAAATAGTTCCCTTTTGGCAATGTTGCAGACTTCAAATTTTCACCAGAGATTCTATAAATACTGAATAAAAGGATGAGCTGCAGACTTCAGGTCCTGGTCTCATCTCCAATCGCAACCCAGGACCTGGAGTTTCAAATTTCTATAAGGAGAGAGGAAACTACAAGTCCCAGCATGTATTTAGAGGAGAAAGAGAAGAGGGTAAAACCAGACCTGGCTTAGCCCATTCTCCAGGAACAAGCAGGAAGCAAGTCCTCACATACGGGTGACATCACCGACTGAGCCCATGCAGGAATGATCTCCAGCTTCTATAGGAAGCTCTTGAGAGATCCACCACGCATGTGTGCCTGTCTTCCCAAACAAAGGAGCCATCTTATCTCAGTCTTCTTTTTTCCGCAGAGCCCTTTGGATGTCCATCTGATCCTGGAACACTGAAATATCCTTGCAGTTCTCATTTCTTTTACCTGTCACTTCCTCTTTTCAGTCGTATGTTTTTTCCTACTTCTTTTTATCCGTCCATGGGACAGCCAGTGCCTCAGCGCTGCGTTTTTCTTGGGGGTTTTTTCATTTTGTTTTTTTTTTGGTGCGCTGGTCTTTTCTCTTGCGCCATTTCAGTGACGGACTGCCACAACTGGTGCATCCAGTGTCTCGGACCCAATCATGAGCCCGTTACTTGCATGCTATGCCTGCAGATGACTAAAAAATGGCTGATGAATCAAGAGAAACAGTGGGAATCACTTTTTGGGTCCTCAGAGTCAGCGGCATTGACGCCCTCAAAATCTTCCAGAGGCCACGGCCCACCATGTGGACTGAGCTCGTTCAGAGCCAAGGGGCCACTGTAGCCTGTATTGGAGGCTTTCCTTCGACAAAGGTCACCCCCAGAAGGATCGATCCTCTGCCCGGTTGATGTTGAAGGGCGATGTCAATGCTTGGGGTAAGGCCTTGGCCATCGGCATCGGAGCCCTCATTGATGAGACTCTGCAGGCGAGGGCCGGGAGTGGCCATCGAAACTACTCCAGTGTGAGGAGTTGCCACCTTAGGCCCCGGAGGGCTGTCGGTGGTCTCCCACTGTGATTATCATTGTGGAGTCCCCGATGCAGAGATGGCATCGGAGGCAGTCTGTGCTGCCCTGGCTCCAGCTGCTTCAGAAAGGATGCAGGCCCTAGAGTGCAGATTGACTGTATTCCTGGCTGCACAGGCTGTGAGGGACCTGATACCCTCGGGTTCCTTGACGCTGCCGCCGGTCCTGCAGTGGCCCCGCCAATGGAAATACAGCCTATCCTTGAGATCCATGCTCTCCCTACCAGGAAAGAAGGTTCCACCAGGCAACTGGAATCCAGCTTGAATTCCAGCGGTTTCCCTCGGAGTGTCTCCAGTTCGGAGGTCCCCCATCGGGAACACCTGGAGCTTCAGGCCCAGATTTCTCCTCCAGAATGCTGTTGGCATTGGGAGGAATCCCACAGTATTTCGCCTTCCTCACCGATTCCAATGAATGGGAGACTGAGGTTGAGTCCCCGGTGTCAGAGAGTCATAGGAGTATTCCATCGGATCCCTTGCCGTTAAGTCCCCACCCAAGGACATTTTTCTTCCACAAATTCATTTGGACATGGCAAAGGCCTTATCCTTCATTCTGCAGGAAGAGGAGGAGCCAAGGGAGGAGGAACTGGAGATCCTCCAGTATCCCTCTCCTCCCTAAGAGGCAATCATGGTTCTAGTCTACCAGATCATGGAGCAGTTGCTCTTCCGTACTTGGGAGACTCCCCCTCACAGTGGCCCTTGTTGACTACCGGTTGGACTCGATGTACCGGGGCCACAAGAGCCCAAATTTCAAGAAACTGCAGGTCCCACACAATTCCCTGGTTGTGGAATTTGTCATGAGGAGAATAAAAAGTTCCAAGACGCACTCTTCGGTTTCTCCAAGTAGGGAGGCCCGAACCCTGGACATGGTCGGTAGAAAATGTTACCAGGGCTCTATGCTGGTGGGCCGCATCCTCACTTACAAGCTTTACATGGGGCTGTAACTTAAGGATCTTATGGGGAGCTTGGCGGATTTCTCAACCATGTTTTCAGGGGAGCAACTGGACCGCTTCTACAGTCTCATCTTCAAGGGCAGGGAAAGTATGTGAGCAAAGCAGCCTACAATGCTTTTGAGTTGGTGGTTGCTGTCGGCACAGGGGCCTGCCGATTGGCCTGGATCCAATCCTTGAACATTGAGCAGTGGGTGCAGGATAGATAAGCTTGGTGATGTCCCCTGCTGAGGGGAGAACCTTTGGCAAGCCCATGGAGGATAAGACCAGGGAACTGGAGAGGGAGCAGTTGACAGTGAACAAGCTCACCAGAAAGACCGCCTAAGAGAAGGCTTATTATCCCAAGAAAAGAAAGTATTACATGGGCTACCCTGCCTATCACCACTACCAGGATCCTTAGCAGGGCCAACAGCAGAAGGGACAGGGCCAGCGCCTGCAATGCTGACAGAAGCCTCAGAAGTCCTAGCATTTGCCACAGCCTGATGGGGAGGGCGACTCCTCCTTGAGGAGCATGGTCCAACTACCTATTCCCAGCACAGTTCCATCAGAAGTAGATGGCCACTTGAGCCACTATGCTCACCAGTAGCCAACTGTTACAACAGACTCCTAGACTCTGTCTAGGACGGTTACAGGTTGCATTTCTATCAGCTTCCTCCCCTGCTCTTCCTGGGGTAGTACACTCTCGAGTCCCACCACCAGGAGGGTCTTCCAGGTGAAGGTTCAGTCCCATCTGGCAATCAAACTCGTTCCATCTTCACAGCTGGGAGGAGGTTCTACTCCCGCTGTTTCTTTGTGCCCAAAGGAAAAGTTCATGATGATCTTTCTGGGAATACTGTTGCCTTACCTCCAGCAAAAGCTATGCTCCCTGGATCTAAAGGATGCTTATACTCATATTCCTATTCATCTCCTTCATCGTCAGTACCCATGCTTCATGGTTAGCAGGAAGGGTAGCTACTGACGATGGAAGGGTGCTGATGTGGAAGGGTGCTGCCTTTCGGTCTTGTCTCCTCCCCTACAGTCTTAAAAGTGTCTGGCGGTCATCACCACCTTCCTTTGGACTCTGGGGCATTTGTCTTCCCCTTTCTGGACAACTGGTTGATAAGGGGTGTGACACTGGATGAGGTCCAGCGAGTACTGAGGGTCACTATTCAACTGCTGGAGCATCTCGGCTTTGTGATCAACTATTCAAAGGATCACCTGCAGCCCTTCCAGTGCTTAGAGTTCATTGGAGCCTACCTACCTGCAGATCGAGCACAGTGGCTGGTCGCACTCTCCTGCGAGCTACAACAAAGCCCAATCACGGCAGCGTGGCAGATGCTCTGCATTCTCTACTGCATGGTTTCCACGGTCCATGTAACCCCTCCTGCCCGACTACAGATGAAACAAGTGCAATGGACCCTCTGCATGCAGTAGCGGTAGGCCACGGGTCATCTAGGGGACACGGTATTGGTCATACTGGCAGGAGTTTCTGTCCTGGTGCCTATAACCACAGAACTTACACTCGGGCCTTCCATTTCAGGCACCACCGCATCATTGCATTCTGACCATGGATGCCTCTAAGATGGGCTGGGGAGCCCATCTTGGCAGCCTGCGCACGCAGGGTCTATTGACAGCCTGGGAATGCCTGCACCAAATCAACTTCTTGGAGCTCCATGACATTTTGAACACCCTTCAGGTGTTTCAGGAACAGTTGGTCAACAAAGTTGTCCTCATTCAGACAACCAGGTGGCGATGTTCTTAGTCAACAACCAGAGCGGCACTAGTTCCTACCTCCTCTGTTGGGAGATGGTGAACCCCCGGAAATTCACTCTCTCACAAGGCATGACCCTCCAGGCAACGTATCTGCCTGGGGAACTCAATATATTGGCAGAGAATCTCAGCCAGGTCCTTCAACCACATGAGTGGGCCCTCAATGCAAAGGTAGCCCACTGCATCTTCCGGATGTGAAGCACACTGATTATAGACCTTTTTGCGTTTCTGACCAATGCTCAGGTGCTGCAGTTCTGCTCCAGGATTCCATGTACCCATTGGATAGCTGCCAATGCCTTCCTGCTGTACTGTAGTGAGGTTCTACTTTATGCGTACTAAATGGTCAAAAAAACCCAAACAGATTTCAGTTCTCCACAAGGCTGGTTTTGTTCTTTATCATATTTATAACAAACACACAAAAGTTTAATGAAAATAAACAACATTTAGAGGTCACCCCATTTGGCAGTTTTTATGTCATCTGAATGAAACAGCAAACAACTGGAAGGTCTGGTTAACGGTGGCTGCTGAAGGTTCTGTACCATCTTTTTCTTTGTTTCTGCTGAGACTCTCATAAAAAAGGGTTAAGCCTGCCAGATGTTCAGACAAAAAACAGAGGTGCCTTGACAATGCCACAATCTGGTTTAGGTAAGTCTAAAGAACTGATAAAAATTTGATGTCACAGAGGAGCTCGGATTGCAAATGGTACTTCATTACACTGTCTGACGTAAACAAGACTGACAAACAGAGCCAAATCTGTTATATTCTTGGACTCATGTGCAATCATCCAGAACTGAGCCTTAAAAAGGAATATTTTCAATACGTAAATACATTTCCCATCCATAAAATATTCAGAATGGGGCGACCTCTTGATGCTTCACAATCAGGCTGAAATTTCACAGTTAAGCACACTATCCCTAATGGACAAAAATAAGCCTTGTGGAGAAATGATTCTAGAAACATTAAGTTTTTACATTAGTTTGTGGACCATCCTAATGCGTATCCCACTGGTAGCCAAAACCCTGTTCAAGCTTCAGCCAGGTGGGGCTACTACTATATGATTCTCATCTTCTGCTGCGCCTCTCTCAGAGGCAGCCCCTCAGACTGTGCTGTGCCCCAGACCAGGTCTCCCAAGATAGCGGGTCTCTTCTCCACCCCAACCGTCCATTCACTGGCCCTCATGGCGAGGATGCTGAACAAATAGTTCTGGCAGACCTTCAGCTTCCTGCTGAGGTGGAAATGTGCTTCTCACTTCCTGTAAAGACTCAACCTGCCATGCTTACATCTTCAAGTGGCGTAGATTTTCCATTTGGTGTGCAGGGAAGGCGCTAAACCCTTTCTCCTGCACGATGGAGGTGTTACTGACTCTGGTCTCAAATCCAATTCGGTAAGAGTGCATCTAAATATAGTGGCAGTATACCACCACGGCGTTGACGGTAAGCCTATCTCTGCACATCCTCTTGCAGGCCGCTTTATGAGGGGTCTCCTGTTTTCATGGCCCCCTATCAAGCTGTGGTGTGGCAGCTTAATATAGTACTCAGGCAACTCCTTTCTGTCGCCTTTGAGGCTCTCAGCTCCTGTTCGCTTAAAATACTTCAACTGGAAGGTAGTGTTTCTTGATAGTGGCCACCTCTATGTGCAGAGTTAGTGAGTGCAGGCACACCCTCCATACACCAGATTTCACCACAATAGGGTGGTCCTCTGGACTCATCCTAACTTCCTTCCTAAGGTGGTCTCTGCTTTTCATCTCAACCAGTCAGTAGTACTGCCCACCTTTTTTCCCAGACCTCAATGCCAACAGAGCTGAGACTTTTCTACATACTTTGGATTGTAAAAGGGCGCTAGCTTTCTATTTAGAAAGAACGAGAGCCCACAGCCAATCCTCCCAGCTGTCTCTTTTGACCCCAATAGGCTGGGCGTGGCTATTTCCTTTGCTTATGCTCAAACGAGTCTGAGACTAGAACGACACGTCACGGCTCATAACGTCCATACTATGGCTATTTCTGTGCAAACTTGCACATGGTCTCAACGGTGGAGATCTATAGGGCTGTGTGGAGATCTTCAGTCCACACCTTTACAGCCCACTACTGACTGGATAGAGATTCCTGGCGTGGCAGCACCTTTGGCCCAGCTGTACTCCGGCACCTGTTTGGGAATTAGTTCAACTCCTTCCACTAGCCCTTCTGTCCATCCAGGCTACCATAAAGTCATCTTGATGTTGATGTCCTTGCTGGACACTGCTCACTGAGATTATTCACACTGTTTTCTCTCTGTTCATTTTTCTAGTCGTCCTTTTGGGCTTTACAGGTTTTTTTGGTAGCCTGTAGCTGAGGAGGAGTCCCATATGTGAGGACTTGCTTCCTGCTTGGTCCCAGAGAAAGCGTAGTTACTCACCTGTAGCAGGTGTTCTCAGGGAATAGCAGAAATAAGTCCTCACTACCCTCCCTCCTCCCCGTGGAGTTGCTCTTTTTTGCTTGATTAAGTTATGTCATCATACTGAGATAAGATGGCTCCTTTGGGTGGCAAGACAGGCACGCATACATGGTGGACCTCTCAAAAGCTTCCTATGGAAGCTGGAGATCATTCCTGTGTGGGCTCCGTCAGGGACATCGCCTATATGTGAGGACGTATTCCTGCTGTTCCCAGAGAACACCTGCTACAGGTGAGTAACTACGCTTTCTTCATGATTGGGGGCTACCTTCTCATCTTATTCCATGCTCAGAATGAAATGACAGCTCCATTTTTGCTGCTGGATAAGAACATCCAGACCTGGTTTTGCATGCCATTACAAAGCATTTATCCCTGTTGGAGGGAGGAGAGAATACAAGTAGTGGAGACAAAGCTAGGCCTCCCCCCTCCACAAATGGACTCATGAAAACTGATTTTGCTCATTAATGCTCTGGAGTATTAAAACCAGTATCACTGTTTTAGCTGCTGAGAGGACCCTTGAGGGGACTGCATATGGGGCAGTCTTTCAGGAAATGTTAACAATGAATATTCATCAATTGGACTTATCCCATGGACATAGAATGGGCGACAGTCTTAGAAAATCAGACATTTAGGGGTAATTTTATAATGGATTTTGTGCATGTAAAAAGGTCTTTATAAAATTATCCCAGCGGTTACACACGTAAAAAGGTGCATGGTGCCAAGGTGGCACATACTTTTAATACAACCCACATGCAGGCATATTTTGGGCTAGAGTTTGAGCGGTGTCACAATTTGTGCTCATTGTTTATAAAACTGGCACGTTAACATTTATGCCAAGTAGATAAAGGTGAGTCGGTTGATATAGTGTATCTGGATTTCCAGAAAGCCTTTGACAAGGTCCCTCATGAAAGACTCTTGAGGGAATTAAAAAGTCGTGGGATAGGAGTCATTGTACTATTGTGAATTGGTAACTGGTTAAAAGAGAGAAAACAGAGAGTAGGGCTAAATGGTCATTCCTTAGCGTCCCTCTAGTCCAGTCCCGGAACCATAGAGTTGTGAACCTCCACCAGCAGCTTTGGAGACTGAAAGATGTCATCGCTCTGATGTCACCGGTACAAATAGGCAGGAACCGCCCCCCCCCCCCCCCTTTCACCAGTACTTTCAGTCTCCAAGCAGCTAGGAGGTTCTGAGCCCGGGACTGGGCTCAGGGAGAGCAAATAAGTAGAGCTTTGTGTTTTCCCCTTTTGTTTTTTGGGGAGTGTTTTCCCCTTTTTTGATTTATTGTTTTTTGATTTATTGTTAGGTGCAGATCTGCTGCTGCTGGAAGGGTTCCTGTGTTGCCTTTCTCTTTTTCTCTCTCTCTCCTCCCCCTCCCTCTGGAGGATTTTGTCCTTTGGCCCCACCGTCTAAACGAGCAGAGGGCTGACAGCCTGTGAGGCTTGCCTCCCTGCTCCCGAACCCGCTTCTGAAAGGTGAGGAGCAATGTAGAAGGCAGTGTGTGCGGCAGTAAAGCCTGCAGGAGCTGGGACTGTCTCAGAGAGTGCAGGAGTCCACTGGAGCTGACGCTGTGTGAGGGCTGTGCTCCGGGACTGTGTTTTACCTTTCCCTCCCCCTCCCTTCCAGATCGGGTAAGTGCCGGTTGAGGGACCGACCTTGGGGGAGGGGGGGGGTCCAGAGGTAGTAGTAGAGGCTCCAGGGAGGCTCCCAAGTGGCAGGAAAGCTTGGGGCCTGGGCGCGTGCTTAAAGGCAGCCTTTTTTGAGCGGGAACGCTGGCAGCGGCCATTTTGGAGCCGCGTTTGATTTTAAACGGCAGGATTTTCTTTCTTCAATTGTGGAGGCTAGAAGCGTCGTTTTCAGGTTGGGGTTTCAGAATTCGCCTAGTTAGCCTGTTTGGAGCGGATTGCTAGGTCTAATAAAAAAAGAAAAAGAAAAAGGAAACGTTGTTTGTAAGGCCTGAGGAGCTGCGCTGTCACTTCAGGGTGTTATTGTTGCAGCTCTACAAGAGAATGCCAGTGAAACCCCGCTGTCTGGTTTGTGGGGTGAAGCGCAGCGAGCTATTGGATTCAGGGGTATGCAGAGGCTGCTCCTTAGAGGAGGAAGTTATGGAGGAAGTTATGGAGAAAGCTCTGGGGGGCTCCGCGGGGGATCAGCCAGCGGGCCACTCAGAAGGGGAGGGGTCCAGGCCTCCCTCCCTGGGTCTCTCGGAGCCGACGGCAGGGCCGTCCACGGCAGGGGACGCTTCTTCGGCCTCGGGAGGAAGTCTGGGAGTGTTGCAGGGATTCCCTCGGATTTCTTTTCTCTTATGCAGCAGGCGTTTGCCTTGCTGCAACCTGTGTTGGGAGAGCAGTTTGAAGCCCCGAAGAGTCAGAAACGGCCGGGGTCAGGGGATCTTCCGGTAGAGGAGACAGGCCCGGCGAAGAAACGTAGAGAGCTAAGAGAGGAGAGTCCATCAGGTGATGGGGTAGATGAGCTCGGGGCGGAGATGGAGGTGGAGAACGCCTCGGAGGAGGAGTTAGAGGAAGGAGAGCTGCCGGACGTAGAACAGAGTAGAGTGGTCCGGGTGTTTCGGCGGGAAGAGTTGCCAGCGTTGATTGCTGAGACTCTAAAGACTTTGAGCATGCCCTCGGTGGCGCCTGCAGCAGAGGAGGTGTTGGAGGATCCCTTGTTGCAGGCAGTTAGAACTTCTCAAAGAGTATTCCCGGTTCATAGAGTTTTTCAAAATATGATTCAGGAGGAATGGGATTCGCCGGAGTCGGCGCTCCAAGGGACCAAGACCTTGGCCCAGTTATATCCGCTGTCGGAACAGGATAGGAAGATTTTTCGATCCCCAAAGGTGGATGCGGCTGTGTCGGCGGTCACTAAAAAGACCACGATTCCAGTGGAGGGAGCCGCGGCGTTAAAAGACCTACAAGATAGAAAGTTGGGCACTTTGTTGAAACAGGTGTTTGATATGTGCGCTCTCTCCTTGCAAGCCTCCATTGCGGGGCATGGGTGGCGAGAGCTGGCTTGCGGTGGTCCCAGCGTCTGCGGGCGGGGGGACTTCCGGAAGAGCAGACGGACAATCTGGCGCAGCTGGACTCGGGCACGGCCTACCTCTCGGATATCCACTATGATCTGATTCGGGGGCTTGCCAAGAGCATGGCTTCGGTGGTGGCGGCCCGCCGATATCTTTGGCTTCGGAACTGGTCGGCGGACGGTTCTTCCAAGGCGCGGCTTAGCAAGCTTCCCTTTAGAGGAAAGCTTCTCTTTGGGGAGAATTTGGAAAAGTTGGTCAAGGACCTGGGGGAATCCAAAGGGGGTCGGCTCCCAGAGGATAAACTGAAGCAGGGCCGTGGGACGACAGGCTCCAGAGGTCTCCCCAGGGACTTTCGGAGATTCCGATCCTCTCGTTTTTCCCAGCCTCCGCGGGGTAGGTAACCAGCTCGAGGTCAGCCATTTTGAGGTTTCCGGGGGGCGGGCAGAGGATTTGGTTCCTTTCAGTCTTCAAACAGCAAAAAATCCCAATGAGATAAGGCGGGCCCAAGTGGGGGAAGTGCCCGTGGGGGGAAGGTTATGGGAGTTTTACGCTGCCTGGGTCCAAATAACTTCGGATCAGTGGGTGTTGGAGGTCATTCGAGAAGGATATGCGCTGGAGCTCCATCGCCCCGTCTTAGACGCCTTTGTTCTCTCTCCATGCAGAGCCCCACGGAAGTTCCGTGCGGTCGCCAGCACGCTGCAACGGTTAGGAGCGGTGGTACCCGTGCCGGCAGACCAGTGCGGCTCCGGTCGATACTCCATTTATTTCGTGGTCCCAAAAAAGGAGGGTACGTTCCGTCCGATACTGGATTTAAAGAGGGTGAATCGCTGTCTTCGCGTAACCCATTTCCGGATGGAGACCTTGCGCTCAGTCATTGCGGCGGTTCGACAGAGATAGTTTCTGACGTCTTTGGACCTGACGGAGGCGTATCTTCATATTCCCATGCGCCGTGAGCATCAAAAGTTCCTGCGGTTTGCTCTACCGATGGGTCATTTTCAATTTCAGGCAATGCCCTTCGGGCTGGCGACGGCGCCTCGGACATTCACCAAGGTCATGGTGGTGGTGGCGGCGGCGCTCCGCAAGGAAGGCATTCTGATGCATCCTTACTTAGACGATTGGTTGATTCGTGCAAAGTCACGGGAGGAGAGCGTGGCAGCCACAGCTCGGGTGGTACAGTTGTTGGAAAGCCTAGGCTGGGTGGTCAACTTTGCGAAGAGCAAGCTTGTTCCCTCACAAGCGCTAGAATATTTGGGAGCGAGATTCAAGACGCACCAGGGGATGGTGTTTCTCCCGGACAAGAGAGCGCGAGGGTTGCGGGAGCTCGTGCGGAGGTTTTTGGGATGCAGGGCTCCGACGGCATGGCAATATTTGCAGTTGCTGGGAATGATGGCGGCCAGCATCGAAGTGGTTCAGTGGGCCAGAGCTCATATGTGGCCGTTACAGAGCTCTCTCCTCAGGCATTGGTCTCATCAGAGGGATGCGTTGTCTCAAAGGTCGGTGTGTCCTCCGGAGGTGCACCGGGAGCTTCTGTGGTGGTTACGCTCCGGCAGTCTGGAGGGCAGCATGCCTCTGGAGGTTCCCTTCTGGAGGCTGTTGACGACGGATGCAAGCCTCACAGGATGGGGGGCACACTGCGAAGGAAGATTTGCCCAAGGACAGTGGTCGCGGGAAGAAAGTCAATGGTCCATAAACAGGCTGGAGATGCGAGCGGTATATCTGGCGCTTCAGAGTTTTCAGGTAGGCTTATGTCAACAGGCGGTTCGAGTGCTGTCCGACAATGCCACAACGGTAGCCTATATCAATCGCCAGGGCGGCACAGGGAGTGCGGTGCTGGAAGAGGAGGCGAGTCAACTGTTGGGCTGGGCCGAACGGAATCTGGCGGCGTTGTCGGCGCAGCACGTGGCAGGTGTAGAGAATGTCGAGGCAGATTTTCTGAGCCGCTGCAGAGTGGACCCGGACATCTTTGCCTTGATAGTGCGGCGCTGGGGGCTCCCGATAATGGACCTGATGGCAAGTTTCGAATCCGCGAAGGTAGGGAGGTTCTTCAGCCAGAGGTGGGAACGGATGGCGGAAGGCCTCGATGCGTTGGCTCAGCGGTGGCCGCTGGAGGGTCTTCTCTACATGTTTCCTCCTTGGGCTCTCATAGGCAAGGTAATCCAACGCATAGAGAAGCACCGCGGCCTGGTGGTTCTCGTGGCTCCCGATTGGCCCAGACGACCGTGGTATGCAGATCTGGTACGGCTTCTGGTGGGCCGTCCGTGGAAGCTTCCACTTCGGGAGGACCTCCTGTTGCAAGGGCCGTTACGCATGCCGCAGGTGGGTCGGTTCTCGCTTACGGCATGGCTCTTGAAAGGACTTGGTTGACTACCAAGGGGTACTCGGCGGTGGTCATTTCTACCTTGCTGAAGGCACGGCAGTGCTCTACATCCTTGGCGTATGTTTGCATATGGCGGGTGTTTGAAGCGTGGTGTGAAGAGCACGGGTTTCGACCCTTGCGAGCGTCAGTGCCGTATACTCTGTCTTTTCTGCAGGATGGTGTGGAGAAGGGGCTAGCGGCTAGCACCCTGCGGGTGCAGCTGGCGGCCATAGCCTGTTTCGGGGAAAAGATTCAAGGTCAGCCGGTGGGTGCCCATGGCGACATTAGACGTTTTCTTCGAGCGGTGTTGCTTTTGCGGCCTCCGAGGCGAACTTCAGTTCCTCCATGGGATCTGAATTTGGTTTTGGAGGCACTACTTAAAGAACCGTTCGAGCCTTTGGACAGCGCTTCGTTGAAAGACTTGACGTTGAAGACAATTTTCCTCGTGGCTATTTGTTCTGCAAGAAGGATTTCAGAATTGCAGGCGTTGGCTTGTACGGAGCCGTATTTATCTTTTTTCAGGAACAAGGTGGTTTTTGCGCATGGTTCCGGCCTTTTTACCAAAGGTGGTTTCGGTGTTCAATGTCAACCAAGTGGTGTCGCTTCCGGTATTCTCGGTGGAGCAGAAGGAACAGTCGGCCGGTCGTTTGCATCTTTTGGATATTCGGCACGTGCTCAAGAGTATCTCAGAACGGCCTCTTTTCAGAAGTCCGACAGGTTATTTATTGCCTTTGGGGGCCCTTGGAAGGGTGAGGCAGCGGCGAAATCTTTGATATCGCGGTGGTTGAAGGAGGCTATTGCTTCGGCCTATTTGTTAAAGGGTAAAGTAGTTCTGGAGGGTCTTCGTGCGCATTCAACCAGGGCGCAGGCGGTGTCTTAGGCAGAATTCAGTTTGGTGCCGGTCGGGGACATTTGTAGGGCGGCAACTTGGTCCTTGCTGCATTCCTTTGCCCAGCACTACAGGCTGGATGTGCAGGCAAGGGAGGATGGGCGTACTTCAGGCTGGGCTTGTAGGTCCCTCCGGTTGATGTGTACTGCTCTGTTACGTCCTCTATGGTTCCGGGACTGGACTAGAGGGACGCTAAGGAAGAGTAAATTAGACTTACCTGCTAATTGTAGTTCCTTAAGGAACTTTAGTCCAGTCCCGGATCCCTCCCAAGTTCTTTACGTCGTGTGCAGCCTGAAGTTTTTATAGCAGTCAAAGTCAGAGTAGCTATTAGGTGCATGGGGGCGAGAAAGGTGAGAATGAGGGGTCTCGGAAAAAGCGCAGGGAGGACATGGTGGGACCCTTCTTTAAGCAGCAGTGTCTCCTGAGCTCGGGCGCATGGTTGCTCTGGGCTTAGGGGCTGCCGGTTCACCCATTTTTTTCTTGCGATGTTGTTTGGGAGTGTATGGGTTCTAGTTAATTTAGACTGTTTGCCGGTTATGGGTTTTATTCCTTTTTTTTTCTACTTATTTGTTGCTCTGCTGAGTCTGCTTTGTCAATAGGTACTGGTGAAAGGGGGCGGTTCCTGCCTATTTGTACCGGTGACATCAGAGTGATGACATCTTTTAGTCTCCAAAGCTGCTGGTGGAGGTTCACAACTCTATGGTTCCGGGACTGGACTAGAGGGACGCTAAGGAATGACCATTTAGCCCTACTCTCTGTTTTCTCTCTTTTAACCAGTTACCAATTCACAATAGTACAATGACTCCTATCCCACAATTAGCAGGTAAGTCTAATTTACTCATCTTCTCAATGGAGAAAGGTAAATAGTAGAGTACCCCAGAGATCTGTGCTAGGCCCGCTGCTTTTTAACATATTCATAAATGACCTGAAAATGGGAACAACAAGTGAGGTGATGAAATTTGCAAATGACACAAAATTAGTCAAAACTGTTAAAAACCAAGAGAATTGTGAAAAATTGCAAGAGGACCTTGAGAAACTGGGAGATTGGGCATCCAAGATGAAATTTCCTTACCATTCATTTCCTTTTCTGTAGTCCGGCTAGACCAGTCCAGACAAGTGGGTTAAGCCCTTCTGCCAGCAGATGCAGAGACAGAGAAAGTAATCAAAGCTGTGACATCACTCCTGGCATATACCCCAGGTACAGCTGGGGGTCTCCTCAGTACACTCGTAGAAAGCATTGGAAACAAGAAACCCATCTCGGAGACCCTGGTTTTGTTATATTAGAGTTAACTATATCCCAAACATATGGGAACTATATCGAGTAATAGCGTTAAGAACGCGACGATTTGCTGCTGAGAACAGAATAACAGGAGAACCAGTGGAGGGTAAATACCACGGCCAAACACTTTAATAAAACCAGTTTTTCTGGTTTTAGTAAAGTGTTTGGCCGTGGTATTTGCCCTCTGCTGGTTCTCCTGTTACTTGTTTTTTGCGGAAGGCTTCCTTCTCCAGTTTTCCGCTGAGAGCAGAATATACAAACTATTGGGTGGGTGCTGGACTGGTCTAGTCGGACTACAGGAGACCAGTCCAGACAAGTGGATGAGTGCAAAGTTATGCACTTAGGGAAGAACAACCCAGACTATGGTTACATGATGCAAGGTTCCACATTAGGAATCATCACCCAGGAAAAGGCTCTGGGCCTCATCGTGGGTAATATGTTGTAACCCTCGGCTCACAGTGTGCAACGGCAGCCAAGAAAGCAAATAAAATGCTAGGAATCACAAGGAAAGGAATGGAGAATAAAACCAAGGATATTGAAATGCCTTTGTATCGCTCCATGGTGCAATCACATCTTGAATATTCCCAGAGGAACATTCATTAAAAATTCAGGGTAGCGAAAAGAACAAAACCCTTTCTTTTTTGGCAGAATAAGTGCTCCCACTTTTCAGTGAGGCAGCATTTGACAAGATGAACTCTCTTCGCTACTCAGCCCACAGACTGGAAAGGCCAGATCTATTTTTTCATATGAGAGATACTGGAGGCAAAATCAATTTCCACAGCATCCTGCTAGACCAGTCCAGACTAGCGGGTTGGGTCCTCCTGCCAGCTGATGATGAGACAGATGAAAATCCCAGAAGTTTTGTGACATCACCCTGGGAAGACAACCCTGTACCCCTAGGGGTCAGTTTCAGTATTTTCTCTGTCTCAGCAGATGGTGGACTTCTTTTTGGGCTCCTGACGGTTTCTGTATGGGATTCTGTCAGTGTAGCTCCCCTTGGGGTTTTTAGGCACATTAAGGTGCTCTTTTCCCCCTTTTTTTCCCCTGAGGTTCTTCTGGTTATGCAAATCATTAGAGCACCTCTGAAGGGAAGGGTTCCTGCTTAGGAGGAATAGTGTAGCCCTCCTCAGCCCCTGTGCCAGCAAGCCTTAGGATTTCCCCACTTCAGCCTGCTTTGTTAGCTTTCTTTTTTTGTTTTGCCCTGAGCTTAAAGTGTAAAAACTTAAAAAAAACAAACAAACAGGAGGAATGGGGGACTTATGCAGGCGGATTCCACTGGTCTGGACCCACTGTTCTTCTCAGACGGTCTCAGTGACTTTCTTTAAACTGAGGGCAGTGTTAATCTTTTATTGTTCTTAACCCTTTCCAGGCCGAGCCCAAAACTCTCAGGAATATTTAGTCAGAATTTTGGATCCTATCAAATGGTATATAATACATGACCATAGCAGAAGGAAAATCACTATTAGAACATATTGAATAAGACGGGTACAATTTTTCTGAAATATGCAAAAATTAACCCGGCTGCAGAATGTGGATTAAAAATTTAAAGTAGGCCTTCAAAGGGTTAAGCGTCGTGTTTTATCTGCAATCATGAATCGCCGTCCCCTCCCCTGCATACCTGCCGATCACTGCCATTTGCCTACCAGTTCTTCTATTCTCGGCGGCATTTTATGACAGGTTAACAGTGTCCTTGGGAAACAGCTCCTCGTTTTCTCTTTGGAATAGCAGAGTCCTTAGGGTAGCATTTCGTGCCGGACCATCAAAATGCTGTGCAGACCTGTGATTTTTTTTCTTAAGGCCTCCATTTTCTCTGCCTGCAGCTTGTTCTCTGCAGCTTCCTGACAAAATTTGTTAGTGCAGCCGCCATTTTCTGCATAAAGGTGCTTTCACTTCAGTTCCTCTCAGCCCCAGTCATTCATTTTGAGTATGGGCTAATTTTTTCCCGTCACAATGCCTTCCTCCCTACAGCATTGTTTGGGCTGTGGGAGGAAACACCATGTTTTAACAGATAACCTTTGCAATGACTGCGTGGCGATCACGGTGGCCTTTCTTCAGTTGCAGATCAGGGTATCACTATCTCTCCAAATCCAGTCATATTTGGTTCTTCTGGAGTGGCTTTTGGAATCTCCTCAACCTCCTCTTGTCCTCGAGAATCTCTTTACCCGGTGTTGGTTCCAGAGCGGCAGTCTCTTTCTTCCCCTCAGACACCACTGCTTCAACAGCCTCAGCAGCCGCCCTCTGGGAATTCTGATCTTCATTTTATGGAGCTCTTTCGCCAGGCTTGGGATTTATGGTGCTCTAGGGCCACTTCTATACCTGGCTCCTCAGCCCGCTCTCCTAGAAAGCATGCCCAATCAGCATCGGCTGTGATGGGCATAGTCCAGACTAAGGATGCCTCTTCTCCTTCAGGGTGTTGGAAGGCAAGCTCTCACCCTGGGAGGATGAGCCAGAGGTTCGAGAAGGCAGCCAGGATGTCCAACTATTTCAAAAGGAGGAACTCTCGGGCCTGATTGCTCAAGTTACAAAAGCTCTTCACCTTTCTGATCCACAGGTTGCAGACTCAGCTAAGCCTCAGCCTGACCCCATGATTGTGGGTATCAGAAAATCATCTAAGGCTTTTCCTTTCTCTGCAGAGCTACAACAAAGTCTCCCGAAAGTGGGATTCTCCAGATGTATCCTTATGCTCGGCCCGACAACTGGACCATTATTATCTTTAGTTGCCTGAGGATCTAGATAAGTGGCTGCGCTTTCCTAAGGTTGATACTCTCGTGACTGTGGTCCCAAAGCACATGACCGAATTCCCATTGAGGGCGGTACTGTACTCCGGGATCAAACGGACCACAAAGTCAAAGGTCTCCTGAAAACTGCCTTCTCTTCATTGGCTCTGCAGGCCTCGGTGTGTGGAGGCCTATTGGCACACGCTCTCCTGCATTGGCTTCAATTGCTTCCAGAGGACACTGCATTGACACGCTTGGAATTGGTCACCATCTTTATGGCAGATTCCCTTTATGATCTGCTTCACCTGTCGACACATTTCGGTGGCTGCAGTCACTGTGGCCAGGCACTAGCTGTGGCTGCGTAATTGGAATGCTGATGCGGCTTTCAAATCCCATCTTGCCAAACTCCTCTTTAAGGGGCAACTTCTTTTTGGAGAGGATCTCTACAAACTGGTTAAGGATTTGGGGGAAGTCAAGTCTCAAAGGCTGCCCGAGGATAAGCCTAAATCCAGACCTTGGTGCCCCTTTACGATGTCCTTTTCATTCTCCTCGTACAGGGTGAGCTTCAGGGATTCTCAGCGTTACCACCCTAGTAGATCCAGCTCCATCGTAAATAAGGCAGGGAGCAAGCCACAGTCCTTTTGAGGTGTCCATTGCATGAGAGACAATTACTCTTCTACCATGTTCTCAGGCCCCTCACGTTCACATCCCGCTGACTGGCTAGGGGTCTTTTCCAAGGTGTGGCCTGTGGGTGGCCGGTTACATCTTTTTTCCTGCAAATGGGCTCACATAATCTTGAACAAATAGGTTCTTAAAATCATCACCCATGGCTATGCTCTTGACTTGGCGGAGCCCGTCCTAAACACCTTTGTCGGCACTCCTGCCAAAAACACAGCCATGCACGTTACTCTTCAGTGCCTCCTGCAACTACAAGCTGTCTGTCCAGTGCCCACCTCGGAAAGAGGTTCTGGTCACTATACCATATATTTTGTGGTCCCCAAAAAAGATGGCTCCTTCTGACCCATTTTAGATCTCAAGAAAGTCAACTGTTGCACCAATGTGCCCTGGTTCTGGATGGAAACACTGAAATCCGTTATCCAAGCAGTCCGACAAGGTGAATTTCTCGCATCCCTAGACCTCGCAGAAGCTTATTTCTACATTCCAATATGTGTGAACCATCAACAGTACCCGTACAGAGAAGAGCCACCAAAATGGTAAAGGGGATGGAAGGATACCCCTATGAGGAAAGGCTTAAAAGGTTAGGGGCTCTTCAACCTGGAAAAGAGATGGCTGAGGGGAGATATGATAGAGGTCTATAAACTAATGAATGGAATAGAACGGGTAAAAGTAGATCGATTGTTTACGTCATCAAAAGTAGAAAGACTAGGGAACATGCAATGAAGCTACAATGTAATCCATTTAAGATAATAAGAGAAAATATTTTCACTCAACGCGTAATCAAACTCTGGAATTCGTTACCGAAGGTTGTAGTAAATGCTGTTAGTGTAGCTGGGTTTAAAAAAAGGTTTGGACAAATTCCTGGAGGAAAGGTCCATAAACCATTACTAAAGAAGATCCAGGACAAGCACTGTGGAACCTGTGTGCTTTTCTGGGAGCCTGCTAGATACTTGTAACCTGAATTGGCCACTGTTGGAACCAGGATACTGGACTTGATGGACCTTGATCTGACCCAGTATGGCATATCTTATGTTCTTATACTGCGTTTTGCAGTTCTGGGACAGCACTTTCAGTTCTGAGCGCTGCCATTTGACCTGGCGATGGCTCCCTGCACCTTCTCCAAAGTGATGGTGGTGATTACAGCTGCTCTCCGCCATCAGAGCATCCAAGTATACCTGTACCTGGACAACTGGCTTATCAGGGCCAAATCTCACAAGGAGACGCTCTCAGCAGCATCTCGGGTCGTGAGTTTTCTGGAATGCCTCGGTTTGGTAGTCAGCCGTGCTAAGAGCTGTCTGAGGCAGTCTCAGTCTCTCAAATTCCTGGGGGCATGTTTCAACATGACCGTGGGACAAGTGCAAGAAACTCTGTGCCCAGATACTCGCCTTCCAACACTTGTCTGCACCCAAAGCCTGTGATTATCTGCACTTGCTGGGCTCCACAGCAGCAATGCTAGATGTTGTGCTTTGGGTCTGTGCGCACATGCATCATCTCCAGCACTCTCTGCTCTCTCGCTGGTTTCCCTGCACCCAGGACTACCAAGTCTGGCTACCCCTATCAGAGCAGTGCAACGCACGCTGAGATGGTGGTTCTGTATACATCATTTGCTGCTGGGGGTGGCCCTGGACACCCCGCATTGGATACTTGTCACCACCGACGCTGACCTGATGGGTTGGGGAGCACACTGCCGGAGATGGACAGTGCAAGCCTCTTGGTCCACGCATGAAGCCAACTGGACAATCAATCACCTGGAGGCACAGGCTGTCCGTCTGGCTTTGCTCTCCTTTCAGGCCCTTCTCCTGGATCAGGCCGTTTGGCTGCTCTCTGACAATTCTACCATGGTGGCATATCTCATAAGAACACAGAACATAAGATATGCCATACTGTGTCAGACCAAGGTCCACAGTGAACCTATGTCTTCTGAGGAAACTGCTAGGTACCAAGTGTCCAGGAGTTGTTCTGGAGATCGCCCTCTTGTTTCCATGGGCAGAATGCATCTCTGGGCACTCTCAGTGCAACACATAGCGGGAGTCGAGAATGTTCAAGTGGACTTCCTCAGTCATCATGCATTAGATCCCAGCGAGTTCACCGCTAGGGAATCCAACTCTGGACCTGATGGCCACCTCCTCCAACACCAAGATGCCACAGTTCTACAGTTATCAGAAAAAGCAGAGGTTCCAGGGGCTAGGTGTTCTGTTTCAGCCTTGGCCCTCATCTCAGCTCCTGTATGTCTTTCCTCCATGGCCTCTGATCAACCGTATACTCTATCAGATAGAGACGCACTCCAGCTGAATAGTGTTAGTAATCCTGGATTGGCCACGTCACCCTTAGTATGCCAACCCTGTTTGCCTACTGGTGGCAGAACCTCCTGCCCCTCGGAATGCAGAAAGGTCTCGTGAGACAGGTGCTGATTCTCACTTATGGCTTGGCTCTTGAGAGGCGCTGTTTAGAACGCAAGGGCTACTCACCCAGGGAGTGGCTACTTTGCTACAGGCCTGACACCCCTCTAATTCTAGGGCACATGCTCGGGTGTGGTGACTCTTTACTTCCTGCTGTTCTAGCAGATCTCTGTCTCCTTGGAAGGTGCGGATGCCAGATGTACTTTCCTTCCTACAGGACGGCTTCAATAAGGATTTGGCCCTTAGTAACTTGAAAGTTCAGACTGTGGCTTTGACCCATTTCAGGGGTCTGCTCCGTGGGCCACTTTCGCCTCTCATTCAGAAATCTCCAGGTTCTTGAGAGGCACCTGTATGTTTCGGTCTCCTCTGCAGCCAGTTGTTCCAGCTTGCGACCTTTCTTTGTTGCTCCACTCACTCGCACGCCTGTCTTTTGAACCTCTCCACAGAGCATCTCTCAAGGATCTCAACTCAGAATGATCCTCTTGGTGGCTGTCACTTCAGCCCGACAACTCTTTGAACTCCAGGCACTTTCTTGCCAAGACCCCTTTCTGTTCTTCTCCCCGGAAGGGGTGACAATTCGAACAGCTCCCTTTTTCTTGGCAAAGATCCTCTCTGAGTTCCATGTGAATTAGGCAGTGTCGCTTCCTTCCTTTCCAAAGAAACGGGGTTCAGAGTCTGGTTAGGTTTTTCACCTTCTTGACATCAGCAGGGCATTGCGCCGCTGTCTCAACATCACCAATCCTTTCTACATTATGGACCAGCTCTTTGTTCTGACCTCTGGTCAATGAAAGGGAAGGGCCAAGTCTAAAGCTAACATAGCACGGTGGATTAAGCAGGCCATTGAGGCGGCCTTTATTTTGCAGAATAAACCTGTTCCCGCATGGTTTCAAGCTCACTCCAGGCAAGCTCAAGCTACTTCATGGGTGGAACGGTCACAGGTTTCGCCACTCAAAATTTGAAGGGTGGCGATATGGTCCTCTCTGTCTATCTTTGCCCATCACAGATCTCCAAGCCAGCATAGCAGCTCGCTTTGGGACCACCGTGTTGGCTGTGGCTGTTTCTTCCCGCTCCAGGGGTGATATAGCTTTGGTATTTCCCACTAGTCTGGACTGAACTAGCAGGATGCTTTGGAAGGAGAAATTTTACTTACCGTTAGTGTTCTTTCCTGGAATCCTGCTAGACTAGTCCAGGACCCCATCCCCCTTTGCTCTCAGTTGCAGAAATTGTTTGCAGATGTTGGTTTGAGATTCTGTTTGGGTGCTCGGCAACCCTACCTGGTTTCTGTCTTGTACATACTTCCTCGGCCTTGCAGTTCTGTATATCAGTTAATCTTGCATCAGGTGTTTGTTCTGGCCTGCCTGGCTAGCCTGTGCTTTCCCTTTGGGCTGTTTAGAAGTCCTCAAGCTTGCCAGTGATATACTGAAGCTGACCCCTTGGGGTACAGGGTTGTCTCTCCAGGGTGGTGTCACAAAGCTTCTGGGTTTTTCTCTGTCTCATCATCTGCTGACAGGGGAACACAATCCACTAGTCTGGACTGGTCTAGCAGGATTCCAGGAAAGGAAGTTAACAAGTAAAAGTTCTCCATTGCTGTTCAGCCTTCCCATTTGACTTTGCTTGGACTGCCATTTCACTCTAGGTCAACATTTATCCAGTCCTGGTTTTACCCTCACGAATACATGCATGGATTTGAAGTTCATTTTCTTAGGGGTCGTCAAAGGGAAAAATCAGATCAATATGTACCATGAAGGCAGAATCAGAAATGGATTAGCATGTTAGGCTAACCTAGGCGGAAGAATAGTGCCTATGGCCATCCCTCAAGGAGAATGGAGTGACAGCATGGAGGAAAAGGGGAGTTTTTGGCTTCCTCTATATTCGCCCACCCGCAGCATATAGGTGGATCACCTCAGCTCACCCTGGCTCCAGCAGGAAACACTAGTAAACTGGTGAAGGTTGTGTGCCTTCTTGAAGCTGTCTAGCCAACCATTGGAGGCTTTGAACTCAGTCACTCCCAGCTGCTCAGCCAGTTCCAGAGCCTTCCGTTTCACTACCGCACCAGAGAGGGCTACGTTCTCGGCTCGCACCATCTGGATCCAGTCCCACACCATGCTGTTCAGATGCTCGTTTTCCGTGCGTCGCCGGCGTCGCACCCGGTCTCCACTGGCATCATTAAGGTACTCTGTCAGCAGCTCCTCCTTTCGCTTGATGATCTGGCCAATCTGTGTCTTGCTGACGCCAAACTGGGTGGCCAGCTCCCTCATGGACACCTTGCGCTTCTCGTACTCCTGCAGCACCAGCATCTTATCGCGTAATTTCAGCTCCATGCGCTTGGCGGCTGCTTGACGACGTGGCTTTGCAGGCAGCCTGGGTGAGCCTTTCCATGAGGAGTCAGCTGCTGTGTGAAAGGAGAAAAAGTGCACGCTGTGTAATCAGTTTTCACAACCTTTGGGTTGAAATAAGGTTGAGGCCAACTTTTTTCTCAGACACTGGGTTGGGGGGGGGGGGTGCGGAGAAAATGTTAAGATATCAGAACAGTTTGAACCATGACAGATTTTGTACAGCAAGTTCCAAATGCTAATAGACAGGTAGATCAAGACAAAGAGACACTGGATAGAAAGGCACAGATACAGAATGGGAGAAAGCCCTACCAAATCAGATCCACTGAAAGGAAGGACAAGCAGACACACAAAGAAAGACATACGCAGATATAATAAGCAGGTAGAAGCAAAGAGACACCCATAAGCAGGCACAGAAAGATGGGATGCACATCACTCAATAACAGGACATCCACAAGGGGACAAGATCGGAACAGAAAATGGAGTACAAGTTGCTATGAAAAGCATCCATTAGGGAGGTCTGTGAGCAGCCCGGCCAGCTTCTCCTGGCCCATCAGAAGACTCAAATTTCAGGTAAATTCAGAACAGGGAAATGTTCATTTTCGAAGACACCTGATATGCATTAACAGGGCAAAAGGAAATCAGAATAATTTTCATCTGGTTTTCTAATTGCAGAGCAACAGGCAAATGATTCCCTTTCCCGGATGTTCCATGGTTCTCCTCACTTGGGGGGTTTCTTACTAGTAGGAGGCTCGCTGGGGCATGTCTTGCCTTCCGAGTTGCACTGGGCCTGGGGGTGCAGCATTTCTTCTTCTTTAGCGTCTTGGGGACCCTCCGGTTGGGCAGACAGCTGGTCTGTCAGTAATTGATTTTCAAAACACACAACATCAAAAAAAGAGAGAAGGGAGAGAAATTAGGAAATGTTTTAAAAATGTCATCAAATGGGCTGAGGGTCTGCAAAGTGTTGGGTCTTTCCTCACCTGGACCAGGGTCGCTGAGACTCTCTTTTTCCAAGCTCTGCTGGCCATCCTGGACCTGGGCCTTCTCCTGTTTGATCCACCGGGGCAGATCAGAATCAAACACTGGGTAGCCTGCAAGAAAAACACCTATAAATCAGGTCTGAAAAGCAGTTTCCCGGGAACCAACTTTAGGCTGCTAGAGTTTGACTGCAGCAGTGAGCTGAATAGCCAAGTTTATATTTTTAATCTGGGCTGTGTCTGTTAGGTTGAAACAATTATTATTACACTTTATTTGATGGTATTGTATAAATATTGGTTTAGGTTTGTAACGCGGTTTCAGCTATTTTGATGGAGGTGTGTACTCAAGTGCTTAGCATTAAATTTCCTTTCCTGGATTCCTGCTAGACTAGTCCTTACAAGTGGGTAATATTCCCCTGCCAGCAGATGTTGGAGACAGATATAATACCAAAGGCTTCACCGAGCATGCCCTGGCACCTATGTGCCTCCCCTTAATGTCGCCTTCAGTATACCTCTTGCGAAGCAGAAGAGTCAAGTGAGCGCGAGTAGTGCTCCTATTAAACGAAAAGTGAGAACCAGAGCACCACTAGCACCCAGTGCCGCATCACTATGTACTAATCGACAGATTGCAGAGTATAGCCACTAACTGGAAGCTCTGTCATAACGGCTCCCATGACTACTGCCAAAGAACTATGGCCAGTAATACAGTGAGTGAGGGCAGGAGATGGACGTCTAGCAGGAATCCAGGAAAGGAAATTAATAATAAATAAAATTTCACCTTCCAAATCTCCTGCTAGACCAGTCCTTACAAGTGGGTAGTACCAGAGCTACCCCACCTGTGAGCGGGACGAGGCAGCCTCAGACACTACGCTGGCCCCAAAAGCCTCCGCAAATCTCACCTGGGTATCCCAGCCGATAATGGCACACAAAAGTAGATAGAGAAGACCAGGTGGCCGCTCGACAAATGTCCACCGGATCCAGACAGGACTGCTCTGCCCAGGAAGTGGCTTGTGCTCTAGTAGAATGTGCTCAAAGACCTAATGGGACCGGTTTGCCTTGAAAATTATAGGCCGATTCAATGGTTCTCGTGATCCATCGGCCAATGGTCTGCTTGAAAGTGGCGAGCCCTTTGCGGGACCCCACGAAGAGGACAAAAAGGCGATCCGATTTCCTTAAAATATTCAACATCCGCAAGTAGCAGCGCAGAATGCGATTGACATCCAGCGCTCTAAGATTAAACTTAGAGGCTGCACAGTCCTGACTGGAAAAGGCGGGCAGAAGGATAGGCTAATTAAGGTGGAATGGAGACATGACCTTGGGTAAGAAGGATGGCACAGGTCGGATAGAGATTCCTTCTGTAGAGAAGATCAAGAAGGGGTCCTGACAAGAAAGCACTTGGAGCTCTGACAGATGTGATGGCCACTAAGAAGACAGTCTTATAAGGCAAATCCTGCGGCGCAGCCCCCTTAAGAGACTTGAAAGGAGGTTTCTGCAGGCTGTGCAAGACCAGAGAGAGGAATTATAGGATGCAGAAGCAGGCGCAGTAATCTGACACCCTGAAGGAAACGTCCGACATTGACGTGCTGCCACCGAGCGGCCTGCGATAGGCCCCCTACTGCAAGTGAAAATGGCCACTTGGACCTTCAAGGAGGAGTTCAGCGCAAGTCCCTTGTCATAGCCATCCTGTAAGAAGGTGAGGATATCAGGGATCTATATACGCCAGGATGAAACTCTGCGGCATGTGCACCAAGCCTTGAAGAGGCACCAGACCTATGCATAAGCCAGGGAGGTAGATGACCGATGAGTCTGAAGCAAGGGCGTGATGACCCGCTGTGAATAACCTTTGCGCACTAGGCAGTGCCTTTAAAGAGCCAGGCCGTAAGCAAGTAAGGAGCCAGATCGTCCATCCATACGGGTCCCTGTCGGAGGAGTCCATGGCGAGACCCCAGCAGGAGAGGCCGCCCCACCTTCAGGCGAATGAGGTTGGCAAACCACAGGCGGCATAGCTAGTCCAGGGCCACCAGAATCACTAGTCCCTGATAAGCTTCAATGCATTGAAGGGCCTGCTCGATTATCGCCCAGGGAGGAAAGAGGTACAGGAGGGTCGCCGTCAGCCAGGACTGAACCAGCGCATCCACCCCGAGCTCTGGGCTCCCTCCTTCGACTGAAGAAGATCGGGGCCTTGGCAGTGGCTGTGGTTGTGGTTGCGGTTGCCATCAGATCGATCTTCAACCACTGCTGAACTATCCATTGGAAAGCCCACAAGGCAAGCTCCCATTCCCCAGGATCCAAGGCATGAGAAAGTCGGCCTGCACGCTGTCTACACCCGCAATATGCTAAGTGACACCATCAGCACATGTCTCTTTGCCCAGGCGAATAGGCGAGCTATCTCCTTTGCAACTCCCAGACACTTAGTGTCCCCCTGTTTGTTGAGGTAGGACACCATCGTGGCATTGTCCGAGAAGATCCGTACTGCTCTGTGACAGATGTACGGCAGAAAGTGCAGCAAGGCCAGGTGCACAGCCCTGGCTTCCAGGTGAATGATGGGCCAGGATGCCTCCCGAGGATTCCAGACATCCTGAATTGTGCAGTCACGACAATGCACCCCCTAGCCAGAGAGACTGGCGTCGGTAGTCATGACTATCCATTGTGGTGCCTCTAAGGGGATTCCCCGGATGGAGCCACCACTGAAGGCTGAGGCACAGAGAAGGTGGAAGGGATAAGTGAAGGTTGAAGTCCCCGGAGATGGGCGACCACTGGGAGAGCAGTGACCCCTGAAGAGGCCGCATGTGCGTCCACACCCATGGGACAACGTCAATGGTGGCCGCCTTGGCCCCAAGAACCTGAAGATAATCCAGGGCTCGTGGTCGCACCATCTGTATCCACTGCTTAATCACCTCCTGTCTTGACTATTATAACCTACTCCTCGCTGGTCTCCCCTTGAATCTGTTCAACACTCTGCTGTGTGGCTAATCTTCCACCAGCCTCATCATATTCATATTACCCCTCTTCTCAAATTTCGAAATTGGCTCCCTATCTGTTTCTGCATCCAGTTCAAATTTCTCCTGCTAACTTATAAATGCATGCACTCTGCAGCTCCTCACTACCTTTCCTCTCTTAGCTCTCCCTACACCCCCTCCCCATGGGAACTCCGCTCTTCTGGCAAATCGCTTCTATCTGTGCCCTTCTCTTCTACTGCTAACTCCTTTCACCTTGCTACACCTTATGCCTGGAACAAACTACCTGAGTCTGTACGTCAGGTGCCTTCTCTGACCCTTTTCAAATCCAGGTTGAAAACTCACCTCTTTGCTGCTGCTTTCAGATCTTGATTCACCTGATCTCCTTGTGTTTCCCTTGTGTTGTCCATCTTGACTGGATTGTAAGCTCTGATGAGCAGGGACTGTCTCCTACATGTCTGCAATGCTGCGTACATCTTGTAGTGCTATACAAAAGCATGGGGGCGAGGGAACTCTTGGCATGGTTCACTACCCAACCCAGGTCTTCCAAAACTTGGACAATGTGACGAAAGGCCTGCAGGGCCTCGTGGTAAGACTTTGCCCGGATGGGCTTGTCGTCCGAGATAGGGGTGTACCTCTATCCCTCGTGTCTCAGTGCTGCAGCAGCCACGATCATGACCTTGGAGAAAGTGTAGGGCGCCTTTGCTAGGCCGAAAAAGGCAGCGCCAGAAACTGAAAATGTTGTCAAGAGGATGACAAACCGCAGGAACTACTGATGGTCCACCTGGATGGGGATGTGGAGGTAAGCCTCGGAAAGGATCTAAAGATAACAAGTACTCCTCCTGTCTGACCGCTTGAATAACCGACCAAAGAATTTCCAGCCGAAACCGGGGAACCTGGAGCAAGCAATTAACTCCGTGGGGGAGTTAAAAATAGGGCACCTTGACCCGTCCTTTTTGGGTACGACAAAATAAACAGAATAGCGTCCGGATCCTCATTTGGGGACTGGGATGGGACAGATGGTCTGGAGATCCAGCACATGTTGCAGAGTTGCACACATGGCCGGATGTTTTTGAGCCATACAAGGGGAGATTAAAAAGGCATCCCAGATGGGTCGGGGGCACTCGAGGGCATAGCCGTGATGAATTATGTCTGTCTAAGACCCACTGATCAATGGTGATGCAGGCCCACTCGTGGGAGAAAAGGGATAGGCGCCTCCCACCAGTGGCCTCCTAGAGTAGGGCCCGAGGAAGTCGGTGGGACTGCCGGTAGGATCTGGGGAACTTGACTGTAGAGGTAGAGAAGGAATCCTTTGCTTTGCGAAATGCCTGAAAGGGCTGAGAGGTGGGCACTGACCTGTGGGCAGACGACACCGAAGAGGATCTTCCAGGGCGGTAGCGGCAGTTGCTCCTGAAGTGAGATAGTGATGCCATAGGAGCAGCAGATCCACTAGCCCCCCTAGATGAGGAAGAGGTTGTCCTTGTGTAGACGTTGAGCTTTCACCTCACAAAGGTATTTGACCAATTGCTCCAGATCCTCACCTAAGAGGAGCTTGTCCTTAAAGGGTAACCTGGCGAGAAAGGCCTTAGAGGCAGAATCGGCGGACCAGAGCCGGAGCCAGCGGCGTGCTACCATTACAGCTGCAATGGACCGGGCCACTAGCCTAATGAATCATAGACAGCATCTGCCACGAACGTGACTGCAGGCCGTTCGCTGGGGCCACTTGGCAATAGTGATCATAGAATGATTTAAAAAATGAAGGAAGGACGGTAAGGAAATCCACAGTACTACCTTTTAACTTTCAAAAGAGAGACTATGATAAAATGAGGAAAATAGTTAAGCAAAAATTAAAAGGAGCAGCTGCAAAGGTTAAAGATTTACATCAAGCATGAGTTTGTTTAAAAATACTATCTTGGAAGCTCAGACCAGCTGTATTCCACACTTTAAGAAAAGTGGAAGAAAGTCCAAAAAACTGCCAGCATGGTTTAAAGGCGAGGTCAGAGAGGCTGTTGCCAAAAAAGCATCTTTCAGGAAATGGAAAAAAAGAGCCAAATGACGAAAACTGGAAATAACACAAGCACTGGCAAGTTAGATGCAAGACATTGATAAGGCAGGCAAAGAGAGAATTTGAGAAGAAGCTTGCTGTGGAAGCAAAAACACATAATAAAGACTTTTTCAAGTACATTCGTAGCAAAAAACTTTGAGAGTCAGTTGGACCATTAGATGATAGAGGGGTAAAAAGGGGCACTAAGAGGGGACAAGGCCATAGTGGAGAGACTGAATGAATTCTTTGCTTCGGTCTTTACTGAGGAAGATGTACGAATGTTACCCATGACCGAAATGGTATTTAAAGTAGATGCTGAGGAAGAATTGAAAGAAATAATCGATATACCGGTAAGATGTATTATAACTATTTGATAAACTGAAGAGTAGCAAATCACCTGGACAGGATGGTATACATCCAAGGGTGTTGAAAGAACTGAAATATGAGATTGCAGACCTACTATAAGTAATCTGTGAACTATCATTAAAATCATCTCTAATACCTGAAGACTGGAGGATGCCCAAAGTAATGCCAATTTTTAAAAAGGGTCCCAGAAGTGATCCGGGAAACTACAGACCAGCGAGCCTGACATCGGTACTGGGAAAAATGGTAGAAACCATCATAAAGAACAAAATTATTGAATATGTAGATAGTCGTGGCTTAACAGGAGCCAACCAACATTGCTTTAGCCAAGGAAGGTCTTGTCTTACTAATCTGTTATGTTTTTTTGAAGGTACAAATAAAGAGGTAGACAAAGGCGAGTCGGTTTATATAGTTTATCTAGACTTTCAGAAAACCTTTGACAAGGTCCCTCATGAGAGACTTTCGTCAAAATTAAAAAGTCATGGGATAGGAGGCAGTGTACTATTGTGGATCAGAATCAGGAACTGGTTAAAAGACAGAAAGCAGAGGGTAGGGCTAAATGGCCAATTTTACCAACGGAGAAAGGTGAATAGTGGAGTACTACAGGGATCTGTGCTGGGTAGGCTGCTTTTTAACATATTCATCAATAACCTGGAAATGGGAATAACGAGCGAGGTTATCAAATTTGCAGATGACACAAAACTATTCAAAGTTGTTAAAACCCATGAGGATTGTGGAAAATTGCAAGAGGATCTTGATAAATTGGAAGACTAGGCATCCAAATGGCAGATGAAATGTAATGTGGACAAGTGCAAAGTTATGCACCTAGGGAAGAACAACCCAAACTATGGTTAAACGATGCAAGGTTCCACATTAGGATTCACCACCCAGGAAAAAGATTTAGGCGTCATTGTGAATAACACGTTAAAACCCTCCGCCCAGTGTGCAGCGGCGGCCACAGGAGCAAATAGAACGATAGGTATCATAAGGAAAGGAATGGAAAATAAAAACAAAGGATATTATAATGCCTCTATATCGTTCCATGGTGCGACCTCACCTTGAATATTGTGTGCAATTCTGGTTGCCGTATCTTAAAAAGAATATAGCGTTATTAGAAAATGTACAGAGAAGAGCCATGAAAATGGTAAAGGGGATGGAAGGATACGCCTATGAAGAGAGGCTAACAAGATTAGGGCTCTTCAACCTTGAAAAGAGACGGCTGAGGGGAGATATGATAGAGATCTATAAATTAATGAATGGAGTGGAACAAGTAAACGTAGATCAATTGTTTACATCATCAAAATATAGAAAGACTAGGGGGCATGCAAAAAAGCTACAGAGTGATCTATTTAAGGCTAATAAGAGAAAATATTTTTTCACTCAACATGTAATCAAACTCTGGAATTTGCTACTGGAGGATGTAGTAAAAGCTGTTAGTGTAGCCGGGTTTAAAAAAGGTTTGGACAAGTTCCTGGAGGAAAGGTCCATAAACCAGTATTAAAGTGGACCCAGCATATCCACTGCTTGCCCCAATACAAGCATTGTGGACCCTGTGTCTTTTGGGGAAACTGCTAGGTACCTGTGACCTAGATTGGCCACTGTTGGAAGCAGGATACTGGGCTTGATGGACCTTGGTCTGACCCAGTATGGCATATCTTATGTTCTTATGACTCCATGCACGCTGAGGTGTAATCCTCAGACAAGAGTTGAGCCCGACGCAAGAGATGCAAGCCGCCAGGCCACCTCAACCAGAAGCCTGCAAAGCAAGAGAGGAGGAGGAGAAGGCTGTCTTCAACAAGCCTTCCATCTTGTGGTTATTCTGATCGTGGCTGTGACCATGGCATCCACTGTGGGGGAAGCGAAGCCAGCTGTCGAGGTCAGCTGGTGATCACACAAAGTTTGCCTAACTGTCACGCTGCCTCCAGGGGTTGCCATTCCAGGGGTACCATCTGTTGGAACTCCAGTGGTAATAGGAAGGCCTTCACTGGCTTTCGGATGCCTGCAAGAATGGGATCGGCCTGCGAGAAGGTTTGAGCTGGCGTTGCCTCGAGTCCGTCTGAAATATGAAGAACCTCTACAATTTGTGCAATAAGCGCTGCCACTCATCTCTGTGAAACAGCCTGACATCTTGGGAGTCATGAATATCCTCGTCTGTATTTTCTGACGGGGACCATTTGCCATCCTCATGATTTGAGACAGAATGCTGGCTGTCAGCCTCCGAAAGATGATCCAAGTCAATTTGAGGAGGCAAGTCGCCGACTCCAGCCAACCAAGAGAGTGTCTTGGGTGTGCAGAATGGGACCTCCATCCCCTGAACATCCGAAGTGCCTTCCCTGGTAGAATGTTGGAGCAAAGTAGATGAAGTCGGCGATGGCACTGAAGAACCCTGTGAGAGGGGTGGTGCACCGCCCCAGGCATTCTATGCATTTCTAAAAAGAGGCATGAATCTGTTGGATTCGAGGACCATGTCTACAGGTGAGAGGTCTGGAGTTGCCGTCCTGGATCTTTGGGGGAGCAGCCGGTGGGAGGGTCTATTGCTTGAGGGGGCTGCATCCTGCCTTCCCGGACTCCTGGTGGCGATGTGGACACCGAGGCCTCACCGGGGTGGACAGAGCAGGTGGCACAAATACGGTCTGTTAAATGCCGGCATTTATGCCCACATGCAAGTCACCATGACAGAAGCAGAGGCAAAGCAGCGCTGTGTTGTCTCCCCCAGTGCCAAGTTAATGTGGTGCCCTTGTGCAGTTGTGGAAGACTCTCCTGCCGAGTTACTGGCTCTAGAGCGCTGCCTGGCAAATGGCCACCACATTTTATTTTATTTATTTATTTATTTAGACAGTTTTGTATACCGCCTTATCCTTCAATCAAAGCGGTCACAACACAATTGGGGGATACATTTAACACACGGGGATATGAGACACATACACTAATACTTACAGGGAACATGGGCAATGGAGGGTTAAGTGGCTTGCCCAAGACCACAAGGAGCATCTGTGGGACTAGAAACCCCAGTCCTTCCAGCCCAAGGTTGCTGTCCTCTAGTGGGATCTGAACCCCCGACCTTCCGGCCTGAAGTACCTTGCCCCAACCACTAGACTACTCCTCCCACATGCAGTAGGCATGAAAACCAGCGCTTTAAAATGGCCGCCACAAAGGTGTAAAGATGCAGGCCAGCGGGCTGGAGCAGAAGCTCTGAAAACATTGAGCAGCCAGATACAATGTGGCTGAAGCAGGAGCCAGCAGCGGAGGAGAAGGGCAGCAAACGGAGGCAGAGTGAGCCGCAGTGAAAAGGTGGCTGTAAGAACGTAGTCAGCAGTGACTCGCAGGAGCAGTCAGCGGTGGTAGTGCAGGAGCAGAACTGCGGTGGTAGAAGGCCTCATGGCATTAGAAGCAGCGGCAGCACCATGGCGTACAGAGAGAGTGCCATCGGCAGGAGAGGGGAGAGGAGGGGAAAACCCGTCACTCACAGTTCCACCGACGCAGCAAGAGAGCCGATCCGACAAGCTGTCTGGGGGCTGAGCAGTAGCTGGCCATGGTTCTGTAAGTGGAATCCCAATACAAAAACAAAAATTGCTGAATAGCAGTGGCTGTACTAGGGGCAGGCAGCTCAGGCTCCGATGGCAGTGCTCAGCTCTCTCCAGACAGGTTACACAGGCCCTTGTGGCCTGGAGCCTGATCCCCTGTGCAGACGGCAGGCCTTTCTGATCCTCGTGATCAGTGGCTACTGCCCAGAGACTGGCTTCAAGAATGTGGGAAACTCTGTGGGACACCTCCAGTGTTCCCTAGAGACTTCCACAGTTAAAAGTTGACTTAGTCCTGAAATAAAACTCCATTTGAGCAAGGCGAGTAACAACCAGCATCTGCTGGAGACAGAAAAACACTGAAGGCGACACCTAGAGGAGGCACACAGGTGCCAGGGCATGCTCAGTGAAGCCTTTGGTATTATATCTGTCGGCATATAACCCACTTCTGTTCTAGCAGGAGATTTGGAAGTTGAAAATTGCATAACATTGGCAAAATTTGTCCCTTCCCTTCTACACACACTACTAAGACCCTCATCCACTCACGTCTTTAATCTTTATCTTTATTTTGCATTTGATATACCGCCCAGGCCAAGGCATCAAGGCGGTTTACAATACTAGTAGCAATGCTGCGGAACTAAGAAATGGACTATTGTAACCTGCTCCTCACTGGTCTCTCTCGGAATTATCTTTCTCCCCTTCAATCTGTTCAAAGCTCAGCTGCGCGGCTAATCTTCCGCCAGTGCCACTATGCTCATGTAACCCCTCCTCTCAAGTCACTTCACTGGCTCCCTGTTTCCGCATCCAGTTCTAACTTCTCCTACTTACCTTCAAGTGCATTCATTCCGCGGCTCCTCATTACCTTTCCTCTCTTATCTCACTCTACTTCGCTCCACCTCAAGAACGCCACTCCTCGGGCAGATTCCTTTTATCTGTGCCCTGCCACTGCCAACTCTAGACTTTGTTCATTCCACCTTGCTGCTGCATATGCCTGGAACAAACTACCTCAATCAGTGTGTCAGGCTCCTTCCCTGGCCCTATTCAATCCAGGTTGAAAACCCACCTCTTTAAGGCTGCTTTTGGATCCTGATTGTCCTTATTCTCTTGCTCACTACTTATTGCCGTATTCTAGTCCCCAGTTTTGCGATGTTTTTTTCATCTTTATTAGATCGTAAGCCCTGATGAGCAGGGACTGTGTCTTACATCTATATGTACAGCGCCACGTACGCCTTGTAGCGCTCTATAAACGATTAGTGGGCGTAGCACTGCAAAAAGGCATATTTCACTGATGGAGTGCATGGTTGTCATATGTGAGTGAGTAGATGGAGAACTTAAGACTTGCAAGAGGATTAATGAACTTATAGTATGACAAAATGGCCTATTTTCCCTTTCTCCCTTTGAAAACTCATACACATCTGGAGCGGAATAAGGGAAGAAAGGAGAAATTTCACTTACCGTTAATTTCCTTTCCTGGAATACTGCTAGACCAGTCCAGACAAGCGGTTTATGTCCCCCTGCCAGCAGATGTTGGAGACAGAGAAAAAAACTCCAGAGCCGTGATTGGTCAGGCTCTGGGTGGTATAGGTGTACCCCTAGGGGTCCTCGTCAGTATTTCTTGACAAGCAATAACTTGGGGAGAAGCCATGACTAACCAACTCAACTATGTACACGTAACTACTAATTTAATTAAACCCATCAACTCAAACCATGAATGGAGGAGGAGGATCAATCATCATCCCTAGGAGAATAAGTCTGAATCCACTGCTTGTGGATTTTCTCAGGGATATTCCAACAGGTTGTGTCTGAAGTCAAGAGAATGTCGGCTCCTCTGCACCAGCAGTATTGCTACTAACAATCGAGTAGATTCTGGACTGGTCTAGCAGTATTCCAGGAAAGAAGGAAATTAATGGTAAGTGAAATTTCTCCTTCCAGTTCATACTGCTAGATCAGTCAAAACAAGCGGGAAGTACCCAAGCTAACGACCCTCAGGGGGGCAGAGAAAGCCGCTGACAGCACACCAACCCCAAAACGACTGTCCTCCCGTGCCTGGACATCCAGGCGATAATGCCGGACAAAAGTAGACAAGAAGGACCAAGTTGCTGCTCGACAAATATCAAGAGGGATTACGTGAGCCCGTTTGGCCCAAGACATGGCTTGAGCCCGAGTGGAATGCGCTCGAAGACCCGCAGGAACTGGCTTGCCTTGAACAATATAAGCCAATTCTATGGCATGACACAGCCATCTGGCTATAGTAGACTTAGAGGCCGCCAGACCTTGGCGCGGCCCCGAAAAAAGAACGAAGAGATGGTCGGTCTTGCGAAAAGAATTGGTCACTTTTAGATATCGTAGGAGAATCCTTTTGAGATCAACCGCTCGGAGATTTTGTGTTGCCCCGAACATTGTTCCTTTGAGAAGGCAGGCAATAATAGAGGCTGATTACTCCTTTTCATGTCAATCACCTTAGGCAAGAATGAGGGAACAGTGCAAAGAGACACTCCCTCCGTGGAGAATGACAGATAGGGATCTCTGCAAGCGAGAGCCTGCAGTTCGGAAATCCTACGAGCCGAGGTTATTGCCACTAAGAACACTGCCTTAAGAGTCAAATCTCGCAACGAAACTTCTTTTAGAGGTTCAAAGGGCTGAGTCATTAACACCCTTAGGACCAACCCGAGGTCCCAAGGAAGGACGACTGGATGGACAGGTGGACGTAGGAGCTTAACTCCTTTGAGAAAATGTGACACATCAGAGTAGGATGCAAGAGATCGACTGCGAACCAGCCCCCTGTAACACGTCAAGGCAGAAATATGTACACGTAGAGTTCCAAGAGCCAACCCTTTGTCAAGGCCGTCTTGAAGAAAGGTGAGAACATCCGGGATTCCTGTTTTCCATGGAGAAAGACGATGTTGCTCACACCACGACTCAAACACACGCTACACCCTAGCATATGCAACCGATGTTGAAGATTGCCGGGCGCTGAGGAGTGTTACCACTACCTTGGAAGAGTAACCCTTTCGGTCTAACCTACGGCGTTCAAGCGCCAAGCCGTAAGCAAGTAGGGGGTCGGATCGTCCTTAGAGATAGGCCCCTGCTTGAGGAGTCCGAAGGGAGCTTCTAGTCGCAGAGGAGTGCATCGAGATAACCTTATGAGATCGGCATACCAGGGCCTTCGGGGGCCAATCCGGGGCCACTAGGATCACCGGGCCCTGGTGTTCCCTGATCTGCTGAAGAACTCTTCCGATCACTGCCCAAGGTGGGAACACATAAAGCAACTTGTGTTTCGACCATGGCTGCGCCAAGGCATCTATGCTGTGAGATCCGTGTTCTCTCCAGCGCCTGAAGAATATTGGTACTTTGGCATTTGTCCCTGATGCCATGAGATCTATTTCCGGCCGTCCCCATTTCTAAACTATCCTCTGGAAGGCCTCTAGGACAAGCTCCCATTCGCCGGGATCGAGAGTATGCCGGCTGAGAAAGCCCGCTTTCATGTTGCTGGTCCCCGCAATATGCTGTGCTGAGAGAGCTTGGAGGTTCTTTTCCACCCAAGGAAAGAGAAGGGACATCTCCTTTGACACCCCTACACACTTGGTGCCGCCTTGGCAGTTGAGGTAAGACACCATAGTGGCATTGTCGCACAAGATCTGAACATCTTGACCCTGGAGGAAATACTGAAACCTCAGTAAGGCGAGGCTGGTTGCCCTTGCCTCGAGCCGGTTGATCGTCCATCGTGATTCGCGCATCATCCAAGTCCCTTGCGCTGAGTGTGTTCGACAGTGTGCGCCCCATCCGGACAGGATGGCGTCTGTGGTCAGCAAGATCCAGCGTGGATTCTCCAACAGAACTCCCTTGAGGAGTTTGCGTGAAGAAAGCCACCATTGTAGACTGTTCTGGACCTCGAGCTGTAATGGAAGTCGAATCTGGTAGTCCTCCTCTACTGGCGACCATCTTGAAAGTACAGTGTTCTGCAGACACCGCATGTGCGCTCTGGCCCAGGGCATGAGCTCGATGGTGGCGACCATAGATCCTAGGACTTGGAGATAATCCCATGCCCGGGAAGCTGTTTGAGCTAGAAACCTTTGGATCTGAGAAGCTAGCTTGTGGAACCGGGCCCGAGTCAGGAATACACACCCCTGAAAGGTATCGAACCGTGCCCCCAGAAAGTCAATCTCCTGAGATGGGTGAAGGCAACTCTTGGCACGATTGATCACCCAGCCGAGTTCTTGTAGGAACGCAACTACTGTCAAGACAGCGTTGAAGGCTTCTGGAAGGGAGTCTGCGCGAATGAGCCAATCGTCCCAAGTAAGGGTAAATCCGGATGCCCTGTTTGCGTAAGACCGCTGCCACTACCACCATCACCTTTGAGAAGGTCCGAGGCAAGGCCGAATGGCATTGCTCGAAACTAATAATGTTGCCCGAGGATGGCGAAGCGCAGGAAGCGCTGGTGGTCTTCTTGAATGGGAATATGAAAATAGGCTTCCGTTAGATCTAAGGAAGCCAGAAACTCCCCACTGCGCACTGCCTGAATGACGGACCGCAGGGTCTCCATTCGGAAGTGCGATACTCAAAGACTGCCACTGACGCCTTTGAGGTCCAGAATTGGCCGGAAGGAGCCATCTTTCTTGGGCACCATGAAATAGATAGAATAATGGCCTTGTCCTCTTTCCAGTGGAGTGACCGGACGAATGGCTTTTAACACTCCCAGACACGCGCTTCGTTCATTCCACCTCAACCGCCTCACCCTCTCCTTTCCCTCCCTTGCACACCTCCAGTCCACACGCTCCTCAGCTTTTTTCTTTGCAGGCCCTGCCCTTTGGAATTCCCTCCCCCCACTCCCTTCGTCTCGAGCCCCACCATCCCACTTTTAAGTGTAACCTGAAGACCCACCTCTTTTCCCTCGCCTTTGACCTTCCCTCCCCTTTCCTGTAAGATTTCTATTCTGTCTCGTGTTATATCCTCTCCTCCTCTGGCTTTCCTGTCTAAGATTGTAACTTCCTTTTCTTCTTCTCTAGCCTGTTGCTTTTTGGATTATTTGTATATTGTAAACCGCTCTGTTCCCCCGAAGGGCGGTATATCAAACTCAATAAACATAAACATAAACAAAAGGAGTCTCTGAACAGTAGTTTGAATGGCTAACTTTCTTTCGGACGAGTGTCCGGGAGAGACCAGGAAGGCATCGTGAATGGGCCGGCAACATTCAAGAGCGTAGCCGTGAGAAACTATGTCGAGGACCCATTGATCTGAAGTTATGAGAGCCCATTGTCGAGAAAAAAGGGCCAACCGCCCACCGACAGGCATAGGCGTCTCGAGTGGGTGTGTCGTCCCATAAGCGAGAAGAACGGGAGGCTCCAGTAAACTTCCCGGGGCCTGAATAGGAATCAGTTCCTTTACGGGCTCCCCGAAAGGACTGAGATCTTTGTCCGAAGCGATTGGCAGGAGCAGTTGAGGTAGCTAGTTTAAAGGATCGGTATCTCCGAAAGTCGCGAGTTCTAGAGAAATGTCGAAAGCCTTGGGAACGAGACCCGCGACGGGAGGACGCCTTTGGCTTGTCTTCCGGTAAGCGCTGCGGTTTCACCTCCCCCAGATCTTTTACCAGTTTATCGAGATCTTTGCCAAAGAGGAGTCTCCCTTTAAAAGGAAGTTTTGATGGAAGCAACATCCACTGCCCATTGACGCAGCCAGAGCCATCTCCTAGCTACTGTCACCACTGCTACGGAGCGAGCTGAAAGTCGCAAGAGATCATAGAAGGCATCTGCCAGGAACGCAGCGACGGATTCCAAGCAAGCCAACTCAGGATCGTCTGGAAGCTACTGAATCCATCGAAGGGCGGCCCGAGCTGCTAGACCTCCGCAAACCACCGCCTGAAGTGAGAGAGTGGACGAAGAAAATGCCGTCTTCAATAGACTCTCGACCTTCTGGTCTTGCAAGTCTCGGAGTGCCGCTCTGCCCTCAACCGGAATGGTGGTATGCTTGGTAACCCCGGTCACCAACACATCCACTTTCGGGTATGTCAGCCAACGGTCCAGGTCAGAGGGAGATCAAGGGTATAACTGACCAATATGGCGTGCCATACACAGAGAAGAATCTGGAGAGTCCCACTCCCAAGATACCATTTGCTGTAACTTGGCTGGAAAGGAAAAAGCTTTGGAAGGCTTACAAATGCCCTGCAAAATAGGATCCGGCTGTAAAAGAGTCTGAGAACCCTGTGGATCAGGCGTGTTGGCTAGGCGTAGCGACTCTACCACCTGTGCGATTAAGGCCGGCAATTTTTCCTTCTGAAAGAGTCTGATATCCTGAGAGTCCTCCTGTGCTGTCACCGATGAATCAAACGGAGAATATTCCCCATCTTCCTGCTCCGACGAATCAAGGCTCACCTCCGAAGATTTAAGGTCTTCATGGATATCTGCAGCGTCCCACAAGCCCCATGCAAAGTCCCTGGGAGGACGTACAGTTTCAAGGTCTGTGGTCTTATGGGACTGCTTGCGAGACCCTGCAATATCCCTGTCCGGCACCGGGAGGGGTACTGGAGGTATCCTGGAGGACTCAGAGCGCCACAGGTTCCATGCCTGGCGAAAGAGCGTCAGAAACTGTCAGCTGAAGCTGCTGTCGCTTCCAGAGACTGTGAGAGCAAAATGGAAGCTGACTGGGCACTTTCTGCCGGTGGACCGTGCTGCAGCAGTTTCAGCGAGGGAGGTGTCCAGACGCTGACGTCCCCAGCCAGCAGTGCACTGGATATGGAGGAAGAAGATTCCTATGGATGCATCATACACGTGGAACACAAGTGATTAATTAAATCTTTCTGCTTTTTGTTACATACAATGCACCTGTGTAGAGGAACAGGCATGGCAGTGCTTTAAAAACACTTTTTTTTTTGCTATTAACAAAATTCAGTGTTGGCTAAGGGGAACAGAAGTCTCTTCAGGAAACGTTTCACAAGATGCTAAGTGAGTTGAAAATGTCTGCCCAGAGCTGCTCCCGCCAAAAACGCTGAAGGGAAATTGATCCAGCGAATTCAAAATGGCCACCGGCACTGAAAACCTGCCGAATAAAGGGATCCCCTGCTTAAAAAATTTAAAAAACGCGGCAAAATTTCTCAGGGAGAGGAGAGGAATGTTGCCAGCAACTGCAGGGACACAGTCCCGCTGAGCTCCATGCCGCTGAAACCGGAAGTGAGAGGATTGAAGAGAGGAACTAAAGCTGCTACTCACTGTGCTGGTACAGAGATGCTGAGGCTCAACGGAGGTGCAGGGAACTGCTTTTCAGTCAGTGTAAATAATATAACAGTGACTGTATGGCAGAAAACTGAAGAGATTGATCCACTTCCAGCCGCATAGGCCCTCTTGGCAGAGACTGGGGGCTTTTTAATATGGGGAGCTCCACTGATCCTGTGATCAGGAGCTCAGACTCTGCTGTATTGCCACTAATTAAAGTTTAAAACTAAGTACAGCTGGCAATATAGGGAACCTGGGAAACACCTCTTGGGTGCTCTGGGTGCATTCAGGCAAGAGACAAGCTTGTTTAACACCTTCATCTGCTGAGACAGAGAAAATACTGACAACAAGGACCCCTAGGGGTACACCTATACCACCCAGAGCCTGACCATTCACAGCTCTGGAGTTTTTTTCTCCGTCTCCAACATCTGCTGGCAGGGGGACATAACCCGCTTGTCTGGACTGGTCTAGCAGTATGAACTGGAAAGAATTATGATAAAGGGTAGCAGGGGCTGTGGGACTGTGCGAGGCATCTTTATGAATGATGGTGTTTATGTATTTGTGTTTATCTTGAGATAGGGTGTGGAGGTGTATGTGTGTGGGGCAGGGGTAGGGGGTCTGGGTGGTACCTGTGATACGGGCTTGGTTTGTGTGGGCGTGGTTCAGGTGTAGATTATCTGTGCAGTGTGGGGATGGGATGTGTCTGCTGCGGATGTTGGGCATCTCTGTATGTAGGGTGTGTGTAGGTTGCGATGGTGGGCATGTATGTGTGGGGGAGGGTGGCTCTGTGTGTATGTGGTTCAACGGAAGGGTGTGTGCGGTGTTGGGATGGAGTGTGTGTGTGTGTGTAGTTTGGGGGGGTGTGGTGTGCCCCGCATTCTGTCTTTGTAGGCATAGCTTTGTTTGACATCTGCAAGATATGAAAAGACAGATGGACTGATCTTCAACAACAGACACACCTTGAAATTCATAAGGTCACAAATATAAACCCAGGGAAACAGGCGTTTGTGTGGTCTTTCATTATGCTGCATGTGTACAGGCCACACAGAATCAAACAAGGACTAAGATAAGTACTTTCAGGTTGTATAAATCACAGGTGGTGCAAACAATCATTCTCCTGATCTGGCAAACCCAGAGCAGTGCACACTCACTGGAGAGGGGAGCAATTTCTTACTTACTAGTGGAAGGATCACCAGCACTTTTCTTCCCATCCGAGTCACACCGTGCCTGGGGACATGGCCTCTGCTCTCGTGTAAAGCTCCAGGAAACATCCTGTTTGATGCATGGATTATTCTCTGCTGAATACCAAAATATTTAAAAAAAGGATTTGTTTCTGACTTCGCAACTTTAGCTTCCAGTCCAATTGGATTTGGCCCCCCAGCTGGGAATACTCTAAGAATTTTTCCACCTTCTCCTCTGCCCTTCTCCCCAAATCTGCTTATTGCAGGGGCGATCCTTGGCCAGGGCCCATGCAAGGACAAAGAGAGAGACAAAACAAGATGCCTGTTCATGGACAGAAGGCAAAGTTGCTTACATGTAACAGGAGTTCTCCATAGACAGCAGCGGTATGCAGCCGCACTTGCTAGGTGATGTCACTGACATTGCCTAGGTGCTGGGCTCTTCCCAGCTCACAGAAGTCTTTTGACCTCTCTGAGCATGTGCACATGGTTCCTCCCTACCCTGCCATTGCTTGATCCCTTCAGTTCATATGCGGCAGCGACACTTAAGGATTCTGATGTAAGAGTGTTAAGTATTGAACTTGCCTTGCCTTGTTGTCTTCTGTTGCTTTTTTTTTTTTTGGTTGCGGAGAAGGAGGGTGGGGGAAGTGCGGCCGCATACTTCTGCTGTCTATGGAGAACTCCTGTTACAGGTAAGCAGCGCCACTTTCTCCACAGACAAGTAGGGGGATGCAGCTGTACTTGCTAGGTGAGTCCAGAGCTGAGGGCCGCCTTAGAGAGTGTTAGGTTTGCGGCCCAACTTCGTGAGATATGGATGGAGGAAAAGCTGGATACTGAGATAGGGCAATCTTGCGATGAGCATTTAGGATGCAAAGAGGTTTCTGAGGACTGCCTATCCAAAGGCTAGGTCCCGAGCTAAAGATTTGTCCAAGTTATAGTGCTTAGCAAAAGTGTGAACTGAAGTCCAAGTCACTGCTTTGCAGATTTCTTGAGCAGGGACCAAAGATAAGTGGGCTACGCTAGCAGTTGTAGCCCATAAATGATGAGGGCCAATGCACCCGGGCAACTGTTCTCGAGCATGGCTGTAGCAGAAGGAGATGCAGTCTGAGATCCAGGAAGAAATAGCCTTTTTCAACATGGGCTGTTTGAATTAAAGGTGAGGAAAAGCTGAGACAAGGTTCTCTGCTGCTTGGTGGCCTGAAGGTAAAACAAGAGGGGTCATCTGCAATCCAAAGAATGAAGGTTTGCTTCTGTAGAGTCCATCGAGGGACTAGGAAAAGGATGGCAGAACAATCGCTTGATTGAGATGAAAAGCGGAGACGACCTTGGGAAGGAATTTTGGATATGTGCTCAGAACGATTCTGTTAGGGAAGTTCTTTGTGTATGCTGGGTAGTGCACCAACCCCTGAACTTCACCGATTCTCCACGCCAAGGTGTTTGCTACCAAGAAGGCCGTTTTCCAGATAAGGTATTGCGGAGACCATTGGCTCAAAGGGAGGCTTCATGGAGTCTGGAGAGGATGATGTTGAGATCCAACGCCAGAGGCTTGATATGCAGGAGATCTTTCGTGAACTTTGAAAACCAGAGGATGGATGGAGATGGGTTTGCTGTCAAATGGAGCATGGGAAGCAGCAGTGGTGGAGAGATGGTATCTAACTGATGTCGTCTGCAGGCCCGAGTGGGAAAAGTGGAGCAGGCAAGCAAGAACCTGGACTAGGGGGCATTGGAAGAGGTCTAGTCCTCTCCCACTAGCCCAGTCGGCAAACTGGGACCACTTTCATTGGTAGAACTGTTGCAGGTTTCAGAGAAGCTGAGATTAGGCCGTATACTTCATCTAACAGTGTGAGGTGT
Source organism: Ichthyophis bannanicus (assembly GCA_033557465.1). Lineage (NCBI taxonomy): Eukaryota > Metazoa > Chordata > Amphibia > Gymnophiona > Ichthyophiidae > Ichthyophis > Ichthyophis bannanicus. The sequence goes on along the minus strand of CM066051.1, from coordinate 36,469,742 downwards.
TTTGTTAGACTGCACAAATTTTCCAGGTGGCTAGGAAGAGGGTGCAGCAGGGATCCCCAGTACTGTGTGAGGGGTCTGTTCCGAGCAGCTGTGGATCCTTTTCTGACAAGGCCAAAACGTGTGGGTACCAGATCTGTTGTGGCCACTGTGGGGCTATAAGAATGAGATTTGTTTTGTCTTCCCAGGCCTCGAGTAGGACTCATCTGATTAGAGGAAACGGAGGGCAGGCATACAGCAGATGGTGGCTCCAATTGACGGCAAACGCATCAGGGGCCCAGCGGTGCAGACTGGGTCATAGAGAGAAGAGCAAATATTTTGCATTGTCTGCAGTTGCAAATAGATCGATCTCTGGGGTGCCCCAACTGTGAAAGACCCGATGAACTACGTCCCAATCCAGGGAATATTTGTGTGGATCCAGGCATCAGCTGAGGGTGTCTGCCATCTGGTTGTGGACGGTAAGTACATTGCCCTAAGGGAGGTTTGGAGGGATCAGGCCAGAGACGTGTGGCTTCCCAGCAGAGTCGGAGGCACCCTGTTCCCTCTTGCTTGTTGATACAGAACATGGTGACCTGGTTGTCTGTTTGTACCAAGAGAATCTTGCGGCTGACCCAATGACAAAAAGCAGTCAGGGCATAGTAGACCGCAGAGAGCTCCAAGATGTTGATGTTGAGGGAATACTCCGGCACGGATCACACCCCTTGTTTGGACAGATGGAGAAGGTGTGCCCCCCCCAGATGTATGTGGAGGCACTGGTCATGAGGGTGAGCTGGTGCTCTGGCATTTGGAAGGGGCACTTGCCACTTAGGTTGGATGAGTTGGTCCACCATTGGAGGCTCTGGTGCAGATGGTGGAGATTGATTCCTGACATTGGAATTTTCTTGTGAAGAGACTATGTTTGTTGATTCCAGTTTAACCTGAAATGCCATTGCAGGCCTGCATGTAGAGTCTTGCCAGGGAGACAACATGCACCAAAGTGGCCATGTGGCCTAGCAACTGCCAGAGGCATCATGCTGAGGTGGCTCGATGGTTCTGCAGATCGGCGCTGAGACGCTCAAAGAGTCAGGCTCTGACGCTTGGAGGAAGTAGAACCTTGAGCTAGTGCGCAAGGATGCACATTGCTAGGAGGCTACTTTGCTATGACTTGCGACCGATGGCATCCAGTGTTCTTTGCTCTGGGCAGGCTGTTTTTGAGCCGGTGCTAGTAGGAGGTCTGCCTCCAACCGTGCAGCTGCCCGGTGGTCCCCCCAATTGTGCCAAGTCTGGGCCTGATGGGTGGAGAGTAGAGGATGAGGGAGAAGACTGCAGATTCGCAGCCATGGGTCTGCTACTGGATTTTATTCCCCGTTTCTTTTTTTTTTAAACAACAGTCCCCTGATAAAAAAAAAGGAAAATAAATTGTTGTTTTGAGATATCAGTTCCCCCAATGGCAGCATGCTACCAAGAATGGGGGAGGGAGGGTCTGCCGACAACTATTGTGCTTGTGTGGTTTTGTTTTGTTTATTAACTATTCAGGATCACGTGTTGTGCACTGGATGAAGACGCAGGGAGGACTGCTGGAGAAAAAATAACACCGAAAGAGCTGCGATTATGGAGTGGAGAGAGCCATGGCGCTTGATCACGATCGGTAAAAAAACTGAAGGGATCAAGCAACAGCAGGGCAAGAAGGAGCACTTGCGAATGCTCGGAGAGGTCATAAGACTTCTCCGAGCTGAGGAGCGTCTGGCGCCGTAGGCAACGTCAGCGACATCACCTAGCAAGTGCGACTGCATCCCCCTGCTAGTCTGCGGAGAAACGCGCACATGCACAGAGAAATAACCAGAGACACACACCAGGGTATACAGGGGAATGGAGTCACTGATGAGCAGGCAGATAGACAATCAGTTTCATGTAGGCGTACGCATCGATAATTGCAGGGATACAGACTCGAAGGCAAATTTTAGACCTACATGGAGATCGGAATGGAGATGTCAAGGTTGGACTGTACATGATTCCAGCAGTATTTTAGAAAAGGCTTGGCCAAAAGCCCGACGCTCCCCCTTGCAACTTCTACCTACTATGGACATCCACGTGTAAATTTAGCCTTTTCTAAAACCACCGTTTACATGAGGACGCCGTTGCCACGTGTAAATGTTGGATTTTCCATGTGGAAATTCAAAATAAGGCTTAACCCACAAAAGTATCATTGATGAGCAGCCCATGGAGGCCACGATTCCCAGAAGTCCTTTCCTTTTCCCGCAGGCACAGTTCGGAGACCGCGCAGAAACCTTTGGCTCGTCCACCCTCAGTATCCCCACCCCCACCTTGCCTCACCTTTTTGGGGGCTATGCATGCTCTCGTCATCCTTATCCTCCTCCTCTTCTTCCTGGTCCTCTGAACATGGACCATTCTCCTGTTTGATCCACAGGGACAGTTCGGGATCGAACACTGGGCCACCTGGTATGGAAAAGGCACACAGGAGACAGGTCTGGCAGCAGTCCCTTAAAGCTTTTCCCAATGCATCAAAAGACTGAATTCCAGAAGAACTCATGTCATCAGTGTGTTATGCACATACAGGTCAGAAGGCAGCAACAGTGGAAAGAAGAGGATGTATAGGACGTTACAAGGTGTCCACTACAGCCAGCGAGCTCTGGATCGTCAGGGTGGGCTGAGCTAATCCTGCTACTCCCTTCCTCATCAAAATTTCATTTCTGCAATGTGAAATTCCAGGTTGTTGTTTTTTTAATTAGAGGAATAAAATCCTATAATACGCCCCCCCCCCCCAATCCATCAACTCTTCTCAGTGACAATCCCCCTTTTCAAGCAATCCAAGCCCAGGCATTTCCTGTACCATATTCCTGTCTCTGAACTCTCCTGCCCATTTGTTTTCAACAGTAACAGAACCTGCCTAGAGCTTGTTGTCCTGACCTGACAGGACAAGAATCAATTGCATTAGCTGAGAAAAGCGAAAATGTTGTTATCTCCCCCCATTACATACAACAAAAATAATCTACAAAAACTTATTTTCCTAGATTTAGTTATCCTGTCCTCGTTTATTCCTCTTTTTCAATCTCAGCTATCTCCTCATTCCTTTTTCTCTTCCCCATCTGCAGTCTCTCTGGTTTCTCACTGTATATCTGCTGCCGCTCCTCTGCCTAATTTCCCAGTTTCTCCCTCGCCCCACCCAACTCCTCCATGGTTTATAAGGCGCTGGAGTTGTAATGGCTGAGTTTTCTTTAACCGCTTCACTATTCCCGCTCGTCTCCGCAGTCCATCTCCAGGCCCTCCAATTCCTCCGCTATACGCAATGAGCCGTGTTCCTTTTTCATCGCCATCTCTATCTATCCTTAACTCTTCTGACTTGCTTGTAGTTTACTGGTTATTGTAAACCATTTTGAATAGTGTTTCTCCACTGAGATAGTACATAAACATTTTATAAAATAAATAAAATATCCTGCCCCCTCCATTTCGCCCAGCTATCTCTCATCCTTTTGTCTCCCTAAAGATGGTTCCCCTTTCAATCACCTTCTTCCTTACCTCTACCCCTCCCTCGCCTCCGTTTCATCTCTCTCTCCCCTCCATCTTCCCCCAATATCCTCTTCTGGGAGCTGCAAAAGCAGGCTAATGGAAACCCCTGGAGAGAAAAAGAGTGCTCAGCATTCCCCCCCCCCCCTCCCCGGCAGCCTGTGCACGAAAAGGAGGCGACAGGGACAGGAGCGCCATACTTTCTCAGTGCCTCCTACTAGCTTCAAAAACTTCAGCAAAAAAGAAGCCGGATCGCTAGTGATGGCCAAGAAGCCGCAAAGCATTTCCAGCCAACCCTTTGGGGCCCTCTGCTATTAGCAGGCGGGATCCTGGGCCAGCAGGGCTGCGAGTCTGTGACATAGTAACATAGTACATAACGGCAGATAAAGAACATCATGGTCCATCTAGTCTGCCCAGCAAGGTGGCAAGAGTAGGTGCACCTGCCGCTCTGTGCAAGCCACCCCTATTTGTTGAGATAGCAGAGACAATTAAGGTTATTTTGATTGATCCTGTTGCTATAAAGGGATCCCACTGAATAATTCATCTGGTTCTCTAATCCAATGAGTCTCAACCCAGTCCTCGGGACACATTCATCCAGTTGGAGTTTCAGGATATCCACAATGAATATGCATGAGAAAGCTTTGCATCCCGAGGAGGCAGTGTATGCAAATCTCTCTCATGCATATTCATTGTGGATATCCTGAAACCCGACGAGATGAGTGTGCCCTGAGCCCTGGGAGGAGAACCACTACTCAATAGAAGGCCCCAAGGCTATACATGCTTTAGATGTCTTACTTACTGGCGCCCTGCCGGGTCCATGGGCACGGTGTCTCTTCCTGTTCGATTCGGAGGTAAATATCTGGTTTGACAAATGGATAACTGGTGTCTAAACCCCCCAGAAACAGGGAAACAGATAAATTACAGGTTCAAAAGTAAAAATCTTACTGCACGGCAAAAGAGGGCGAGTTATAACGGCAAGAGGAGGCAGCAGTGTGGGGATACTAGAGTGGAAAGATGGGTGAGAGGGTGGAGAGTTTGTATGGAAATCAGATGGATTTTGCTCAAAGTATTTAACATCACCCATCATCGTTTCTTCCACAGGAGGTAATTTGCTTGGCCTCATCAGCTTCTAACAGCATCAGCAAGCTCCTGAAGAGGCCATTTCCCTCTCGCTGAATGTCAATAACTGAGCATGTGCATCCGTTTTGGGCTACAAAACGATCTTTTTGCTAACCAAAGACAGTTATAGCTCAAACCCTGCAGATTATACAGAATTCTGAAGAAAACCTCCTCCATAGCCCCCTGACAGCAGACTGATGCCCCAGGGTTGAATGGATGAGGCTGTCAGAGAAGGAACACATAAATGCTAGAGCAGAATTGCCTAGTAGGTGCTGACCTGAAGGGTACTGGACTTGGATGGCGTGCAAACATGGGGAAAGCACATGGCACCCAGTGCAATAAATAAGGCTGAGGGAGAACCAGCATGCAAAACCCAGAGGAAATTTGTTCTTTGAATTCCACATGTTGGTCAAAGAACAGCAGCTGGGAGGCAGGTGAAGGCGAGAGGGCCTGCCTGAGGCATGGGGTGCAGGAGGTATGGGAGTAGAGGAAGTGATGGGTGGAGGATAACAGTTGGCTTAGTTCAAGTTACTAGGTTGTCCTTCCCACAAGGGGTACTCTGCACATTTGCAAGTGGTTGGGCCCAAATCACAGCACGATCCCTCTGTCACGTGATAAATTCTGTACAACTGTAGAGGGTCAGGCGCTTCAAGTCACCATGTTGTCGATGGGGTACAAATCAGCAGTTGGTTGTTTTTGAGTCACTACGTCAACAGCCCTCTCCCAATGGGTTGCATCCTGGGCCTATGTTGCCACTTGCAGAGACAGCCCCGCACACACAGCTTGTTTTTATACACAAAAATTACATTAAATTAAAAGATCTTGCTTCTGAAAATTATATTTGACGGAAGAGAGAGCCCATGGTGGATACATTTGCAAAGGCACCTATTTTTCCACCATGCGTCCATATTTAATAGCAAGTTTTGGACACCATTTTGAATGTTTTCTTTCCCCGTGGAAAAATTATTTACCAAACAACGATATTAATCCGTAAAATGAATACCCTAGGAATGGAATATGACTCTTCCCCTGCTAAATAAAATAATAATTTCCTATTTGAGAATCCCACCCCAAAATGGACATGCAGGATGTAAAACAAAGCATTTCATTAATCTGCAGAAACCTTTAGTAAGCATGCCCCTAGGTGCTGCATGACTGGGAAGAGGGAGGCCCATTTAGACTCACTTGAAATGGGATCACTAATGCTTTCGCCAGTGGTAGGAGGCTCAGGCTGGTCCCTGTCCCACCACGACACCGTCTTCTCTTTAATTCGGAATAAAGTGCTGCGATTTACAATGGTGTAACCTGGAATCGAGAGAGATGGAGGGAGGGAAAGAAGAAGAAAGAGAAAAGACAGGAAAGGAAGACGGGTAGAGAGAAAAATTGTCCTTGTTATTTCCCTTCTTTAGTTTGTCATTTTTCCATTTCCACGCTACGTATTACTTGCGCAACACCAGCACACTGGCAGGCCTGGAGTTTCTTGAACGTTGACTCTGAGAGAGGGAAAGTGCAATAGCGCAGAAATATAAACAAAAATGCATTTCCTCCTACTGTGTGCAAAATATGCAGCTATCAGAGATGCACATTTCCCAAAGCTAACAAAAAACAAAACCTGCATCTAATCCCATCCCGCCACTGTCCCAAGACAGAAGAGCACCAGAATACTGTTTTTTAATCCCATGGAATGTCATTTTATAAGCAGGCTGCCTGTGTGCGAAGGCCAGGAAGGCAGTACATATCTTTATAAAACAGACTTAAGATTGGTGTCTACGCGTCTTTATTAAAAACTAGGGCAAAAGCAGCAGACATCACACATAGATTGAAGACAAGAACATTTATGTCTGCTCAGTAGCAGGTGTAAATGTTCACACTTATATGCGTACTTTATAAATGGATGTGTGTAAAATGCAACTTCAGCCATGCTCCACCCAAATTCCACCCGAACATGCAACAACCTCCTTGGCACCCCTGGGGTAAATTTTATAAAAGGCCTTTACACATGAAAAATCATTTACAAAATTACCTATTGTACGCACATAAGAAATCGTTACGCCAATAACTTTTCCCAAATCCAAATGGCGGAGACACATGATTATATTATGGGCGGTATATTAAGTTTTTAATAAACATAAACATATAGGGCCAAAGAATATGTGTATCCAGGAGACGTCAGCTAATCAAAACAGAGACCCGCTCTAAGGACCTTTCAGGAGCTATAATTTAGATATCCATCAACTGCTGGAGACAGAGAAAACCTGAAGCTGACCCATAGGGGTGATGGATTACAACCAGAGAGGGGGTGTAGCCGAAGCTTCTGAATGGTTCTCTGTCTCCAGTAGTAACCCGCCAGTCTGGACTGGTCTAGCAGGATGAGCTGGAAGAAATTGTTACGCCAATAAACTTTCCCAAATCTGAACGGCGGAGATGTGATTGCCACACACACACACACTCCTGTCCCCGCCCACATGCCTCCGTCCCTGCACTTGCTGCTCTTTACTGAAGTCTCCTTCGCTATCTCCAGCCCCTGTATCCTCTGCATTGTGCCTGTGTCTCCTTCGTTTTGCATCATACTCGCGCCTTCTCTGTTATTTCTGGTTCTTATGCTCCATGTCTGTGTTGCCTCTGCCATTTCTCACCCTGTACTTTCAGATCACTTACATGGCCAACACTCTGTCTCTGATCTCCTGACATACCATGGAACATTCGGAGCTGTTCAAGTATTCAAATATGAAATAGGCAAAACAAATCCTTTTCTAAGTGCCTCCAAAGTGAAAAGAAAAATCTGGCAAAAAGTACCTATGAAAGGCAGGCCCACTCACCTAAGTTGTGCAAGATTTACACTCTTACAGCTTATGAGGTACCTCTGGAAAGTTATGCTAGCTTGTAGGCAGGCCCAGACGAGAGATGGAAAATGTGGTTTACCCAGAGCAATGAGGGCTCCGTGGATCTCCCTCATAACATTCTTGTACAGCTCCTTCTGCCAGTCTGTGAGTAACTCCCACTCCTCCGAAGAGAAATAGACTGCCACATCTTGAAAAATAACAGAGGCCTGAAAGAAGGAGAGGTCACTAATTCCGTGAACTTATGTTTGAGAGCGGCTGACACTTCCTGGTGTCCCCTGTAGCAAGGATGTACTACCCAGGCTTTCTTTTTCTTTAATTTTATAATGGTCATCCCCCATTAAAGTTCAGTCATGGCAATAGTACTTTGTTCAGGGGGAGGAGGCAACACATATCATGGCATCCTATTTTTCCATCCTCCCACCTTCAATTGGCTGCCAGGCCACCAAGGCCAGCACTGGCTGGAAGAACTGAAATAGGGTCGTCAAAAAAAAAAGAAAAAAAGAAAAAGGATTTGTGAAAGTGAAAATGTCAGTCCCACATGTACCCCTTAGAGAGCAGTACTTTTCAGCCCTTTCCTGGAACCACACCTAGCCAGTCGGGTTTTCAAGACCACCACAATAAATATTTATCAGATACATTTACAAATATTGGATATCCATTGTATACAAATCTATCCCATGCATATTCATTGTGGTAATCCTGAAAACACCACTCACATAGTGTGCCTGTAGTGCTGCTTTAGAATACCCTTTTAACCCCCTCCTCACCAATAAAATCCTGTGAGTGAACTGACAGATGAGACTTTTCTAATTTTGCCAACCCACCCTCAGCTTACCAGGTCTGAGATAGGGGCAGCCATTGTTTTTTCAATTTCTTTTGACTCTTCCGACAGGGTCCAGGGTGATGTTATCTGCGATTCAGCAGATGGTTAGGGATTATCTGAGCATGAGATAAACTTTCTTCCTTTCCTGTGGAATAAAAAACAAAAATATTTGGAGTGTTATATGCAAAGTTTTCTTTGCAAGCACTGAACACGAGGTAGTAAGTTGTAAGGGTTTGGTGGTTTGAGTCCCAGGAGGACTAATGTGAAGGAGTAGGAGGTAATCTTCAAAGTGGAAATTAAAATCTCAGTCCTAAAGACCCTGTGGCATCCTATCAACACCTATCCCCTCCCTCTTGCCATTCCATCCTGCAACCAGGAACAAATTGGCATCCTACACAAGACACCTTACTCCTGTCAAGATCTTACAACAATCCAGCACCTCCACCTTCAAAAATTTCATGGGAACATCTCTGCATTCTATACCTTTCCTCCCTCCCTATTCTAAGAGCATCCTTCAACTTCCCCCAAAATTGTGCAACCAGTAAACCAGCATCCCTCGCCCCTAACTGTGTAAGCAACCAGGTGGTAGGGGCAAAGACAGTGACAGAATTCAAAATGGCATGGGACAAAGTGGATCCCTATATAGCAAGAGGATAGAATCAAAGCAGACATAATTATCTTTTATACTTCAATAGAGGATGCTTGGGTGCATATAGCAGAAAAAAAGGAGGTGATAGTGCCTCTGTATAAGTCTTTGGTGCGACCTCATTTGGAGTATAGTGTGCAATTCTGGAGACCTCACCTTCAAAAGGATATAAACAGGATGGAGTCAGTACAGAGGGTGGCTACTAAAATGGTTAGTGGTCTTCATTATAAAAGCATATGAGGACAGACTTAAGGATCTTAATATGTACACCTTAGAAGAAAGGCGGGATAGAGGTGATATGATTGAGATGTTTAAATACCTCCGTGGCATAAATGTACAAGTTCTGCTACAGGGGACATGGGATGAGGGTGAAAGATTCAGCAGTGATATGCGGAAATATTTCTTTACAGAAAGAGTGGTGGATCCGTGAAATAGTCTCCCAGTGGAGGTGGTAGAGATGAGGACAGTACCTGAATTCAAAAAATCATGGGACAAACAGAGGATCTCTAAAGGAAAAAAGGGGACTGTTTTAGTTGTTGATATGGAAGGACAGACTAGATAGAAATATGACAAAAGAAAAAGACCACATGGCCTATGTTTCTAGAGGGGGTGACTTGCACAGAGCTGCAGGTACAACCGCAAATAAAGGCATAGCAGGGATGGACCTGCATGGAGTGGCGGATACAACCACTCTAGCCACCTTACTGGGCAAACAAAGATGGACCATACTGTATATTGGCCGTCATATACTATGTTACTATGTAACCTTAATTGTTCAAACATCCAAAATTTCCAATTCGAGCCATGCAAGTGTCAACCGATTCTGAACTGTAATTATGCCACCATAAAGCGAATCAGTTTGCATTTGGCAAACCTCACTCGTTCCAATAAGACACGCAAGTGAATTCCATTCATAACTATCCTACCCTTAACTGTGACAGTCCTACAAATCGCTCCCTCAAGCTGTGAAAGCATCCTGCATCCCCCAAATGGAAAAATTAGGTCTTACCTGCTAATTGGCTTTGAGTACCTCCAGTCCATTCCCGACGTGGGTTCTCATCCCCCCCCCCCCCACCAGCAGCTTGGAGACTGAGCGTGTCAAAGTTGATGACATCACCATACATAGGTAGCTTGCACCACCTATCAGCTCCAGTATGCTCAGTCTCCAAGCAGTTGTAGAGGGGTGAATCCCTGGATGTGAACTCACTGAAGGGACAACTAAGGATCATAGTCTTTCTTGTTTTTAAGAGATCTCAGATTATGCAGGGGATTGGATTGGAGGTTTGATAAGGAATACACAATTACCCTACCTATCATCCCAAAATCATGCATGCATCATATGAACCCCCACCTAGACCCTATAATGCCCGCAACTGCAAAATGTTCAGGCATCTGACAACTGTATCCAGCCTGTCCCAGCATCCTATATCTCTTCCCAATAAAATAAGCAAACATCTTGAATCACACTCTGAATCAAGCAAACATCTTACATTTCCCTATGCCTGCTAAAGCTTTCAAAGTACTTTGCAACACCACCTCAAAACAAGAACACATCTTACAACATTCTCATCGTGTAAGTATCCTATGACTCCCAAACTCATACTCTTCACTTATCCCGTGCTTTCTCCTGTCCCAAAATCACACAAGTTTATAATCATCCTGCATCTCTATTTCCACTGGGCTTTGAAATTTTTCCCAAACAAAATGATTCAGCAGCCCTTGCTTAGGGGTGTTTCATGTCTTAAATCCTAACTGGGGGCAAGAAATAGAGGAATCCTTCCTCAGCTCTTGGCTCCTAACTCTGGACTCAGACACAAGTGAGAAAAGAATGAAAACACAACACACACAGAGTTACAGTTTAGCAGAACAATAACAAAGTTCTGCTAAAGCTTTAGGGATGAATATTACAGATCTACAAACTCAGTGGTCATCTGTAAAACCCTCCCACCACTGTGTGCAGCACTTTTTATTAGCAAAAACTGACACATTGTACAATGTCACCTTATTATTATTTGCTTACATCAAGCGTGACATTGTATTTTGGAAAATGTGTATCTATAGTTTATATCTATATGGTACAGGTCAAGTTAGGCACAGACATATTGATCACTTCTAGTCATGACAAGCATTCTGCAAACATAAACATTTTGTCTCACTCCAATAAACATCTGCTTTTCTATCTAGCTGCTTCTGCAAAAATGAAACCTTGACTTGTATCACACATATACTGTCAGGCTGTCAACAAACTCTCACTCTCCATATTTCTGAACCTTTCTCCAGGTGTCCCAGTACTCCATTTAGCCTCATTCTAAAGGGGGTAGGTAGACGGTTGTTCTGTACATCTTATTCTTCTCATACTGATTTATTATTTATTTATTTGGACAGTTTTGTATACCACCTTATCCTTCAATCAAATGCCTTATTTTGAAATGACTTACCAGACCATTGCCTTAAAGCCATTCAGCCCCTTCCCCTCAAATCTTAAAACCCCAGAGGGCTATAGCCTTCTGCTAGGAAAGCCCCCATATTCTCTTACTTGGCATGTCTAGCACCCATGAAAATCCCCAGGGCCCACGAAGAAAATACCAGATCATGCCTGCCAAAATAAAATGTTAGGAGGATCCTCAGCAGGAAGGGGGCTGGCTAAATGAAGCTTCCAGAATTATTTCCAAACCTAACTCTGAAAGGGGAGAAAGCATCACAGAGAAATAACAGCGCCAAAAATCAAAGGAGCTGGTGGTGAGGGAGTGATCTTTACCTGTGACCCTCTCCCCCCCAGAGTGGGGGGCATGCAGTATGCAAATCTTGTCGAGGGGGGGGGGGGGTTGTAGGTTCCTTTGGCTCCCACCTTAGCTCAGGGTCACTTGCATAATCTCGCCTAGAGAGGAGATCACAAATCCTGCGCCCCCTCCATCTTTAGGTTTTCAGCCCTGGACCCCTCTCCCTGTTTTTAGGAATTCTTGAAAGTGCAAAGGGCAATCATCTGCTGACCCTGCGCGAAAGAGGGGAATGAGTAGGAGACTCTCGGCCCAGCCACCTGCGGTGACAGAGGCGGCGGCGGCCCGGCGAGGGAGATGAGAGTTTAATACCGGATGCGGACCAAGAGCGAGGATGAGGGCTCTGGACAGGACGTAAACAAAAAAGAGGCCATGGGGGCAGCCATCTTGGACGCTACCGAGCATGCGTGCAAGGCGGAGCGGCGTGACGTCTCTTCCGAGCGTGCGAATGAGTGAGGGCGGGACAAAAAGGAAGTAATTTTGCAACGATAGGGGTCCAGTCTAGATCACTATCCACATTCGACTTGTTTTATGGAATCCGGGTAGAGAGGTGCCATTAGTATCTCTTAGACAACTCCTGTTTTTTTTCCTCTTACATAGGGTTTTCTGTCTTTGGAAGTAGCGGAGACTACAAATCCCGGAATGCAACGAGGAAAGCAACCTCACAACGAGGGCTGGATCAGTACCGCCTCTTGAAATCGGATGGCCACTAGAAGGCGGGCTTTCAGGAAGGAGGTGGAGGCCAGGCCAGACCATTGCATCTTGGGACTTGTAGTTTTCCAAGTTTCCTTACATGGGGGCTTTGAAAACCCCCTGCCAAGATAGGGAGGGAAGAAGAAGCAGTAAAACCAAGGTTGGCTTGTCCTCTCAGCAACCCCTTCCCCAGTTAAAATACTGCATACTGAAATGTGTAGGCCACTGCTTGCCTTAAGGAAATTAGCACAACTCCCTGCATACAATGGGGACAAACCTGGACTGGATCTAAGTTTGGTTGACCTCGAGTCACGTGGCCACCCCTAGCTGTCAATCGTCGGACGGGGGGCGTGTCTGTTTCTACTGAGCATGCTTGAGCAGAGGCAAGGCCGTGATATCAGCTGTTGCCTCTGAGCATGCTGGGTAGAGAAGGAGGGGTTGTTGGTTTTAGCATCCTACAAAACATTGAAGAGTGAAATTTGTAATTGTCAAAATAATAGAAGTACCGTATCCAGCTGAGCTGGAGCTGGGATTTTTCTTGAGTTTCATAGGCTCAGCACTCTGACGTCTGCTGGGATTGTATCACTGAAATGTATAGAGGGGGGTAAGAGCACTGTGCTGGTGTATCCAGAGAGGGGCTGACACTGGACTTCTATCTCAGACTTCAGAGCAGATCTCCAGCCCTAAAACGAGGGAGGGCTTCAGGTGAGTACTGATGTGGGACTCTTGAGTTGCTTTATTTGCATCTTTGGTGGAATCGGTCAGATTCTGACAAATTGCAGAAAGCACAGGGAGATTGGAAATGTCAGAGGAGATCCCAGCAAACTGCTGTGAGCACAGGGCACGGATATTGTTAGAGGAAACTTCAACAGAATGCAGAGAGTAGGGGCTGAAAATACAGGAGGAAATTCCAGCCCATAGAGGAAAGGCACATTGTTTAATAAACCCCTTTTCATATTTCTCTAGGTCACAGCAGAAGATGACAACAGTGTGACCCACCTTGACTACTCCCCCCTTCCCTCCAGCCCCCTTTCAACTGTGCGGTAGAAAATGCAGGAAACGTTGTCTAAGAAGGTTTCAGCCTCGGTGAGCCCTTTGACCTATCTCCACTTTATGCCATGGCTCAAGGCTTTCGTAAAACAGTGGATTGCATCAGCAACCATGCAAGGTGTAACTGCAGATCTAGTGCCGCATTGTTGCTGTATATGACATCTCCCAGGGATGGGGATTGTGAAAGGTTTCTTTTTAATTGAACAAGTGGGGAAAGTAGGCAGAGCAGGTCCCATGGCATTCTTTCCCACCCTCTGGCTTGTATTTGTTATTTTTAATTAGCCGTACTGGGTCAAAGTGGTATACATTTAACAATGCTGGGTCAAAGCAGTGTACCTTCAGGTATGGTATATAAGAATGAGCTGTTTGAACAGAGTAATACCTAAACATTCTAATATTCTTTTTGTGCCTTTCATGGCCTGATAGCAGATGGCAGCTGAGGAAGGGACCTCCTATTTCCCAGTTTGCAGTTGGCAGCCTGGTAACTGAAAAGTCATGAAAATACATGAATGTGGGAAACTGTATTTTATGTTAAAGGTTTTATCTGCCACCTCTTCTGCAACTCACCCTACCCTTGCCAAGCTGTATAGTATTGCAGAGGTACAGCACAGACAGTAAATGTAGATGTTTATGCTGATGACTCCCAGATCTATCTCTCTACACCTGAAATCGCACTGGCAATCCAGGCCCGGATCTCTGCCTTTCTGACATTCCTGCTTGGATGCCTCGCCGCCGCTTGAAATTGAACATGGCCAAGACTGAGCTTCTTAGTTTTCCCTCTAAACCCTCCTCTCCCCTTCCTCCTTTCTCCGTCTCTGCGGATATCTCTACTGCACCCTGTTTTCATGGCTCGCAACCTTGGGGTCGTCTTTGACTCCTCTCTCTACTTCTCCACACACATCCATCTGATAGCTAAAACCTGCCATTTCTTTATAGCATCAACAAAAAGCTCTCATTCCTTTCTGAACATACTACTAAGACACACATCCACTTTTTAGCAATCTCTCGTCTTGACTTTTGTAACCTGCTCCTTGCTGGCCTCCCTCTGAATCATCTCTCTCCCCTTCAATCTGTTCAACACTCTGCTGAGTGGCTAATCTTCTGCCAGCCTCATCATGCTCATATTTACCCTTTTCTCGAGTCACTTCATTGGCTCCCTATCTGTTTCCACATCCAGTTCAAACTTCTCCTGCTGATCTATAAGTGCATTCACTCTGCAGCTCTTCACTACCTTTCCTCTCTTAGCTCTCCCTACACCCCTCTTCGGGAACTCCACTCTTCTGGCAAATTGCTTCTATCTGTGTCCTTCTCTTCTATTTCTAACTCCAGACTTTGCTCCTTTCACCTTGCTGCTCTTTATGCCTGGAACAAACTACCTGAGTCTGTACGTCAGGTGCCTTCTCTGACCCTTTTCAGGCTGAAAACTCACCTCTTCGCTGCCACCTTCAGATCTTGACTCACCTGGTCTCCTTTGTGTTTCCTTACCATTCTCCCTAGATGTATCCTGTGTCTACAGCTACTGTGTTGTCTGTCTTGACTAGACTGTAAGCTCTGATGAGCAGGGACTGTCTCTCACATGTGTCTGTGCAGCGCTGTGTACATCTTGTAGCGCTATACAAATGCTCAGTAGTAGAAGTAGTGGGGAATATTGTAATCCACCTGAGACTATGCATCGGAGCCCAGTTAGTAGTACTAGAGTTTCCGGGGGGGGGGAGGGGTTACCTTTTTGCCTACCTATTTTCTTCACTGACTGTGATTGGTGCACCCGTGGAACTGTTCTCTGCCGTGTGACATCGGGTTGTTGGAAGGGCTATATAAGATCTTAGCCCCAGGTCCTGCTCTTTTGGAACCCCTTTGGAGCTTATGAGGAGGAGGAAGGAGTGTTTGTTTTCTGGCTATAGGGAAGTGTCGGGAGAAGATTATATATCCGGAGGTCAGTAAGGAGATTTAAAGTGGTTGGCCCCATGGATTTCAACATTGAGGTGCATTCTGGGGTGGATTTTTTGGGGGCCATTCACCTGAACCAGATGCTTCAGATTCGACCGTGAGTATAGTTTTGAACTCTTTTTTTCCCCCCCCTCCTCTCTCGTATTGGGTTCAAACCCGCCTATCCAGTTACCGGCTATAAAAGCCAAGATCCCCTCGCTTTTTTTTTTTTTAAGTCTTGAGGAGGTTTCTGGTACGACTCTTCCTTCAGTGGAGACTTGCATTGACAATATTGGGAAGTCTTCTTTTCATTTTGTTCCTTTACCCGTTCTGTTGAATGTGCTGGGACTTCTGTTGACTTGCCTGTTCCTTCTCAGGAGATTTCCTTATGTGATATATGGGAAATAGTTTCCCAAACTGAACTTTCATTACAGTCATCCTTAAAATGTGTTTCTGATTTTCCAAAAGAGGTTATTGTAAAAACTGCAGAGTACGAGACTGCTATTACCACATTGGATTCTTGATATAAAAAAACTGAATTGCAGGTCTCGAAACTGCAAGCAGCATGAGCTACATCTGTTCAAGACTCTTTTTATTATTGTATAGGAAGTGTGAGATAATGGAAAAGGACCATCGAGCTTTGAACTCGCGATTGTTGAATTTCCCCCCGGACCCACTATCTAGCACCACAGATTTTGTTATAGAAGCACTTGAAAGAAATTTAGCTTCTTCCTAATATGGAGTCGGTTAAGCTCTCTAAACTGTATTATGTACCTTTAGGGAAAAAGTAGATGGTATTGGTTCCAGTGGGGAAATGGATCAATTGAATCCGGGTGTGAGTTTAGATATTTCCGCTTACCTTGAGTCTTCGGTTGAGGAGATTTCCTCCTGGGGAACATTGTTAGTTACATTTAGATCCGATTGTGATAAAAATAATATAGTGCGTTTATATTTTGCTAAGAAAAAATGAGAAATTTTGTGGACAGGCGATACAGATTTTCCGGATGTTTCTAAGATAACACAATTTGAGTAGGAAGGCCCTTTTGGAATTTAGACTGCATGTCTTAGCCCTGGGGGCCTTTTTCGTTTTTGAAATATCCATGTAAATGTTTGTTACTATAGTAAGGTGTTATGATGTTTTTGATTCAGATCAGTTGGAGCAGTTTCTTCGAGGGAAAGAGTAATGTTGCTGTATTTTTGTTCAGGTATAATTATTATGGATACTGGAAAAGTATAGTGGTTATATATTTCAGGGGGGTTTTGCTAATCTTATTGAGCATATAATTTTATCATTGGCAAGGTGTCCTCCTTGATGTGGGCTGGTTTATAGTTTGTTATAATTTCCTGTATTTTCTGTAAGAAATTTAAAAAAAAAGTGAGTTTCCAAAGGGACCCTGCAATGTCTTGACCATCTGAATTTCCTAAATTTAAGGATGTGCAGCTCAGTGGTTAATCTTCCCGTGCCAGAACTCTGCCACTGAGACTTTGTTTACTAAAAGGCTTTAGTCTTTTGTAGTTAACGCCAGGCCTTGGTGCAGAAAGTGCCACGATAATGCATGACTTTTGCTGCTGTTTGGGGCATGCCCAGCAGATACGGTGGTGAAAATTCAGGACAACACTGCTGATGGAGCTAAGGTCATCCATCCATAGAGGTGGTGGTAGCTGCAACCGTGATAGCTGCAAAATGTGTGGCTACCATGTGCTGTCAACATCTGTGGTATCTGCACAGTTAAGGTACGCCTACTCTGCCCACACCCCACCCTCTCTTCCCACTAAGGCGTGGCAGGCAGCTATTACAGAAAATTTGTCTTTGGTAGCTGCATTTGTTCTGTGTTAGCTGTTGCTGCGGTGCAATTTTTCAGCACTGGCGCTGCAATGACGGCGAATGACCTTTACTAGATATACCCCTTTGTGTATTATGCCTTCATCCCAGTCAACTAGAATTAGGTGGTAAAAACATCACTCCTTTCCCTGTTTCATTGTAAGCTACCAGGCTGTCCACCCCAGAGGTAGCTACACGCCCGCTTTCATAATTGGAAAAGACATCAAAGTCGTGTGTGAATGAGTACGTCTATTAAGAAAACACCAAACTATTCTTAAATGTTATGATCATTCTTCTACTAAAACAGAAGAACAGTTTAATACGCATGCGGTATTTTGGTTTTATAGCAAATACAAAACATTTCTGGTACAGCCATCAGACGGTGAGGGAGTGGGGCAAAAATTGGCCTAGCTGTTTGTATGCAGGTTGCTCTGTCACCAGCCCTGTGGTTTCCTGGGTCACTGGGATGATCTGGGCCTCGCACAAAGAATGTGGAATTGTTCAGTCATCTTACTATTACTACTACTATTCATGATTTACATACTGCTACAAGGCATACACAGCGCTGTACAGACACATATAAAAGACGGTCCCTGCTCATCAGAGCTTACAATCTAATCAAGACAGACAATACAATAGCGGAGAACAAAGGTACAACTAGGGAAAGGTAAAGAGACAAGGGATCAGGATCCAAAATCAGTCTCAGAGGTGAGCCTTTTGAAAAGGGGCAGAGGTGGAGCCTGATGAACAGACTCAGGTAGTTTTAGTCCAGGCGTATGGAGCAGCGAGGCGAAAGGAACGAAGTCTGGAGTTGGCAGAGGAAGTAAAGGGCGTAGAGAAGCAAAACAGAGCAAGAGTGGCCTTCGCGAGGGGAGGGGTGTAGAAAGAGAGGAGAAAGTAAAGGTAGCGAGGAGCAGTACATTATCAGAAGGAGAAGTTTGAACTGGTTATGGAAGGGCACCAATGATGTGACTTGAGAAGTGGGGGGGTTATAGGAGTCTAATGAGTCTTGCAGAAGGTTCGACGGCAGTGGAGTTCTGAACAAATCGAAGGGGAAAGAGATGACTCGAGGGAGACCAGTAAGGAGGAGGTTGCAGTAGTCTAGATGGGAGGTGACCAGAGGGTGGATGAGAGTTTTAGTAGTGTGCTCAGAAAGGAAGGGGCAAATTTTGTTGATGTTATAGAGGAAGAAACGACAGGTTTTAGCAAGCAATTGAATGTGTGAGGAGAAAGAGAGGGAGGAGTCAAAGATGATCCCAAGGTTGCGGGCTGAGGAAACAGGAAGTAGAAGACTGTTATCAACAGAGATAGAGGAAGGGGGGGGAGGAGGGTTTAGGAGGAAAAATATTATGTTTTTGGTTTTGGCCATATTCAATTTCAAACCGGTGAGACATCCAGGCAGCGATGTCTGCCTGATAGGCATGTGACCCATTTCGCCAGATCTTCCTCATGGAAAGAGGCATCTACAATCTATCTTTGGTGCATACCAGTCTATGGAAACTCATGTGTGCTTTTAAAAAGGGAATTAGAATGTCATCATAAGATCTGGGGCGCTTATTGAAAGAAATAGACCAGAGCAAACCTCTGTTATGCTGGAAAGAGTGCAGATGTTGTCTTCTTCTTGCATATCTTTGGTTCCTCTTGCAGAACCTCCCGGTGACCTTTCATGACGTGGCGGCGTACTTCTCAGAGGATGACTGGGAGACACTGGAGGATTGGCAGAAGGAGATGTACAGAAAGGCCATGAGGGAGATCCATGGGGCTCTCGTCTCACTGGGTGAGGATCAGGTTCTCCTTCTTATTTACACTGGGAGTCTGCGGGGCCTCAGTCCAGGTCACTTCAGTTGCCCTTTCCCAAAAATGTAACTGCACAATTTCAAAATGTAACAAGTTAAATCTTGCTGGTTTAATGCGTCCCCTCCCTGTGACTGGTGACATTGACCTGGATAAATGGAGCAGGGTTTGGGGAAAGATGTTAACTGATTAGCGCTAAAATTCAATGCTATTCAACGAACTTGAACACATAAAACTAAGTGAATGAATTACAGGGTTAAATCTGGGTAGAGCGGAGCACTTTTCAAAAGACAGCTGGCTAGTCTTTATCTAGCTAACAGTATGTATGTATTTATTTATTTATTTAGCTGTATTTATATACCGCCTTTCACCGGTTCAAGGCGGTTTACAGGGAACAATAACTGAATGTGCATTAAAACAATAGGCAAAATAGTAAACTAGGTAAGACAGTAAACTATATACAACAGGCAATTGATAACTCATGGGGTCATAACTACTGTATATACATATATGGCCTATTCACAGAGGTTCTTTTTATTATTTTTCTTCCGGGGGGAGTGTTATGTAATGGAGCTGATATGCTCAGTGAATAGGTGTGTCTTCAGGTGTTTTCTGAATGTGGTTCCTATGACGTTCCTTAGCTGTCTGGTAGGGTTGATGGTGCGTATAGTTGAAAGGCACGGTTACATTCTTGCTGTGTAGGATGATGAGGGTGTTCTTCGTGGAGGTCCGTCTTAATCTGTGTGGCAGGGAGGTCTGCAGTAGAGTGGAAGTATGTGTGGGGGTCAGCGTAGATTGCCTCGTGGTTTAAGATGATTGTTTTATATTTAATATGGCTCTGTAGTGGAAGCCAGTGGAGCTGCTTTAGTATAGGTGTGATGTGGTCCAGTCTTGTTGCTGCTTGTATGGTCCTTGCGGTTGAGTGAAGAGCATTGTAGGGGCAGGAATATGGATTTGGGAAGTCCTTGGTAGATAGTATTGCAGTAATCAATGTGAGGTATCACGGAGGCTTGCAGAATACAATGGAAATCTGTGGGATCAAGAAGTGATTGGAGGCACTGCAGTGTCTTTGCTTTGTAGTATATGGTCTGGGCGGTTTTGTTGGTGTGTGTTTTTGAATGTGAGGTGTTGATCTAGGGTGATTCCAAGGTACCTGATTTCGGTCCAGGTTTGGCTTGGTGTGTTCAGTGTGATGGTTGTGGGTGGAGTGAAGTTGATGTCTCTTGTTATGTAGAGAGCCTCCGTTTTGCTGTGGTTATTTTGTAGTTTATTGTCTTTTAGCCAGTTGAACACATCAGAGAAGCATTCCTGGTGAGCGGAGAGTGAGGGTTGGTTTGTATCGATTGGTTCGTAGATCATGATATCGTCAGCGTAGATGTGGACTTCGGAGTTAAGTGATCTTATGAGTGTGCAGAGTGATTGAAGGTAGAGGTTGCATAGGAAAGCGGAGAGGGTGGATCCCTAGAGTACCCCTTGCGTCTGTTTGTATGGAGTGGAGGTGTTCTGGCCGATCTTTATTTGTTGATGACAATCTGTGAGGTAGGATGTAAACCATTTGAGAACTGTACCTTGAATTCCGTTGGATTGAAGAAGTTGCATTAGGATACAACGGTTCAGTGTCAAACACCAAAGAAATGTTTAAGAAGATTAGTAGGAAGCCTTGGTTGATGTGCTGTACTCCTTGAATTAGTGTATGTATCAGGGTAGTTAGTAATGTCTCCACTCTGGTTTGGCTGGAATTCATGTCGTTGTGGATATAGGAGGTTGTGACTGTCGATATGGTCTTGGAGTTGGTTGGTTTTTTTCAATGATCTTTACTGTAAATGGTAGGCTCGTGATGGGACTGTAGGATTTTGGGTCAGCAGGGTCCAGTGTTGTTTTTTTCAGTGTTAGTCGTACGGAGGATGTTTTTAGGGATGTGCACATGGTGCCTTGTTGTAGTATCAGTCGTGTGATTTTGGCGAGTATGCCACTTAGTTCTTTCTTGGTTTGCTTTGATCCATGGGACTGGGCAGTATCTAGTGGTGAAGTTGTTGTATTTATGGACGATATAGTATTTTCAATTTGTTCTTTAGTGATGTTGGCGAATGAGCTTCAGGGGTCCGGGTGGTTGGCTACATTAGGGGGGGTGAGGTGGTTCTGGTTGGGGCTGTAGTTGTTTATAGTGTTGAGCCAGTTGATGGTGGGTGAGTGTGATGTCTTGGTTTTCGTTGGTTGGTAGTTTTGTCAACCGTTTATGATGTAGAAATGTTCTCTTGGTCGGTTGATTGCAGAGTTGAGTATTTTAGTACTGTCGTTTTGCCATGTTAGTTTTGGTGCAATAGTCCTTTAGAAGTTGGTAGTGGAGTTAGTCTTCATTGCTTTTTGTTTTATGCCATTTCCTTTTGTGTTTCTGGAGTTGTCGTTTTCAAGTTGTGGAGGGCTGGTGTGTACCATTCAGTTCTGGGTTGTTTCTTGTGTGGGTGGGTGTTGGTGTTTGCTGTGCTGGTAGCAATGGCTGCCTTTCTTATGAATTTATTCCAGTTTTCAATGAGAACTTGGTGGTCAGTGGAGTCTTAAAGAAATTTTGGGAGGGTGTCGTGAATGAAATTGTCACTGATAAGAGGTTTAAATCTCTTATTGCTGGATTCTGGTTGTGGCTTTTGCTGCGGATGCTCTGTGGGAGAGAAAAGGTGATGAGTTGATGATCTGACCATGATACCAGGCGTGCATGGATTGAATATGGGAGTCCTGATTGGGTTGAGTTGTCATTGAAGAAGATTAGATCGAGAGTGTTGCCGTTATCGTGGGTGGAAATCATTACGAATGTTTTAGGTCCATTGCTGACATGGCTAGGATGAAGGAGTGTGTGTGGTTCTGTTGTAGCGAGGGGGGGTTAAAGTCTCCTAATGCTAGGAAGTCTTTTCCAGTTTTTGACGTGGTTATCACACTGTCCAGGATCATGATAAGTTGTTGGCATTAGAGGTTGGTGTCCTGTAGATGAGACATTTGGTTACCAGTTTGTTAGTTATGGTTATGGTGTCTGGTGCTCACACTTGCATGGTATTGAAACTTGAGGTCATTCTTGGCAATGATCATTACTCCGCCACCTCTACCTTGTGATCATGGACATTGGTAGATGGAGTATCCGTTGGGTGCTAGTTGGTTTAAAAGCACGTTGTCTGTTTCGGTGATCCATATTTCCGTAAATCAAAGGATGTCTAAGTGTTTAGATGATCTGGATTTTGTTTCGGATTGAGCATGAATTTAAGTGCACAGTATAGTGTGTATATGTGTGTGGAACTTTGAGTGAGATCGTGGTGGTTTGTGTGGGGGAGTTCTGTATGTATATTAGGGGGCGGGTGTTCCTGCGTGAGTTGTGTGGGTGCTGAATGTGTGTTATGTTAGGGTGCGTGTTGAGCCATGGTTGGGGGTGTGGTGGTCGCTTTGCGTCTGTGTGCTTTGGAGATCAGCAGGATTGCTGGGAGCAGCTAGAGCAGCGGGTAAATTGTGAGCATGGTCGTGTAGCTGCGGCGCCCTAATGCCAGTGGGGGAAGAGGGAGAAGGGGGACACAGTTAGAGCAGGTATTTCCAAAGGCATGTTTAGTCCAGGGTGGGACCGGATGTGCCTAGTTCTGTATTTTTAAATCCATGCCTGTTTTTTTCGAAGAGAAAGTATATTTACAGAGACAATAGGCACAAATCTCTCATTTGAGAACCGGTGAAAGCACTCCTGGATTTTACATCCATGGGGTTACTTTTGAAAAGCCCTCTCCAACTGGTTCATATTTTGACCTGCAAGAGTTGGAGAAATTTGCAGCCACAAACCTAGCCGGTTATTTGATGGAAAAAGTGATTAAAAATGATTGGCTAAAAGTTAATCGGTTATCTTAGCTGCTCATTGGCTGTTTGAACTTCATTTTTCTCAGTGGCCGGGCAAAATGCTTCCAGAGCGTAACGTTTGACCCACCTTTTTAATTTCACAGAATCGGAAGATAGGGGTGACAGGGGCGTATATGGTCCCATTTTTTTTGAGGGGGTTACTTTTTGCAGAATAAATTCTTGAATGGTCGTAACGTGTTTTATGAATAAAAGGGTCATCCAGTGACCCCTCGTTCCAGAGGTTGCTTTCAGCTGGAAGAGGGCCGCCTCCTGTGCTGCTATATCATGGAGATATTTAAATGTCTCTATCATATCCTGCTTCTTCCTTTCCTCCACTGCCTATTTTAGTAGCTACTCTCTGGACCGAGTCCAGCCTGTTTATATCCTTTTGAAGGTGTGAGCTCCAGAGTTGTACACAGTACTCCAAATGACGTCCTGCTAGAGACTAATACAAGGGCACTTTCTCTTGCTGACCATTCCTCTCCCTATGCACCCAAGCATCCGTCCGACCTTCGCCTGTTTGGTCACCTTAAAATCATCAGATAGGACCACACTCAGGTCCTGCTCTTCTTTCATGCAATGAAGTACTTCACTTCCTATGCCGTACCTCTCCCTTGGGTTTTTGCTGCCCAAATCCATGACCCTGCATTTTTTTTTTAGAATTAAATCTTAGCTGGCAGATTGTCAACCATTCTTCAAGTTTTGCTAGATCTCGCCTCGTTATCCAGATCGACACATTTAATTATAAATCCCCTTAAATTAGTGACTCTGTCTGCACGATCCCTTCCCTCTGATATCAGAAGGAGATAAAGGGCACAAAAATTATTCTAAGAAGATTATTATTGGGGACCTCTCTGTTGCAAAAGCAGAGGGAAAGAAATTAATGGCAAACAAAGCAAAAAAAAACCCTGCTCTTAGTGTGTCGGATTATATAGAGACATATCACAGACTTTACAAATTTCCTTCACAGTAACAAGTTTGAAAATCCGTGGGCAAGTCACGTAACCCTCCATTGCCTCAGGTACAAATTACAGACCGATGCGGAAAGCAGCGCGCGACTTCAGCGCCGATCAACTCTGTACGCCTCTTTGCAGTGCACCGATAGCGTGCGACTTCAGCGCTGGCATGTAGAAAGAGGCACATATGTAAATTAGCCACACATTAAACTGTGGCGCAAATGTCAGTGTTAAACTGAGAGAGCATGCCAAACACGTGAACACAGAAAAGGGGGAACTGCGTGGCTAATTTTCATATGCACCCTGACAGTATCTTGATGGGCTTTCCTGATACTTGGATCATCTAAGGGGAAGTGACATGCTGCAAAGAAGGGCGGGGGAGAGGGGGGGTGAACGTTGGGTGTAGTTGGGAGGAGGAAGATGCAAGGGATAGATGGTATGGAACATAGGGGAGGAGGAGAGCATGAGGAAAGGCATAAATGAAGGTATGGAGGCGAAGTGTAAAATGGAGAAGGATAAGGGATGATGGGAAGTTGGAAGAGAATGGGGTGGAGGGGTTGGCATGGGAGAGAGAAGTAGAGTAGAGGCGTGAGGGATTGAGACGAGAAAGGCAGAGCTTGGTCCTTGCTGGCAGCAGCAGCAGGAGAAGATGGAGGTGAGGGATACAGCAAACGCACACTTGGGAAAGTTATGTACACAACCAACAATGACTCCTCCATGCCTCCTGCACTCACTTAAAATTATGTGCCAATAGCAGTGACAACGCCCGTAACAAATGTCAACCGTGTGCCATCACAGGGTAATTGGTATAATCAACTCAGTCTATGGTGCCATCAAACACAGTCAGTCCTGGATACTCCCCCTCCTCCAGCCAATCTGTTTTGCACAGTATTCACATTGAATACATGCATGAGATAGATTTGCATGCAAATCTATCTCAAGTACATTTATTGTGGATATTCCAAAACCTGACTGGCTAGGGAGTATTCTAGGACCAGCTTTAGATGCAGTGGTCTAATAGGTTAACTTGTATCCATCAGACAAGTTTCTAGAAACATGGAAGCGGTCCCTCCACTCTCCTACTCATAGCATAGTAGAAACATTGTGTTTTAGGTACAGCCTCTTCTTCCTCAGTCCCATAATTATTATTCCAAATTGTCCTGCTAAACCAGTCCAGACAGGTGGGTTGTGCTCCTCTACCAGTAGATGTGGAGACAGAAAAAGAACTAAAGACTTCCAGTGATGACATCACTGCTACTAATGCTGATGCAGCTAGGCACACACTTCAGTATTTCTCTGTCTCCAACAGATGGTGGATGCGGTTCTGATGCAGCTTGGCTGGAAATTGTTCACTCAATAGATTTACTGTAAGAAAAAAAGCAAGCCTTCGTAATCCCTTGGAAGGAAAGAATCATACATTTCCCAAACAGTGAAAAACTTTAGGGGAAGGGGCATTTCCTATCCCATGCTGTGTGACATCAGGGGCCCATTCTGTGTCAACAGGCTATGAGATTGTGAACACAGAGGTTTTATTCCGGATTAAGCAAGAGGAAGAGCCTTTTTTCAGAGACGCCGGAGCCTCGAAAAAGAGGGAAGACGCCAGCGCCCACACTACTGGTAAGTAAGCTCTGTATTAAGACCACTCCCCAAGGACATATGTGGAAAGTCGGTGGTGGCACAGTTAGTGGGCTCATGGTATCGGCCTTCCCGTCTGGCTCTCCTCAGGGGGGTCATACTGTAAGCCCTCTTTTGTCCTACGCAGTACAGATAGCGCTGCATAAATCAGTTTAGGGGAGGGAATTGCATGCACTCAGAATTTCACAATCCCTTGTGGATTAGGGCAGAACAAAAGCATCGACGTGGCCCACAGTTCCTCTGCTTGGCATGCCGCGGAGTGTGGCAGAGCAAGCACGGACTTCCCCTGCTACTCTGCCTCAGTCTTGCAGCTTAACAGGACACAGGAACAACAGGGTTGGGGGAGAGGGCTGGAAAACAGCATTGTCCATGGATGTCGTCTCCTAAAGGGGCCTTTCTTCTTGCAGGCTCTCCCACCGTGCAGCCTGACATCCTGCTGCGAATCAAAAAAGAGCAGGAGCCCAAGAAAAGTCCCCCAGCAAGTGAGTCTTCAGTTTTGGCATGAGCTAGGAGAGTTGGGGGGGGGGCACCCACATAGTAGGCTGATAGTGAAAACCTGGGGTGACTCTGACTGCTACTTTAGGGGAGCCTTAAAGCATTCCACTGGGCAATAGTGATCGTCTCTGCTACAGCCTTGAAGTTCGAGTGCAGGGAGGTTAGACGGCTTGCTGAAAGTCACAGTTTTGATGCCAGCATAGCCCGTCTATTCCGTCTGGAATTCTGCACACACAATTGAAAATTCTGTGTCAGAAGGTCGGAATTATGCCAAAATTCTGGATGTTTTGTGTGTCAAAATAACAAAGCGTAGTGTATTTGAGCGATGCTTCATGTAAAATGCAATAAAGAAATAAAATGTCGCCAAAACGTGCACAATTTTGAATTGTTGTGTGCAGAATTCCAGCAGGAGTACCTGTATGTATGGGGAGAGGGCCAGCACCACCATTAAGCGAACTAGGTGACTGCCTAGAGCGCCTGTGTCCACGGGCAGCCCATTCCTCCTGCTCCTCTCTGGGACCTGCAGCGATGGCAAGGACCTGAAACAGCATCACAGTCTTACTGAAATCTCTGGTGCTGTTCGTGCTTCCATCCCCTTCGAGCCAGATTACCTTTTGCATGGGAATGGGACGCAACTGACCTAAGGCACCTTATATCCTCAATGTGCCCTCAGTGGTAATGGTGGGGGGATGTCTCCTAGGGCAGACAGACGAAGCGGAGTGGGGGGGGGGGGAATACTCCAGTAGTGCACTCGTGGAACCACTGTTCCCTGGGCACTGCTTACGATCAGGCTATCAACGTCTGTCTCCCACGCCCTCGGCAAAGGCTAAACTGTGTGTTTCTAACGCCAGGTGACCGGTTCTTTGATGCGAACATGTCTCTGTGGATAAAGCAGGTGGATGAACCCTACAGGAGTGACGGGGAGGACTCGGACGGAGGAGAGGATGATGGCAATTCCCCGGCAGGTAAGAACTTGTCTCCACTTGCCAGTGATAGGCTGAATTTTGACATTTTGAGTGTTCTCTGTCGGGTTTTGTTTTCTTTCAGGATGTAGAGTCAAGCTGTGTTTTCTCTCCTTCGTCTCTCGCCTGTGTCTCTAACTTCCCAGTTTTCCTTCCTGCTAACCTGTCTGTCTTTGCTTTTTCGTTCCTTTGTCAGTCTCTTCTTCCTTTCCTTTCCATCCAGTTGGCAACAAGAACATTACTGTCATCCAGACTGTCCATTGCGAGCATGGGTTTCAGTGAAGGGGGAGTAGCTTGCTCTCATCTTCCCCAGTGAGTCTGCTTCTGCAGTAGACGAGATGGGAACAAATATTTCCTTGGTATGAGAAAAGAGGGGTTACTTACCTGTAGCTACGGTTCTCCGTGTACAGCAGGATAAGTCAGCCACACGCATGCATGTAATAAATGTTTAATAGCAGTAGTAGTAGTACTAGTAGCGATGTCATCCCTGACGGCGCTGAAATTGGAACTGATCTCCCAGAGCCTAGAAGAGCTTAAACTCTCTGGGCATGTGCAAATGGCTCCACCTGCTTGTCTGTTGCACCTCCCCCTCAGTCTATCATATAGCTACGATGACTGTAGAAAAAACGTTTTCAACCGTAAGGGGAGGTGGGTGGGATTGGGTGCCTGATTTATCCTGCTATCCATAGAGACCCATCATGACAGGTAAGCAACCTCTCTTTCTCCTTGAACAAGCAGGATATAATCGGCCACGCACATGGGTGAGTCCAAAGCTTAGGGTTTCAAGCCAGCTGAGTTCCAGACAGGTCGGGATAGTCCTTGAAACCCGAGAGCAATTGCTGCGGTAGGTTGAAGTGAGATGTGTCTCCCCCATGTAGGAAAGATCTGCAGAACTGATTTGCTGAACGTGTGAGGACTCTCTGGAGGGCACCACAGAGCATATGTCGGAGTGAGGAATATCACACACAGTGCTCGGAGGAGAAGCAGCATGGATAAGGGGAAGTGAAAACTCTTGGGGGGGGGGGGAAAGAGGTGTGTGAATCAAATTGCGCAGTTGGAGTGCGGGAAGGCGATTGAGTCAGAGGGGCCATGGAGTAATAGACTTTCACTGCACATGTGGTGTAGATGTGAGTTTATTTTATTTCTTTTTTTTTTGGACTGGTGGAGAGGATAGAGATGAAATCATATCCTAAGTGAAACCTACTATGGGATTGTAGGCAGCTCAGGAAGTCGTCCTAGATATGGGTCATACCCGGAGAGCCCAGTGTGGTGGGAAAAAGGGGGAACATTTGAATAGTATTTATTTATTTATTTAAAGTTTCTTTTATACCGCACTATTCGGCATCAGCGCGGTTTACATGGAACAACAACATCTCAGTACATTTAACAAGTATGAGTTTACAGATAACAGTTTAAGAACTTGGATAACTGGGATACTCTATTTGTAGAACCATACCATAAACTATTTACATAAGATCAACAAAAACATATGTATTTAAATTTACATGAGATCAACAACATAAGTATTTCTAAGTGTATATACAACTGCATTGCGTAATTCTAATACATTTGGGTTTTTGTTAAGCATTGGAGGTATATGTTGCAGGTGATCTATGTTACGGTGGCTGAAAGTATAAGGAACGTATGGGGATTGAGGGGTTATTTTTGTATTTGTTTTTAATCAACCTTTGTTACCCCTAATATAGCACGTTCCTTATCGGCTTTCTAGTCCAGTCCCTACCTCTGGGTAGTCAACCCCCACCAGCAGCTTGGAGACTGAGCATGTCATCTTTTGATGACATCAGAGTACTTAGGCAACTGGCATCACCTGTCAGCCCCAGTAAGCTCAGTCTCCAAGCAGCTGGAGTGGGTGATCCTAAGGTTTGGACTCACTTTAGGGAGAACTAAAAGACCTATTTATTGCTTTTCACTAGATTTGGCAGATACAGCAAATTTCCTGTGGCGGAATCTAGAGTCGGGGTGTTATGCTCAATGCCATGGCTTTAGGGGACATGAACACAGCCACACTCGATAAGTGTGTGATGACGGTTGAAGAAAAAACATACTGGAGGACCTGCCGCGGGTGTGCTAAGCGTTGGTAGGGAGTTAAGTAGATATAGGACGCCCGCTTCTGATGCCTGAGAATTTGAAAGTTGAACTGGATCACCAGAAAGATGTATGAGTCACCGGTACCCTGATGAATGCTAACATCGGATGCATTGCCTTACACAAGCTAGTAGCAAAGCAGTTGGGGGCTGAGGAAAGCGCGTGGAGGAAGTAACCGCAGCAGTAGAATAACAAGATGGATGATCAATAGTCCAGACATGCTGCACTGTCAGGAGTCAGTTTACTCCATCTTCTGTGGCTTCTTGATGAAGGCCATATCTGCGGAGCTATTTCCTCTGTCGACTGGCTGTCTGCGGAGGTCATGCCTGCGATGAAGAGGGGGGAGACTATAGTCTGGGAAGTTTGAGTGATGCACTGTTTCAATGTCCTGAACCTGTTGGGAGGCGTTGCCCAGAGTCAAATCAGAGATGCCCGTCCAAAAGCAGCCTGCTTAATGGACTGAGTTTCTCTCTTTCCCTCAGCGGTTTCAGGCAGGTTGCATTGGATTGCTGAAGGCTTACAATTTAAGATTGTACTTGATGAGATGGAGGGCTAGGGGACTCGCCCAGACTTACCAGGAGCTGCACTGAGTTAGCCCTGACTGCTTCTGGTGCAGCCCATTGCTATAATGACTGGAGCTGCTTCTCCATTCTCCGATTGGAGACCAGATGCACGCCACCTGCTTATAATTATTATTATTAAAGACTTATAAAGCGCCGCAACATACGAAACGCTGTACAAACATAGAAGAGAAACAGTCCCTGCTCATCAGAGCTCACAATCTAATAAGACAGAAAACAAAATTTATTTATTTATTTAAACAGATTTGTATCCCACCTTATCCTTCAATCAAAGTGGTCACAATACAAGTGGAAGGCTACAAATAACATAGGGTAGATAAGACATTAACAGATAAAACTAAGATGAATTAATGTAATAAAATGGGCCTATTGGTAAAACCTATTAATTATATATCAAATTATAAGTTTCAGGAAATAGCAGGGTCTTCAAGGCCTTGCGAAAATCTCTGATATCAGTCATAATTCTGAGGTCCATCGGGAGAGAGTTCGAAAGTTTGGAAGCCAGTAAAGAAGGAGCTCTTTTTGAAGTTGCTTGTTTAGTCCTACAGTATCCAGCAGGGGTACTAATTATGTTGTCATTATTGGTGCTGCTTCTTCTTGGTCTATTGATAATGTCTCTAGTTATAATATTTTGTAAAGCATCTGCTGACAGGTGATTGTAAATCCTAAAGATAATTAAAAGTGTCTTGAATTTTGACCTGACGCTTACTGGAAGCCAGTGCAACTGTTTTAGGACAAGGGAGATATGATCTGTTTTTGCTGTACCAGTAATAATACGTGCAGCAGTATTCTGAACCATCTGGAGAGGGTGTAGAGTTAGCCGAGGGAGGCCTTGATAAAGCAGGTTTCCGTAGTCTAGGAAGGGGGTGATGAGAGCCTGACAAACGGTACGGAAATGGTCTTGATGGAGTAATGGCTTTAGTTTTCTCACAATCTTCAGACGATGATAGGCCTTGTTAGCGATTTTAGCAATGTGAGATTTAAGGTTCAATGCCTTATCCAAAATTATGCCAAAGTATTGATTTCGTTTTTAAATATGATGGGCCTACCTAATAAATCAAAAGTATTTGGAGGAATGAAGTTAGGGTTCCTAGTAACAAACATTACCCCAGTTTTATCATATTTAAGTGTATGTTTATGTTTATGTTTATTTAAAATTTGATATACCGCCCATACCAAAAAAGGCGTCTGGGTGGTTTACAATTAAAATTACATAGCTGCGAAAATAGGAAAGGAACGCCATCATTAAAAACAGTAAAGAGGGAAAAAAGCAGAAACAAAGTAAAAAACAAAGACACGACTACAAGGGTGGGTCAGGAGGAGAGCAAGAAAGACAGACAAACAAAAGGGCAGACTATGGGGGAAGGTTGAATGCCATGGTGAATAGATGGCATTCAACCTTCCCCCATAGTCATTATTTGAAAGCCAGGTATTCATGTCTTGGAGACATCTAGAAATTGCTGAAAAGTCAAGAGATTGTAAAACAATTGGGGCATATACCATTATGTCATCAGCATAAAAGTGATAATGGAATTTGTGTAGTTTAATAATATTGCATAAAGGTTGGATATAAATATTGAACAGAATAGAAGATAAAGCTGAACCCTGAGGCACTCCTTGAACGACTGGGAATTGCAAAGATTTTTTCTGGTCACATTTCACTTGTTGCATACGACCTTCCAAATAAGAGCTAAACCAGTTTAAAGCATAGCATCTTTTGTGAGCTTTAGAACAATGCTAAAAAGCTCCCTTGGTCTATTGATAGATTTCATAATTATATTGGTATGATAAAGTTGCTTACGTTCATTTATAAGATCGTTATATTCAAGTTGTCTAGCTCTGTAGTGGGTCAGTAGATCATGAGATTTAAATCTTCTCCATTTTCTTTCTAACCTTCAGAGAGTGCGTTTCATAATCCTGATATCACTCGAGTACCAAGGAGCATTAGATCTCCTACGTGCCTTTGGTTGAGAACGAGTGAGAGCTGATGCTGCATTAGATAAAGTGTAATTCCAGTTGTCTGTACTTGAATCAAGGGTATCAAGGTTTTGCTCTAATTGTGGAATGACTTCATTTATAAATGTATCTGTATCAAAGGCCTTGAAGCGTCTGGTTGTGCCCTCATAGTCTAATTGTTGAAAGGAATTATTTAATGTCAAGGAAAACTCAATTAAGTGATGATCTGACCAAGGGACTGGAGTGATTGCTGTTGTTACAGTCTTATCGTGCCTCATTAGTTGCTTTGGAATGAAGACCTAATCTGGAGTAGAGTCATGTTGATGTGTAGGAGAAGTAATTATTTGGCGATACTTTAATGAAGTCATAGCTTTTAAAAATGCTGCTGCTTCTTTAGAGGACGTAGATGGTAGATTGTAATCACCAAAGCAATGAGGGGCTTATGCTTAGAGGTGTTGGCACATACAGTTTCAAGGACAGAGGATAAGTATTCAGTTGTAGCTCCTGGTGGTCTATAGGTTAGAGAGATGCTAAGCAATTTATTTGCAATAGTAATTGTACTACATTCAGAGGAGTTACTGGAAGAAATCAGTTTAAATCTATATTCATTTCTGGTTAATATGAGTACACCTCCCCCTTTCTTCTGTGTTCTAATGCAATTAAATGCTGAGACGCCAGGTGGAGTTAACTGATTTAAGATGACTTGATCAGAGTCATCTAACCAAGTCTCTGTAATGCAAATAAAGTCTAATTGTTTATTTAGTTTATTTCTGACTGATCTAGCATTCAAAAGAGCATATTTGATATTAGCTTTATTGATTGGGTTAATATGTGTAGAAGTTATAGAATGATAAGGCATAAAACACGTGGCATTATGTGCCTTGTGCTTAGATTGCTGACAATCATCATAGTGGGGCAACCTAGTGGACCAAATAGGTTGCATAAGATGTAAATCGGAGAGAGGAAAATGTATACTGGGAATAAATGCTTGTGTAAAGGGAAGAAATCTATAGAATATAGTAGAGACTGCAGAGAGGAAATTAGGGTTATGAAACATATTGGGGGTTACTGACCTATACCCGGATGGTAGAAAGTGCAGCGGTTGTTGATAAGCCAGGTTCAGTGCCTCACCTAAGGGCCGCACCAAAGGACCCTTTAGCGAGGCCCTCAGGCGCGGGCGCGCCTGACGGCAGCAGCAGTTTAACGGCACCAGAGGCTCCTCCCACAGCCCTGATTGGAGCAGGAAGCTTAGAAAGGGAGTTGCTTAAAGCAAATGAAATCAGCTGGGCAGATGATGTCAGGCAGCCAGTCCTTTAGCAAAATAAAGGAAAATAAGTTACATAATACAAATAACAAAAATTTACATGACTAAGTAAGCAAATGTTGATAGAGATCAAGATAGGGTAAGACAGGAACGGAAAGCAATAGTGAAGAGGTGGGATTTTAGTCTGGACTTATGAGTGATCCTGTGTGCTGAAAGATACTGGCGGTACCTGGAGGAACGGAGGAAGGGGGATTCCTGATCCTCTTTCCTTCGCCCCCAGGAGGGAGACAGCGGGCAGTATTCAGCGCGAGAAAGGAAGGGAAGGGCTCCCAGAGGTTTTTGGTCAGGTATTATGATGTCTACCAAAATGAGGGTGGATTCTTTCTTTCTTTTTTTAAATTTTTTTTTCTTTAAATTATTCTCCATAAGCCTGGCTGTAAGATGCTGCTGCTGCTGCTGAAGGTTTTTTGCTGAGGCAGGGCGCACCCTCCACCCCTCCCCCCCATCTGGGGTGACGTCCAGGGTTCAGGGGTGCCCTGGAAGGAGTAAGAGTTACGATGAAGCAGGGAACCGCAGCCAGTGACCCTCCTCCTGCCTGGATCTGCGAATGCTAAGCATTAAAGAATGGATTTTTTTTGTTTGTTTTTTTGTGCCGTATGCGATGTATCAGGTGTTCCAGTAAACCATAAATAGAAATAGATAATACCGGATTCGGGAACTGAATCTGGTTCGTGTGTCATGGTCCAAGCAGTCCCATCATCTATGTTGTATGTGTCTGCTTGCATTGAAGCATCTGACAATTGGAGCTGTGGGTAAAGGCAGCAAAACTTTGAAGCTGGGGCTAGGGGTATGAATTTTGGTTCCCCTCCCTCTCCCCTTTTTTATTAAATATTTCTAATAGATTTTGGTCAGCAACCTGTGATGTTGAATATTAGTAGCTGGGAGCAGAAATTAAAATGGGCTAAGGGGGTGGAGTGCTGGATCCAACCAGACGCTCGCCTACCTTGCCTGCAGCACAACATTTGTATTATGTTTTTGTTTTTGTCATCGTGGGATTTTTTTTCTTCTTTTTTTTTTTTTGTGTGTAAAGATTTTATTATTAATGATTGGTAGCAATACAGGTACAACAGTCTCTCAAGATTCACTCATCCATAAATGGCTGGGAAATAACAAGAATAGATCAAACATCCCACAAACAGCAGTACAGCAAATGTACATATTTGTGAATAAACAATTGTCACCACGAACACAGATATATAAATAGATAGACACTCGGAGATGCTTGTGTGAACATACAGACATTGCCAGGAAAGAATTTCATAACTCACTAATTCTTCATTAAGTTTTTATCTAACCAATTACAACCGTGAAGGTGAACAGTCATATCGAACATACCCAAATCCATACTAATGTAGAAATTACCATGAAGGAGATCACTCCTCCCAGCATCCTCAAGAGCTCAAACAATGTAGGAGAGCCAACAATGTATATGTTGGCCATCAACCTAAACCCCTCTCATACCTGCCCCCCCCCAACCCTTCCCTCTATCTCTCTATATCATCAGCTGAAAGAGCAGACCCATTATAATGAGATGGAATGCTTTAGAAGCAGACTTAACCCAGAAAGAACCAAATAGAACTAGCATCGGGAATCTAAACCTGGAAGGAAGTGAACATAAGTAGTGAGGTGTGGTGAGATGAGATGTAGTGAGATGGTGTGTGGGGTGGCAACCAGGTCACAGAGTAGCCGAAATGGGGAGTGGAAGGAATCGGGCCCAGAGATGCTTTAGCTCGTCTGGATTCCCTCTAAGGTCAGCTGTCAGTTTCTCCATTTTATATGTCCCACACTTTCACCAGCCATTCTTTTTGGGAGGGTGCGGTAGATCTTTTCCAATAGCATTGGAAAAATAATGGAATCCAACTGTGTTCCCATGCTTGTTGCGGATAAACACGATAAAAGAGAAGATTTCTGAAAATTGACCATATAGCCCGAAATTCGCAAAAACGAATTCAGTAGCTCTGTAACAACGGGTATGGTAGAAGATGGGTCTCTCAAAAAGATGAGTGTCATCCGCATAGAGAGACACTACATGGTGATGATGACCCAGGGGAATCCCAAGAAAGGAGCCCGCTTGCATAGATGTATAGCTAGAGGTTCAGTAGCTAGTGCGAAAAGGAGAGGAGAAAGAGGGCAATCTTGTCTCGTCCCCTGCCCTAAATCAAAAGAAAAGGAAGAGAAGCCATTCACCTGAAACATGTTTAAAGGGGCTTTGTAGAGGGCTGCGATCCAGGAGTGGAATCATGGCCCAAAGCCAAAGTGTTGTAGTACAGCCAGCAGATATCTTCACTCCACCTTATCAAAAGCTTTTTCAGCATCTAGAGAGAAGACAGCAAGAATGCCTTCCGCAATTCAAACATCACATTTAGCAGCCTACGAACGTTCTCAAAGCCATAGCGACCTTTTATGAAATCAGTTTGATCTGGGTGAATGATTTTCTGAATTCTAGCGACTAAACGCATCAAAAGGATTTTAGTAAATATCTTGTAGTCTGAATTAAGCAAAGATATCTGTCTATAACTATTGCATAACAGCGGATCTTTGCCTTTCTTAGGGAGAACTGTAACCAAAGCTTGATACATAGACTCAGGAAGATGTTGAAGCAGAATATCATTAAAGACTCACAATGTTTTATACAGTTCCACCAGAAAAAGGTCAGGGCCAGAGGCCTTAGCACTCTTTAATTGTTTGATAGCTAGCTGCACCTCCACAAGCGTGATTGGGCGATCGAGAGCCTCGCGTGACTCTGTAGATGGTTAAGGTAAAAATGCTTCTGTAAGCCAACTATGAATACTCTGAGTATCAGCAACTATTTGAGAAGTGTACAGGTCTTTGTAAAAAAGGGCAAAATGCTGAGCAATATCTATTGATGTGCTAACTATCCGTCCTCACCCTACAGAGATAGCAGCAATTCTGCGAGTCATGCGCCGCCGTTTCAGTTGCCAGAGAAGTAGCCTGCTCGCTTTGTTCCCCTACTCATAAAAGTTACAACGCATACGCAAAAGCTGGGAAGCAATCTCCTCAGTTTCCAGAGCTGTAAGTTGGCGCCAGACTTTAGGAGCCAGTCCTTTACTATGTTTTATGTGTAATAGCATTTCTGATTCCTCAGGTCTCTCTGCTTCGCCGGTCTTCGACTCTTGAACACAGTTGACAAAGAAATTATCTGCCCTCTCAATACCGCCTTACCTGCCTCCCAAAGCAAGAAGTTTAACGTTCCCACCTGCTCATTATGCTGCATATACTCTGTCCACTTCCTGTGCAAGTGATCAACAAATTCTGTGTTATTCAATAAGTGAAGGGGAAATGCCCAGGACTTAGGAGGTACCTCCCTGTCATCAATCATCCATTCCAGCATAACAAGATGATGGTCCAAAGGACCCATAGTCCCAATACAAACTTGTGTAATCTGAGATAAAAGCGACCTAGAGACCAGCCACATATCTAGATGAGAATAAGAGTGATGCACAGGGGAATAAAAAGTGTAATCTCGCTCCCCTGGATGTAGCAAATGCCATTCTTCCCCCAAATCTAAATCAGAAGTAAAGGTTAATAGAAGCTGGGAATTCACTGGAGACGTCGTCGTTTTGCTTGACATGTCCAGGGCGGAGAATACACAATTAAAATCACCTCCCACTAGCATTTCTCCCTGGGCATGATGTTTGAGCACCTCAAGAAGATCCGTCAATGATGCAGGTGGGATGTAGATATTTACAAAAGAAATCAGTGTATTGTGTATTGAACCAGAAAGTATGAGAAAATGACCTTGAGGATCTTGGTACTGGCTAGAGAGCTTAAAGGGGCAGTGCTGTGAGAACATGACTACTCCCCGCTTATGTGAAGAGAAGCTAGAAGCAAAAACAAGAGGGAGTTTCCGAGAACTCAAGTGCAAATGTGCTCCTGGAGCCAGATGTGTTTCTTGGAGAAAATTATATTTGCATGCTCTCTATGTAATTGATCCAACACTTTCTGCCTTTTAACTGTGTGATGGAGCCCTCTAATGTTCCAGGACACGATTTTTACCATGGTACTTCTGGACTGATAGTTGAGAATAACAAAAAAGAGCGACCTGGGCTACCACCCCAACACCACCCCCCTCCAGAGACACCAATGCTCATTAGTGCTAGGTGATTGTGTTCCGCTAGTAATCCAATCAGTCAATGCTAGTGTAGGTTCTTCTCCTTCTAGTTTATCAACCCCCTCCCTAGCCCCCCCCCGGCCCTTAACTTAGAGGACCGAACCTTCTTCAACCCATCTAATAGAATGATTGGGGACATAAAAGCCCCCGAAACAGGAGACAAGTGAAAAACAGCAGAGCTCCTACCCTGCCAGCCCCCCTACCCCTCTCAAACAGCTCCTGGTTCTCCGAAAAATGCATGCCTCGCGCTCTCTTGGCTCAGCTTTCCTATCAGGCAGTATAACGAAGGTCCTTGGACTACCTTGGTAGTAAGAACGTTGGCTACGCATAGCCCTACAAGTCACCCTTAGAGCAGAGCAGTATGGGAACCCCCAGTATATTAGACAAACACAATACAACCGTTATAGAACAATAAAAAGGAGTTAACATAATGGTACTATCTGATAGTAAGTTACAATGGCGCCATTCATCACTCCTCCTGATCCCTCATCTGGCTCTGCTTCCGATTGCTTGTGGGAGCGCGGGACTTTCCGATGCTTGGGAGTAGAGACTCCTCATTCAGATGATGTATTCCGATTGTGTGAGGTGTGGTTCCCCTGATGTTGGATTTGATCCAAGAAATCCATACATGCTGAGATGTCGGAGATCTTTTGCAAGGTGGTGTTCCATTCAAATATTAAGGCGAAAGGAAAGCTCCAGCGATATTTGATGGATTTTGCTTGCAGAACCTGAGTGAGTGGTTTAAAACTTCATCGCTGCTCCAACGTGTATTGAGATAAGTCCTTATAAATTTGGAGCTCCCAATCTCAGAAAGGTTTTGAGCGTCTACCTTGGTGGGTTCGTAAGAGTGCCACTTTGTCTTTATAAAACTGGAAACACACTATATAATTGGACGTGGGCATGCATCTTCACCATGTCTCAAGCTTCCACTCCTATGCGCTCTCTCTAACTTCACAGGGTCAGAAACCCCTGAAATGCATGAGGCATAGATATCTTGCACTATTTCCACAATGTTTTTGTTGTTAGCAGGGGACTCGGGCACCCCAAATATTCGAATGTTATTGCGTTTCTGTCTGTTCATTAGCTCACCATTTTGCTCTCGTAAATCCGTAGTGAGTCACTCCAGTTTATGGATCTTAGATTTGAAACAGGGCAGTAACATTAATCTGCTCCCTTATGTTGATTTCATTCCGAGTCACACGATCATCTAAGGATTTTAGATCTGATCTGAGGTCAGCAATTGCTTTGGTAAAATCCAATCAAAAGGAGCATAGCTCTTGCAGAACTTCCAACAGGTCAGCTTTGGTTGTAAGCTACACTGCTGTAGACGCATCAACTTGTGGGAGCGTAGGGATGAATGGCGCCTGTTGCCCAGCAGGAGCACTACTAACTCCAACTCCATCATGTTTCTGGGAGTATTTAGACAACGCAGCTGCATAAATTCTCTTGGCAGCCATAGTGTAAGAATAGTAGAGAGTAGCATCAAATCAACACTTCTGGTTCTCGGAGTTAGCAGCCAGCAACCGCCTTACCCTAACAAAGGGTATGTTACGGATCTCTCCAAGCGCCGTCAGAACTTTAAGCTGCTTGTGGTTACTCTATGAACAGAAGAGCCAAGTGTAATTAGAAAGACTTGAGATCAGGAAGTTCCACGTTTTGCCACTAGAGGGAGCTCTGAACCTACTAATCACAGAGAGAGCTATTGCGCCGTTGTTAAAACTGAGAAGATAAAGCAGCAATACACAAGTCTTTTTACCAATATAAAGGACTTCTTTCGGGCAGCACCCCACAGAGATGAAAAACTAGTGCAGCAGGTGAGAGGAATAGTATGCGCAGGAAAGTCTCCAGCAAAGTTTATTCGGGACAATTCACTGGAAGAACTGTGCAGCTGTCAGAAATCTCCTCTTCCCGCTTCAGATGGGCAGCAGTTCGTTTCAAGAATGCTTTCCAAAGTCTCGTGGTGATGGCCGCAACACCACAGGAACTTGAAATCGCAGCGAGGTAGCCAGGCAGCATAAAAAGAAAGCAACACTTGCACCTCAACATTCTTTCGACAGCCGATCCCACCAACCAGGCATAGAAACTCCAGAGCACACCTTACCCGGGTAATTACCGCAAGATGGCAGCTCCCTTCTCCCGCTTCAGGCCTTTAGAGGTGCAATCCGTGGTTTTTCAGGCGATACTGGGCATTTAAATAGGAGCCGAAGTCGGGCGGCGCAGGAGACAGCAAGCAGCAGCTGAGACCTTGGAGAGTTCAACAAGCATAGAGGGCTTACCGGGCTCCCTTAAGGTTAGTGGTAGTGCAGCCAGCAGTGGCAATACATTTTACTTCAGCTGTGGAGGCGGGATCTGTCTTTGGTCCAATTCTTTTTTTAATATCTTTGTTAATGATATTGCGGAAAAGCTGTCGGGTAAGGTTTGCCTCTTTGTGGATGATACCAAAATCTGCAATAAGTATCCACCCAGGAAGGAGTAGATAACATGAGGAGGAAGCTAGCTAAGCTTGAAGAATGGCTGAGAATTTGTTAGCTGAGATTAAAGGCTAAAAAATGTAGGGTCATGCATTTGGGCTGCAAAAATTCAAGAGAGCGGTACGGTGTGGGGGAAGAAGTACTTCTGTCCATGAAAGAAGAGCGGGACCTGGACATGATGATTTGTGATGTTCTTAAAGAGGCACATTCCATAGTATGCGTCCATGCCTCTGTGCATGCAGTCGGAACGGGACGCACAGAGGCAGACCCGATTCTGATCCCGCAGGGGCTAGACGTCAATTGGGTCTAGGGTCTGTACGTGCAGGCCAGTCTCTATTCTGATCAGCCTGCACGTACTCAGCCAAGTCTGGCTAACTCAGTCAGGCTCCTGAATGGAGCCGCGGTGCCATGCTGTCTGGTTGCCGCAGTCCCCGGCCACTGACCACTCTAGAACCACAATCTCCAGCCTCTGACCACTCTGTCCTTTCCCCGCAGCCTGATCCCTGATCTGGCTGCCCATGGCCAGGGTCAGGCTGTGGAGAATCTCCTGCACCCCTCACCTGTTTGATGCTGGCCAGGCCTCCCATCCCCCATTGTCTGAGGGGCTTATTCCACCTCCAAGGTGGAATAAGTCTCCCGTCCAGTCTGCAGACCCCGGACGTACAGGGCCGACTTCAGAATCGGCCCTCTATGTCTGGGATTGCAGACCGCCCATTGCCCTCCCTAATTCTGCCTCCGCAACGCCCCCTCCTGTCCCCGTCTACGCCTCCCCGTACAAACTCCTTGTTCGTATGGGGCTGCTTAGTCTGGGACAGCAAGGGGGACGAATAGCAGGGATGGACTTCTCAACGGGATATCCATCCCTGCTATTTGCTGGACA
Source organism: Ichthyophis bannanicus (assembly GCA_033557465.1). Taxonomy (NCBI): domain Eukaryota; kingdom Metazoa; phylum Chordata; class Amphibia; order Gymnophiona; family Ichthyophiidae; genus Ichthyophis; species Ichthyophis bannanicus. Next base: position 36,429,389 of record CM066051.1, on the reverse strand, counting down.
GAATAGACCTCAAAGTGGCTAAAAAGGTAGAATAGGCGATGGCAAAAGCCAGAAGGATGCTTGGGTGCATAGGACGAGGAATGGACAACAGAAAATTGGAGGTGATAGTGCCTCTGTATAAGTCTCTGGTGCAACCTCATTTGGAGTATTGTGTGCAGTTCAGGAGAACACACCTTCAGAAGGATATAAGCAGGATGGAGTCTGTGCAGAGGGCAGCTACTAAGATGGTTAGAGATCTTTTTGTTATAAAGCATATGGGGACAGACTTAAAGATCTTAATATGTATATGTTAGAAGAAAGGCGGAATAGAGGATTAACCGGGAAAGGCTGCTAATCTTCCACCAGCCTCGTCATGCTCATATTACCCCTCTTCTCAAGTCACTTCATTGGCTCCCTATCCATTTCTGCATCCAGTTCAGACTTCTGCTGACCTATAAGTGCATTCACTCTGCAGCTCCTCACTATCTTTCCTCTCTTATCTCTCCCTACACCCCCCCCCCCCCCCCCTTCGGGAACTCTGCTCTTCTGGCAAATCGCTTCTATCTGTGCTCTTCTCTTCTGTTGCTAACTCCAGACTTCTCTCCTTTCACCTTATGCCTGGAACAAACTATTTGAGTCTGTACAAGACACCTTCTCTGACCCTTTCTAACTCCAGGCTGAAAACTCACCTCTTCGCTGCCGCTTTTGGATCTTGACACATCTGATCTCCTTACCATTCCCTCTAGACATATCCTATGTCTACAGCTACTGTGTTGTTTATCTTGACTAGACTGTAAGCTCTGATGAGTAGGGACCATCTTTATTTTCTGTGTGTCTGTGTAGTGCTGTGTATGTCTTGTAGTGCTATACAAATGTTCACTAGTAGTAGTAGAAGTAGAAGTGGAGATATGATAGAGACGTTTAAATACCTTTGTGGCATAAATTCCCAAGAGGAGAGCCTCTTTCAATTGAAAGCAAGCTCTGCTATGAGGGACATAGGATGAGAGTGAAAGGGGATAGACTTGAGTAATATGCAGAAATATTTCTTTACTGAAAGAGTGATAGATGTGTGGACTAGCCTCCCAGTGGAGGTAGTGGAGACGAGGATGGTATCTGAATTCAAGAAAGCATGGGACAAACACAGATCATCTCTAAAGGATAAAAGGGGGCTATTGTCCAGGCCCTATGGGCATCCAGACCCGAGCCCATCAGTAAAACGGGCCGAGAGGAGGGGGACTGGCCGATACTCAGCGAATCTTGCCCCCCCACCCGGAGGTGAACAGCACTAGGTTGAGGACGTTAGGGAGAGCAGGGATCGAAGATATTAGATCTGCATGCTCCCAGGGCCTAGTGTGATTGGAGTACCTTAGTTAGGCGGGAACTGTCGGCAGGCTTAACTGCCGCGAGAGTATTAAGGGCTGATAGGGGATTGACTCTCATTGGCTTTTTCTTCGTGTTGGATGACCTCCTGGGGTATTGAGATGCCCTCTGAAGTTGCCACATTAGAAAAGGTTTTTCTTCTTTTTACTTTATTTTTGGGAACGGGACTCCCAAGGGAGGTTGTTGGTTCTTCGCAGGCAGGTAACCTTCCCAGGGTACCAAGCTTGAGCTCCTTGGGGGATTGTGCTGCTGAAGTGAGCATGTTGTAAGAGGCAAATTCCGAATATGGGCCTGCTGAGGCGACCGGGTTCACACACAAGATATCCTGTGGGTACCTTGTCTGGGCCCCTTTGGGATTTTTACAAGAAAATCTTGTGAATACTGGGATTGCCTCAGTGACACAGCTGCTGAAGGAATTTTTGTCTCACAAGAGAAAACATATCCCATGGGTGCCAAGTCTAGGCCCCCTTGGGAGTTGTGCTGCAGAAGAGATTCTCAATTCATAATAATATCCTGTGGGTACTTTTGTCAGGGTCCCTTGAGAGTTGTAACTGTTAAGCGATTCTGTTTCCACTATCGGACCTTCCTAAGGTGCCTAATCTGGGCCCTTTGGAAGTTTGCTGCTTGAGAGATTCCCTTGTAACAATGGTTACGTCCTTGCTGCCAAGGTTATTCTGCTTATAAGAGAGGACATCCCATGGGAACCTTGTCCATGCTCCTTGGGGAGGCGTAGCTTAGCGTTGGAGATGAGGTCTCTCTTCTTAGAGGAAAAAAAAAAATAAAGTTACAGGAAAATGAGGTTAAAGTAAAAAAAGGAAGAAAAGAGAGGGAGAGAGTAGATTCCCTCTCGCTTTACCAGCAGTTGAAGTAGACCGTGGAGGACCGAGCAACAGATAGACTGGAGGGGTTATTTCCAGATTGTCCGGCTAGACCAGTCCAGACAAGTGGGTTAAGTCCCCCTGCACAGATGTCAAGACAGAGAAAAAAGTATAGAGAGCCAATCAGAGCTGTGACATCCTTCCTGGTATATCTCCCAGGCACAGCTAGGTGTCTCCTCAGTACTTTCTATGTGTCAGCAGATATTAGACCTCTCTCTTCAGTGGGCTTCAGCCTTCTACTTTCTGGACTCTTGAATGCTGGGCCACTGTGATCCCAAGGGTGTACGAGACACCCAGCCTGGTAGATCACCCCTGGGCTAGCTCCTGGCTATGAGGGCCAGCGCAGCTTGGTAGGGGCCTTGGTTCAGGAGGACCCTTTGAGAGACCCTAGGGCTCTTAGTTTAAATTTTATTTCCTTCTGCATTTCTTTCTTTTGAGTTTACAATTCATAGTGTAGTTTCCCCTAGTCACGATCTGCCTTGCACGCTGTGAGCTGCTTCTGTAGGCTGTGGGTGCTTATATAGTTGCCTTTGTTTGGATATAGAGTTCACTATTATCTGACAGAGCCGGGGTCTCTGTAACGGGTCTCTGGTCTCCATTGTTTTCTACGAGTGTACTGAGGAGACACCTAGCTGTGCCTGGGAGATATACCGGGAAGGATGTCAGAGCTCTGACTGGCTCTCTATACTTTCTCTGTCTCGACATCCACTGGCAAGGGGGCTTAACTCACTTGTCTGGACTGCTCTAACAGGACTCCGGGAAAGGAAATTAACGGTAAGGAAAATTTCACCTCACACATGCTCTGAGTTTTCTGAGCTCTTTTGGGTTCTGACTAAGTGCCGTCTGGAATGATATCACCTCTAGGGTCCAGTCTTGGCAGGCAACGGAGGCAGGCACTCTGCAGGTGAGGGTGGGGCTTGCCATTTAACGTGAGCTGTGTGTTCAGCTATGTTCCTTTTTTTGGAGATTTTCTTCCCTTTGTTCCCCTTACCCTGCAGGTCCTCCCTCCGACAGGGTGGGTTGCATCATTTATATCACCCGCACAGTGTCATTTTGTTTTTCCAACAGCGGATGCCGCCACACTGATAAAGGTGAAGGAGGAAGAGGAAGATTTATCTTACGGCGAGAGCCAAGTTTCTGAGGGGAAGAAAAAAGAGCTCAATCCTTCCTCGGGTAAGTGAAGGCACTACTGCTAATCATTTGCATAGCGTTACAAGGTGTACGTAGCACTGTACAGAGACTTGTAAGAGTCTGTCCTTGAGTTTAGACAGACCACACCACGACTGAGCGCTTGGCTATATCTAGGGAAATGGTAGCGATACACATGGAAGGTGAACAGGAGACTAAGGGGATCAGGAATCAAACGCAGTCTCAAAGATGTGAGTTTCTTAGCCTAGATTTCAATGGGGCCAGAGATGAAGCCTGATGCATATACCGATTCGGCTAGTTTGTTCCAGGCATAAGGAGTGACAAGGCGGAAAGACTGAAGTCTGGAGCTGGCAGTGAGAAGGGATCTGCGGGAATAGTGGAGTTCCCGAGGAGGGGTGTAGGGAGAGATAAGAGGAAAGGATGTAGTATTTAACTCACGCCTTTCCAGTAGCTGAAGGTGAGTTACGTTCACGTACTGAAGGCATTTCCCTGTCCCAAAGAGCTTACAGTCTAAGTTTGTACCTGAGGAAGCGGAGGGTTAAGTAGCTTATCCACAGCCATAAGGAGTGCCAGTGGGATATGAACCCTGGTCTTTCTGATCCCATTGCTGTTGCTCTAATCGCTAGGCTCCTCCTCCCTCCAGGAGAAAGGTTACACAAGCAAGCACTGCTCTAACCTTTTGGCAATCTATGGGTGATGTTACCTTTCTCTGTGTTAGCAACCACGCCACCTCTTTCACCTGAGAATCTGTGCTAATCGCCAGCTCCGCTGCTAACTCTTTTTCCTTGATACTAGGAGATGTCGTGAGGCCCAGTCCCTCTCCTGCAATTCCTCACACTTTGCTCATGATCTAACAGCTTTGAATAGTTTTGTCATCTGCACATTTGATCGCCTCACGTCCTGCTCTCTTTTCCAGATCATTCATGAATATCAAATGCACTGGTCCCAGAACAGTCTCTAGGGTTGTGCAGGCAAAAAAAAAAATCATTTTGTTCATCTTTAATAGGCAAAATTTTTCATTTCATTTTAGTTTTCTTGTGGTTGGTTTCGTCACGTCTCTTCTCGTGTTTCAAGCCAATGCACATCCCTAGTCCGGACCCCTGGGGCACTATACTGGTCATTTTTCCAAATGGGAAAAGGTAAACATTTAGTCTTAGCGGTATGTTTACTAAACTGCATTAGTGCAATTCGCGTTAGGAGCTGCGTTAGTGGAAGGAAAGCCATAAAAGGACATGGGCGGTACATCGTAACCGATAACGCGCAGTTGTGCGCGTTATTGTGTGCCACGCAGCAACGATCGCTACAGCGCGCGTGCTACTGCGCGCAAGCATAAGAGAGCGCGCAGACACCCAAATACAGAAACAGAGCTGTAGCACAATGGTTACTACACAGACTGATGGTACAAGGGTCATGGGTTCGATTCCTCAGTGTGCCTAATGAATAAGGCTGGCTGAGGCGTCATGTGTAACCCTTTGAAGGCCTACTATAATATTTTATTCCACATTCTGCAGCCGGGTTAATGTTTGCACATGTCAGGAAAATTGTACCCGTCGTACCCAATATGTTCCAATAGTGACGTTCCCTCTGGCATGGTCATGTATTATATACCATTTGATAGGAATATATAGGCAGAAGATGAGATCCCGAAAGTACTGGGTTTGGCCTGGAAAGGGTTAAGTAGTGGGCTGTGAGGAAGTTTAGTTGAACCTGAATAGTGCTGCCAGCAAACACACCCTCACAGTGGCGTAACCTAAGGTGCCACATAAGGCACCTTAGAGGGCACTCCATAGGGCACATTATAAAGTGCGATGTCTGCCAAGGCACCCTATAATGTCCCCTATAGGACCCCATATAAGACACCTTATAAGGCGCTTTATAGGGCGCCGTATAAAGCGCCCTATAGGGCGCCCTATGAGCCACCCTAAGGGGACAGTACCCTGAGGGTGGTCCTGCTGGCAGAACTAATATACAATAAAAATAGACAATGCCTAAGACAGCCCTGTTGATGAACCCCACTGTGGGTTCTGAACCCATGTCCTCTGGCTCCACAGGCAGTGAAGTAACCAGTGGGCTAGAGCTGCTAACAAACAACTGGCTGGCTACAGGAGGACTGCACGGCACCACACCCACATTCTGCTGTGGTTACCAGGATAGGGGTAACCCACCTGTACCCATGATGCACTGCACATGCAAATCAGCAGTCAAGAGATGGGCACAAGATCGGGTATACACCCCCACAGCACCTCGGCCTTGTAGTGGGAACAGACCGTGTGTGGCACTGCCACAGAGTAGCCACAGACAGTCACATTGTGTGGGTACAGTGCCCACCCTGAGGTTGAGGTGGGGCACCCAGCACCAGGTCCACAGCACCTTTCATGGCTGAAATACGCCATGCTGCAGGTCCCCATCAGTGTGTGATAGGTAGGTCCGTTAGACACACCTAGGATACAGCTGTGTCCTGCTGTATGTCCTGGTCATGTCTAGTCCCTATGGGCGCTGTTGCACCCAGACCAGTGCATATCCTGTGTTGGTGCCATCGTTACCGGCTGTAGGTGAAGGGGGGGTGGTGTATGGACCCATAGGCAGATTATGTACCACCACACAACCCACCCTCTGGGGCTCTGGGGGGAAACAGGATCACCCACCAATAGATCCACAGTCTACCTCCCTGCAATGGCAGCGGTAGAGGGGACCAGCAACAGCAGTCCTGCTGGGGAACAGACAGAGCGGCACACATCCATAACGCAATTGCGGACAGACGGTAGGCCTGGAAATGGTCAGCTGCCCCCCACCATTATCTGACATTCTCCAGCAGCAAGCCTCCAGCCGCTGCACCCTGCAAGGTGTTCCAGCAAGACAGCGTACTAGCTGCAGACAGTCCGCCAGCTAGTCCATAGTGCATGGTTCCTGGAGGAGATGCATGTACCCGGAATGGGGATGTCAGCATACACACCAAGCAGATAAGTCAGTGATTGGGCCCCAAAGGGAACCCATATTTCCTAGTCGTCTCTCCGGGCCAGTCCAGGAATCTTGAATCTTGGGTGATCAATCCGCTCCAGCAGCTGAGGACTGGAATGTGACAAGGTTTTGCTGACAACCCTTCCAGCTCCCCTAGGTGTCAGCTAACCAGTCTTTCAGTCCTCAGCAGCTGGGCTGGACGTTCCTTGGACCAGCTCCCCTGAGAGGCGATTAGGAAAGTTATAGGCTTTCGTTTATCAGAACTTTACTTTTATTTTGAATTTAGGCTGCTTGCCTCACAAAAAAAAAAAAAAAAAAGAGAAATCTTTATATTACGGGTCTGTCTCGGGTCAGACTTCCGTGCTGCCCTTGTTTCTTTCAACAGCGCGATCAAACCTGGAGAGGTGGAATCGTGTTTGATTGCAGCTCAGGCACTTAAGCAGGAGGTCGGGGAAGCTCCCCTTGTGCCTCCGTGCCCGTCTGTGAGGTAGAGCCTGCCTCTTTCGGACGTTGAGCAGCGGCAAGAGTTTAGCAGGCCTGGGAGCCCCAGGGTCCTCTCTCTCTCTGCTTGTGCGTTTTTGGGCAGCGGCGGGCCGTTAGCAACGGCGCGGCGGTTCAGGACAGCATGGTGTTTGGCTCCGGGAGTGTTTTTCAGCAGTCGGTAAGTCCTCCGCTTCTTCTCGGGGTCAGATTTCGCCGACGGTGGGGTTTCCCTTGTTACGGGTGTCCCTCTTGAGCCGCGGTTCTCTTGGTGCTCTTCGGGTTCGTTCCGGGTGCGACGGCTCTTGGGGTTTGCTTTATTTTTTTCCTTTGTCCTTTTCGCTGAGGGCCCTACTGCGATGGCGGATAAAGTCCCTGATGGTAGCCCCGGTGTTTCTCTGTCGGGAGAAAGAGCGGGAACGGCAGCCATCTTAGTGGAGCAGGCTGCTGCTCCCGCGCTTCTTCCTAAACCCTGCAAAAGGAAATAAAAATCAGTTAAACCGAAGGTGTCTGCAGAGATTCAGCAGCAGTCTGTCCCTGTTGCTCAGGAGACTTTCAGCTCTTATTTCTCCCCTGATTTTATTCTTTCTCTGCATAATGCTTATCTCCTCAAAAAAGGCACAGGGTTCTCTCCCTCCTGGCTCTGAGGGTCTTCTTGAGGCTCCTGTGGCCGGTCCTGCAGATCCTCTTCGGGGTGAGTCTAGCACTTCCGTGGTTCATACTAGGGACCAGAGTGGGGAACCTGCAGAGGCGCTGTTTGCTCCATCTCCAAGTGTAGAAGAGGGGGAGCTGTTATCTGAACCAGGCTTGGACGCCTGGTCTGGAGATTTTGAGGAAGGCGAGCTCGGTCCCGGTGAGGATCCCAATGTTTTTCGCATGTTTCGTAAGGAGGAGTTGGGAGCGCTGATCTCACAATCTCTTTCCGCGCTAAATTTAGTCCTTCCTTCAGTGCAGCAGGAACCCCTGGAAGATCCTTTGTTGCAGGGGTTCAGGTCCGAGCAAAAGTGTTTCCCGGTTCACAGAGTTATTAAGCAGATGATTGAAGCAGAATGGGAGTTTCCGGAGGCATCTCTTAGGGGCGGTCGCTCGTTGGCTAAGCTTTACCCTGTTCCGCAGGAGGAAAGAGACTTGTTGCGGATGCCCAAGGTGGATGCTTTGGTATCCGCCGTCACTCGGAAAACCACCATTCCTGTTGAAGGTGGTACCGCTCTCAAGGACTTGCAGGATCGCAGGTTAGAAGCGCTACTGAAACAGGCTTTTGATTCTAGTGCCTTGGCCCTTCAGGCGTCTGTGTGTGGAGCTTATGTGTCTAGGGCTTCCATCTGCTGGCTGCAAGGAGAGCAGACTCCTGAGAAGGGGGAGGATCCTCCCACGGGGTTGGCGAAGCTGGAATCGGCGGCTGCTGCTTATCAGGCCGATGCCTTTTATGATTTGGTTCGCATTTCTTCTAAGGCTATGGCTTCTGTCATTGCCGCTAGACGTTTCCTTTGGCTTAGGAACTGGTCGGCGGATGTTTCTTCCAAGGCGCGTCTTAGCAAGTTGCCATATAAAGGGAAGTTGTTGTTTGGTGAGGCCTTAGATAAGATTGTTAAGGATTTGGGGGACTCCAAGGGCGGTCGGCTACCGGAGGACCGTCCGAGAGCTGCGAAGCAGGCTTTTCTCCTTAGGGGTCACGGTAGAGACTTTCGCAGGTTTCGAGGAGCGCGCTTCACTCCCTATCAGCGGGGTCGCTTTCCTTCGCGGGGTTATTCCTTTCGTGGCTCCAGGGGTTTTACTAGAGGAGTCTTCCATAACCAACAGTCCGCAGCCAAAAAGTCACAATGAGATGAGGCCGGTCCAGGTGGGCGTTCCTGTAGGAGGTCGGTTGCGGCAGTTCCTTTCCACCTGGGCCACCATAACCACGGATCAGTGGGTTCTGGAGATTATTGGATGCGGCTATGCCCTGGAGTTCCAGGAGAGGGTTTCCGACGCCTTTGTCCAATCGCCTTGCGGTCCGCGGGCGAAGCTGAAGCGGTCGGGACAACCCTTCGCCGCTTGTTGGATCTTCGCGCGGTGGTTCCGGTGCCGGCAGACCAGTGCGGCTTAGGTCGATACTCGATTTATTTTGTGGTCCCCAAGAAGAAAGATTCTTTTCGACCCATTCTAGATCTCAAGCATGTGAACCGTTGTTTGCGAGTGCCTCATTTTCGCATGGAAACCTTACGGTCGGTAATCCGGTCGGTTCGACCTGGAGAGTTTCTCGCTTCTATAGATCTCACAGAAGCTTACCTGCACATTCCGATCAGAAGCGAACATCAGAGGTATCTCCGTTTCGCGGTGCCCATGGGTCATTTTCAGTTTCAGGCCTTGCCCTTTGGGCTGGCTACGGCGCCTCGCACCTTTACCAAGGTTATGGTTGTGGTAGCGGCGGCGCTCCGGAAAGAAGGAATTCAGGTTCATCCCTACTTAGACGATTGGTTGATTCGCGCTTCCTCGCTGCAGGAGTCGCAGAAGGCCGTGGCGCGCGTGGTGCAGCTCCTAGAGCAGTTAGGTTGGGTCATAAACTATACAAAGAGCCATTTGGTTCCCGTTCAGCGATTGACTTACCTGGGTGCCTTCTTCGACACGGAGGTAGGATCGGTGTTTCTGCCGGAAGACAGGGTATGCAAGATCTTGCGGCAGACCTCGGCGTTTCTGCGGCTCAAAGCTCCGACGGCGTGGCGCTATCTGCAATTGTTGGGGTCCATGGCGGCCTCCTTAGATCTGGTGCCTTGGGCCAGAGCTCACATGCGGCCGCTTCAGCACTCGTTGCTGACTCGTTGGTCTCCTCAGGATCATCCTCTCTCCCGCCAGCTAGTCTGTCCTCCGGACGTTCGTCTCAGCCTACAGTGGTGGTTGGTGCCAGCCCACCTGTCGGCGGGAGTACCTCTGGAGGTGTCCGATTGGGTGTTGCTCACGACAGACGCCAGCCTCTCCGGCTGGGGGGCTCATTGCCTGGGGCGTGTCACTCAGGGTTCGTGGTCGGCGGTGGAGTCCGCCTGGTCGATCAATCGTTTGGAACTTCGCGCGGTGCGTCTCGCGTTGCTGGCGTTCGCGAGGTTGCTGCTCGGGAGAGCAGTTCGAGTGTTCTCGGACAATCAAGTGACCGTTTCTTACATCAATCGGCAAGGAGGCACGGGAAGTGCTCTGTTGCTGGAGGAGTGCCTTCAGTTGTTTCAGTGGGCGGAAGTCCATCTCACCATGATCACGGCGGCGCATGTGGCTGGCAAGGACAACGTTCAGGCGGATTATCTCAGTCGGCATCATCTGGATCCCGGAGAGTGGGAATTGGACCAGACGGTTTTTCAGGAGATTGCGCTGCGGTGGGGTCAGCCGGTTCTGGATCTCATGGCTACCCAGTCCAATGCCAAGGCGGCGCGGTTTTACAGCAGGCGCAGGGAACATATGTCCGAGGGGCTGGACGGTCTGGTACAACCTTGGCCTTCGGATCGGCTCCTCTACGTGTTTCCTCCGTGGCCGCTCTTAGGGAGAGTCATCCAGAGGGTGGCGGCTCACAGGGGAACGGTGATTCTGGTAGCTCCCGATTGGCCGCGTCGTCCCTGGTATGCCGATCTGGTCAGGCTGCTCGTGGCTCCTCCCTGGCGGTTGCCCATTCGGAGCGGTCTCTTGAGGCAAGGGCCGGTGCGCATGCCGCAGGTGGATCGATTTTGTCTTACGGCTTGGCTCTTGAGCGGAGCAGGTTACGATGCAAGGGCTACTCCGGCGCGGTCATAGCTACTCTGTTGCAGTCCCGCAGGCGGTCTACGTCGTTGGCCTACATTAGGATTTGGCGCTTATTTGAAGCATGGTGCGTTGAGCGTCAGGTGCGGCCCGGGAAGGCGTCGCTTCCGGATCTTTTAGGTTTCTTGCAGGCCGGTTTGGATAAGGGATTATCTCTTAGTACCTTGCGGGTTCACGTGGCGGCGCTAGCCTGTTACCGAGGACGCGTACAGGGCAGGCCTCTTGCTTCCCATCCTGATATGCTGCGTTTCTTGAGAGCCGCTAGGAATCTTAGGCCTCCCAGGCGTCCGGTGGTTCCTCCCTGGGATTTGAACCTGGTGCTCCAGGCGTTGTCCGATCCGTCTTTTGTCGGGCATCGGTCGGCACATCTCCGAGAATTGTCCTGGAAGACAGCTTTTCTGGTGGCCTTGTGCTCCGCGAGGCGGATTTCAGATCTTCAAGCTTTATCTTGCAAGGAACCGTACCTTCACTTTTCAGCTGAGAAGGTGGTGTTGCGGCCGGTACCCTCTTTTCTTCCCAAGGTGGTTTCGGCGTTTCACGTTAATCAGGTAGTTTCCCTTCCGACGTTTCAGGGGTTGGGGAACAGTACTTTTGATCGGTCTCTTCGCCGGCTCGACTTAGGTCGGGTGTTGCATAAGTATCTCAAGGTGACGGAATCTTTTCGTCAATCGGACAGGTTGTTTGTGCTCTATGGTGGGGCGGCTAAAGGTAAGGCGGCCACTAAAGCCTCTATTGCTCGCTGGGTGAAGCATGCCATTCGGGCAGCCTACGAGGCGAAGGGCATGCCAGTTCCGCTCGGTCTGCGGGCGCATTCCACCAGAGCTCAAGCTACCTCTTGGGCGGAGTATGCGCTAGTTCCACCAGTGGATATTTGTCGGGCGGCGACGTGGTCGTCGTTGCACGCGTTTGCGAAACATTATCGGTTGGATGTTCAGGCTCAGAATGACGCCCGGGTGGGCGCAGCGGCGCTGGTAGCCGGTCTCGCAGGTCCCCCCCGTCTTTGAGTACTGCTTTGGTACTTCCCAAGATTCCTGGACTGGCCCGGAGAGACGACTAGGAAGAAGAAATTAGACCTTACCTGCTAATTGTCTTTCCTAGAGTACTCTCCGGGCCAGTCCAGGACCCTCCCTTCTTGTATCTGCGAGTTCCGGGTTGTGAGACGGCTTTGTTTGTTTCCGTAGTATCTCGTCAAAGAGTCGTTTAATGCAGAGATAGCGGAGACTGCGGTTCCCGTAGGGGGTGTGGTAAACGGGTTGAAATTGAGAACAAATAAAAAAAAAATAAATAAATAAATACATAAATAAAAAATAAAATAAAATAAAATATAATAAAATAAAAACAAAAAAAGAAAGAGGGCTTATCACAAAGCGCAAAGAGTACAAGTGGAAACGATGACGCAAGCAGTCTATGCCAGTTCAGTGCTTTGGCTGGTGTTTTCTTCAGTTTCTTTCAAGTCTCCATTTTGATGTTTTGGTTTGTGCGTATTCTTAGGCTTAGCTACATTGCTTTGTTACCGAGAGACTGGTTAGCTGACACCTAGGGGAGCTGGAAGGGTTGTCAGCAAAACCTTGTCACATTCCAGTCCTCAGCTGCTGGAGCGGATTGATCACCCAAGATTCAAGATTCCTGGACTGGCCCGGAGAGTACTCTAGGAAAGACAATTAGCAGGTAAGGTCTAATTTCTTTATATCACATGAGAGAAATGCTATATAGCACTATGGGGGAACCTAGCCATGCCGTGGTCACTGCTCAGTCAGGGTGAGAGTGACCTCCCAGCAGGACATGCTGTGGCCACTCTGTCCGTGCAGGTGGTACCGGGCACTACAATGTCCGAGCTATTGCCCTATGCCCTGCGCAGATGCGGCAAGGCCAGGCCACCCTATCCAGGCTATTCGCACTGTACCTTGCTCCTCATTATGCACATTGGCAGGCCAATACTGGGAACAGTGCTAGCAGTGTGGGCTGTGGAGGGTGTTGGAAGCCACCACACACTGGATAGACAGACACACATTCCCCACACCTATGCCAGCATTGTGCAACTATAGAGGTGTTGGGCAGCCCAGGCCACCACACCAGGCACAGTGCAGGCATGGCTATGGTACGCAATACTGTAGGAGTCACTCCCCAGGTTGGTAAACACTGTCAGACACCGGACCTGTAGCACACTCCACAGACATCAGAAAGGTTGCTATGATGCAGCTCACTCAAGAAATTGTACTTAACCTAGGAATTGCTATCTGCCAGTAATCAGAGCAACCTTTTGATAGATGTGTACCATATTCCCAGGTTTAGGGTGGCATTACTAAGGTATGCAAGTGCTAGTATTGGGAGATGCACACAGAGCCCAAAGTCCTGCCTCTCCAGGAGGCTGTGGATAATGGGGCCTGTGGGTGCGGGTGTGTCTGCCCCTGTTGGCTGCTGCTTTACGGCAGAGGTTCCCAACTCCATTCCTGCAGTGCCAAACACTGTTCGGGTTTTCATGCTGTCCCTCATGAATATGCATGAGATACATCTGCATACCATGGGGGTGGCGCATAGAAATGCAGCACAGGCATCTTCATCAGAGGCAGCATGGAACCGGAATGGTGTTTGGCCCTCCAGGACTGCATTTGGGAGGCTCTGCTCTAGGTAATGTGCATGTTTATGGTGCCTGTGCTCTGTAGGGTAAAATGTGGGTGTTTTGGACATGTTTACATCATCTGCAAGAACGGTTCTGTCTGTATTAGCACGTTATAGTAGTGGGTAAAATATGAGGACTGGGTTGGCGGAAACCACAGCTGGGACTTGAACCTGTGACCTTCTGCTTCTGAATACACTGGTTCTGTGCACTGCACCACCATGTTCTCACAGAGATGGTGCATTCCCTGGTGCTACCATGACTGTTGGTCAGACAGGGCCTGTCTGCTGCAGTGCACGGCACCCACCTACACAGGGCTAGGCCACGGTCTGCTGTGGGCAGCTGCCACTGCCCCCTCCACCACCAGTATCCCTCAGCCACCATGCTGACATGCCCTTCTGCTGGTGGAGCTGGTGGTGCGCAGTCCCAGGCCATCCAGTGTGCAGGTAGGCGGCTGCCTATGGTGCGGGGTCTGGGCAAGGGGTGCCTGCATAGCTGTCCGTGCTTTCCTCCAGCACCACTTGCCAATGTTCCGTGCCATTAGGGGTACCTGCTGGGTACTATCCCCTGTGACACTGTGGGGAGCACACTCTTGCCCATGTTGGGCACTCAGCAGTTGCTGTCTGGCTGCTCTACTGTTTCAGCATTCCTATGGGCCAGGTAGGCATCACCCTAGTCCCCACTGTGGCCCAGCTGCACCACAGCATGTGCCGCCTGCAGCCCTCTGTATCCCCTTTTCCAGCATCTGCCCGGTTGCCCGTTCCGACATGCCCGCCCTGATGTTGCGGGACATGTGCACGCCATAGGAACCCTGTCCGATGGTGGGGAAATCCCTGAGCAGCGCTATTTCACTGTGGGCCCATGCACCTTGTATGGGGACGGAGTATGGACCCTTCCACGAATTATATCTGTTCTATGGAGCTTACTCGGGGGGGGAGGGGGGGTTGATGTTTCTCATTGCTACCACTATTGGCCAGCTTCGTTGTTGTTTTTTTCCAGTTTGTTGGGGTCATTTTCGGTGTTTCTGTGCCCTTTTGTTCTGTGCACATGTATCACACTTTTTTGGTTTCCCTGCCTAGGCTGTACATTGCTGACACGTAAATGGTTTCTCTCCCCTTTAAAGTGCTTTTACCGGTAGGTTTTCATTCGCGTTGGAATTCAGCTCTGAAATTCAGCGCGTTGGTGTGAAGGGAGCCTCTCCCTGCCCACTCTCTGCCCATTGACCCCTTCTCTCCGCCCTCTCTCCACCTTCTGCGGTGTTTTACCGCGCCGTGGAGCATTACGCTCGTTAGCGCGTGATAGCGCGCGCTATAGCGCGTTTATGATCGTTAATGCGCTATAGCGCACTAACGATCATTAACGTCGTACAACGTGCGTTATTCACGTTTACCGCAGTTTAGTAAACATACCCCTTAGTCTTACTTGGTTTCCTCATTTTTAACCAGTTTCTAACACCCAGTAGGGGGCAGTCTCCTATTCCATGCTACTTTCATTTCCTAAGGAGTCTCTCATAAGGGTTTTCTATCAGACACCACCTGAAAATCCATATACATTATAAGAAACGTCCCGCCTTGATTCACATGTTTGTTTACTTCTTAAAAAAAAAAATAAGAAAATGCTTTCCTTTACGAAATCCATGTTGGTCCTATACGATTAAACATGTCCATATGTATGCGGGGGGTGGAGGGGGAGCTAAGGGGTAAGAATGGAAAAGAAGGCATTATGGGGAGGAATGAGGAAGGTGGCGGATGGGATGGGAGACAAAGAGAAGGAAAGCTGGGAGAGAGGAAAATGGAGCCTAGGGATAGGTGAGCCAAGAAAGATGGGAAGGGTAAAGATGAAAGAGTTTGGGTTCGCCAGTGGCGATAAGTGGTGGTGTACTGGTAGAAATGCCGCCCTACACCCACTTCCCAACAGCTTACTTGAAAAATGTATGTGCCCAAGGGTAGGGTACCTCTGTGCAAACCCACCAAATTCAATCGCCCTCGCTGATTCTTCTCCCTCCTCCACGCCTCCCTTACCCTCTGGCCCTTCTTTTCACATAACCCCCTTTCCCCTGCCAGATATCTTCCCCGCTCCTCACTACCACCATCTTGATCTTCTCTCACGTCAACTGGCAGGAGGAGGCCGGCGCTTCCCGCGTACCTTGTTTTAGCTGGCTGAGATACGGAGAAAGGCTGACAGTGGTAGGCGGGGAAGAGCCGAGTACTGGGGATCCATGTACATAGGCATGGGATCCGAATTTAGGGGGAAAAAAGGGGCAGTGCCTGTCCTTAAGATCGGGCCTGAATGCAGCTGTAAATTTCTGTATATGGAGTTTATATTGCCTTGAGTTGTCGTCTTCATAATTAACGGAAATAGAAATGGTTTGCGAAACTTGTTCAGGACACACAGCTGCAGCTCGAGAGTCCTCGCCATTTTCCCTAGATGTATCCCATGTCCACACCTACTGTGTTGTCTGTCTTGACTAGACTGTAAGCTCTGATGAGCAGGGACTGTCTCTTACATGTCTGTGCAGCGCTGCGTACGTCTTGTAGCGCTATACAAATGCTCAGTAGTCGCAGTAGTTTTGAGAGAAGTAAAACTCGCTAAAATCAGATAAAGAACTTAGGAGTTCACTGAAAGGGCAGATGGTGGTTAGCCAGGATTATTTTTTTCCAACTTTTCATTATTGCAAATGAAAAAGCAATGGTAAATGAGATAAGAATACTCCCATACAAAAACAGTAACCCACATATTACTCAACAAGCCCTCATCAAGGATGGTCCACATCCCCAATTACATTTACAAAAATAACCAAGGCTATAGAGGAGAAGTATAAATGTAATTCTCTGCATACTATCAGCTCAACAAAACCATGCAATTAGTTACGAAACATATGAAAGATTATGATTTTTTTGGAACAATACTACGAGCATTTATGAAGTCTTCCAATTGGGAGACATCTAAGAAAATATAATTATTACCTTCCAAAGACACCTGACATTTACAAGGAAATTTAAGAAAAAAAAAAAAAAGCACCCAGTGTCAGTACGCGGGGCTTCAAATTTAGGAAAGACCGGCGTCTTAGCTGGGTAACCCTAGAAACATCTGGAAAAATATTAATCTTATGTCCCCAGAATAACTCATTCTTTTTTGAAAAATACAGTTTCAAAATCTGAGGGTTTTTTTTCCAATTCAGAATAAAATGATGCAAGTAGTGTTGCCCTAGAGGAGATTTCGTCCCTAAAAAGCTGACAGATCTAGACTTTCTGGTGCTAAATCCACCCCCTGCTCTGTACCAACTACCAACGGAGCTCCCGACCCTCTCGGCAAATAAAAAATATTCTCAAAAGACATAGCTGCATGGTCTTGAAAATCCAACACCTCCTTCAAATCTTGACGAAAAAGGATTATAGGAGAAAGATATCTTGTAATAGGAAAATTCAAACACCTAGGTGTAATGGGTTCTTATTCATTTCCCAGCGCTTATTAGTACATTACTTACCACAGGGGAATTTCCCTCTCCCTTTCCCTGGGTCCATGCCGTCACCTTTCTCCTCCGTCTGGATATCCAGGGGAATAAACATAAACATAAACATAAACAAACACACACACACACACACACACACACACACACACACACACACACACACACACACACACGGTATGCGAGTTTATTCCATCGGAGAGGTGGGATTATGCCACTTATATACTGTGTAATAAACAATATTTCGTACACTTGGTACAATATTACATGAAGGCCTTACACATGTGTATCAAGGACATATACTAGAAAAAAGAGCTAACGTTTGCAAATCTGTGTTTTACTCTGTTCAAACATACCGGAAGCCTTTCCTGTCAGCATGCTGTTAGACACGTACACATATTCAGTCATAACAGTATCCAAGACATATTCTTGATAGATTCTTTATCTGGGCAGCCTGGAGCTGAGTCCTGGGCCCCAACCCATATAAGGTCCTTTTCCTATCAATCCCCCCTTTGGGCCTGCATAGGCCCACACACAGAATGAATTATATTTGCAACAATAACAGATCCGGCCTGTCATAAATGGTAGCCATACGACGGTGTAAAACACTGCGGACATGATAGGAAAGGTAGCAATTCCATATAGTAAACAGAACAGAGAAAATGATAACATAAGCCCATAATAAAGAAGTCCCCAAAGTCCGGGTCGTGGGGGACCAACCCCCAAAGAGCGAATCCCAGAAAGAGTACCGAGATTGTCACAACTTCGTTTCCCAGCTCCATTACATGGTCCCGTACAATTGCCGCTTTAATAACTGTAGTGTGTACAGAATTGTTTAAAGACTTAACATACAATCGAACAAGTTGAGAGGCATTCAACAAATGTTGTAATCTGGACAAGGGCAGAAAAATTCGAGGAGGCTGAGAGAGTTTAGACATAAAACTCACATAACGGTTCATTTGTATAGCACTGGCCAATGGCAGATAAAAAGACTTATTACCAAAATGCAGAAAGGTCACATTAACAATACAGCCTACAAAGGGCAAATGATTATCCACGGTGACAACACCTACAGGTTCGGACTAAGCCATACATACGTGTTGGGGGGCCTACCTCCCTTAAAGGGGAGTAAGAAGGGGGGAATACGGTGAACTGACACAAGGACACAGTATCATGATGTAAACAGGGCTCGCGGGTATGTGAGTTTATTCCATCCGAGAGGTGGGATTATCCCACTTATATACTGTGTAATAAACAATATTACGTAACCCTTACTGCACTTGGCACAATATTACATGAAGGCCTTACATCTGTGTATCGAGGACATAAGCTAGAAAAAAGAGCTAACGTTTGCAAATCTGTGTATTACTCTGTTTCAAACATACTGGAAGCCTTTCCTATCAGCATGCTGTTAGACACGTACACATATTCAGTCAGAACAGTATCCAAGCTATATTCTTGATAGATTCTTTATCTGGGCAGCCTGAGCCAAGACCCGTGCCCCAACCCATATAAGGTCCTTTTCCTATCACCAAGGTTCCTAGATCTAGAGGCATTTTCCAGGTTTTCCTGAGCAAGATTATCAGTAACAAAGGAGGCCAAAGGTACCCTGAACCTGGGAGCCTTGTATCTCAACTTTCTGCAATCTAGATTCAACAAGTGTCAACTGACTATCATGTTTCACTACAGTTTCAGTTGTTAAGTCAGCGAATTGAGAAATTGTACCCCGCAGGGAGGCCTCTATGTGAGACACCACCACCCATAAATCCTTTGAAGTAACATCAGACTTCTGATCACCAACTGCTAGTTCAGAAAAATTCCCTGACGCACTGCCCAGTATGAGACTTGAATGATCCACAGTGGGGGAATCAACCCTCCAGAATCACGCCCGGTCGAGGAACAGGGCAGGTTAGGGGATAATAAACCCTGATCCCACTTAGCCTCACTCAATTCCAGAGGAGACTCGGCAGCAATCCCTGTCCCATTGTTGTGCTGTGGGGCAGAGATAGACACCCCCAAACCAAATGAGGAGTCCAGTGGAGAGGCTGAACTATCCAACAGTGGGCTGGCAGAGTCCTCTGGTGATTTCACAGTTGTAACAACATGCCTATCCATAGGGCCAAAAGTTTTAACCGTCTTCGTCGGAATAACAGTACTCGCAGAGAAAACCTTCTTTCGCTTGCCCATGTCACATGTCCAAACTTGCCAAGTTCCTCCGTGCTCCGAAGGGGCAAAACCTGCCTCTTTGGACACGCCCCTTAGGAAATGCCCACAGCCGCGTCTTGCGGAAGGGCGCACTGTTTATAGGCCCCCAGGTGTAAAAGCGGCACGCTCTCGGCAGGGTCTGTCCACGGCTCAGGCAGGGCTCCCTCCTTCGTCTTGCAGCTAGCCCGATAGCGTGGGGCTCCTTCAACCAGGAAACAAGTACAGGAAACTTCTCCACCCGGTTAATCAGGATTAATAGTAAAATGTTTGCTCTTTTGAAGCCTTTCCCATGATACCAAAAGCATAGCTTTGACTTTTATCCCAATAGTGCCACTACCCAGATATTTGTATGGCCCACAGTGGTAATGGGTGGGGGGGTTGTGTATGTGCATTGAGGTCCCATATATTAACTCTCTCTCTCCTTTTGATCTCTTTTCCAGCAGAGGAGGAGGGGAAACCCATCAAGCTCCCAGCAGACAAGATCGACCAGACCACCCGGCAGAATGTGTCTTCAACGAACCCGACCAAGTGCCGGAGTGTTTTCCCAGTCCGGGGCAAGGCCTTCAAGTGCACAGAGTGCGAGAAGAGCTTCAAGAGTTTCCACTCCCTGACGGTTCACTGGCGGATCCACACCGGGGAGAGACCCTACAAGTGTACAGAGTGCGGGAAGAGCTTCAGCCACAGCTCAAATCTCGTCCAGCACCAGCGCATCCACACCGGCGAGCGACCTTATGTGTGCAACGTTTGTGAGAAGAGCTTCACCATGAACTCACACTTGGTCACACATCAGCGGCTACACACAGGGGAGCGGCCCTACGCCTGCGAGGCGTGCGGGAAGCGTTTCACCATGAAGTCGCACTTGATTACCCATCAGCGTTTGCACACCGGCGAGAGGCCGTATAAATGCAACCAGTGTCAGCAGTGCTACAGAAAAACCTCCGACCTGGTGCGCCACCAGCGGATCCACACAGGCGAGAAGCCCTACCACTGTAGCGAGTGTGAAAAACGCTTCAACAATCTGCAATGCCTGAAGATCCACCAGCGGGGCCACCGGGGCGAGAAAGAGTTCCAGTGCACCCAGTGTGACAAGAGCTTCCTGCAGAACTCTGACCTGGCTCGTCACCAGAAGACCCACTCCGGAGAGAGACCTTTCCAGTGTCTGGAGTGCGAGAAAAACTTTAACCAGAAGTCGGCTCTGGTGCGTCACCAGAAAATCCACTTGGCTGAACGGGAGCACGAGTGTGCGCAGTGTGCAAAGAAGTTCACGCTCAAGTCGGGCCTGGTCCGACACCTGAAAATTCATGCCAGGAGGGCAAAGACTGAAGCCCTTTATGAAGCCTACCCACTGCGGGAGGAACCTTGGGTCTAAAACCTTCAAGCTATCCTCCCTCCTCCTTTTTTTTTTTTTTGGGAGGGGGACGAGAAGGTGCAAGGATGGGAGAAGTCCATCCCATAGAATAAAATACACTCCAAGAAGGAGAGGGTTGGAAGGCTGTAAATCCTCTCCGTCACGTCTGGTGTCTTAGTCCATGTTTTCGCGATCGTAATAGCTGCCATAGTTCCCAACTGGCTACCACAGAGAAGACACCGTAGTTTACATTTCTTTTAATTTCTTTGAAACTATAGGAAATGGAATAATGTTTTTGGAGTCTTGTTTCTCCTCTTTCACTTCGATGTGCCCTCTTTCTTGGCTGTACTGTATCCATTCCTCGAGATACTATTTTTAAGGTCTGCACCAGAAGGGCCTTTTTCACAGGGAATTCTTATGGACATCTGAAATGCGTGGCCAAGGGCTGAGTGTGTTTTTTTAAAGACTCACTTTAACTTTATGGCTTTGTGTGCATCGTGAAGGGACTCAGCGTTGATGGAGACTGTGTGCATTTGGGGGAGGGGGAAAAGGGGGGGGGGCAAATCTGCACTATTGCTATCTTTTTTAAGTTGTATCAGTGTGGGGACAGATAGCTCAGAAAAGTTTTTGTTGGGTGTGTGTATAAATTGCCTTCTGTTTGAAACAACCCCCCCCCCCCAAAGTTTTTAATATTAAAATCTTTGGCAGCTTGTCCCCCCCCCCCCCCCCCCCGGAGCAGACCTGTGTGGGACAGTAGAGTGTGCAGCATCATCCCCTTTGGTCCAGATCTGTTGCCCCCGTGGGCGCTTGGCATCACTCTGGCAATGAACGATCATATCCCACTGCGTCTGTCTGTCTGTTTGTTGTAATCTGATGCCATTCTAAATATGGCTGCCAATTCCTCCCCATGATTACTAGGCTGCCGCTGTAGACAGATAATTAAAAACATGATGGCTTGATTACGTCAATTTTAATCCTCTTCAAAGACTGCTCAAACTGGATTACAGCAGTATTAAAATACAAATACCTAAGTCCCTTTGCCAAAGACCTCGCAATCCTGTGCATATCTGAGGCAGCAGAAGATAAAGTGATTTACACAGAGTCACAAGGAGAGAAGGTGGGCTTGGAACACAGGTTGTCAGCTATTCATTCCAATGACTAGGTCACTTTTGGCATCAGGGGGAGGAGCAAGGGGGTTCCCTGCTGACAGAAACCATGAAGAGAAGGGTAGTTTCCCCTGAGAGCTGACCTCACTCCGGTGGTGGCCAGGTCCTCGTTTTTTCCCCATCGCATGTAGAGCAATGAAGCTCATATTTTCCACAAAGAAGTGTGAGGGTTACATTTCCATGCATGAACTGGGCCAAAACTGAGAACCGTCTCGGAGAGGATTGTAAGTAATATTCTAGGTAAAGGCTGAGGACAGTAGTGCCAGGGGGGGCTCTCTGGATAGGAGGCGAGAGGGTAGAAAGGGAAGGTTGATGGCTGGTATTGTACATGTAATGGACATAGAGTGAGGCTAAAGCTGTAACACATGAAGGCGGTTTAGAAAAGGGGGTCTATATGGACCTTTATGAAATAAGGACCCTCAAGGGAGGAGTGGTCTAGTGGTTAGGACAAGGTACTTCAGGCCGGAGGGCCGGTGGTTCAAGTCCCACCTGGGGACAGCAATCTTAGGCCGGAGGGACTGGGATTTCTAGTTCTGTAGGCACTCCTTGTAGTCTTGGGCAAGCCACTTAACCCTCCATTGCCCATGTTCCCTGTAAGTATTAGTGTATGTGTCTCATATCCCCTCGTGTTAAATGTATCCCCCAATTGACCGCTTTGACCCGGTGAAAAGCGGGATATAAATACAGCTAAATAAAATAATAAATAAAATAATGCCCAATTGCACACAAGTGCTCTTATATAAATTTAGAAAGGAAATAGAAATCTCTATGAATCGAGGAATAAAAGACAAGCAGAGGTGGCCTCGATAAAGACAGCAGCCTTCCCTGAAGCATATTAATTAATAAATGTATTTAAAAGAATAACTAGACATGACCAAGTGCATCAGGGGTCCACAATTCTGTAAAACACAAGAAATATATATGTAAATTTAATTATTCCAAAATAGAACACAAAACAAAATAGTATTTGAAATTTTAATAATAAGAACCTAAATAAGATGCATTACAACTCTGAATATGAGTACATTTCTTGCAGAACAAATTTTATTATGAAAAACATTTCTGATCAAAGATAAAATAAATTTCCAGATCTTCCTGCTAGACCAGTCTAGACTAGTGGGTTATCTCCCCCTGCCAGCAGATGATGGAGACAGAAAAGAAAGCAAAACTATGCCGTGACATCACTACTGGCATAAAACTTAGCACAGCTAGAGGGAGCCCTCAGTATTTTCTCTGTCTCCAGCAGATGGTGAATTCTTCCAAAGAGGCCTATAGCTCCTGCCCAATCTGCGTCTGGTTGAAATGTAGCTTGGCCACTTTAGATCCCAGGGGGTATATGGGATACCCCTTTCTGGTTGATCTGTTACTTTGGGGCTAGCTCCTTGCTAGAAGAGCCAGCGTAGCTTGGTGGGGATGCAGGATCCCGGGGTTCATTCTGAGGGATCTTTAGCTGTCTTTTGGCCTTTTTTTTTTCTTATTCCCTTTTAATTAAAACAAAAAAAGAAAAAAATATTTATAAAAGGTCTAAGACTCTTCTGCACAGCTCCATGTGACTTCTTAGCACGTGGCTGCGGGGATTCTCCCTGCACCCCCCCCCCCCATCGCCTGCACCCCCCCCCCATCGCCTGCACCCCCCCCCCATCGCCTGCACCCCCCCATCGCCTGCACTCCCCCCCCCCCATCGCCTGCACTCCCCCCCCCCATCGTCTGCACTCCCGGAGGAACACAGCACTGAGCAATCAGTGGATCGCTGCCTTTTCCAGTGGGCAACTGTAGAGGTTCGCCACCTGAACTTCGCTGTTGAGTGCTACAATCCCACCTTTCCCACCCGATGTCCCCGGCCTGTGCAGATCGTGCACCATTTCCCTTCCTTAAGGCCTACAGCTCCTGGTTCCACTGCAGCTTGGCCAGCAGAAACCCTAGGGAGTATTTGAGGTACCCCTCTGGTGGTTCTCTCTCTTGCTCCTGGCTACGAGAGCTGGTGTAACTCTGTGGTGCGTTAGGATCGGTGCCTTCCTCGTTGTCCTGATGCCTCTGCTGCAGTAAGTGGTGAAGGTTCCCTTGTTTTTATTTATTTATTTATCATTTCTTATATACTGCCTTTCATGATATCAAGGCGGTTTACATTGAACAAACTGAAATTACATTGAACAGGCATTATAACTTGGAGATAACTATTTTACAGGGAACATGGG
This sequence comes from Ichthyophis bannanicus, assembly GCA_033557465.1. NCBI lineage: Eukaryota > Metazoa > Chordata > Amphibia > Gymnophiona > Ichthyophiidae > Ichthyophis > Ichthyophis bannanicus. Next base: position 36,405,806 of record CM066051.1, on the reverse strand, counting down.
CTATGGAGGGTTAAGTGGCTTGCCCAAGACCACAAGGAGCACCTGTGGGGCTAGAAACCCCAGTCCTTCCGGCCCAAGGTTGCTGTCCTCTAGTGGGATTTGAACCCCCAACCTTCCAGCCTGAGGTAACTTGCCCCAACCACTAGGCCACTCCTGTTGATTGTCTCTGTACAGCTTGCACAGCTGATCCGGGGGTGACCTTCTGCCACTTCTGGGTCCCTGTTAGCTGTTCTGGCTCCTGATGCAGTTGAGGCTTCAATGCCACCTTCCATGTCGGGGATTATCAGCATGTCTTCACCAAGGGTGCCTTCCCCTCCTCCCTCTTCTCCAGGTGGACCTGATGTTCCCGCGATGCCGAATTTAACCATGGGATCCCACCCACAGCAGTCACAAGTGTTTCAGTCACAGTGACTGTCGGACCCCACGGCTGCAGATTTTTAGCTCATCTTCCAACATGCCTGGGGACTATGTAAGAGGGCCAAGGCCTTGTTCCCTCTTGGCTGGGCCCATCTTCTGCCACTCCTCTGATAGCTCCTGTGGGCAATTCCCACAAATGATCAAGAGGCAGGACTTAGGAAGAGTCCGCGGTCCCCTCCAAAGTCCTTATTTGAGTGAGGTGGAATCTTTTGGTGATGACTACCCTGAAGATGTTTCCTACAATGAGTCCTGTTCAGCTGCCTCCAACTCTTGCATGGTGCATCTTTGTCGCCGAGAGGAAATTCCCCCCCCCCCCCTTGATTGTCCAGATTGCAGTTCAGTGGCATTCTGGGTTTCTCTGGACTGGCCCTGATTCCCTCCACTTCTGATCCTGGCATCAGGGGATCTTCCAGAGCCTTTCCTTTCCCGCTGGAGCTTCTCCTGATGCATCCCTTGAGAAGACCCAGCAATTGGGTCGTGTTTACACCTGGTCACCAACAGCCTTGAAAAGTTGTTGCAGTTTCCCAGTGTTGTTGTCTTGATCATGATGGTCACCAAGCATACCACCATTCCCATAGAGGTTGAGCTGCCCTCCAGGGCTGGAAGATGGAAGGACTCCTTCAGACAGCCGACTCTGCCTCCTCCCTAACCCTTCAGGTCATAATGTGGGTGGCCTCGGTGCATGTGCCCTTCTCCTGAGGATGAGTGTTTGGCCCGCCTTGAGTATCTGGCGGCCTTCTTGGTGGATGCCTTTCATGATCTCCTACGCCCTTCCAAGAGGGGAGTCGCAGCTGTGACAGTGGCTCACTGGGAGCTATGACTCAGAAATTGTTTGGCGACTGTTGCATTAATTTGCACTTAACCAAATTACTTTTTAGGAATGGGCTCCTGTTTAGTGAGCCCTTGGTAAAATTAGTCAAGGAACTTGATGAAGTCAAGCCCCAGCGGCAGCTAGAGAATAAGCCCAAGGGTTCCTCCAAGCACTTTTCTTCTTCATCATCAGGGGCATCATCTTTGCTGCTAAACTTCCGTGATTCTCATCTGTATCAACCGAATAAGCAGACTTCCTCTTCTGGAACCGGATCCAAACACCAGTCCTTTCAAGGAGGATGTCGGGCCTATTTGCAGATTTCTGTGACTGGAAAGCCCTCTTCCTTCCCCCTCTCCTGCTGACTGTTCAGGGGCCCATTCCTGCCTCTTGCAAGTGGGAGGCTGTCTGTGACAATTTTATCATGAATATGCCCATCTGACAACAGATCATTGGATGCTCAACATTTTTAAGACAGGGATATGTTTTAGAATGCATTCAAAAGGGTCAATTGCAGCTTGAGAGTTCCATGGTTCCACATGGAAACGCTGCAGTCCGTTATCCAGGCGGTCTGGAAAAATGAATCCTTGCCTCTTTGGATTTGCGGAGGCCTATGTTCACATTCTAGTCCAAGAGATCCAACAGCGCTTTCTCCGGTTTTTGATCTTGGTCTCTTACTGCCAGTTTTTTACAATGCCCTTTGGCTGGCCACTGCCCCTTGGACGTTCTACAAGGTGATGGTAGTAGTTGTGGTGAGACTCAGGCATGAGGGCATCTGCAAACACTGCTTCCTGCATGATTGGCTTACCCGAGCCAAGTCTCTTCTGGAAGTCATTCAGGTGATGCGTTAAGTGATCAAGCGGCTTGGCTGGGGCATCAACAGCAGCGAGAGCTGCCCGATGCTTTCTCTTAACCTGAACTTTCTTGAGGTTCATTTTGACACTTGCATAGGCAAAGTCTTCCTTACGGGGAGCGCTGGCCAAGTTTCGCAGCTAACCTCGGGACGTTTTCAGGAACTCCTCTTCCACAGCTTTGGGGCTACCTTCAGCTTTTGGGAGCTATGTCTGCAAACCTGGAGCTGGTGCCCTGGGTGCGAGCACACATGTCCTCTACAACAGGCCTTGCTGACTTTCGGGTTCCTGTGCTCACAGAACTATCGAGTCTTCCTCTTACTTTCTCTCATGTATCGACACAGCCTTCTCTGGTGGGCCTTCCCCCAATAACATGTTTAGGAGGATGCCCCTCGAAACTCCAGCTCGGGTGCTTCTCATCACCGATGTCAGTCTCTCCAATTGAGAAGTTCACTGTGTTGTCCAGATCAGATCGCACAGGATCAGTGGTCTCCAGTGGAAGCAAAATGGGCCATCTATCGCCTAGAGGCCAGGACCATCCATTTGGCATTGCTGCACTTAAGCAGCTGCTCCACGGGAGTGCTGTGCGAGTCCTCTCAGGAAAAGGAACCATGGTGGGTTAGGTCAATAGCCAGAGCAGAACAAAGTGCCTGGGAGTAGCTTGGGAAATGTTGCTACTGTTCCCCTGTGCAGACCTGAACCTCCAAGCGCTTACAGCCCAGCGCACTTCATGAGTGAGCATGATCAGGAAGCAGATTTCCTCAGCTGTCACCTCCTCTATCCCAGGGAATGGGAAATTACCCCATGGGCATTTAACTGGATATTGGATCTGTGGGCTTCCCGGGGATGGACTGGATGGTGATGGCAGCCAATGCCAAGGTCTCCTCCTTCTTCAGCTATTGCTTGGAGCCCAAGTTCAAGAGGGTGGACATACTGGTCCATACCTAGCCCCTGGATCCCCTCCTCTGGGTATCCCACTCCATGGGCTGGCCATGAAATGTGGATATTGTCTATCTCCTCGCCTCCCTACCCCTGTGCCTCGGGGGGCAGGAGGGACTTAATGCAGCAGGGCTGCCTAAGTTGTAAGGGGTTTTCCCCATTGAAGGCCAGATGGTGCTCCATCTCATTGGCTTATGCCTAGATCTGGTATCTCTTTGAGAACTGGTGTTATCAACGTCACTTTTCCCCATAGGGGATCTTGATCCCCTCAATTTTAGCCTTCCTTCAAGAGGGAGTTGAGAAGGGTTTGACAAGCTCGATCAGGATGCAGGTAGCAGCACTTATTTATTTATTTCTATACCACTTCAGCTTGCAATCAAATTGGTTTACATTCAAACCATTCTCCATTAAACATGTTTTCAATTAAACAGGTAGAAGGTATTGGAACAGTTAAAGAGTAACAATTCCAATTAACAATTACATTTCAAGTTTTCTATTTTCCTACTATTAACAAAGGAAGAGTTAAGGTATAAATAGTCTTATGCTTAGTAACTTATGATAATATTTTATTACATGGCAGCTACATAGTTGTAATATATATGTGGAGTTTGTCAGACGGGAGCCCGGGTGAGAATGTCCACAGTCTTAGCAAAGGCAAATATTCATATGACTTGCAAGGGATTGTGGGTAATGTAGTCCATTCATACCAGACTCAGCCTTTCACAATAAATTAGTTGTGCTCAAGTGTAAAGCCAATAAGATATTTATTTATGGGGTTATTTCTCCCAACACAGATATACTTGGTAGCGCATAAAACAGGATACTTGCTTTCAGTGTTAAACTTAGAAAAAACAAAATCAGGAAAACAACAATTGAACTTGTCAGGCAATCAAATCAAAGAATAAAGACCTGGTTGGTAACAAACTGGTCTTTTCTGTAGGCTCTAGCTAATATTTCCTTAGCAGTGCTTCAATCAACAAACAAAACCCACAAAGTAGGGAAAAACTGTTCTTTTCAGGTTAACTTCTTATATCTTCACACACAGACTCAGAAGTGTTCCCTCAGAGCTCACAGCCAATTAGGTAAGGCTCAATTGCTAGCAGTTACTCAGCTGAAACCCCTTAGCTGGCTTACTTTCTGCTGCGTGGCTCAAATCCTACTCGGGAGCTTTTCTGAGTAGATTAAAGAACAAGTTTGTATTTCTTTGTGATGGTTGTTGTACTTTTGTAACAGAAAATTACCACAGGAGTTTAGACAGAGAGCAATCCATGTAAACACAGCCTTCATCTGCAACCTCTCCCCCTTCTTCAACAATCATGGGTTCAATATCATGGATTGGCACAGAGGAATTTCTCAATGGAGCACTCTCAGGACAATACTTGCTTCCCTGCTGTCTTTCAAGGGTATAGCTAGGGCATAGATCAGTGTTCATACCTGAGCTTCCATTGCTGTTAGAGTTCCTCTCTAAATAGCCTGGCCAGTATGTAGTCCAGTTTTTATGTCCAGCCTTCCAATCCAGATCCCTGGACACTGGGTCTCTCTTCACATACCTTCTGGCATGGGTCTTAGGGTCCCTTCCAAGTGCAGCCGTCTCCCTCACAGGTACCGTCTGGAGATTCCTGGCTTTGCAGCACCACTCCTCTGGCTTTCTCCAGTCCAATGGTGTATGCTTGCCTCTGGAACGCCTCCCAGTATACGTACTGCTATGGACTCCTTTAGACCTCCCAAATGCTTTTCTCTTCTTTCTTCCAAAGGGTTTCTTGCTCTCTCTGTCCGTCCACTCTGGCTTCTGCTTCTGATGATTCTCCAGATGATGAAGAAATCCAAGCTCAGGCTGTCCAAGATACTGATTCTCTGTAGAATAAACTCTACCTTTATTCTGCTTAGATGAGTGCTCCTCCCTAGCACAGCGCAGCTGTGCTGAATCAGGCCCTGCCCTTTGAGATGAGTGCTTGGGGATTACCTCATAGCCCTCCTGATTGAACACACGTTTCCCCACTTCAGCTCCTCTAATGGCTGTTGGAAACCTGGTGCATTCTGGGACTGGTAGTCTTTTATGGAAAAATTCTGTTTTCTTATTTCTACCAGAACTGACAGGTTGCTTGTTCAGAGTCACTTCACCTTGTCTATAGCTCCTTCCTGAGCTATCATAAGCTTCCTTATCACAAGTTGTATAGTTAATGCATATAATAATGGTGTTATGGATAGAGAATATAGAGAAGTATCTCAGGTGGTACTGTTAGTGATCTGTAGAGGACAGAAGTGTAGTGGGCATGGAGCTATGACCTAAGTAACGTCCCTGTTTATAGTAGGTGTATTGTTTCCAAAGTGCTCTGAGAAGAGATCGTGGATAACATGTTAATACCCCTCTGCCCAGTGTGCAGCAGCGGCCAAGAGAGCAAATAAAATGCTGGGTATCATAAGGAAAGGAATGGAAAATAAAACAAAGCATATTATGCCTCTAGCATTCCATGGTGCGACTACACCATGAATATTGTGTGCAATTCTGGTCGCCATATTTTAAAAAGGATAGTGGTGTTAGAAAAGGTACCAAGAAGAGCCACCAAAATGGTAAAGGGGCTTGAAGGATTCTCCTATGAAGAGAGGCTAAAAGGTTTAGGGCTCTTCAACCTGAAAAAGAGATGGCTGAAGGAAGATAGGATAGAGGTCTATAAATTAATGAATGGAATGGAACAGAACGGAACGGGTAAATGTAGGTAGATTTTTTACATTATCAGAATATAAAAAGACTAGGGGACATGCAATGAAGCTACAGGGTAAGCTATTTAAGACTAATAAGAGAATATTTTTTTCACTCAATGTGTAATCAAACTCTGGAATTAGTTACCGGAGGATGTTTTTAAACCCAGCTGTTAGTGTAGCTGGGTTTAAAAAAGGTTTGGACAAGGTTATGGAGGAAAGGTCCATAAACCATTATTAAAAGGGACCCAGGATATCGCTGCTTGACCCAATACAAGCATTGAGGAACCTGTGTCTTTTGGGGAGACTGCTAGGTACTTATAATCTAGATTGGCCACTGTTGGAAACAGGATACTGGGCTTGATGGACCTTGGTCTGACCCAGTATGGCATATCTTATGTTCTTATGAGATGTCTTGAGTTGCTTTCTGAATGTTGAGAGATCAGTTATACTGTAACGGGCCTCGTGGTAAGAGACTCCGTAGACCCTCTAGGCGACTGCCTAGGGGTATTGTGGTTATGATTGATCTGCATTCTCTTCTGTACACAGAGTCAGTCAGTCAAAGTGGTAAAGCAAAATAGGGTTTTATTCCCGTTCCCTGGCGGATATCATTTCTTTGCAAAAGCACACCGAACAATAAACAAAACTAAACGAAAAACAGCTGGAATGTTATTTCTTTCTTCCTTGTTCCTTTCACAAGTTACATCAGCATAAAGATGTTATTTCATCTGATAAACAGATTGTACAATCCATCGGCTCCGGCTCTGAGTAAGTGTTACTGCTTTCCCACTGTGTTAAGCCTGGACTGCATCTATCACTCCCCGGGTCACATTCACTGCATGTGCTAGAGCTGGGTTCATTTGCTGTGGGAAGATAAGCTCTCTTCTCTCCCAGACATTTGTCTAAATCAGGATTATAAAAACCTGCTGTAGAGAAAGTCTCTTTATGGTAAGCCTCCCTTGGCTCCCTTACTTGGAAGTCTGCATGCCTTCCTATATTAAAACTCTGCCCAGAGCAATGCTTGTTAAAACTCCCAGCTTCTCTTCTCTCCCAAACACAAGGCTTTAAACTTGTTACCTTACAGGAGGTTCTTTAGTTAGCTGTGGGGTTTCTTTCTCCTGGCAAAGCTTTACTGGCTTGAGGAAAGTTTCTCCGTGACTTGGGTAATTCCCCCAAGGTAGTGTTCCACTTCCTGTTTGAGTGGAAAACCTCTCTGGTACTATCTCTCCAGAGATCAGTTTCTCTACTGCTCCACTGCCCTTTCCTGGAGCTTCCCTTGAGAGCTCTTGGTCCTCCCAGACCTCCAAAGTCTCTCCTGGAATTGGAATGTCTCCTGGGACTCTGTGTCTCTCTCTGTCTCTGAGTCTGGCTTGTCTGATGCTGGATCTCCACCTGCATCTGACTGCCACTCTCCTCCTCAGAGTCAGTCTGGCTCTCTCTCTTGCTTCCTTTCTTGCTTCCCCTCTTGCTTCCCCTTCCTGGTTCTAACCAGGGCTTTTTGTACCTCCCCCCTCTGCACATTACGTCAGCTTCTGGGGACAGGTGTTTCTGATGAGATTCCTCAATTCTATCTGCGTCACTGCTAAGGAAAGGAAACCTCATTTTAAACCTCTTCTGTTCTACTTGTGCTGACGGCACCAGCTGCTCAGCCATTCTTAGACATGCTGAATCCTCCTGCCCAGCCAAGTTTGAGGTGAGTTCTTCACTCCCACTAACCTCCATTGGTTCCACTGTATTACAATACCTCTCATTCTGCTTGGCAATGAGTTCCATGGGATTGGTGCATAGAATAAGAACGCCCTCTTGCTTGTTCTATTTGTTTTCTTGAATTTTGTGGAAGTGGCCAGAGTATTTTGAGAGCAGATTCTTCTCTGCCTGCTGTTGGGTGTAGTGTATATTAGAGAACTTAGATAAGAGGTTCTGTAGTACTTTGAAGGTAGGCAGTCGTTATGGATTTATATTTTATATGACTCTCAATCAGTAGCCAATGTAACTGCTGTAGTATTGGGGTGATGTATACTGATCTTGGGGCTTTCAGCAGGATCCGTGCTACAGTATGTTGAGTCATCTGAAGTTTGTGACGTGCGAGTTTAGGTAGGCCTTGTTGAATGCTGTTACAAAAGTCCAAGTGAGGGCAGATCATCACCTGGAGAACTGTATAAAATTCCATAGGTTCTAGGAGGGATCTTAGTGGTTGGAGTGTCTTTAAATTTATGGTATATAGATCTTGTTTTATTTATGTGAGATGTAAGGTTTAGTGTTTGGTCAAGAGTGATACATAGGTATCTTACTTCTTTTTTTATCTCCATTGATGCTTCCTTGACTTTTATTTCATTCTGTGGTGTGAAATCTTTATCTTTGGAGATGAACATGACTCCTGTTTTTATGAAGTTTATTTTCCGGTTTTGAGAGGAAAGCCATTGTGATGTTTCATCAAAGCAGATTATAATGTGTTGAAGGTTGACGTTTGATGTGTTGTAGGGATAATATAACATAATGTTATTTGCATCAATGCGGTAGTTCACATTATACTTTTCAAATATGTCACAGATGGGCTGTAGGTATATATTGAATAATAGAGCTGACAGTGCTGAACCTTGTGATATGCCTTGATGTTGATTGTATGAGTTTGTCTCATGGCGTATTTTTACTTGCTGTGTTTGGTCAGTGAGGTATGATGTGATCCATTCCAGTGTTATACCTTGAATTCCTGTCTCTTGTAGACAAGTTATTAGTATGTTGTGACTTATGGAATCAAATGCTGATGCAATGTCTAGGAATATGATGATGAAAGCTTGTTTTGGATTTTCCATACCCTTTATTAGTCTGTTGACGAGGGATAGCAGTAGCATTTCAACTCTGTGTAAAGGACGTATTCCATGCTGCTGTTAATCAAGCAGGGTGTGTTTGTCTATGTGTTCTTGAAGTTGATTTAGTACTATTTTGTCAAGTATTTTTGCTATTTTGCCAAGTATTTTTGTCCAGGGAGGTATTCTTTTTAAAATTGGGCGAATAGTTGCTTTTTTTAGACATTTGGCCTTGGGATAGTGATAGATTTAACTATTTTGAGTATTTTGGGAACAATTTCTGTGCAGATAAGGTTTTACCCAGCTGCCCGCTTTCCTGTTTTCACAATCCAGTGGTGGGCCATGTGCTGGCAGCACACCGGGATATGAGCCGCTTTCTCCGAGGTGTTCAGACCTTTTTTGTCCACCAGTATACCCCATAGTCCCACCATGGGACTTGTCGCTCATTTTTAGAGTGCTCATGTGTCCGCCCATCAGGTGGGCTACCGTCAAGGATCTGTCCCTGAAAACTGTGTTCTTGGTAGCTATCACTTTGACGTGGCGAATTTCGGAATTGCAGGCGCTTTCCTGCTGCAACCCCTTATTGACGTTCTCAGCCAAAGGAGTGACCTTTAGCCTGGTTCCCTCCTTCTTGCCCAAGGTGCTCTGTTCCTTTCACGTCCATCGGGTGCTGTTGTTGCCAGCCTTTCCACTAGACCAATGCACTGGAACAGATAAGGGCTTGCTTTTTGTGGACAGCCATTGTGCACTCTTGTAGTACTTTAAAGTGATGAATTACTTTGGTCTTTTCAATCACCACTTTGTCCTTTTTTGCTGGACCCCAGAAGTGACAAGTGGCATCCAAGGCAACCCTAGGTCGCTGAATCAAGGACACTATCGCTTCAGCCTACCTGATGTGGGGTAGGCATTTTCCTAAGGCCTCAAGGCTCATTTGATTCTGGCCCAAGCAGCTTTCTGGGCAGAGTCGTCTCGGACATCACTCTTGAACAATTGCAGGGCAGCTACTTGGTCCTTCTTGGCTCCTTTGCGTGACATTACTGGCTAGATGTGCATGCCGAATTGGCCACATGGTTTAGCTCGGGTGTTCTTTCACTGCACTTTCTTCCCACCCTGGGATGGATTAGCTTTGGTACATCCCACTAGTCTGGACTGGTCTAGCAGGAAGATCTGGAAGGAGAAATTTTGCTTACTATTAATTTTCCTTTCCTGGAACCCTGCTAGACCAGTCCAGGATCTGCCTCCTTCAGCCTTGTACCTTGGACTTCAACCTTCTGTATATTTATCCCTTCAGACCATTCAAAGATAGTGAAGACCTAGCCTGGTGTTTGGGGCACTTGCTTGGGGACTGGGGTTCGATTCCCACTGCACTCCTTGTGACCTTGGGTGGATAACCTAACCCTCCATTGCCTCAGAAAATCCATGTCGTCAATTTCCCTGTTTAATGTACAGTACATTGCCCAGTTTAAGTTACAGTGTAAACTGCTTTGACTACAATGATAAAATGAGATGGATCGATTCAATAACAGCAACTACGGGTGCCAGTCAGTCAACAATGAGCCGCCTGACTGAAAATCGAACACAATTTAGGACAACTATTGTCGCATGCCCCCTCTGTGCACCTGTAGGTTAAGCAGGGTACTGCACTGGGGCCTTACTATAACTGGCCTTCTGGTAGTTGTGGTTGTTCTGCCTGTTAAAAATCAGTCGTGGAATCGATGGTAAGGTTAAGGGCTTTATTTCCCTTTCCCAATAGGACTTCTTATCATATACAAAAATGAAATAAACATAACCCTTCTTGGGCATATAACAAAAGAAAACTGTAACCAAAAATAGCTTCCTTTCAGCTTCTTAACCAGAAATAAATGTATGCAAAAACACAGACTTGCAGAGATAGGAATAAGCCTTCCTTTCACACTGTCAGGCTTCTTACTTCCTTTTACCTTAGTGAGAATATGTTGTCAGCCACAGAAATACTACAGTCCATCTGCTCAACATCATTCTCTATCTCAGACGGTTCACATTGCATGAATTCTTCAGTAGGGATTAACACATCTTTACCTTCCTCATGTGGGAGCTTTTCAAACAGACCGTCCTGGCTGTGACACTTTCCCTTCTCTAAGAGTAAACTGATTGCTGTTACCACATTCACTGTAGTTCTGTTGGTAAGAGCCCTCTCCTCTGCTGGTGCCTGGTAGGTAAGCTGAAATATTCACTTGCACTCCTATTAGAAGGAATTGATTCACCTCTAGCCTCTGCTTGGCTCAGGACCCTGTGGATAGCTGGAGCTTTGAACGGCAGCCTTTCTGAGATTCTGTTCCTTACGTCTCTCTCAGAATGCTTAACTTCTGCAGGTAAAAAGCCTTTAACTTTCTCTTGTTTATAATAGGGGTAGTGAAGCTTCTCTGCTTCCCTTAAGCTGGCTTCATATGGCTTTTGTACTTCACTGAACTGTTTCCCATAGCCAAGCCCTGTGCTTCCCCTCTTAGGATAAGAGTAAAACTTCTCGGCTTGTACCTTTCTCCTCCTGGCTCCGTTCCAACCTGGGTTGTTGCACTCAATCTCACTCCCTGCGTCAAGCTGTCTTTGCCTCTCTCTCAAGCACTCATTGGACACACTCAGACCTCCGTTCAGGCTTCCAAAGTGGCAGTCAGACACGCTCTCTTCACAGCTATCTCTCCAGCTTCTCTCGTCCTCTCTGTTCACCCAGTTCCTTCTGTTTCTGCTTTTGTTCTGAGTCTTAGGCTGCCTCTGAGACTTGGACTCAATCTTCATCTCCCTAACTGCTTGTGAGCTGTGCTTATCTAGGTATCTCCGAGCAGCACCTCCCCCCAGCTGATTTGTATCAGGTGAGAATCTCCTAGTTTCTCTGCTGGCTGGGTGTGTCTCCCTAGCTCGTGACCTCATCTGCTTACGTTGCTCATGGCAACTTTCTAACATGTGCTCTCCCCAAACGTCAGTGTCTTCCTGATCTGCTATTTCATTTATCTCCATAGGGTCCGCCAGTGAGTCTGCTCTGTGACACTATCCAGAAGGGTCGCCATGAGTCGACATTGACTTGACGGCACTTAACAACAACAACAACAAATAAATATATAGTAGACTATGGTTGTCCCTGTAGAGGGATTCCTTGGGTGGATTTGACTACCTTCTGTTGCTTGTTATGAAAATACTGAGGGCTCCCTCTAACTGTGCTAGGTTTTATGCCAGTGGTGATGTCATCACATAAAAAAAAAACAATCATTCAAGGAGTAAACTTGGACAAAACCAAAAATATGTAGGTCGCAATGTCACTGCATAGTTTTGCTTTCTTTTTTCTGTCTCCCATCTGCTAGTAGGGGAAATAACCTACTAGTCTGGACTGGTCTAGCAGAACTCCTGGAAATTTTAATAATAAGTAAAATTTCTCCATATGCATTTTTCAATTTACAGCAAGGAAAACTAAAATCACAAATTTCTTGCAAATAACACATGTAAACAAAACCAATTGTATTCTCAAAATAAATAAGGAATAAGTAAGGTATTTTTACATTGGTTTACATTAACATTTAAGAAAATAATAATAATAAGCAAAAGTGCAATATAGCTTATTGGCAACCCTGATAGGACAAAAAATAGTAAAAGAGCCACACCGATGTGTCTAAACGATCAAAACATTTTCATTTAAGCCTGGATCACTTATGAGAAAGTAAAATTGTGTTTACCATAACATGATGAGGTCTACTACATATATGGTAAAAATTCACTAGCGAGGCGAACAATACGTATCAGCTATTCATACACAGCTGTTGAAGATCTGTAGAATCAGAAAGATTTCTCAATAGACTTATTACTGGGCATTTCTCAAAAGAGCTTGAAAATACTCCTGTATACTAATAAACTAATTTTCCACCAGTGAGGCTGGCACCAGGACCTCTTTTATTTAAGTGCCAAAATACCAATTACGCACGTACTTGCGGAAAATACATGCTAACGTGGACGCCAGCCCTAGACCAGGGGAAAGGTCTAGCGCCGAGATGTGCGTTTGTACTTGATTTTATATAGTCTGTGTATCCACTAGGTGTGACTTTTTAAAATTCCCCTCCATGCGTATTGTGTGAAAAATAAAATAATTTAATTTTGCATAATTTTCAGGGGATTTTTTTATGCAGGGGTGTAATTAAGTTATGAAACTGTGGCTCTGTTATCTGTTTTAGATGGATTGTGCTTCTCGGTCAGTGTGCCATGGAAAAGTCCCTGGTGTGTCTTGGTGGTGATATCCAGAGATATGGCTAAGCCTGGACTTATGAATCGCTTGCCCCATCTCTATCCCACAGTGCCCGGAGAGCGGTTTTCAGCTCCTTGCTCCAGCCTCATCTAGGCAGAATGCAGAAACCAGGAAAGGAGGGGTGAGCCTGGAACAGATAGATAGAAAGACTTTATTTCTTAATGCACCCCTTTCCCTCCAGGCATTTCGGGATAGAAGGGGAGGAGTGTGATTGGAGCAGACTAGCATTTCCCAGGGCGACCCATGTCGACAACCAGGCAATGGCGATATTGAACCGCTGCCCAGTTATCAACACGTGGCAAACGTCGGGCGCAGTAAAGACTGGTTTAACTTTCACCTCGCAAACTGACTGGGCAGTGACTGAATATTGCCGCTACCCAATTAGCTTCCTGGGCACTCCAGATCTTCAAGGCCGGGGCTGGATACGGGCCCGGCATTGGATATCCAGGTTTAAGGTTCAGCAGTGATGGCTAGCTGCGTTAGAATAGTTAGCTGCCACTGCAGAATTTCCCCCCTGTGAATTTTATTTTCAGATCAGCAATTGTAATAGGCGATTTGGCAGTGTATGTTTCCTGGAGTAAGTTGGATGCTCTAGCCCCCAGTCGGAATTGAAAAAGAGGAGCGACTTAATGGCCAGAGCAGTGTGCTGCAAACCAGGGAAGCTTTGTTTGACTCCCACTGCTCCTCCATGTGATCTTGGACAACTACTACTAATTATTTGTATAGCACTACAAGGCGTATGCAGCGCTGCACGTATAGATGTAAGACACAGTCCCTGCAGAGCTTACAATCTAATCAAGATGAAAAACATCACAAACTGGAGACTAGAGTATGGTAAGATACACAGAAGTAGTGGACAAGAGAGTGAGGTGCATCAGGATCCAAAAGCAGCCTTGAAGAGGTGGGTCTTTAGCCTGGACTTTGAATAGGGCTAGAGAAGGAGCCCCATGCACGGACTCAGGTAGCTTGTTCCAGGCATATGGAGCAGCAAGGTGGAATGAACGAAGTCTGGAGGTGGCAGTGGCAGAAAAGGGCACAGATAAAGGGATCTGCCAGAGGAGCGGAGTTACCGAGGTGAGGTGTAGAGTGAGATAAGAGAGGAAAGGTAATGAGGAGCCGCAGAATGAATGCAGTTGTAGGTAAGTTAAAGAAGTTTGTATTGAATGCGGAAATGGATAGAGAGCCAGTGAAGTGACTTGAGAAGAGGGGTTCCATGAGTCCTTAGGCGCTGATGCAGAAAAGGACACTTAAGCACTATCTTTCTGCACTAGCATGAGCACAGAATGCAGGAAGGGGTTTGCCGTGAGTCTAATCACTGCACAGATGCCGGTGCTGCTGAGAGCGCACAGCACATTTGGAAACATTTAAAATAGGTGGTAATGAAGCAATTAGCTATGGCGGCCCGATTATAGAGGAGTGCACAGAAGAGGAGGTTGAGCTGTATGCTGGTACTTTAATGCCAGGTCAGAGAAGACATAAGGGGTCTGTGGTCAGTATTGAGGAAGAATTTATGAATATGTCTTGAACTGATAACCCTTGCACAGTTTTTACAACCCTTGCACAGTTTTTGGGCTTTGCCGAAATGAATGGCGAATGGGGAAAAAAAAAAAAAAACAGCAGGGGAAGTGTGCCCGGAACATGTATGTACATGATTGGTGCATAAGAGCAGTCATTCTCGGAATAATATCGCTGTTCAAAGACACTCGGCAGAAGATAGTTCCTATGTACTACGTAGTGTTCCAGGATATGTGCACAAGCAAGGATCTAGGTGCTGCTAACTTAGACACCCCTGTGCATGTGCCTGGTTAGCTCTCCCGGTTTAGTTTGGACTTTTTACATGCAGCTTCCTTATCGTCCCTCCAGTCTAGTCCCAAACCTCTGGGTTGTGCACCTCCTCCAGCAGCTTTGGAGACTGAGAAAAGTCATTCTTGTGATGACACTGGTACAAATCCCCCAGGGACCGCCTCCTGATTCCAGTTCTCTCAGGCTCCAAGCAGCTGGAGGATCGTGACCCTTTAGTTTGGGGCTCACAGGAGGAACAAATAAGGAAAGATTAGCAGGTTAGCAAGAGTTAAATTAGCCAGAGTTAGATTAGCAGATTAGCAAGAGTTAAACATAAATTGTGACAGGCAAGTTGGCTTGTAAAGATTTGAGTGAGAGTGGTGCGGTGGTTCGCCCTCCCCCTTCCCTCGAGCTCCTCTCGCCCTCCTGTTGGTATTTACCGGTGCGGAGAAGGAGACTGAACAAGGAGCTACTTCGGAGGAAGTAGAGTGTATGCGGGCAGGGCTCCGATTCCCAAACCCACGGTTTGGGTGAGGAGTCGGCGTCAGAAGCTGGCGGAGCAGGCTAATAAGTTTTATTTGCTGCAATGATCTATCCGGCAGCAAAGGCATAAGACAGCTTCCCTGCACAGCCGTTCCTTTCCTGACGCTGAAGCCGCTAATTTCGGCTGAGTGCGGGTAGGGGAACAGGTAATAGCCACAAAAGAGTGTCAGGAGTAAGGTAAGAGGCCCAAGGTGATCGTTGGGGCGGTTTGGGTGTGCGCCATGGGGTTCAGGCCACGCCGCGTGTCTGAAGCATGAGAAGACAGGAAAGGCCTATGATCAGTGCAGACAGCTCGTTTTCGGCTTGGGGGCCCTCGTTTCTTGACAGGGTGGTTTTATTTCTCTGGGGTGACTGAGGTTTGCTCCAGATATGTAAAAAGAAATATATATTTTGCAGACTGTAGTGTTTCTCTCGGCAGAGATTGAGACAGGTCATTTGTAGAATTAATTGTTGATATTAAAGCCCCCAGTTTAAGTTCAGGGCTGGGCTGATGTGAAGAGATGCCTTCTAGGCCACAGTGTTTAGTCTGTGGGGCTAGAAGAGGAGCAATTTCAGAAACAGGAGTGTGTAGAGGCTGCATCCAAGAAGCAGCCTCTATGGAACAGGCGTTGGAAAGCACTGGGGACAGTCAAAAAGAGTCCAGCGGGGGCCATACTGGAGGTTTCGCCCTTGGTGCCATCTCTAGAGCCAGTAGCGGGACCATCTTCCGCTCCTGATTTGTCTCCGTCTCCGGCATTGTTACCAGGGGGGATTGGAAGCAATATTTTCTTCGGATTTCATGTCTCTACTTCAATGGACCCTTGGGAGTATGACGAGAGGGATGGCAGCTAGTTCCGCGGAAGGGGAACAGTGCGGCAAGCGTCCAGGTACACCACAAGGAATAGTGAACACTGGATCCCTATCTAAGAGGCCTAGGACAGTGAAGGAGCGGCAGGATCACTCTGGGAACTCAGAGGGGCTCCAGTCGGAGGATGGGGAGCCAGATGTTGAGTTGGACGATGAATTAGAGGAAGGAGAGCTTACTGAGCACAAAGACCAGGCAAGGGTGGTGCGCGTGTTTCGGCACGACAAGTTGCCAGCACTCATTACTGAGACACTAAAGTCTCTTAATATGCCAGCAGCAACCCCGGCGGAGGATTCCACCTTAGAAGATATGTTATTGCAGGCCGTGCAAAAAACTCAAAAAGCCTTTCCGATACAGAGTGCTACGGGAGATGATTCAGGAGGAGTGGGACATGCCCAAGGCAGCTCTTAAAGGGTCAAGGGTTATGGCCCGCCTTTATCCCTTGGTGGATCAGGACCGGGAATTGTTTAAGTCTCCGAAGGTAGATGCAGCGGTGTCGGCGGTGACAAAGAAAACCATCATTCCAGTGAAAGGTAGTGCTGCTCTCAAGGATTCTCAGGATAGGAAGTTAGATACCTTGTTGAAACAAGTTTTTGACATCAATGCCTTGTCCATTCAGGCTTCTGTTTGTGGAGCATGGGTGGCGAGAGCCTGTCTACGCTGGTCTCAGCAGATTCAGGGGGAACAGATGGAAGAAGCAGCTGGGGAAGCGTCTAGACTGGAATCCGGGGCTGCGTATCTAGCAGATATTTATTATGACCTTATTTGGGGATTGTCAAAAAGTATGGCATTGGTAATAGCGGCAAGGCGGTACCTTTGGCTGCGCAATTGGGCAGCGGATGGCTCCTCCAAAACAAGGCTTAGCAAACTACCTTTCAGAGGTAAATTGCTTTTTGGAGAAGACTTAGATAAGTTAGTGAAGGATCTAGGGGCGTCCAAGGGCGGAAGACTGCCTGAGGACAAGCAGAACCAAGGACGTCCGGTGCTGGCAGTCAAGAATCAGCAATGAGAGTTTTGCTGTTTTCGTTCCCCGTGGTACGGTCAATTTCAAAGAGGCCATTTCCCCTATAGGAATCAGGGGTTTCGGGGTTTTTGAGGGGCCAGCAGAGGATTTTGGAGCCTCTTCCTCCTCGAA
The DNA here is from genome assembly GCA_033557465.1 of Ichthyophis bannanicus. Lineage (NCBI taxonomy): Eukaryota > Metazoa > Chordata > Amphibia > Gymnophiona > Ichthyophiidae > Ichthyophis > Ichthyophis bannanicus. The sequence continues at coordinate 36,388,716 of CM066051.1, read as the reverse complement.
CCTTAGAAAGCCACAATGAAGAGAGGAGGACCCCGGCAGGGCAGATGTCCCGTAACCGACCTCCCACGGGTATCTACCCTGCCTGAGTCCAAATCACGTAAGATCAGTGGATATTGGAGGTTATTCGAGAAGGATAAGCTCTGGAATTTCAACGCCCAGTGGTCGATTCTTACGTTCAGTCTCCATGCAAGGTGCAGGTCAAGTTAAAAGCGATGCGAGCGACCCTAGACAGGTTACTAAAGCTCAACACGGTGGTGCCAGTGCCTCCAGACAAGTACGGCTGCGGTCGGTACTCCTTATACTTTGTAGTGCCAAAGAAGGAAGGGTCCTATCAGCCGATTCTGGATCTCAAAAGGGTAAATCGTTGTCTCCGAGTAACTCATTTTCATATGGAAACTCTGAGATCAGTTATCGTGGCAGTACGAGAAGGGGAGTTTTTACTTCTCTAGATTTATCAGAAGCTTATCTACATATTCCAATTCGACCGGAACATCAGACGTTTCTAAGATTTGCAGTCCCGATGGGACATTTTCAGTTCCGAGTGTTACCCTTTGGATTGGAAATGGCCCCACGTACTTTCACAAAGGTGATGGTGGTAGTAGCGGCGGCATTGCGAAGAGAGGGAGTATTAGTTCACCTGTATTTGGATGATTGGTTGATTCGAGCAAAGTCCAGGGGCGAAAGCGAGGTGGCGACAACCAGTATAGTGAAGTTTCTACAGAGTCTCGGTTAGGTAGTGAACATGGCAAAGAGCAAGTTAGAACCATCGCAGAACATGGAATATCTGGGTGCTCGGTTCGATACAAGTGTAGGAAGAGTGTTTCTACCGCAACTGAGGGCCAAAGGTTTGAGAACACTAGTCCACAGGTTTCTGGGAAAGAAAGCGCCTACGGCATGGCATTATCTGCAGCTGTTAGGTACCATGGTGGCAACGCTTGAGTTAGTGCTGTGGGCAAGGGCGCATATGCGGCCATTACAGAGGGCATTGCTCAGAAGGTGGTCACATCAAGAAGATCCGCTGTCCCAGAAGCTGCCCTGTCCACTGCAGACCCACCAGGCTCTTCAGTGGTGGTTAAGTCCCGGGAGTCTGGAAAAGGGAATGCCTTTAGAGTCTCCTCCTTGGATACCATTAAAGACTGATGCGAGTCTACTAGGTTGGGGAGCACACTTCGAAGGAAGTTTCGCTCAAGGGCAGTGGACCAAGGTCAAATAGATGTGGTCAATCAACAGGTTGGAGTTGAGAGCAGTAACGCTAGCGCTTCGAGCTTTCCAAAAGGGTCTATAGGGAAAGGCAATTCAGGTCTTTTCCGACAACGCGACCGTGGCAGCTTATATCAATCACCAAGGGGGCACAAGCAGTGTGTCTGGAAGAGAAGGCAGAGCAGCTGTTTGCATGAGCTGAAGTACATCTGTTGGCTTTGTCGGCGGTGCATGTGGCAGGAGTAGACAATGTGGAGACCGATTATTTGAGTCGGGTCAGGGTGGACCCAGGAGAGTGGGTTCTCCTTCCGGAAGTGTTCGAGATGGTGATGCGACATTGGGGCACACCAGTGATAGATTTGATGGCAACCTTCAAGTCAGCGAAAGCCAGCCGATTTTTCAGCAGAAGATGCGAAAGAATGTCGGAAGGATTAGATGCGCTCATTCAGAGATGGCCGGAAGACCAGCTCCTCTGTGTTTCCACCCTGGGTGTTGATAGGTTGAGTGCTGCAACGCATAGAAAGGCACAAAGGTCTAGTGATTTTGATCGCACCAGACTGGCCATGGTGACCCTGGTATGCGGATCTGTTGAGGCTTGTAGTGGATCGCCCTTGGCATCTACCAAATCGCAGGGATCTGTTATTGCAGAGCGCCCTGCATATGCCTCAGGTAGATCGGTTCTCGCTTACGACTTGGCTCTTGAAAGGGCGAGGTTAACAGCAAGACGTTATTCTACAGCGGTGATTTCCACTTTGTTAAAGGCGAGACGCAGGTCTACTTCATTGGCATATGTTCATGTCTGGCGTATATTTGAAATGTGGTGTGAGGTCAAGACAGTAGAGGTTTTGAGAGCTTTAATTCCAGGGGTGTTGTCCTTTTTACAGGATGGCTTTGAAAAGGGCTTGGCTGCAGCATCCTTAAGGGTGCATCTAGCAGCACTATCCTGTTACAGAGGGAAAATAAAGGGCGTGGCGCTGGGAGCGCATCCAGATATTAAGTGTTTTTTGAAAGCGGTGGCGCTCTTGAGGCCACCATGTAGACCGACTGTTCCAACATGGGATTTGCAATTGGTGCTGGACACGTTGGTACGCGAGCCATTTGAGCCTTTATCGAAGATATCAATAAAGGACTTGACTCTCAGTGGTGTGTCTGGTAGCTATATGCTCTGCTAGGTGAATTTTGGAAATGCAGGCTCTATCGTGCCGAAAGCCTTTTCTCTCCTTTTACGAAAAGAAGGTGGTATTGAGGCCGGTACCATCTTTTTTTTGCCCAAGGTGCTATCGGTTTTCCATGTAAATCAGGTGATTTCGTTGCCGGTCTTTGATGAAGATAGTGAGGTTTCTTCTGGAGTCAATTTACATTTCTTAGATATTCATAGAGTGTTAAAGAAATATCTTCAGAGGACAGCGTAATTCCGCAAGACAGATAGATTGTTTGTCCTGTTTGGGGGGCCAAGGAGAGGAGAAGCAGTGTCAAAAGCATCTATTGCTAGGTGGCTCAAGGAAGCTATTGCGTCAGCGTATATTTTGAAGGGCAGAGTCGTGTCGGACGGGCTTAGAGCTCATTCCACAAGAGCGCAGGCGGCGTCATAGGCCGAGTGTAGTTTAGTTTCGCCTATTGACATTTGTAGAGAGGCTACTTGGTCTTCTTTAAATTCTTTTGTTAAACATTGCTGTCTGGATGTGCAAGCGCAAGATGATACCCGTTTTGGATCAGCAGTACTTCAGGCTGGTCTAGCGGGGCCCTCCCGTTTAAATTTTTTCACTGCTCTGTTACATCCCTAGAGATTCGGGACTAGACTGGAGGGACGATAAGGAAGGTGAAATTTAGACTTACCTGCTAATTGTTGTTCTTTGAGGAACTCCAGTCTAGTCCCGCATCCCTCCCTGGTAGTTCCTTTTGGACTATTGCCTGAAGCGAAGAGATGAATTTTTTCAGGTTAGGCGGAAGGAACAGCTGTGCGGGTTATGGTCTGTAAGGGGAGGTTCTTAAATGGGGATTCTGCTACGGTCAACAGTCTCGCGGAACAGGGGGACGATGGACCTAAGCTATGCATAAATAAGTACTGGACGTTTTTTCTCAGTTAATGTAGAAAGTTAATGCTGAAGTTAGTTACAGGTTGATTATAATCGTTGCTACTTAATTGTTGCTCCTGGGAGTCTGTTTTGTCAATAGATTACTGGAATCAGGAGGCGGTCCCTGGGGGATTTGTACCAGTATCCATCACAAGAATGACGTTTCTCAGTCTCCAAAGCTGCTGGAAGAGGTGCACAACCCAGAGGTTCGGGACTAGACTGGAGTTCCTCAAGGAACAACAATTAGCAGGTAAGTCTAATTTCACCTTATTTGCATGCTGTTTGCTTACAACATGACTGTGCAAAACCGTCTTTCCTAAATCAGTGTTTGGAAACCCTGCTCTAGCACTTGGTTTCTGCATCAACCTGTTAGAATGTAAACTGTCCAAGGACAGGAAATATTTACTGATCCTGAATGTAACTCACCTTGAGCGAAAAAGGTGTGAACTAAATCCAACATTCCTTCCCCATCCTACATGTTGGAAATGATTCAGTTGCGTTGGTTTATTTGATTTGTCTCTGGTGCATAAATAATTGTCTCGTAGGCAGGACATACTCCCCAACTTCAAGGCTTTTTTTTATCAAGCCCAAAATTACACAGGTACACTAAAAAAATTTTTTTTTAAACTGCCTCTAATGTTTCGATTGATTTTTACGTTTTTTGGTGCACTGAATCCAAATCTGGTAACCAATTTGCTCCATCACGTACAGATTTTTTGCTACATTGGGTTAGCAGTTTGAGGTGAACGTTTCAGATTGAGTGCGATCGAGATAAAAGTTTCTTGGATGAATTCTTTATACTAATTGTTTAGTAGTTATTCAAATAAGAATAAAGAAAATTGTAACAAGGCAGCACATAAGAATAGAGTAATGTCAACAAAACACACTGTGATGGTAGCAAAATTGTCTGCACTTAAAACAGCCACATACATGTGCACAAACATTGAGCATATAAGAGCGAGGTTAGACGCAAAGCAAAGAAATGTGCAAAAAATGTTGTACAGGTATGTATGTAAGAATAGAAAACGCAAACCGCACCATTGCAATACATGAAGACAAACACCCGATGGTGTGAAAATAAAATTCTAATAAATGAGATCCGACACTGTGGTAATAACTAGCACATTTTTATTTCAAAGTTTAGTAAAAACACGATATTTGTCAACACAGTTTAGATTTTAAAGTCATTCTTGGGTCAATCAATCTCCTGGTGGGCCCGTTTCTTCTTCCCCCGAATGCTTCTCTTGGTGCGCTGCTTGGCGTATTTTTCATCTGGGGTTTCCCGCAGCAGCAACCAGCAGAAATCAGCCATCATAGTGGTGTTCCATCTTCCTTGGTACCTTCTCTCTGCGTCCTTGATGTCCTGGTGAAACCTTTCACCTTGTTCTTCACTGTACCCCCCCAAGTTTTCGGGAAAGTAGTTCACATGGGAGTGCAAGAAATGGACTTTCAGGCTCATGTTACAGCCTTGTTCTTTGAAGGCATTGAGCATCCTGGCAACAATATCCTTATAGTTCTCATCCCGCCTGTTCCCCAAGAATTTGAGAACAATATTCTTGAAGGAATCCCAGGCTTCTTTTTCCTTCTCAGACATCGTTTCAGCGAATGCTCCATCTGAAATGAGTTTCCTTATATCAGGGCCAACAAACACTCCTTCCTTTAGCTTTGCTTCAGAAAGTCGGGGGAACTTTGAGCAAAGGTACCGAAAGCACTCACCATCTTTTGGAAGGGACTTGATGAATTGCTTAATGAGACCCAACTTAATGTGGAGAGGTGGTAATAGAATTTTATCACGAGGTACCAAGCTCTCATGAAGAACATTTTTCTCACCGGGTCTCAAATACTCCCGAATTGGCCAGTCTTTTTTCCCCCAGTGTAGGTCGCGGGCCCGGCTATCCCACAAGCAAAGGAAGCAGGGATATTTGGTGAAACCGGATTGCTGCCCTAATAGCATGGATAGAATTTTAAAGTCTCCACAAATCATCCACTTATGCTCATCATAACGAATCTTCTGAAGAATCAGGGCCAAATTCTCGTATTTTTCTTGGAGAATAACAGAGTGAGCAATAGGAACTGAAGCGAATGTGTTGCCATTATGAAGAAGAACACCTTTTATGCTGTCTTTTGACGAATCAATGAACAGCCGCCATTCAGCAGGATCATACTTGAGTTTAAACTTTTCCATCACTCCGTATATATCGTTGCAAAATACCAAATCTTCCTCTTTGCTGAAATATTTCAAAAATTGTGTCTCGCGGTTGCGGTACCAATAAAAAGTTGTTCCTGGTGACAATAGTAACATAGTAACATAGTAAGTGACGGCAGATAAAGACCAGCATGGTCCATCTAGTCTGCCCAGCAAGATGGCAAGAGTAGGTGCACCTGTCGCTCTGTGCAGGCCACCCCTCCCCATGTTTTTGTTTCTGTTTAGGGGTGGGGTGAACCCACCACTCCATGTAGGACACCCTTATTTGTTCAGATGCTAGATAGTTCAGAAGTTAGATGGTACTGTTTGTTTTGCTTTTATCCTGTTGCTGTAAAGGGATCCACTGTGTTTGTCCCATGCCGTTTTGAATTCCATCACCGTGTTTGCCCTCACCACTTCCATCGGGAGGGCATTCCAAGCATCCACCACCCTTTCAGTGAAGAAATATTTCCTGACATTGCCTTTCAATTTACCACCTTGCAGCTTCATGTTATGCCCTCTAGTTTTACAGCTTCCCCGTCTTTGGACGAGGTTTGTTTGTTCATCATTTCTCTTTAAGTATTTAAAGGTCTGAATCATATCTCCCCTGTCCCTCCTCTCCTCCAGAGTGTACATATTTAGGTCTTCAAGTCTCTTCTCATAAGGCTTCTGACGCAGGCTCCAAATCATTTTGGTCGCCTTTCTCTGAACAGTTTCTAGTCTTTTTACATCTTTTGCAAGATATGGCCTCCAAAACTGAACACAGTATTCCAAGTGAGGCCTCACCAGTGACTTGTACAGTGGCATAAGTACCTCTTCCTTTCTGCTGGTAATCCCTCTTTGAATGCAGCCCAACATCCTCCTGGCTTTTGCCACCGCCTTGTCGCACTGTTTTGCCACCTTGAGATCATCAGAGATAATCACACCAAGGTCTTTCTCCTGAACCGTGCATACCAACCTCTCACCCCCTATTGTGTACTTTTCCCTTGGATTTCTGCTACCCAAGTGCATGACACTGCACTTTTTCACATTAAATCGTAGTTGCCAAGCATTAGACCAGTCTTCCAGCTTTTGTAGATCTTTCCTCATGTTATCCACTCCCTCTGGGGAGTCCACTCTGTTGCAAATTTTTGTGTCATCTGCAAAAAGACAGACTTTTCCATTCAGTCCTTCAGCAATATCACTCACAAATACATTGAACAGTGCCGGGCCCAGGACCGAACCCTGAGGCACCCCGCTAATCACCTTCCTCTCATCCGAGTGAGCTCCATGTACCATCACCCTCTGTTGTCTGTCAGTCAACCAATTTCTAATCCAGTTTACTATCTTGGGACCCATCCCCAAGCTACTGAGTTTATTGACAAGCCTCCTATGAGGAACAGTATCAAAGGCTTTGCTGAAATCCAGATAGATGACATCCATTGCATGCCCCAGATCTAGTTCCTTGGTCACCCAATCAAAGAACTCAATCAGATTTGTTTGGCAAGACCGTCCTTCGGTAAAACCATGTTGCCTGGGATCTTGCAACCTGTTGGTTTTGAGAAAGTTCACTATTCGCTCTTTCAGGAGCGCCTCCATTACTTTTCCTGCCACCGAGGTAAGGCTCACGGGCCTGTAATTTGACACTTCTTCCCTGTCACCACTTTTGTGTAGAGGTACAACATTAGCCATTCTCCAGTCCTGAGGAACCACTCCTGTTTCCAAGGATCTGTTGAAGACATCCTTTAACGGTCCTGCAAGAACCTCTCTGAGCTCTTTCAGTATCCTGGGATGTATCCCATCCGGTCCCATGGCTTTGTCCACTTTCAGTTTAGCAAGTTGTTCTAACACCTCATCTTCTGTGAATGGTGTGGTATCTACTTCAGTCCTATTTTTATATTTGGGAGTCACAGCTGGTCCATCTCCAGGATCTTCCTTAGTAAAAACAGAGCAGAAGTATTTGTTTAGCAATTTCGCTTTTTCAGTGTCACTTTCCACGAGTCCTTTCCCAGCACTTCTGAGTCCTGCAATTCCAACTCTGATCTTCTTCCTTTCCTGAATATACCTGAAGAAAGTTTTGTTGCCACCCTTAACATCTTTAGCCATTTTTTCTTCTGCCTTTGATTTTGCTATCCTTATTACTCTTTTAGACTCTTTGAGTTGGATCCTGTATTCATTTCTGTGTTCTTCTGTTTGCAAGCTTTTGAATTTTGAAAAAGCTGTGTTTTTTGCCTTTATTTGCGCAGCCACCTCTTTGGAAAACCAAATAGGTTTCCTTCTCCTCTTGTTTTTATTTATTTTTCTTACATATTTATCTGTTGCCCCTTTTATTGCCGCCTTTAGTTTAGTCTATTGCAATTCCACTTCCCTTATCTTCTTCCACCCCGTCATCTCCTCCTTTAAGTACTCGGCCATTTTATTGAAGTCAGTGTTTTTGAAGTTTAGGACTTTGAGCTTGCTGTGATTGGCCTGTACCATGGCTTTTATCTCAAACCACACCGTGTGATGGTCGCTGTTGCTCACAGGGGCACTCACGCAGACATTCGACACGCTATCACCGTTGGTGAGTACTACATCCAGCGTTGAGCTTTCTCTGGTTGGTTCCATCACCATTTGTCTAAGTAATGCATCTTGGAGAGCATCCACAATTTTTTTGCTTCTTTCCAGATGTGCAGAAGGAGTAATCCAATCCACATCAGGTAGATTAAAGTCACCTAATATGATCGCTTCCCCCTTTGCTGCTATCTTGGCAATATCTATAATCAATTCGTTATCTCTCTCTTCAATTTGAGTCGGAGGTCTGTAGACTACAGGAATATGGATGACAGTGCCATCTCCTCTTTCCAACGCAATCCAGAGCGCTTCTTCTTTTCCCCATGTTCCCTGCATTTCAGTAGCTTTAATACTGCTTTTGACATACAAGGCTACTCCTCCTCCTTTTCCATTTTCTCTGTCTCTTCTGAATAGATTATAGCCAGCTATGGCTATATCCCAATCATGCGATTCATTAAACCATGTTTCCGTAACGGCCACGATGTCCAAATCCGTTTCCACCATTAGGGCTTCCAGGTCTGGAATTTTTTGGCTAAGCTTCGAGCATTTGTGCTCATTGCTTTCCAGCATTTACCTGGCTTGTGTGTATTTTGCATTGATTTTATTCTGCCCATTTCTTCCCACTTGTTTTTGATGTGTGGTTTAAGAGTATGGCTGTTTCTGATGATGTTCTGCTTTTGCAGGGGGTGGCATGCAGATGTTGACCTTCCACATCCGTCACCCCCTTTTCCTAGTTTAAATGCATATCCACATACTGCCTGAATTTTTCACTGAGGTTTCTTTTCCCTTCGACAGAGAGATGTAGTCCATCAGCACAGTATAGTCTCTTGTTGGTCCATCTATTGTCCCAGTTGCCAATAAATCTGAATCCTTCTTGTTTGCACCAGGTCTGGAGCCATGTATTAAAGTTGTTAATGCGATGCAGCCTTTTTGTCCCCTTACCAAGAACAGGTAGAACTTCTGAGAATGCAACAGTGTTAACAATGGGCTTGAGTTTCTCTCCCAGAGATTGGAAGTCCTTTTGGGCTGTAGAGGCACTGTTTCTAGCCAGGTCATTTGTGCCCAAGTGGATAATAACATCTGGTTTGGAGTGCTCACTTTTTGCGCTAAGTATTTCAACAACTTGGTTTGTATTCCTGCTGGCTGAAGAGCCTGGTAGGCACATGACTATCTTCTCTCCTTTGAACTGTGTTCCCAAGTTGGTGCCTCTGATGATGGAATCTCCAAGTAGTAATAGTTTTCGGTTTGGTGAGGTTTTCTTCATAGATTTTTCTGTTTAAGCCGAGAACCTAGCAGTTGGGCAGCATCTTTTGGGAGTCCTAAATCCCGGACTAAATCATTCAATTCAGCTTGAGAGAAAAGTTCAGGTTTCGGATCTGGTTCAGTTTCAAACTCGGAAGTACTGGACTCATCGGGAAAAGCCATCTGATGAGTCTCATCATGATCAGAACCGTCCACACAAATATGATCCAAAGATTTTGGTGGTTCAGGCACAGGTACTTCGTTGCTATGAGGCATAGGCCTAATTGCTGAGGGAAGGTTGGGGTAACTTATTACGTTCTTATTTTTTAAGTTGTATCCCTTCACAATGCAAGAGCAAAAATAGCAGTCACTGCTGTGGTCTCTTTGTTCACGCCACATCATAGGTATTCCGAAACGAAATGCTTGTTTTTTACCTTTCATCCATAAGCGTAGATCTTCCTCACATGTCTTGCACACTTTGTGAGGAGCCCACGGTTTGTCTTGATCGCCTAACTTCAAACCGAAATAGGCGAAATATACTTTTTAAATAAATGCAGAAATGTTCCTCTGCCGCTTTTTCACGGTATATTCCGCACAAATAAAACAAAAACTGTCCGGAGAGTTGACGCAACCTCTGGCTCTGTGAGCCATCACAAATACACAGCACTGCAAACTACAACTGTAGTGAACCACTTCGGAATAAAGCTGGATTACGACTGAGCAAACAAAAGGTAATAATGAACTTGCAAGAAACTGAAATTTGACAGGAACGTTCATGTCGCAACCACCGTGTTTGAGCGAGCGAGCGAACGAGGCGAGGCGAACAGGAAAGAACATGCGCCAGCGCGAGTACTGGATTTAGCCCCCCGCCTCCCAATTGTCCTGTTAATGTATAAAATGAATACAAAACACTCTAAAATATCATGAGGGAGTGTTTCTAGTTAGTTAACCATTACAACCTCTATTTTGGGCCAAGAAAATAAACTGCAGTCGGCTAAAAAGAAATTATGTGAACATTCCTTATATGGGTAAGAAATCTAATTTTGCAAGAAAACATGACGTGATGGAACATTTTGGCTATTTTTCCTGGATTCAGCACCCCAAAATCTATAGGAATCAGTTGCAAAACTGGAGGCAGGTTTTTGGTAGTGTACCTGTGTTATTTTTGTGGTAGTGAAATATAAAGAATGTGCTTTTAGATATATTACACTTAGGAGAATTCTGAACAAAAAATATTAAAATTCTGTACAAAAATTGTGAAAATTCTGCACACAGTATCTTAAAATTCTGCATGCTTTGTTAGTAAATTTTTGCACAGAATTCCCCCATCATAAAGCTTAACTACCTCTTTTAGACTTTAAATTTTGCCTGCCTTTTTCCTCCTTAACATTCTTGCTCCAATCACAGTTCTGTCCCTAGCCCAACCTTGTCTCCCCCGTTTCTCTCCCTCTAACCTCTAGCCCCCAGCCACCACCAACTCACCAGCAGCCCATCTCCAGAACCCCCCCCCCCCCCCCCCGACTCACAAGCAGCCCTTATCATTCCTGCAGTCCACTCCTGACCTGTGGAGTTGTCACTCCTCAGCAGCAGCTTGGATACCGAGCATGTCAAACTTGATGACATAAGCATACACAGGCAGCTGGCATTACCCACCAGTCTTAGTAGTCTCAGTCTCCAAGCAGCTGGAGAGGCATGATCCCATAGTTATGTACTCGCTGATGGGACATCTAAGAGGAAATTATTTTTTGATTTTACTCTGAGGACAGAATTGTCTGTAGCTTCAGTGCTGGGCCTTTTTAAAGGGGCAAGCTGATTGGTAATCCACTTGCTAATAAAGTACAGTTTAAAAATAAAAAAAGCCAAGTCTGAGGCCGGTAAAACAGGCAGAAAGTCCCCCCACTAAAGGTGCAGCGGCTCCTGATCCCTTTTGGTGGGTGAGGAAGCATTGGTGCTGTGAAAGCCGGTCACTCGTGACCCTGCCTGAGGATTCCTGCCGCTACCGCTGCTGATGTGCAGCTGAGCTTGTGGGCAGGAAGGAAGAGTCGGTCTACCCGCTCGGACGAACGGAGGTTGCTCCAGCGGCTTTAGAGATATTTTGTTGTTTTCAGGGGCTTAGTAATCGCGCGATTGAGCAGTGTCGTCTGCAGAGCGTGGGAACTGATGCCATTTTCCTTCCCCTCTTCATTTTGGCGGCAAGCCTTGGGAACATTTCGGTCACTGCGGGATCTTTCCTTTGCACTTTATTGTTTTTTTTCTTCAGATGCTCCTGAGTTAACTCCTTAAAAAAAAAAAAGGAAAAGATTGAAAGTTTACGTATTTCTTCCGGGAACGGTGGCTGCCTGCTTCCCAGTTCTGCTATGTCTGCAAAGACCACATGCCTGGAATATGGGTCACAATGCGTCTCCATCTCCATAGCAGGCTTTTGCCGCAGCTGTGAGGAGTCCAGGTCTGCAGAGGAGAGTTTGCTAGAGGTAGGTCAGAGAGGCTGGAGCAAGCTAGGACCTCGGGGGAGGGGGGCGGGTTAGAGGTTGGTTTTCAGTCTGGGGAAGAGCAAGCTCCCACCATGGACATTCAGGGGGCTTCACTTATGATGGGGGAAGAGAGAGGTCCTGCCCAGCTGGAACTCGTGAACAAAGAGTTCCATGTTTTATGGCCATCAATGTCTCTGATGGCCCGGGGTAGACCTCAGTGGGTTTTCCCCTGAGTTTATCCTCATGCACAAAGCGTTCTGCATGAAGCAGCGGGGGACGAGTCTCTTGCTGGAGCTCTGGAGAGGGCCAGAAAGAGGGGCTTCTCTGAGGCCTTGGTGAGTGCGTTGGCACCTGGAAGGTGATGTTGGGAGGAGACAGGGTCCATCTACTCCGATGAGGAGGACCAGGATGCAGAGGCGGGCATGTCGGCCGAACCTGCCTAACTAGAGGAAGGAGAAATTCTTCAAGGGTAAGATTCTTGGGTAGTATGTGTCTTCTTTCGGGAGGAGTTGGTGGCTCTCATTTCCCATTCATTGACGACACTGAATATGGTGGCAGTGGTGCCGTTAGAAGATGAGTCTCTGGAGGATCCACTGTTCCAAGCCTTCACGAAAGCTCAGCTGGTGTTTCCCCTTCATAGGGTGATTAAGCAGCTGATATAAGATGAATGAGACACCCTGGAGGCTGGCCTTAGGGGGAAACAAACCATAGCATGGCTTTATCCACTTCTGGATATGAGAGAGAGATTCTGCCCTCCCTGAAGGTGGATGCGACAGTCTCGGCGGTAACAAAGAAGACAAATTCCAGTGGAAGGCAACACCGCGCTTAAAGATGTGCAAGAGAGGACGTTAGAAATCTTACTGAAGCAGGCTTTTGATATTCTCTGTCCTTACAGGTGTCAGTGTGTGGTACATTTGTGATTAGGGCATATTTATGATGGGTGCAGGACGTCTTGGAAAGTGCGGGAGAGGCACAACCTCTGCCTGCTGAGGAAGGTAAGTTGGAGTCGGGTGCAGCCTACTTGGCTGATGCCTTTTATGGTTTTATTAGGGGCCTGTCCAAGAGTATGGCATCGGTAGTGGCCGCATGCCGTTACTTGTGGCTGCGGGATTGGTCGGCAGCTGTCTCCTTCAAGTTTTGTTTGAATAAACTCCTGTTTAAGTGTAAGCTTTTGTTTGGCCAGGCTCAGATAAGTTAGTGAAGAACCTGGGGTCTCCAAGGGAGGTAGACTGCACGAGGATAAGCAAAAGTTGGTGCATGCATCGGTGCCACCGTGGGAACATCCGTGAGACTTCCAGCAGTTCCGCACAGTGCATTTTGTGCCTTACCAGAGGGGCTGTTTTCCCTCGAGGGGGGAGGGGACAGGTAAGGGGTTTTACCCCTCCTCCTCCTCTTCTATTGCTAAGAAGTCACAATAAAGCAAAGGGGGCCCGGAAAGGGGTGGTTCCTGTAGGAGCTCAGCTGCGGGAGTTTTACCCTGCCTGTGTCCATGTCACATCCAACCAGTGGGTGATGGAAATCATCCGAGAGGGGTATGCACTGGAGTTTGCTCGTCCTCTTGTGGATGCCTTCATCGGATCTCCTTACAGAGCACCCAGAAAGTTCTGGGCAGTGCAGTACATGCTAGCACGACTTCAGGAGTTGGAGGCCGTGGAACAGGTACCTTCAGACCAGTGTGGTTTCCAAAAAGGAAGGCTCTTTCCGCCTCATTTTGGATCTCAAGCTCGTAAATCTATGCCTGAGGCTGCCCCATTTTCACATGGAAACTCTCTGGTTGGTCATTGTAGCCCTCAGGGAAGGAGCGTTCCTGTCATCACTTGACCTTACAGAGGCCTACTTGCACATTCCTATTCGGCCCGAATATCTGCAGTTTCTCCATTTCAAGGTGCTACTGGGGCACTTCCAGTTTCAGGCCTTGCCATTCAGTCTGGCGACCGCCCCCTGCACATTCACCAAGGGTCATGCTCATGGTTGCGGCCATGCTTCGGCATGAAGGGATTCTGGTACATCCCTATCTGGATGATTGGCTGGTACATGCCAAGTCCAAAGAGGAGAGCGAATGGACCCTGCAAGGGTCATCTGAGGTTCTGCAAAGCCTCAGTTGGGTATTCAGTTTTGCCAAGAACATGGTTCCAAATCAACAAGCCCCCTCCCCACCTATCCAGCAGCCCCTCTCCTGCCCCAGCCACCCCCAAAATACTAGCAGCCCCCCGACTCACCAACAACCTATTTCCAGATCCCAGCCACCCCCCCCCCAACTCACCAGAGATCCTTCTCCAGTCCCCATGAACCCCTTCCTTGCCAGCAGCCCTCCTGTCCCCAGCCAAACCCCCTGACTCACCAGCAATCCCCCAACCTACTAGAAGCCCATCTGCAGCCCCACTAACCCCCCGACTCACCAACTGCCCATCTCCAGCCCCTAGAAACTTTCCGACTCACCAGCAGGCCTTCTCCCCCCCAGCTAGCCTCCCCAATTCACCAGCAGTCCTCCTGCTCCCAGCCGCCCCTAAAACACCAGCAGACCCTTGATTCGCCAGCAACTTATATCCATCCCCCAGCAACCCCCCGACTCAGCAGCAGCCCTAGCAACCCCCCTGACTCACCATCTGCTCATCTCCAGCCCCCAGCCACCCCTGCCTCACCAGCAGCCCTTCATCTTCCCCCAGCAACAGCCCTTCTCTGTTGCCTGAACACAGCAACACATCCGCAGGAGCATTTCCGTTTACTCCCACGGGTGTGTTAGCTTCCGGTGTTGGCACCCTGCTTTTCAAAAGGTCAACAGAAGCGCTTCCTGTTTCTGACAGGAAACACTTTTGTTGGCATTTTGAAAAGCAGGGTGCTGGCATCGGTAGCTGGAGAGCCACGAGAGCAAATGGATATGCTCCTGCGGCTGTGTTCTGCTAACAGCGAAGCAGGATTGGGCACTCTTAAAGCTTGTGTGCCCGATCCTGCCTCACTCTCTGGCTCGCTGGTGCCTGCACAGAATTCTCCCAGGAGTAGTATATCTTGAGAGTAGATTATTTTATTTTATTTATTTATTTTATAGATTAGTTTTCCTTTATCCTCCCAATCAAGCTGAACTGATTGGAGCCATGATTTTCAGACCTCCCCCCCCCCCCCAAGAAATCTGGCAGCTTTTGTCCCCCCCCACGTTTCTGCCAGTGGTAGAAAGACCACAGCACTCCATATTTATCTTGGTCTCAATCTGATCTCTGAAGGCACAAAGCTCTGTCATCTTATAGGACCTGCTGGCTTCATATGCAGGGTCGGCTCCAGAGTTGCTTCAGGCTGTTGGTACCCTAGGCAAACCTTTAAGCCTTTCACCTCCCTTGGATGTCGGACTCTATTATTTAGCTTTGAATACCCTGCTCTTTGTCACCCAAAAAGCTGTTGCCCTAGGCAACTGCCTAGTTTGATGGTTGCGCTGGCCCTGTTCAGATGTCAGATTGAAGCCAGCAGTATTAGACATGCCGATGAAAGTGCTGCTCTCTTGTCTGCCAGGAGGAGATATTGGATAGTCAAGATCATGCAAGATTTGGTTTAGATGCTATGACGATGGAACCAGTTTAAAAGAATCTCCCAAAATAACACTGATAGGGCTTCTTAAGGGATCCACATTAATCCATATGTAATAATCTTCCAGTCACAGAATTAAATGTTAATTATAAAGTAATGATATCGGTCTAAAATGCTGCACTGGTAGGGTTTTCTATCCAGCTTCTCCAATACCTGCTATCATAGTTTCAGAGAAAACTACCTATTGATTTTCCTTCAGTGTCATCTACTACCCTTCAAAGTTTCTATCTCACTAATAAGTGCTGATTGCATTAAGGGTTATGTTTGCTGAAGTGTGCTAAAGGTTAGTGTACGCTTTACCGTGTGCTAAGCGATTAGCGTGAGATCATGCAAATAGCGTATGCTAACGGCAGTTAGTATAGTAAAAAAACTCAAGTTAACTGCTTGACGCGCCCTTGATGGAGTGGGAACTGGGTGGGTGAGGGGCAGAGACAGTGTTAACTCATATTGCAGTTAGCGCAGAGGTAATTAACGTGTGCTAATTGTCAATGTTGCAGTAAGTTTGGCTGCACTTAACACCACCTCTGTGGTTGGCATTAAGTACACTCACATTAATTACAACGGAAGACTATATTTTCAGGGATGTCTGGGTCCGTCTTATTGCTTTCCTCATTGCTTCATTCACTTCCTTGTTCCTTAATGTATAGATGAGAGGGTTCAGCATGGGAGTGATGGCCCCGTAGAACAAGGAAAATATTTTGTCTTTCTCTGCAGACACCAATGACCGAGGAGTCAGGTACATCACCATGGCAGTCCCGTAGAATAGAGTAACAACTGTCAGATGGGAAGTGCAGGTGGAGAAGGCTTTGCGTCTTCCAGCAGCAGAGCGGATCCTCACGATGGCAGCAATAATGTGGATATACGAAAAAACAATTAAAGAAAGGGGAACAATGAGAACTAACACAGCCATTGCAAAAATAGCTCTTTCGCTCACCTGGATGTCAGTGCATGCCAATCTCAAAACAGCTGTGACCTCACACGTGAAGTGGTTAATTTGGTTGTGCCCACAAAAGGGCAATGGCAGTGTGAACACCACATACACCACTGAAAGCACGAAGCCAGCTATCCAAGTGATGGCAGCTGTCCTCACACATACAGCCCAGCTCATGATGAGGGTGTAGCTAAAAGGGTAGCATATTGCAATGTAGCGATCACAAGCCATGACTGCGAGAAAGAGACACTCTGCTACCCCCAAGGAAAGAGCGATGTACATTTGCGCTGCACATCCACTGAAGGAAATTGTTTTCTTTTCTGAGAGGAAATCCTTGAGGGGCTTGGGGATGTTAACAGAGGAGTAACAAATGTCTAGAAAGGACAAGTTACAGAGGAAGAAGTACATTGGGCTGTGGAGATGCTGGTCCACCCAGACTACTGCAATGATGAGGACATTTGCACACAGGGTGATAAGGTATACAGGCAAGAATATTGCAAAGAACACAAGTTCTGCTTCGGGGTGGTCTGAAAGTCCCAGTAGAATGAATTCAGTCGCCAGTGTTTGATTCTCACTTCCCATGTGATATTCAGTGGGCACCAGTAAAATGGCATTAAAGGGTCAATTTTCAGCAATTACCCTAAAGGCAGAGTTGCATATGTGTTTTTAGAAATCCAGCCTGACTTTCAAACACTATCCATGCACATGTTGACTTTGAAGTTCAAGATTCCTGCAAACAAGGTTGGATGGGGGAAAAAGTTGTGTGTTAGTACCGTGAAGTTTATGTGAGCTATTTTTAGAAACTATTTACTCAAATAAATGAACAGTCTGGAAATTGCCCTGTGGCGTGGAGGAGTAGCCTAATGGTTAGAGCACTGGCTGAGTGGCCAAGAAACCAGCTTTTGATTCCCACTAGCCCTCCTTGTGGCCTTGGGCAGTTTGCTTAATCCTCCATGGCTTAGAAAAAAGGCCCTAGTCGTTTACTTCTAGTCACACTGCCAAGAAAATCCAAGAGCTGCTGGGTCACCAGGAGTCCGCATCAACTCAAAAGCATACATCCCATTTTGTAGTGCCCAATGAAAAATATCACAACACATGCACTTTTAGCCGGGCAATAAGAAGACACAGCTGGGGGGAAGCAAATAAGATGCATAGTTGATCAGGATTTATGCTTTGCTTGTACATGTTTGTGTGTCTGTTTGTGTCTTTGCACTTTATGTCTGAATGTGTGTCTATACTTTGTGTGTGTGTGTATCTTTGTTTGTGTTTGTATGTGTTTTGATTTGCAGCTTGTCACTTGGTTTGCAGCTTGCTGTGCTGTGAGGGCTTGTGTGCATCAGTGATGTGAGGGCTAAACTTAACTACTGGCGGGGACTCCCAAGCTGAAGTACCAGACCGAGACAAACCACCTGTCTGGGCAGCAGCAGAATGGGGCAGTGTTGGTGGCAGAGGCTCACATTTCTGTGGCAGTGGCAGCAACACTAAATTTAAACTGCATGGAAGAAAGGCCTGGTAATCTACTTCCGTATCTTACCACAAAAACCCAATGGATAGTCACAACAAAACAAATTGTACTATAGTGTTGGAAGATGATATCCCCAGCTCAGAAGGCATTCAACTGGCTACTGGGGAGGAGCTGAAGACTTTTCAGAGTAAAGCCAGCAATTATGATGTTTGGATCAAAGACTTTGGGATATCTGACTGCTGATTAGCTGTGCATGAAATGAGAGTCAGAAGCTGCAAAGATGTCTTACATACTGGTGGGACATAGAACATGCAAAGTATGAACCAAAGAAAGTTGGAGGTGGTCAAGAATGAAATAGAACACGTACAGCTTGATCTGTTGGATGTCAGTGAATTGAAATGGACTGGCATCGGGCACTTTGCATCTGATGATCACATGATCTACTATGCTGGAACTAAAAGACAAAGAAGAAATGGTGTTGCATTTACAATTAAGAAGAAACTTACAAGAACTTAATTTCTATTCATCTACAAGGAATGCCCATCAACACAACTATAATTTAAAGTATATGCCCCAACAACAGCTGCAGAAAAGGATGAAGTTGATGAGTTCTATGAACAAGCTGAAATTGACAGAACATGAAAACAGAATGTCCTGAGAATCATGGGAGAGTGGAACGCAAAAGTTGGCAACAAAGAAGAAGGCAAAATGGTTGGAAAAAATGGACTTGACAACAGAAATGAAGCTGGAGAAAGACTGATAGAATTCTGCAAGACCAATGATCTATTCATCTCAAACACCTTTTTCTAGCAACACAAACGGCGACTGTACACATGAACCTTACCCAATGGATTGTACAAAAATTAAATTGGCTGACTACACCTATGGAAGTCAATGATAGAAAAACTCTATAACATCACCAAAGACAAAACTTGGAGCTGACTGTGATGTAGATCACCAACTACTAGTATGCAAACTCAAGCTAAAATTGAAAAAGAACAAGCCACTCATGAATGTAGCAAAATATGACCTTGAGAATATACCACCGGAATTTAAAGATTGTCTGCAAAATCAATTTGCTGCTTTAGATACGAATGGCAGAGCTCCAGAAGAGTTATGGAATGACATCAAGAAGATTGTGTTGGAAGAAAGTGAGAAGCCTCCAAAAAAAGGTGAAAAAGCAAAAACGGCCACAATGGATGACCAAAGAAACTCTGAAAATTGCCCAGAAACACAAAGAAGCTAAAGTCGGAGGAGAAAGAGAGGCAATCACAGAACTCGGAGATTTCCAGTGTGCCACAAGGCAAAACAAGGAGAAGTACTACAATGACACATGCAAGGAAATAGAAGCAGAAACTATTAAAGGAAGAACAAGATTGGCTTTCCTAAAGCTATGAGAATTAAAGAAAAAATTCCAGCTTCGAATTAGAATCTTGAGCATCTTGTAACATTCCATGTTGAATGATGCTGAAAAGATCAAGAAAAGGTGGAAAGAATATATAGAGTCATTATACAATAAAGATCAAGTGGACCAACAGCCATTTCAACCTGTACCTTATGATCAGGAACCATTGGTGATGAAAGAAGTCGAAGCAGCATTGAAAGCCTTATCAAAGAACAAAGCACCAGGCATTGATAGCATTCCCACAGAAGTATTACAGCAATCTGATGCAGCTGTTACCATACTTAAAAGGCTCTGCCAGGAAATTTGAAAAACAACATCATGGCCAACTGACTGGAAAAGATCTGTGTTTATACCAATACTAAAGAAAGGTGATCCAACTGACTGTGGAAATTATCGCACAATCGCTCTGATCCCACATTCTAGCAAGATTCTACTCAAGATTATTTAGCAGAGACTACAACCAATGAGTGAGGAATGAGATGTGAGATGGACCCTTGAAAAGACAAAAGAATATCAAAAAGATATCAATATGTATTTTATCGACTACAGCAAGGCTTTTGACTGTCGAAGCCATGAGAAACTCTGGCCGCATTAAGAAGCATGAGTATAGCAGAACTCCTGCTCATGATCTTGCACAACCTTTACATTGATCAAGAAGCAACAGTTTGAACAGAACAAGGATAAACAGAAAGGTTTAAAATCTGCAAAGGTATATGACAAGGATGCATACTTTCCCCCTATCTGTTTCATTTATATTCAGAACAAATCATCAGAGAAGCAGGACTGTTTGAAGACAACCAAGATGTGAAGCTTGTTGGAAGACTTATCAACAACCTTTGCTATGCTGATCATACCACATTACTGGCTGAAAGTGAAGACGATCTGGAACATTTGCTTCTAAGGATCAAGGAACATAGTCTTAAAATGAGCGTGCACCTTAATATAAAGAAGATAAAGATCCTAACAACTGGCAAAATCAATAACTTCATTGTTGATGGCGAAGAAATTGGAATAGTGAACAACTTTAACCTACTTGTATCAACTATCAATAAAGAAACAACAAGCAGTCAAGAAATCTAACGACGCATTGCTCTTGGCAGAATGGCTATGAAGAACCTAGACAAGATTCTCAAGCACAGAGATGTCTCTCTCCATATAAAGATTAGACTTGTCCAAGCCATGGTATTTTTATGGATGCGAAAGTTGGACAGTGAAAAAGATAGACAGGAAGAAAATTGATGCCTTTGAATTATGGTGCTGGCAATGAATGCTGTGAATACAATTGACTGCCCGAAGAACAAACCATCAGTACTAGAGGATATTAACCCTAAGCTTTCTTTAGAAGCTCAGGTGACAAGACTTAGGGGTATGTTTACTAAACTGCAGTAATGTAACAGCGTCTACATTACGCACGTTAACGTCACATAATGCGCGTAAGCCATACCGGGTGCGTTAAGGACTGGTGAGGGGTGGAGAGAGGGTGGATAGAAGGGGTCAGTGGGTGGGGAGAGGCCCCTACTACACTAACGCATTGATCCTAAGGCCAGAACAATAGTGCGAGTGAAAACCTCGCTGTAGAGGTACATTTGCAGGAGAGAGAACCGTTTCAGTCAGCAATGTACAGCATAGGCAGGGAGCCCAAGAAAGGTGATAGTAGTGCTACCTGTGCAGTAACAGCATAGTGGCCAGGTAGGAAAGACCACTTTGGTGATGCTGCAAATGGGCCATATGGGGCTGCATGCAGGACAGGCAATGGGTGCAGCTGGGGTGCAGAGGGGACTAGGCAGCCGCCCATGTGGCACATAGGGGACTAGGCAGCCGCCCATGTGGCACATAGGGGACTAGGCAGCCGCCCATGTGGCACATAGGGGACTAGGCAGCCGCCTATGTGGCACATAGGAACACAGAAACAAACCAGCAGCAAGACAGCATATGACCATGGCCAAACATGCACATCAGTCTGTGCTCTACAGTGTTCCTTCCAGGGGACACATGGCCAGTAGGTACCCAAACGTCACACAGGAAGCACAATGCCTGTAATGGGGCAAGCAATGCAAATCTGGGGGTCATGCCTACAAGGGTCCTTGCACCTTCCACTGGCTACGTCCAAAATAGATCAGACACCCAACTAAATGAACACCCGTTAATACAGCTCCTGGAAGGCAGTGCAGAGTGTGACCACACGTCATCTGAAACAGATGTACACCCAGTAGTCCAAACCCGGTACACCGTGCCCGCACTGCATGCCCTAGCCCAGGGGTGGGAAACTCCAGTCCTGGAGAGCTGCAGACCAGTCAGTTTTCATGATGTCTCTAATGAATATTCATGATATCTAGTTGTATCCACTGCCTTCCATTGTATGGAAATAGGGCCATGAATATTCATTAAGGACATCATGAAAACCTGAATGGTCTGCGGCTCTCCAGGACTGGAGTTGCCTACCCCTGCCCTAGCCAGTCCATAGTCTGCTGGCATAACACCAGCTATCTACCAGGTCCACCCTAGCCAATAGCTGCGGGATCAACAACCTGACACCCAAAGCCAGCATCAGCCCATGTGGAAGGGACATAACTGTGGCAGGCGGAGATGGGGATGTACAGGTAGGCCCCACCACCCCAGAAGCCAGACGCTAGGCACCCACCTACCTGTACAGTGGATGGCCTGGGGCAGCACAACACCATCACAAACAGCATATGGGCATGACAGCATGGTTTGGGAGAGGGTGTTGGTGGTGATGGGGCAGTGACACCTGCCCTCAGGCGACCAAGGCCATGCCCACCTCCAGGACATCATGGAGAGTGCAACAGACAGGGACTGGAGGATGAAAGACAAAGGTAGTCACTGCAACCACAGCCCTTCTGTGGCAGCAGGGTAGTGCAGTACACACAGACAGTATGTCCTGGAACAGAAGGTCACAGGTTCATGTCTCAGCTGTGGCTTTCGCACAGCACACCCTCATATTTTACCCTACAATGCAGATAAACCATCAGAATGTGCAATCCCTAAAGCAGCGGCGAACAGGGCGACAAACACCCACTCATACAGCCTCCACCCTCCAAAGTGTCATGGCGGCTCATGCTATTGGCTACAGCACGGAGCTGCAGTTATCATCAGTGCACAACTATTACCTCCTGCACAGTTGAGTGAAGTCGGCACTGTGATCAGAACCAGTGTGCCTGGCAGCCTTGCCAAACACCCGTATCTATGCACAATGATGCATTAGGAGAGTGGGTATGTGTATGTCCAGGCATTTGTTTGTGGCTGGCCACACCTCACAGGGCCCACAATGTCCCACTGTTACCAGCGCTAGGCTGCAAATGCGCATAATGACGAGCAAGGCATTGTGGGTATGGCACAGAGAAGGGGGTATGTCAATGGCTGGGACACTGTAGAGTCCAACCATTACCTGCATGGACAGTGAGGCCATAGCATGTCATGCTGTGAGGTAACTCTCACCCTGACCAAGCAGTGACCATGGGATTTCTATGTTCCCACATAGTGCTATATATCATGTGTCTCGTGTCACACCTGCGTGTTCTCAGTGCTGTTGGCAAGCACAGTGCTATCTGCTTGGTGCACATTGTTCCTCTGTGATCATGCACTATGGATTGGCTAGTGGACTGTCTGCAGCTAGTCTGTGCATGGTTGTAACTCCCTGAGGGTGCTGTAGGTGCAGTCTGACTGTGCGGTTTGCTGGTGAATGGCAGACCGTGGTGTGAGGCAGTGGAGGCTTTACAGGCATACACACAGCAGTACTGCTGGGGTGTCACCGGCCCAATCACAGTTATGGCTGTGGGCCACAATCCCTGGGGTGCTGTCCATTGATAGCAGGATGGGGTTAGCTGGTCATACAGCCATTGCTCCTTTCCCCAACTGCCAAAAGGGTGTTTAGGGTACCATGGGGTATGTACTGTATACTACATCAACCTGTAGAGGCACAGCCACACAAACATGGTGTGTGTCTAGATGCCCTCCTACCCAAATAACAGGTGTCAATGGCAGCCATACCCTAACACTAGGTACACAATAATCTGGGTGGTGATGTGACCCAGAGGGCCACATGTGAGTGTGTAATGCAGATGGACACCGAATAACCTTCAGATGCACTGCAGGGAACACCTGGCACACAGTGGTAGTGATGGGGACATATAGCAGGACCACTCACCAGCAGCACATGTGCTGCCGACCTAGTGCTGTGCGGCCATCCTATCACGCAGGGTGAACCCTGAATATGCACAATGCCCTGGTCTGTAGCTGCTCTGTGGCAGCATCATGCAGTGTCCGGTCTTTTTACAGGCTGAGGTACCGGAGAGATGCAGATCCCATTGGGTCATCAGCTGTATACAGCTAATCAGCATGTGCATTGGATCATGGTTACTGTTGGGGGTTGCCCTATCCTGGCAGACAGCAGGCTTCTTGTGTGGTGCCCTGAAGTGTTCCTGTATGCAGCCTTTGCTGTGGTCCTCATGTTGGTGGTGTAGCCTACAGGTTTGTGCATTGACATTTGTGCTACTGGTCATGGGTTTGGTTCCTCTCTATTCTCTTTTAATTTTATGCCTGTCGTACACAACTACGTTTCATTCCTGTGACAGTCATATCTGTGCAGATTTGTGCTGTTGCCACATTATACCCTCATCACAGTTGCCACACATCCTTTTGTCTGTCTATATGTGTCTGCCAGCTGTGTGGCGTCCTGCCCTAATGTGCAGGCTGCTACCCCATGACCTGCACTTTGACCCTTTTCTGCATTGCGGCTCATCATGCTTGCCTCTCCCATGCCTGCTCTGCATGGCACTGCTACCCCTCTGTCCTCCTGTCATTGCACCTATCCGGCCACCTCTACCTCCTCTGGTGGACACGTATTCACATCTTCTGCCACACACTGTCATTGTTGCACTTTACAGTACCATCACCCTGTGCATTGGTACAGCTGCCCCCGTTATATTTGTCCACTTTACCAGTTGCCACATGGCCCTCATGCAGATTTGGAAGGTCCTTCACCTCTGACATTTACTTCCTTACATCACTTGTTAATTGGCTTTCCTTGCTGCTCTGTGCAGTGTTAGAGTTACATCTGTGTTTGGCCCATACATTTCATGCTTGTGACCTTGATCCACCTTACTTCCCTTAGCCAACATTTCTTGGGTCACCTTAACATCCCTGGGCCATCTTTAGCATCACCTTTGGTTTGGCCAGCTGATGGGGCACGTTATATGCTGACTTGGGGGGTGCCACCCTTTCGTGCCGCCCTCTGGGGCACATTATGACCTGCCTTGGATGATGTGGTGCTCTATGATGTGCCTTATGATGCCCCCTAAAAGGTGCATTAGGTTACGGAACTGGGGTAAGGGCTTTTTTTGGCTGGTAGTACAGGTTGTTGAGATGTGTCTGACCGTTACAGGCAGGAAAATTAATTGCCTCTGACAGCCTAATGAAATTTGCCCACTGAGGGATTGAACTCATGACCGCTATATCAGCAGTCATTGTATTAACTAGTGTGCTACACCTCTATTCTTATGCCACGGTGCGAAATTAAGGTTAACGCACGATAACGCGCCACTGCGCCCTCTATAGCGTGATAAGCCGCCATTGCTATCTTACCGCAGAAACGCCCACTACCTTATATGGCATTCCTCACATTATCGCTGCAACTAGTGCAGGTAACATTAAGACGGTTTAGTAAACATACCCCTTAGATTTTCATACTTTGGACACATAATGCAAAGAGAGATAATTAGAGAAAGACATCATGCTTGGCAAGGTGGAAGGTCAACGCAAAAGAGAAAGGCCATTAATGAGATGGATCAATACTATAACAGCAGCTATGGGTGCCACTCTATTAACAACCAGTCGCCTGACTGAAGACTGAACACAGTTTAGGACAACTATCCCGAGGGTCGCCATGAGTCCGACATCTAACAACAACATGTGTTTTGCTTTTGTGTGTGGTATCTGTATGTGTATGTCTATGACTGGAAAGTAGAGAAGAAGGGAGAGGGAGTTTGGAAGAATTAATTCCCCATCTCTAGTGTTTCAGTGTATCAAAATTTGTATGCTGGAACGACTTCTCCCAAAGAAATGCACTCAAATGTTTTTGGGGAGTTTATGCCTCCAGAACCCCGAGTCCAATCTGACCCATTTTTTAATTAATTGGGGGGGGGGGGGGGGGGAGTTCCATTTTCTCCCACACCAAATTTTGTCTCATTACATTAAATGTTCAGAGAGTTATTTTGTTCCCAGACCGACATTCTTGACTCCTTATGTATAATTTCTTCCCAGCATCCACTAGTTTCAAAAGAATAAAAAAAGTTGAAAGGATAGATCAAATGTCTTTGGTTTTGGCTCTGTATTCAGGTGAGTTCTGCAGGAGTAAGCATCTAAAAGACTATCAGATATGGTGTTCCTTTTCTTCCTTCTCTACTGTGTTTTTATTGTACATGTGAAGGGCGGTATATCAAGCTTAATAAGCATAAACTTAAAGATAAGCTCCAACATGAAATGTTCAACTGGTGACCAGGCTCCTAGGATATGAGCCTAATGATAAAGACCCTAGGTGATGGTTGTTACGTGCCATTGAGTTAATGTTGACTCATGGTGACCCCCTGGATAGTTATCCTGAACTGTTTTCAGTCAGGTAGCTAATTGTTGTTAGAGTGGCATCCATATCTGCTGGGATGACTATGCAAACAGCCATGAAGAGATTATGGACCTGATTTTGAAATGGGCAGTGCTATGCGTTATGTCAGAAAATAGTCCACAACCCTTCTGCCTAACCCGGATTTTCAATGCCGGGGTCATATGCTGCCCAGGTATTGAAAATCCGGGTCTCATCGTACACCCTGGAAGTCACAGGAGCTAGCCGGGTAGCACCGATTTTCGATGCTACCCATTTAGCCCCTGTGCCTGAAACGCAAGGAAAAACCTTGCCTATCTTTAAGGCACAGAGGGCTAAGCGGGTAGCACTGAAAATCGATACTACCCATTTAGCCCTTTCCTCTGTCCCCGCTCCATCCTGGAACGCCCCTAACATACCCAGATACTAACTGCATAGCATCTGGGTGTGTTAGTGAAATATCCTGAATTTTTGAAGAGCACTACCTGTGTAGTGGCCTTCGAAAATCCCAGATATGGCATTTACACGGGTAACTAAGGCAGTTACCCATGTAAATGCCTTTGAAAATCGGGCCCTACATCTTTAGAGGAGTTCCAGACCTCTCAGCACTAAAACCCGAGCAAGTCAGAGTAACAGAAGCAGTAGAAAAGAGATTGGGAGAGAGAAAAATCACTTGTTGTATTGTTTCCATCTGACTGTGCTGGTAATTGAGGTTTTGAGCTTGGTGATCTCTAACTAAGACCTCTGAAAAGTGCACCTCTGTTACTGTTTCAGTTTTCCCTTTTGTTGCAAGACTACGTCTGCAACCTATGAAGTGGGACCTGCTTTTCTTTCTTTGTAAATAAAGAATCTTATTTGGGACTACCAACTCTTTATGCCTGAAATGAGTAGCCTGCGTTGGTTTTACAGGGCATAGGCTGTGTCTTGATTCTTAAAATACTCAAGTGTGGTTTCCTAGAGCAATATTGAGAATTTTGCCATTCATAGATGGGCTAGTCAATCCTATCCAGAACAGAGAATAACTCAAGATATTCTCTATGCCATCTGCTCAACCTCAACCATTAAGAACCCAGTAACCAAGGCAGAGACTAGAACCTATCTACCAACAAGAGGTTAAATGAACACAGAGGTTCATTTAGTTTTAATGAAGAGTAATCCAGAGATCAACTGTAGTCTGTGATACTGCTGAAAGAATCTAGAAGCTTAGAAGACAACAAAATCCATAAAAAGGACAAATTATCAACGCTGAAGGGCATAGGATATCCAAGTTAGAACCAACATGCAATAACTCTCTCCACCTAGAAACCAACCTGGTCAATATTGGGAGGTAGCTAAATACCATCTTGCAAGACTGTGGAGACCTAAGTGGCTAGATGTTGTTTAGTTAATAACGTTGCTGGTTTGGTAGATTTTTGCATGATAAGGCATGGAAGAGGTGGAAGGAGCTAGGTTTTGGATTAAATATTATATGCCCTTCATCCCAGAATGGTAAAGAATCAAAGAGAGGACGAGGACAAAAACTGAATAAGAGGCTGAGTGATAGTGTTCTACACTGCCCTGTGAAAGGTCCCTGGTTGAATTTCCAAGTTGGGTCTTCCATTCCCCAGGTTGGTCTGGAGGTGATGCAAAGTCAGTGCCTACAGACCTATGATTGTAGAATTCTAGATGGATGTCTGGTGCATGTCCTCAAACTAAGGCCCACCACTATGATGACTAAAGTTAATATACTGTGGGCAGAGGAGAGGATGTAAAATAAATTCCAAGATAATTGTAAATGAAAACTCTTGGTGGAGGATATAAAATAAATTTCCAAGTAGCTGTAAATGAAGATCCATAGTAAAAGATCCTAGCCCTGTTTCCAGTATAGGCTGAATTTCAAAGGAGAAGAAAAAAACAGTTAGATGAAAAACACTTGCTGAGAAGGCTGTGGAATAATAACTTACAGTATTTATGCTTTTACAGTGACAATGGGGAATATACCCCTAGCAGTTTGGACAAGAACAACCAGGCAAAGTGGAGAGACCAGTTGGTCTTTATCTAACATAATATTATATATCTGTTTTTTCACTTGCTATCAATTTCTCTCTTTTCTCAAGGCTTTCAACTGAGACAATGATATTCAAGCTTTGCCAGTTCTTGGTTTTCTATGAAACATTTTGCACAACCTTGAGACTCCTTTAGAGAGTGGTTGTCTCCCCAGTTTGTTTTCACAAACATGAGTTGGATCAGTGGTAATTGAGTCTGTAGTACACTGAGAAAGCTATTCACACAGAGCGGTGTTAAGAGGAGGAATGGGAAAAGGAAAAAATTTAAAAAGAAATAAAAAAACAAGAAGCAAGAAGGTAGATTAAGTATGGAATCCTACATGCTCAAATACCGAGAATGGATAAGGCCCAGTAAAAAGGATCAACTCAATACAGCTTGATCAACCTTTCAAGAAGAAGAGGCAAGATCTACCAACATACAATGTTGGTGGGACTTTGACAGATTCTTATATATATCTGGGGAGGGGAGAAGGGGTGACAAGTTTCCTAGATTGAGCTGCAGACTGACTTGGCCACACTCCCCAATTAAGGACAAAATTGGAGAAGAAAACATCTCTTTCAGGTGCTCAGGCTTACAGCTCGGCTATATCCTTAATATGGTGAGCAGTGGTAACAACAAGGAAGGGTGAAATTCAAAACAAGAGCACTGTAAGTCATACGACTTCCTCCTTAGAGAGAACCTTAGCAAGAGCAGTGTAGCAAGGGGGCAATGAGGTAGTCTGAGAGAGCCAAATGTCTTGACATAGAGTCCATGTTCATCTCATGCCAGTATCCCATTCTAGTAGCAGCACCTTAATTATCTCATTCTCTTTTATTCTGGAGTTCTATATTCATCCTTGAGAACAGCCAAGAATAAGGAAGGAATAGTCTGCAGTCAGCCAAGGCAAGGAAACAAAGGAGAATGGAGATCAACCACAACCTCAAAATGAATGATGTTTTTCAAATGCAGTTTATTGATAGGTCCATCAATAAAGTCATTTGAAAAACATCCTTTGTTTTGAAGTTGTGGTCAATCTCCATTTTTCTTCTTGTGTCATCCTGAAGTAATCTGAATTCTTTCCAGGCTGTGATAACTCTAAACCACTTATATCCATTCTTTAGAGGACCTGGAAAAGAGACGACTGAGGGGAGATATGATAAGAGGTCTATAAATTAATGAATGGAGTGGAACAGGTAAATGTAGATCGATTGTTTACATCATCAGAATATAGAAAGATTAGGGGACATGCAATGAAGCTACAGGATAACCTATTTAAGACTAATAAGAGAAAATATTTTTTCACTCAATGTGTAATCAAACTCTGGAATTTGTTACTGGAAGATGTAGTAAAAGCTGTTAGTGTAGCTAGGTTTAAAAAAAGGTTTGGACAAGTTCCTGGAGGAAAGGTCCATAAACCATTATTAAAGGAGACCCGAAATCCACTGCTTGCCCCAATACTAGCATTGTGGAACCTGTGTCTTTTGGGGAAACTGCCAGGTATTTGTGATCTGGATTGGAAACAGGATACTGGGCTTGGTGGGCCTCGGTCTGACCCAGTATAGCATATCTTATGTGCTTCACATTAACTAAAGAGGATTTTAGGATTATAGTGGTGTGGTTTTTTTTAATTAAAGGCTAGCCTTCTGGAGTGTGGTGGGAAACTCACTGTATCAACAAAATCAGCATTAAGTCATTCATATTATAATTTTATAGAGCGCTAGCTGCATATCCAGCGCTCTAGGACGTGTATGCAGATACATCAGTTACAATGTTAATATGGATCAGTACAAGAGGTAAGAAATGTTTTTTCCCTTAAATGATTTTAAGGAAGTGGGTATGCAAGAGATGTGTGGATAGGATTAGGAGACAGTGGGTTTCATGCCAATGAATGCAGAATCTTTATCAAGGTGATATTAAATGCTCAGGTTGAAAATAAAAATATTGCACCGTTATGAGATATGTCTGAACAACGGGTCAATGATTTATATGTTTCAGAATGCCAGCTAGGTTGTCATAAATGTACAAAAATTTGGTTAAGAAAGACCCTGACAATAACAGATAAGACAGCCAGAAAGCACCTCGTGAGGAGACTCAAGAACAATGTCAACTTACCAGCCTCTGTGAGTGAGAAAACTGGAAAGCATGTGTAAAATCGCTGACAGAAATATTGCAAATCCATCAACAAAGCATCACACCTGTTTTATGGAGGAGATTAAAGGTTTGGCAATTCACCTTTAAAAGTCTTATGGGGACATTTCCATCTTCAAAGAATCTCACAGTTAATTAAGTTTCTCTGAAACCAACTAACAACCTTTACTAGTGAGAGGAAGAAGGTCTGCAGGAGATTAATTAAATCCCAAAGGCAAGGTGACTGTCTTCCTCATGCACTACTGTTCCTCACAAAGAAAGAAGTCTGGGTCCCTGTTGTGTTCTTGGTTCCCAAGTGTTATCAGACTTAGGAAGGACTCTGAGAAGATGAGGAAAAAAGTTTGAGAGGTCTCCTGTAAACCCTTGTGGGCACCAAAAAACTCAGAAAAACAAGCATTTTGGAATCTTCTGGGATGCTATTTAAAAGGAAGTAAAGGCTAATGAATCAAACTAGAAAGAAACATAGAATTATCAAAATTATCATTAACCTGCCCATGTCTTCAACATCCAAAATAATGCCCATCACGCCTCACCCCATGTCCTCTACAACCCGAGTAAAAACCATCTACCTGCCCCCTTCTATCACTCCTCACCCCTTGTTTTCTACACTCCCAGTAATAAACATCATTCTGCCCCTCCTATTATGCCCTACCCCATGCCCTCTTCATCCTTAGTAATGACCATCACCTTCCCCTTCCTATCAGTCCTCTTTCGATGTCCTCTATGATACTGCAGAATTATTGGGCCAGGGTGGATGCAGTTTTTGATTCAGAGGCCCTTAGGGCAGCTGTGTCTTCCTGCTCAGTTTAGTCATAGCTTTGGCTCCTCCTACTGGTCTTGACTGGTCTAGCAGAATGATCTGGAAAGTGAAATTTTACTTACCTGATAATTTCTTGGAGTTCTGCTAGTCCAATCCAGTACCCACCCTGAGACACTTGCAACTGCAATGAGTTGTCACACAATTCTTGACTGTATTTGCAGAATTTATGTATATACTTAAGCTGATTTTTGTACACATTTGAGCTAGCGGTTTACCTCTTCTGTTTTCTAATATTTTTAGAGGCTTTGTTTGCTTATTCCAAGGTTGCCCTCTGTTTGTTAGTTGGTACCTTGTGCTTGGTTAAATGAATACTAAAGGATGCCCCTAGCTGCGCTAGCCCTAGTACCAGTGCTGATGTCACCAGAAGCTTCTAGTCCTCTGTCTCCACCATCTGCTGGCAGGTGGACACTACCTACTGGTCTGGCCTGGTCCTGCAAGATTCCATGAAAGGCAATTATAGGGAGTAGAGGAGTAGCCTAGTGATTAGAGCAGCAGCCTAGTACCCAAGCTATACTCATTGTGGCCTTGGGCAAGTCACTTTATCCTCCATTGCCTTGGAAGAAAAGGCCTGGTATCTACTTCCAGTCAAACCTTGCCAAGAAAGCATTGATGAGACTTAAAAGAACAAACCCTCTATAGCATTCAGTGCTGAATATCTGGGTTTGCCTGCAGAATATCTGGATAGCAGTGATATTCAGTCACTAACTGGATTTCTAAACCACATAAAATTAGGACAGCCATTGACTTGTCTCTGACTTTGATGTTGACGGACTAAACAAAAAATTATTTTGCAGAAGAGATGTTCTTTCAAAAATGCATGCAAAATTTATTTATTTAAAATTATTTATAACCTGCACTATACAAGGTTCTAGGCAAATTACAAAGAATACATACATAAAAAATCAAGGGCCTGAATTTGAAGGCCTTTACACAGGCAGCTTCCTTAGTTACCCATGTAAGGGCCTTAACTGAGATTTTCAAAGGGCACCTACATGGGGAGTGCCCTTCAAAAATCTCAGCTATCCACATAGCATCGGGGCATAGTAGGGGCGTTCAGGGGCGGAGTCAGGGGCTCCATGGGTAGCAGCGAATTTTGATGCTACCCGCGTAGCCTTCTGCGCCTTAAAGATGGGCGAGAAAACCCTCGCCTATCTTTAAAACGCAGAGGCTATGTGGGTAGCATCGAACATACAAACATGGGACATGGGGAAAGGAAATCATTCAAAAATATTAGACTCCTAAATGTCATAAAGAAAGAGGGGACATGCCTTAAGTAATTGCAAATTTATTTGTTTAAGTTTTATGTTTAATACTACTTTATTATTCCAATCAAAGCGGTTTACATTGTAACTTCAACTTGGTCATGTACGTTAAACAGGAACATTGATTACGTTGATTTTTCGGAAGCAATGGAGGGTTAAGCGACTGCCCAAGGCCACAAGGCATGCTAGTGGATTCGAACCCTGAGAAAATGCCAGTGAAGATGTAAATCGGAAATCTTCCAGAAGGGCATTGCACAACTTAGACGCTGCAGGTCATGAAGCTCACTGAAGTGAATGGGCCAGAATGACGGAACATCTACTAGCATGCCATTTTGAGACCGTAAAGGTCATGGAGGACGGTGCACTTTCAAAACTGCTGAGGTGCTCAAAGGTGTTTCATGGCTGAGGGTTTTATAAATGAGCACAAAACCTTTAAATATCATTTGTTATTGGATGGGTGGCCAATGTAGAGTAGAAAGTGTAGCAGAAATATGGTCTCTATGAGTCAAACCAGCAATTACCCACGCTGAGGAATTCTGCAGATATAATGTGGATGTCGGAGTGAAGTGGGATTTTAGAAGGTCCATCTAAAAGGAATCTGGGACGTCCAGGCACCACATCCAAAATTCTGAGGGAGTGGCAGCAATGAAAGGAGGCACATGTAACTGCGTTCTGAAATTGCTCCGTTGCTGCCCCAAATGATGCGCTATTGCAAGCACATGGCAAGGCCGGGTATCTGCACATTTGCAACCCATTTTAGAAATGTGGATCTCCCCGAAAGGCACGGCCACAGAAATTGGTACTTGGATGTACTGACCAGAGTATTTCAAGTTATGAGACATGCATGTCCCAGTCGGCCATTTCAGATCAGCATACGGGCAACATTGGGGCAGTGAAATGATGGGACTGTAAATTTGCATGCGGGTCTTTTTGACATGGCAAAATTTACTGTGGTGGTAAGAGCGCATTTCATTCTTCCCCCCTGCAAGTGTTGCTGTTTTTACACTGTATTCATGGTCAAGAGCAGGTGTAGGCATGGACGCATCAGAAGCAAGACATGCCCACGCTCTTCTGAAATAGCACTGCCACGTGCTTCTTCGTTGCACCACCCTAAGCCATGCCTCCACCATGCCCCCTTGCAACATAGACGTGATCGCACTGGGGACAGCTATATACCTGGCTTTCTAAAATAGCTTCCTGGGATGTCTCTGTGATTTGCATGTCCGAATAGCTGTTCTCAGACTTCCAAATCACAAATAGAACTTCTAAAATGACCCCTGTCGAGAATGGGTCACTAACAAATGAAAAATCCCATAGGTTAGTTCATTGGCGTCAATGTCTCTTTTCATTCTCCTCACTCAACCCCTGTCAGTTTATTTCCTTCTCACTAATCTGTTTTGTCTTACTTTTTCTTTAACACATGTATCTCTTTCTTCTTTCCTCTTCTGTCTTCACTCATCTAATTGCATTTGTTTTTGCTTATGGTATTTTGTGAACCACTTTGAACGGGCTTTTGGGAAGGCGGCTTATATAAATAAATAAATACATTTGTACTTCACTCCATTCCTTGAACTTTCTCCATGTTGCTTGCATCAAGAATTACTGATTGAACAGGATTTAAAGAATCTATTTATTGGACAATCTGGTGTTCCCTTTTATTACCTTCCTCAAGGCTCCCTTCATATCATTGTTCCTTAATGTATAGATGAGGGGGTTCAGCATAGGGGTTATGGCTCCATAGAACAGGGAAATTATTTTGTCTTTCTCCGGTGACACCATTGATCGAGGCCTCATGTATATTAACATGCAAGTTCCATAGAAGATAGTGACCACAGTCAGATGAGATGTGCAGGTAGAGAAGGCTTTGCGTCTTCCGTTAGCAGAGTGGATCTTCAAGATGGCGGCTATAATGTGGATGTACGTATAGAGAATGAAGGATAGGGGAATGATGAGTATTATAACACCTACTACAAAAATCACTATTTCGACAAGGCGGATATCCGTGCAGGCTAATCGGAGAACTGCCGCTACCTCACATGTAAAGTGGTTGATTCTGTTATGTCTGCAGAACGGCAATGTCAGTGTGAAAGCTACATGGATCACCGATAGCTGGAAACCAATTATCCAAGTACAGATGGCTATCTTCATACACACCGCTCTGTTCATGATGGCGGTATAGCTCAAGGGATGACATATGGCTACATAACGATCGCATGCCATGACTGCAAGGAGAAGGCACTCTGTTTCCCCCAGTGAGAGAGAAATGTACATTTGAGCCACACAACCGCTGAAAGAAATTGTTTTCCTCTCTGAAAGAAAGTTCTTCAGGGATATGGGGATGTTAACAGAGGCGTAACAGATGTCCAGGAAGGAAAGGTTGCAGAGGAAAAAATACATGGGGCTTTGGAGGTGCTGATTCATCAGGACAACCATGATGATGAGCACATTGGCACAAAGGGTAATCAGATAGACTGGGAAGAACACTGAAAATAGGACCAGCTCTAGTTTTGGTTGGTCTGAAACCCCCAGTAGGATGAATTCTAGTATCACTGTTTGGTTTTCGCTTTCCATGAGCTACTCAGATGATATAGTAGTAACCTGGTGTTGTGTGCTGTCAAGTCAATGTCAGCTGTGTGGCTAGTGATCCATGTGTGGCTATTCCCTGGGTTTTCTTGGCAATGTGTGACTGGCATAGATTGCCAGGCCTTTCTTCTGCACAACAAGCCTACAGTGCCTAGTATTCCAAGGTTGTCTTCCACCCTAATACTAACCACGCCTGGCTCTGCTTAGCTTCCAAGATCAGGTGTAGTCAGGATGGTGTAGCATGGCTGTAAAAAAGAAAAACATAAAAATATTGCAATTGAAATCAGAAACTACTACCATTTGAAAGGGATTGTCCAGTATCCTAAAGTGTTAACCTTCTTGCTTCTCTGGCTCTCTCACAAACATGTGGAGGGTAATTTTATAATAGGTTACCTATATTGGGAGACCAGGGAGGTACCTATTTTAAACCTCTTTTGTAAAGAAATGTGGACGCCTATGTTTCTTTACAAAAATACCACCACATCAGCAGCCAAAATTGTGGCTACAATGCAGTCGTATAGTATGTTGCAAAAGCACACACATAAGAGTGTTAGGTATTCCTAACAGGGTCTCCATTGCAAGCAAGGTAAGACTGTGTGGCTTTTAATTACTAGCTCTCTGCCTAAGAGCTCTTAAAGGGGTTTTGGTGTACATTTTTAAAAATCTAATTTCTTTTTAGGGGCTGTATTTCAAAAGGGGGATTTTTTTATATGGGTGGTTTAAAACTTTGCCTTTGGTTCCTCTTTCCCAACTCTTTGAAGCTACTGACACCTCATCAGGAGTTAGATCCCTCTAGCTCCCACCCACCCCATATGAGAGTTCTTGCTATATAGGGAAACTGCCCAATTAGCTTGAAATATAATTTTCCATTCTTAAAGGTGCTTTGATTAGATAATTTAACAAAGGGAACACATTAATCTGTATTCTTCAGACACGTAATACCAACATTTAATAATGTAAGGTAATAACCGTCTTGCAAGGAAGTGGAGCTACACACAGGAACATAGAACAGCACTCTTAGAACACACATACAAGGTTAATTGCTTTTTCTCTGAAAGGACAGCTGAGGAAAAGTTGGGGATTTTGGTAAGTCTCTCTTCCTTCCTTCAACTGGTACAAAAGCTCCACCAACTGAATGATGGCTGGGACAAAGCATTTTGCCAAAGCTGTTGCCCCATTACAGCCTCTGCCTCTGTCCAGATGGAGAGTCCAATATCAGTTGAAGTACCTCTGTAGAAATGGGCAATATCTAGAAAACAGTGTGTATAAATGCCAGTAGCATGGTAAATAAGATCCTAGATATTGAGGCTTTAATGGAAGAGACTGACTTGGATATAATGGCTGTTACGGAGACATGGTTCATGGACAACTATGAGTGGGATGTAATTATTTTGGGCTATACTTTATTCAGGAAGGACAGGGTAGGAAGAAGGGGGGAGGAGTAGCACTATATGTAAAAAAATATTAATGCTATAGAATTACAGGGTCTAAAAGGGAGCGAGGAGGCACTGTGGGTTAAAATAGAAAGAGAAATTCATTTGCATTGGTGTGATATACAGATCCCCCTCACATGCAGAAGAAGTAGACAGGGATTTAATAGAAGACATATGCAGTATTGTCATGCAAGGAGAAGTGCTACTGATAGGTGACTTCAATTTGCTGGATGTTGATTGGCACATCCCTGCTGCGGTGTCATCTAGAAGTAGGGAGATCTAGATTCTCTACAGGGAGAAGAACTATTCTGACAACTGGGGAATTTGTTTCTGATATCATAGTGTGGTTCAGTATTAGGACTAGGGCTGATAAAATCCAGTCAAAAGCGAAGGTCTCAGACTTTAGGAAAACTAACTTTGCCAAGATGGGATAATACCTCAAGGAGTTCAGATGGGAACAGCTGGGGGATGTAGAAAAGCAATGGGTAAAACTGAAAGGGGATATTTTAAGGGCAACAAACCTTTTTGTTAGAAAAGTAAATAAAAGGAAAAGGAGGACTCTATGGTTCTCAAAGAAGCAGCTCAAAAGGTGATGAAAAAGAGGAGGGCCTTCATGAAATACAAGAGATCACAGAGAAAGGAAGGTTAGCTTAAAGAAGCTAACAAAGTAGTCAGGAAAGCTAAGATACAAAAAGAAGAAATAGCCAATTCACTAAAAAGGGAGGATAAGACATATTTCAGATATGTTAGTGAGAGGATGAAGGAGGAAAGTGGTATTGTCAGACTCAAGGATGAAGGGGAGGAATATGTAGAAGTTGATGAGGATAAAGTGGAATTACTTAACAAATATTTCTGTTCTGTGTTCACAGATGAAGAACCAGGAGCAGGACCTCAGAATATACCCACAAGGAGGAACAGAAGTGACAGGGATCTTGAACGATTTTCAGAAGACTGTATTCATGAAGAACTAGCCAAACTAGGGCAAGGCAATGGGACCAGATGGCATACATCCCAGAATCTTGAAGGAACTTGAAGATGTTCTAGAGGCTCCACTGACTGACTTTTTCAATGTTTCTTTAGAGTCAGGAGTGGTCCCAGAGGACTGGGTGAAGGGCACATGTGGTCTCAATACACAAAAGTAGATGTAAGCATGAGGTTAGCAACTACAGGCCAGTTAGTCTAACCTCTGTGGTGAGTAAATTATTGGAAATGCTGCTAAAACAGAGAATAGTGAGGTTTCTGGAATCCAATGGATTGCAGGATCCAAGGCAGCATGGGTTTATCAGAGACAGGTCTTGTGAAACAAATCTGATTTATTTCTTTGACTGGGTGAGCAGGGAGCTGAATCAAGGGAGAGCCCTAGATGTGGTGTACTTAGATTTCAGTAAAGCCTTTGACACCGTTCCACATTTATATTCAAACTGAGCACCCTAGGGATGGACCCCAAAGTGATTGACTGGGTTAGAAATTGGTTGAGTGGGAGGCAACAAAGGGTACAGGTAAATGGAGGAGAAGGAGGTTAGCAGTGGTGTACAACTGGGATCTTTCCTTGGTCCGATTCTTTTTAACATCTTTGTTAGTGATATTGAGGAAGGGTTGTCAGGTAAGGTTTGCCCCTATGTAGAAGATACCAATAGATGATATGAATCTGCAATAGAGTAGACGCCATGGAAGGAGTAAATAACATGAGGAGGGATCTAGTTAAGTTTGAAGAATATTCAAGAATTTGGCAGCTGAGGTTTAATGCTAAAAAACGCAGGGTCATGCATTTGGACTGCAAAATCCAAGGGAGCGGTACAGTATAGGGGCTGAAGTACTTCTGACCATGGAAGAAGAGCGGGACCTGGGCATGATTGTTTTTTGATGATCTTAAAGTGGCTAAACAGGTAGAAAAGATGATGGTGAAAGCCAGAGGGATGCTTAGGTGCATAGGCAGAGGAATGACCAGCAGAAAAAAAGAGGTGATAGCGCCTGTGTACGGGTCTCTGGTGTGACCACATTTGGAGTATTGTGTGCAGTTCTGGAGACCACACCTTCAAAAGGATACAAGCAGGATGGAGTCGTTGCAGAGAGTGGCTACTAAGAGGGTTAGAGGTCTTTATTCTAAAGCATATGGGGGACATTCTTAAGGATCATAATATGTATATGTTAGAGGAAAGGCAGGATAGAGGATATATGATATATAAGCTTCAGTGACATCATCGCTGGTACTAAGATTGGTGCAGCTAGGGACAACTTCCAGTTTTTTATGTCTTCAGCAGATGGTGGTCGTTTGACTGGTGCAGTGAAACTTGTGGGCTCTTCGCAGCTGTCCTGAGGGGCACTTTCCAGTAAAGCCCTGTTGGCGGAGGTCTCGGGGCATATTTCTGAATATCCCTTTGGAGTTTCCTGCCTGCCTTAGGGGGTCTTGCTCCTAGTCAGGAGAACCAGTACAGCAGAGGGTGTTCTGACCGTGGGCTACACTTGCGCACTGGATCAAAGAGGTTATCA
The DNA here is from genome assembly GCA_033557465.1 of Ichthyophis bannanicus. Taxonomy (NCBI): domain Eukaryota; kingdom Metazoa; phylum Chordata; class Amphibia; order Gymnophiona; family Ichthyophiidae; genus Ichthyophis; species Ichthyophis bannanicus. The sequence goes on along the minus strand of CM066051.1, from coordinate 36,350,260 downwards.
CTTTGGCGCATCTCTTATGTGGCAAGCCTGTTTCTGGGTAGAGTACTGTAGGGTATCTTCCCAAGATATCTGTCGGGCAGTGACATGGTCTTCCTTGTCTACCTTTGGGAGACGTTATCGGCTGAATCTTCAAGTCCGAGCGGAGGCCCGCTTTGGCTCTCGTGTGCTCGTGGCTGTAGTTTCTTCTCATCAGCTTTGGTACTTTCCACTTGTCTGGCCTGGTTTAGCAGGATGCTGTGGAAGGTGAAATTTTACTTACCATTAATTTCCTTTCCTGTAGTCCTGCTTGACCAGTCCAGGACCCACCCGGTCTGTATTCTGTTGTACATATCTGAAGATACTCAGCAGCTGTTTAGTTCATGTTGCAGACTGTCCTGCTAGTTTCACACTGCGCTGGTTGGTCAAAAAAAAGAGATCTTTAAGGAAACAGAAAAGGGGCGATGTGAGTTTGGGCGTTGTTTCTTAAGACTTCTTTATCTGCTTTGCTAGGGAATTAAACTGGATGGTGTCCCTAACTGCACCAGTATAAGTACCGGTGATGACGTCACTGATGTTCCGGTCTTTTCTCTGTCTCCATCATCTGCTGACAGGGGAGCATAACCCACTTGTCTGGACTGGTCTTGCAGGACTACAGAAAAGGAAATTAACGGTAAGTAAAATTTCACCTTATCTCAAGGATTCTAGGTGATTTCCAATTATTATTTTACTATATTTTATTTATTAGAAACCTCTGGGCCGACCCTACTGGTAGTTCATTTAGCAAAGTTGCTGGACAAGAGTCAGGCTTACAGGATCCCTTGGCAAATTTCTTCAAGGATTTATGCACGGCATACAGAGATGTGGAATGCAATGTCTCCGATGCATGATCTGCCCTAACCTCGTCATTGCTTGTGAGCACAAAATCCATCTGACACATATAAAAGTAAGAGGAGTCATCTGCAGAACTCACCCCAAGCAGATCTGCAGAATCCTCATTAACTTTAAATTTAATTCTAGTCCCCGACAGATATCTAGGAAAGATACCCTACAGTACTCCACCCAGAAACAGGCTTGCCACATAAGAGATGTGCCAAAGTGATAACCTCAATGATCTAGCGCACAAGTGTAGCCCACGGTCAGGACACCCACTGCTGCCCTGGTCCTCCTGACTAGGAACAAGAACCCTTAAAGCAGGCAGGAAATACCAAAGAGATATTCAGAAATACGCCCTGGAGATCTCCGCCAACAGGGCTTCACTGGAAAGGCCCCTCAGGATGGCTATGGCTTAATTTTAGCAAGCAATGAAAAAGGTGGCCATGTTCCGGACTACCGCATAACAGATGCCATGCTGCTTGACCCAAGCATAAGCAATGCATTTCCCCCAGTCCACTTTAATAATGGTTTATGGACTTTTCCTCCAGGAACCTTTCCAAACCTGTTTTTTTTAAACCCACTTCCACTAACAGCTTTTACTACATCTTCCGGCAACAAATTCCAGAATTTAATATGCATTGAGTGAAAAAATGCTTTCTCTGATTAGTCTTAAATGTACTTATAGTAATAGTTTCATTGTGTGTCTCTTTGTCTTTGTGAACAATAGTTTCCCCTGTTATCCAAGTTAATTGCTCCTGTTCTTTGTAATGACCTGACTCTTGTTTATTGTCGGATACTGTTTGTTCTATGTAAACCGCGCTGATCGCAAATAGTGCGGTATAGAAGAAATGTAAATAAATAAAAATAAATAAATAAACAATTGATTCACGTGTATCTAAAAATAATGAGTGGATATGCCAACACGTGGTGTGTGATAACAGGTAGGATCTAGAAGTAGGTCCTGCTTTAACTATAATTATCATAAATACTAAACTTTAAACCATCCCTCAATTAGCCCAACATCAAAAACCTTTGTGTATAAAACAGCTAAATTTCTCCTTTGCCTTCCTTTACATGGTCAGTGCTTCAATTTCGATCCAAGAGGACAAAGATGATCTTTAACCTTTTATTCCAAATATAGTTTATTGATTACTTGAAATACTGCCTTTCATGATTTGTCAAAGCGGTTCACAAGAAAATATTAAAAATCAAAAATGAAATACTATAAATTAGTAAAAGATAGGTGAAGTGAATTAAATTGGGAATATAAATGAGAGTTAAGTAGGGGGATTAGGTAGTGGTATGGAGAGAAAGGCATCTCCTATGGTGCAATGCCCAGTTCCCCCGTCAATAATCCATTAAAGGCACATTTCCAAAAAACAAGTTTTCAGAGCTTGCTTGAACTTTGTAAAGGAGGATTTTATTCAAAGGCAAGGGATAAGGGAGTTCCACAAGCTGCGAGCCAGAAAAAAAAGAATTCCTTGATGCAGGTGAACTCAAGGCAAAGTCATGCTTTTTGGTACCCCAGCCTATCTTTTGTCTTATCTCATTCCTTATGCTTCCCTCTCGGATCCTGCGGCCTATCCACGCCAATCAATTGTATTTCCGTTCCCCATCAGAGGTATATCTGGAAAACGTCCGTCACTTGGAATTTTTCTTTCTGCATCCCAGCCTCTGGAATTCGTTCCCTGATGGTATCTGTTTAGACTCCTCATACCCCAAATTTAAGGTCGCTTTAAAAACCTATCTCTTTCGACAGACTTACGCTCTCCCACCAGACCAACTAGAATCTCCATCTCCCCCTTCCTTTGTGTTTTAATCCGTCTTCTTTCTTTCCTATTCATTGAAGGAGTTCTCTTTCTACTTCTATGTTGTTTATTGATTTTGTTGTACACCACTTTGATGTTTGAGAAGCGGTATAAGTTTTTAATAAACCATAAAAAGACATGCCGGGAGAATGGGTTGGGAGGCAAGCAATCAAGAAAGAAGCCAGGTATTGACAAAAAACAAAACAAAATGCTTTGTGTACTCAAGATGGGTCTGTTTGGCCCCTCTAACCAGAAGAATGTTCTGTTGCTCCTGGTTGATGGACTTTACCTACAGGAACTTTTCCAACCTTCTTTTAAATTCAGTTACACTAAAGGCTTTTACTACATCTCTGGCAATGAATTTCAGAGTACGATTACACGCTGTCTGTGTTTTTTCGCTGCTGTTCATTTTTATTATATTTCTTTTCTTTCTTCTTTTTCTCTTTAAAAAGTGTCAATGAAATGTATTGGTCATTCCTGTCCACAGTGTGGAAGAAACTTCTAGAATGCAGACCTGCATCATGTCTGCCCCCTCTGCCTGGGCATTTGTCATGACCCAGATATCTGTGTCTTCTGTGCCACCATGTCTCTTAATTTTCCTAGGGAATGCCATCTTTGATGCCACAGATACTGAGGCAAATTCAGGGAGGTACTCACAGATTGCCATCATCAAGAAAGAAGTATTTCTGCACAGAGTTCAGCTGACTCAGCTCTTCATTTGATTTTCCTCTTCCTGGACTCTCCAGCTGCTTCCCTGTGTCGTGGTCCATGAGGTCCAGCTGCACAGGAGCAAAACGTAGTGCCATTTCAACAGTAGCTGAGCTGCTTTGAGGTCCACAGGTAAGGAAAGCTTTCATCGTTTCAATGCTTGCTGCGTGCTGAGGTCAAGAAGTCCCAGACTTGGTTCCTCAGCAGCATAGATTAAATAACAGAGCATCAGCACTGAGGCTTTAGAATGACTTCACGGTGCTAATAGCCAGCTCGAATTCTCATCGAAGCATGGAAAATGTCAGTAGATAAATTCCATGCAGCATGAGTCTTTCATAGGATTATCCATAGTAGCCTTGACTGCCAATAGAGAATCCAAGAGTTGGGTCTAGTAGAAAACTGATGGAGTCTGTTTAGAAGGCCGTGTATTGCTATTATGCTATAGAAAATTCAAGAAGGAAGAATGCATGCAAGAATGAATGAATCTTAGGGGCTTGTTTACAAAGCTGCGGTAGCGGTTCGCGATTGTTATCGGAACCGCAGCCCCATTGATTTCAATGGGGCCGCGGCTCCGATAACGACCGCGAACTGCTACCGCGGCTTTGTAAACAAGCCCCTTAGTCTTGGCAGGAAAATTGTGGAGCTGCACAGTCATAGCTCTGGGTTGCTTGTTAGCGCTTGAGGCGGGCACTGCTGTGCAGTGTAGCCTATGAATTTTTATCCACACCCTGTTATGTAATGAAAAAAATTCAATTATGTCACTTCTTTCTTCATCCACAAGCACCGGTTACCAATTCCATTTAGAGCACAATTCAAAATCTAAGCTTGTGTCAGAGGCAATGAAGGGGGAAGTAATTGGCTCATAGCTACAAGAAGTGCCAATGGGATTTACAGCATGGTCTCCTTAAGAGATGCCATGCTGACCTAAGGTTCATTGAGCCCAGTATCCTATTTCCAACAGTGGCCAATCCAGATCACAAGTGCCTGTGAGGTTCTCAGAAGGTAGACAATCTGGATTTAGCTCACACCCTTCTCAGAACTTCAAGGTGAGTTACATTCATGTGCAGTAGATATATATCCTGTCCCCAGAGGGCTTACAAATTAAGCTTATGCCTGAAGCAATGGATGGTTATGATTTGCCCAGGATCACAAACAGTAGTAGGAAGAGTTCAGCCTATTCAGGCTACTCCTCCACCTTTCATCTGACCCAGTCTGGCATAGCTTATGTTCTTTTGTTCTTAGAGGTTGTTTTAATTTGGGGAGGATATGGGCTGTTTCCAGTACTTAGAGGCAATCCCCTTGGTAGACTAGCATAAATGTTTTTCAGGAAACAAAATGCATTGTACAATCTCTATGGATAGAAATTCCATTTAAAAAGGGGAAGGCAATAGCAGTGGGGGTGTACTACCGTCCACCTGGCCAGAATGAATAGATTTATTTATTTATTATTTTATTTACATTCTCTTATATACCGTGCTATTCTGCATCAGTGCGGTTTACATTGAACAAACTGAAATTACATTGAACAGGGCATTATAACTTGGAAATAACTATTTTACAGGGAACATGATGGATTATGAAATGCTAAAAGATATCAAGGAAGATAAAAAAAATTACAACACACTAATAATGGGTGATTTCAATTACCCCAGCATCAACTGTGTCAGTGTCATGGCGGGACATGCTAGGGAGATAAAGTTTCTAGATGAAATAAATGACTGCTTCTTGGAGCAGCTGGTTAATGAAGAGAGGAAGCTACTTTGTGCTAAGTTCTTAGTGGAACACAGGATCTAGTGCAAGAAATAACCATGTTAGGACCACTTGTCAATAGTGATCATAGCTTAATCACATTTGATTTAATAAATGGAGGAAAGAGGCAAGGAAATCAACAGTACTAGCTTTTAACTTTCAAAAGGGAGACTATATGATAAAATTAGGAAAATTGTTAAGAAAAAACTAAAAGCAGCAACTGCAAAGGTTAAAGGTTTATATCAAGCATGAGCGTTGTTTAAAAATACTATCTTGGAAGCCCAGACCATATGTATTCCATGCTTTGAGAGGTAGAAGGAAGGCAAAAAAACTTCCAGCATGGTTTAAAGATGAGGTCAGAGAGGCTATTGTAGCCAAAAAAGCATTTTTCAGGAAATAGAAAAAGGAGCCAAATGACAAAAACGAAAAACAACATAAGCACTGGCAAGTCAGATGCAAGGCATTGATAAGGCAGGCAAAGAGAGAATTTGAAAAATAAGAAGCTTTCTGTGGAAGTAAAAACACACAATAAAAACTTTTTCAAGTACATTAATAACAAAAAATCTGTGAGTCAGTTGAACCATTAGATGACAGAGGGGTAAAAAGAGGCATAAAGGGAGGACAAGGCCATAGCAGAGAGACTGAATGAATTCTTTGCTTCGGTCTTTACTGTAGAAGATATAGGGAAGTTACACATACCTGAAATGGTATCTAAAGGTAATGTATCAGCAGAATTGAAACAAATTTCAATAAACTTGGAAGATGTATTACAACTATTTGATAAACTAAAGAGTAGAAAATCACCTGGACCAGATGGTGTACATTTAAGGGTGTTAAAATAACTGAAATATAAGAATGCAGACCTACTGTTAATAATAATCTGTAAGTTATCACTGAAATCATCTGTAGTATCTGAAGATTGGAGAATGGACAGTGTAATGCCATTTTTAAAAAAGGGTTCCAAGGGTGATCCGGGAAACTACAGACTAGTGAGGCTGACATCAGTACCAGGCAAAATGGTAGAAACATTATAATGAATAAAGTTATTGAACATATAGATAGTAATGGCATAATGGGAGAAAGCCAACATTTATTTAGCCAAGGAAGATCTTCCCTTACTAATCTGATGTATTTTTTGAAGGTGTCAATAAACAGATAGATAAAGGTGAGCTGGTTGATGTAGTGTATCTGGATTTTCAGAAAGCCTTTGACAAGATTCCTCATGAAAGACTCTTGGCAAAATTAAAAAGTCATGGAATAAGAGGCAGTATACTATTGTGGATCAGGAACTAGTTAAAAGTTATAAAGCAGAGGATAGGGCTAACTGGCCAATTTTCGCAATGCAAAAAGGTGAATAGTAAAGTACCCCAGGGTTCTGTGCTAGGTCTGCTGCTTTTTAACATATTCATAAATGACCAGGAAATGGGAATAACGAGTGAGGTAATCAAATTTGCAGATGACACAAAATTATTCAAAGTTGCTTCCAAAAAGATGGTGAAAAATTACAAGAGGACCTTGATAAATTGGAGGATTGTACGTTCAAATGGCAGATGAAATTTAGTGTGGACAAGTGCAAAGTTATGCACCTAGGAAAGAACAATCCAAACTATGGTTACATGATACAAGGTTCCACATTAGGAACCACCACTCATGAAAAAGATTTAGGCATCATCATGGATAACACGTAGAAACCCTCCAGCCATTGTGCAGCAGCGGCCAAGAAGGTAAATAGAATGCTAGGTATCATAAGGAAAGGAATGGAGAATAAAACAAAGGATATTATAATGTCTCTGTTTTGTTCCATGGTGAGACCGCACCTTGAATATTGTGTCCAGTTCTGGTCACTGTATCTTAGAAAGCATATAGTGGAATTAGAAAAGATACAAAGAGCTACCAAAATAGTAAAGGGGATGGAAGGATACCTCTATGAGGAGAGACTTAAAAGGTTATGACTCTTCAACCTGGAAAAGCGATGGCTGAGGGGAGATATGACAAAAGTCTATAAATTAATGATGGAGTGGAACGGGTAAACGTAGATCGATTGTATATGCCAGTCGTTCTCATTCGAGTCCTCTGGGACCCTCAGGCCAGTCAGATTTTCAGGATATCCACAAAGAATTTCTGGGGAAACTGCTAGGTACTTGTGTCCTAGATTGGCCACTGTTGTAAACAGAATCCTGGGCTTGATGTACCTTGGTCTGACCCAGTATGGCATATCTTATGTTCTTAACTAGTTGCAGAGAGCCCGAGTTAACATTAGCCTGGCTTAGTAGACATACCCCCAAGAGTTACAATCAAAAGTGGTTATGTCGTACACGGTAGTCAGGGGAGTAAAAAGACCTCAGTAATGCTGGAGCCTTGTGTTTCTGACTTATCTCAAATCTGCCAACTCATCGGTTCTCCAGTTTAACATCAAGGGTCTTCAAAAAAAACCCCATTATCCAGTCCCATCAAGCAGCAACAGAATCCTATTCAATTCTTCATTTACAGAAATTTGTACCATTAAACAGCTTTGCACTTTGCATCATACAGTATAATCTACTTTGCATCATATGAAAAACATTCTGCTTATCTTAACACTGTTGACTCCTCTCTTCCGCCCCGGCCAGATGTTTTCATAACTCTCCAATGCAATCTAAATGTGTGGAATATCTGTTGGGTAATTTCCAAAGAGAAAGGATGGGCATAGATGGAGAGAATGTGCATTAGGCTAGATATGCCGAGCTTAGTTGCAAAGATAGCAGATAAATCTTTTGCAAATCTATCCCTTAATGCATTAGCAGAATGATTATGTGATAGTCAAATTTTGCAATTACCTAACCCTTCAAAGCTAACAGTGAACATAGGAGCGTTATGAAAATGTCTACATAATTTTGGAAGTGCACTGGTAAAATTCTCAAAAGAATGTCGATGTGCATGGACCAGAAGAGGGACCACGGTGTGATTGTTTCTGATGATCTCAAGATGGCAAAACAGTGTGACAAGGTGGTGGCAAAAGCCAGAAGGATGCTGGGTTGCATATAGAGAGGAATTACCAGCAGAAAGGAAGAGGTACTAATGCCACTGTACAAGTCGCTGGTGAGGCCTCACTTGGAATAATGTGTTCAGTTTTCAAGACCGTATCTCTCAAAGGATATAAAAAGGCTGGAAGCAGTACAGAGGAAGGCAACCAAAATGATTTGGAGCCTGTGTCAGAAGACTTATGAGAAGAGACTTGAAGATCTGAATATGTGCACTCTGGAGGAGAGGAGGGACAGGGGAGATATGATTCAGACCTTTAAGTACTTAGAGCATTAATGGACAAACAAACCTCTTCCAAAGACGGGGAAGCTGTAAAGCTAGAGGGCATAACATGAAGCTGCAAGGGGGTAAACTGAAAGGCAATGTCAGGAAATACTTTTTCACTGAAAGGGTGGTGGATGTTTGGAATGCCCTCCCGATGGAAGTGGTGGGGGCAAACACAGTGATAGAATTCAAAATGGCATGGGACAGATACAGTGGATCCCTTTATAGCAACAGGATAAAATCAAAATAAGCATAACTATCTCTTATATCTGAACAAATAGGGACCTACATGGGGCAGTGGGTACACCCCTATACAAAGGCATGGGGAGAGGTGACCTGCACGGAGCGGCAGGTGCACCTACTCTTGCCATCTTACTGGGCAGACTAGATGGACCATACTGGTCTTTATCTGCCGTCATTTACTATGTTACTATATTTCGCTCTGAAACTTTCATGTCTAGTTAATTAAAACTTTTCAGCTGATGCAAAAAAATTACAATATACACAGCAGTAGTACCTCGCATGAAGAGAAGTTCAAAGGATACCAGCCACTTTCTAACCTCTTCAGTCAAAAAAAGACGTGTGCTATGCTTGATAGCATAGAAATTTTAACTCAGCCACCAAAATGTCAGAGTGCCGTTTCTGGCCCCGCCATACTATTACATTGTCTCAAAGAGACATTTAAGAATAACACGTTCAGAGTAAAAAATCTTCATGGGAAAACATTGGTCCCTAAACAATCACTCACATTAATTGCTTTTGAATAAACACAAACTAACGTTTATATCTCTTGGCGGCAGGTATTTTCATGTCAATCATTAAGGGAGGGTGATGCGTGCAACCAGCAACTTTCTCCATACAGGCTCCCAAAAGGAAATAAAGTTTGTGCACTTGAAATCTTGATTCTAAAATGGGATCAAAGTTACGATTCCGATAACGCTGAGATGATAAAGAGATTTGTGTTGTTTAAGGATCTCCAACAAAGGAATAGAAACCTAACTCTGACTAGCAGGAAAAATGTTGAAGGCTGAATATTGTTATCCCTAAGGTGTGCAATAAACTAAAAAGAAGCTTTCAGAATACAAAATCATGATCAGTAACTTGCCCCTCTCACCTCTCCCGCCATGTCCTCTACACTCACAGTAATAACCATCACCCTGCCTCTTATAAAATATCGCATGTGCTTTGGCATATACTATGCTGGTAGGGTTGCCAGGGGTCACAGTCTGAGCGCCCATAGATAATAAAATACTTAATCTATGCAAGTATGTATGCAAAGTAGGCCTGATTCTGTCCCGCATGTACATCCCTTTTGTACGTCCGGTCTGAGCCGAACGTACAAAGGGGATTATGATTTTGATCCCACGGGGCACGTCTAGCCCTACAGGATCAGAATCGTGATCAAGCCTGTATGTGCAGGCTGAGAATGTGATTCAATCCCGGCCCTGCACATACAGGCACTGCCCGGATAGCTCAGTCAGGCTTTTAAATGGAGCCGTGGTGCCATGGCGTCATATTGCCATGGCACCGCAGCTCCATTTAAAAGCCGCAATGCCGGCTGACACAGAAAAAGGTTTATTCCCCACAGCCCAACCCCCGATCTGGCCTCCTAAGGCCAGGGTCAGGCTACGAGGAATAAACCCTGGCCCCCCCCCCAGCCCCTCCCACGCCCTGAGGTGGAAAAAAAAGTCCAGGGAAGTTATTCCACCTCTTATTTATTTATTTATTTATTTAACTGTATTTATATCCTGCTTTTCACCGGGTCAAAGCGGTTTAACAAAATAAAGGGGGGAAGGCTGTCACCGGGGAGGCCAACATTAATGATCTGAACAGACATTAAGGACTTAAACAATGGACATCAGTCTCTTAGTAGGTAGATCTGTGGGTATGTTAAAGGGTCTGGAGAGGGAGTCATTGATGGATGTTTGTGTCTGGTCTGAGGTATTCCTGGAATAGGATGGTTTTTAGTTGTTTTCTGAATGTTGAAGGATCTCTGTTGTTTCTGATTTGACTTGGTAGGGAGTTCCAGAGGGATGGTGCGTATAGTTCGAAGGCTCTGTTGCAGGTCTGTTGATTGTATTTAGTCCGTTTGTGGGGGATGGTGAGGGAGTTGCTGGTGGTTTGTCTGGTTGTTCTGTTGTGGGTGGGTTGGGGCAGTAAAGTTTGGAGCTGGGAGGTCTGCGTTTGATAGAGGGCTTTGTGGATAAGTAGGGCTGATTTGTATTTGATTCTTGCTTCAAGGGGGAGTATGTGCAGTTCTCTCAGGACTGGGGTGATGTGATCTTGTTTTTTTCCTTTCTGGATAATTCTTGCTGTGGTATTTAAGGCAGTTCATAGTGGGTTGGTGTGGGTGGCAGGTAGTCCGTGATAGATAATGTTGCAGTAGTCCAGGTGGGGGGAGCATCATAGCTTGCATGACTGTCCTTAAGTCCTGTGGATCAAGGAGAGTCTGAGGCGTTGTACTGTTTTTGCTTTGTGGAATATTATTCCGGTAGTCTTTTTGATCTGTTGCTTGAGTTTGAGCGCTTGGTCTATGATGATTCCTTAGTATTTTATGTGTGGTTGTATTTGTATTTGTGTGGTTCCTAAGTTGAGGTGTGGTGGTGGTGTGAAGTTTGGATCCTTGGTTACTATGAGGGCTTCTGTTCTTTTTAGGTTGATGGATAGGTTGTTCTTTTGTAGCCAGCTGGAGACTTTTATGAAGCAGTCTGTTAGTTAATTGTTTGTTGGGTTGGTGGTTGTGATCGGTCCATAGAGCATTATGTCATCTGCATAGATGTGGTAGTTGATGTTATGGGCCTGTATGATTGAGTAGAGTGGTTGCAGGTAGATGTTGAAGACCATGGCGGATAGTGTGGATCCTTGGGGTACTCCTTGGTGTTGCTGAAAGGGGGGGGGGGAGGTTGCTATGCTTGTGCGGATCAGTTGTTGTCTATTGGTCAGGTAGGAGTGGAACCACTGAAGTACGACATTGTTGATGCCAATTTCTTGCAGTCTGTGTAGGAGGATGTTGTGGGAGATGGTGTCAAAGGCTGCGGATATGTCCAGGAAGATCATAGCATAACCAGAGTGCTTGGTCTGTGTGCCCTTGATGAGGGTGTTCATTAGTGATGTCATGAGGGTCTCGACTCCGTGGAATGGACGGAAACCATGTTGTTGCGGGTCCAGTATATTGTTGGTATCCAGGTGGTCTTAAAGTTGTTGTTGAACTATCTTCTCAATGATTTTGGCGGTGAATGGAAGACTTGCTATAGGCCTGAAGGAGGAAGCGGGGTCAAGGGGGTCCAAGTTGTGTTTTTTTTAGGGTTGGGAGGATGATAGAGGTTTTGAGGCATGTGTCCTTGTCTGAGGGATTCATTAACAATGTAGGTTAGGGGCGTGCTTATGTCCTCCTTGGATTTCTTTATCCATTCTGCAGGGCATGGATCTAGTGGGGAGGTGGTAGTGTTTAGGCAGGAGATGGTGGATTCTATTTTTTCTTTGGTGATTGTTTCGAATGTGCTCCAGTCTATGTCTTTGGAAGTAGGGCGGGTTGTTGTCTCTGCATTCGGTTGCGGAATTTGAGGTTGTTGAAGCTGCTTGTATTGGCGTGCTAGTAGTTCTGGTGGGATGTTTGGTAGCTGGTTGGAGTGGTTGGGTGCTTTTGTTAGCTTCTTGACAATTTTGAAGAGCTCACGTGGTTTGTTTATTGAGGTGTTTATGATCTTCGCGTGGTAGGTCCTTTTTGCTTTATCGGTTTCTGTGTGGTAAGTGTCTAGTTCACTCATGTACTTTACTTTATCTTCCTCTTTTTTTGTCTTTCTCCATTTTCTCTCTGCTCTTCTGAGTTGGGTCTTTAGTCTCCATAGATTGGGGGTGAACCATCGGGCTTTTGTTGAGGTATGTCTGGTTTTGGTGCAGTTTGCCGTTGCACAAGATGTAGAGGAGATCGTAGTATTCCAGTTGTGGATTAGGTCATCGATGTTGGTGGAGCTTGTTTGGAGTTTAGGTAGTATTTGTGCCAGGAAATCCTCTTTGATGAATGGTTTAAATCTTCTTGAATGTTGGAATAAGTTCCCCGGACATTTTGCCGGCCCTGGACATATAGGGCCAACATTAGAATTGGCTCTGAACGTCCAGGGCTGGAGACCGTCCACTGCCCACCCACTCTCCACCGCTGGGCCGCCTCTTCCCCACCCCCAACTAACTTCCCCGCACAACTGGCGGGGAAGTTCGTCGGGGACTGAAGCTGGCATGTCCATCCCTGCTATTTGTAGCTCAGAATAACCCCCTGTATGTGCTCACTAGCAGGTGTTAGTGACTGCACCTACATCCAATGTGTCACTTTCAGTAGCATTTTATAAAGACAACTAGATGCCTGCTTATCTTTAGAATGCAGCACCTACGCAGGTGCCTACCCATCATGCCCTGTTAGAAATACCTAGCACAGAAATTTGTACTGAGGAGCAGAGGCGAAATGGGAACCGAACCCTGCATTTACAGGTTAATTTTATAGACCACGCCTATCCTGAGCATCTTTTATAAAGAAAAATGAGCGACTACTTTTCTTTATAAGATGGGGGTGTAAGTGGTGTAAAAGTCTAGGTGCTCTAGGGTAGGTGCAAATGCAGGTGCCTAGATTTTTCAAGTACATCCTTAATTTGCAAGCCTGGAGTTCATGGGAGCATGGCTACTTGAAAGAACATTGCATTCTGTCTCCATGCCATCCCCAGCAACAACTGATGTGGTGAATGGAAGATTTAACTTAGGAACTGAACCCAATTCTCTTGCATGCCACCAAGTAGTCCCATGGAGGTGTCCTTCTGCCTCTTGAGACAAATGAACATCATAAGGGACCAGGCTTAATAGCAACTTGGGAGAGTATCCTGGTTCCTTAAAGCTATGGCTAATTCCAAAGGCAGCCCAAGATCTCATCAAGACTGAATAAGGAACAAACATGCAAATGTAATTCTGTCCCCAGAAATGGACCCTCTATCCAATAAAGAAAGAACATTTTGGAGTACTGCTCCTTAGACCCTTGCTACAATAAAGGTAATAGAGGCCAGATTTGCCTATCAGTCTCTAGGCAGGAGAAGTCCCTTCTCCAATGTGGTCCAAGCGTGCAAGAGCCTATGTCTTCTTCCTTCTAGAAAGGAGTCTGCAGAGTAGAAGAGGCTACCACAGGGAGTAACCACACAATATTGTAGTGCTGCATCCTATGTGACCTACTCGGCCACCTATCAAGGCCGCAATCATCCCACAAACTGGCTAGTCTTGGTCCAGTAACAAGCTAAACACATGGATCCCATTTCTATAACATCCACATCCTGCCGGCAAGAAAATCTAAAGTGGAAATGGGCACGTAATATACTTGATTCCGAAACCATGGATATAGATGCGCCCACGGTTCCAGAGTCAGGGAGATATACATTCCAGGCATGGCATGAATAACACATCTAGGGGAACATGGACCCTTGCTGCTATTATGGGATATGGGTAAATGCAGCAAATGGTCCTGAAGTCCCTGTGCTCGCCATATTCTCAAAAGATAGACGTTTGTACTGTTTTCCGTCTCAATGCGCCATGCCTCCACTGGCAAAACGTCCATCTCCGAAGCTGATGCTCACACTGACAGTGTTGTGCTCATGCAAACAACACATCAACCTGTTTTGGACAGCTCGCATATTTTCTCTCTGTTCTGGATGATTTATTAGATTTGTTACACTCAAACAGCTATGAAATACCGGCAATAATGAAAAATATTAAAACCTTGCAGAAAATAGAAGTTTCACATAGTGTATGTTTTTCATACACTGGTCCAATATAGTATATTGTCTGTCTTCAGATAAGATAGGATTCAGTTCCAATATTCATTGACATAAACATACTGTATGATACTATTGAAACTGCAGTTTTCATTTAAAACACTTTATTATGATATAATATAGTTTGTCAACAGTCCATTCTGACGGCGGACTATGATACACGTGAAAACACTTCTGATGCAGTGCGTCGATATTGCACCATTGATACACCTAGAACAGAATGCTTGAGAGCAATTAGTTTCGACAACATATTTAGCCCAGCGTATAAAAAACATACAAGGCCGATATACGCACCATTAACTTTGACACTAAGTAACTTACAATTATCTAAACCTATTTTGTAAAGTCTACAAATACTTTTATTTGCAAAATAGTAGCTATTACAGCATTATAAGCTACTTACTGTTTTTTGTGATCTATTTACGTTGAGCTGCCAGTACCGTCAAAATCAGCAAACTTCGAATACCTATTAAACTAACTAGATCTCAGATAAAAAAATCTGTATATATCGCTTTTTGACATAACGAATAGCTAAACATAGTTCCATTGAATTTATAACCATTAAATTAGTAAACAGTTGAGTAGTAAGTATGGAAACCTTATGTATGTAAAACATACTCTGGTCCAAAACGGGTTAATACTGATGAAACAGATAAGGTCATGCAACCCAGGCTATACATACTTCTTCTCTTACATGCCTATAACACAACATACATGGCATCTGATGAACACCTTAGTTATTCTTTCAGTGGTCATCACTGAAAACAGTATTTGCAATGCTAAGAATGGGCCAAGAAAAACTGAAATAGGTCTGTACAGTTACATGTCCAAACATATCCCTGTCATTCATAGGAAGCCATCAGGGTGAGAACATGCAACAGTGCAATCATCAGAAATACGTGCCCCAAAGCACCATCCTCTGTCCTGACAGTGTTAGCGACCTCTGATGGTACATTTGAATATGTATTAGTGCAGGGTGCACTTCAGCTTGCCCCCAATCCGAGGGTCCCTCACCATTGACAAGGACATGCCCTGCTATGTTGCTGCAGAACAGCTATGCAGCAGTTACTGCCTATTCACACTGGCACCTAGTGATACTGCGGTCAGCAAAACTATGCCCTGCACCAATAATCAACTGCTGGTAATATATAATAGCAGGGCATCTCAGAACCACACTTCTCAGCCAAACACACAGCTGCTCCATCGTAACTCACACACCATCCCTACATCTACATTCCCATTTCTCCTAACACGGGAATTGTTAGGGAAGCCTGGAATAGCCCCTTTAGCACAAACAGCAAATGCCTGCATAGCCAGGATAAAAACTATTGTACTGCTTTATATTTCTGTGGGGATGTTTTTTATTGTTACTTCACTTACAAACATCCCTCGCCTGTTCATTCTTTTCTTTACAACTGCATTTTATGCCCTCCCAGACAGCTGACACACCAATTCAATACAAACATGTCACAGCCATTCATCACTATGAGACATGTTGAAGATCAGCGCCGAAAATCTTCTAAGTGCTGGCCTTATTCCTCGTTGCTGCTGGGATGAGATTGGCATCCGCTGGATACACTCAGGACATACATGGGCCTTTCCTGAATATGCCCTATACGTCTCCATAGCTTGCCACCCCTCTATTACACCCCTTCCTGCCCACATTCTGAGATCCTCATTTTAGTGCCGTGTACGTGCAGGGCCGTGTGCTTTCAGAATAAGGTTCTGGACGTTTTTGTGAGAAAAACATCTATCCCATACGTCCAGGTGACTTATTTGCATTTCAGAATGACCCCCATGGGAAAGGAGAACACAGCTTAAAGGAAGCCCGTGAGAAAAGTCCAGTAATAGAAAAGTTGGTGATACCAAGGAAAAGGAAATATGAATGTCCATTTGTGCGAAAAAGAATAAAAGAGGAGAAGATGCCCAGAGTTGTGAGAGGAACCTACGAATCAGGTGTGTCCTTGCGTCACACCTGAGAAGACTCAGTAGTGAGATGGAGGAAACCAGTCTCTCAGGTACATTCTTTACCTCCCAGTGAAGGAATTTGTATTTTTTCAACTGTTTTTCACACTTGCACCCTTGGGGGGGGGGGGGGGGGTGCGTCTAAATTAGGTAGCTCAGTGTTTGAAAGGAAACTATGGTCTCTTACAGAAAGAGCAATTGTATTGTTGAGCTCCCATTTCTGCTCTAGTCATTTCTATTTTTCTTAAGTGATCGTAAAGGTACCTGTAAAATCTTCGATTTTTCTGCAGCTTAATTTACCACGGGAGTCACTAACCTGTGATAACTCAGCATTGCAGGTTAATAATGCCCACCGTAAATCCAATAACACAGATTATGGCAAACTCTGCTAGCTGCGTTATTTCAGAGAAATATGGTGAACTCCTCTAGTTGGCGTTATTCTTCCAGGCCAGGAACCTTGGGCCTCAAACACACATTCTGAAGCTCCTAGCCGCCATCGTAAAAGGGTTGGTGGGATTTTATAATTGCAAGGCCCCCCTATCCAATCTTCCCTTCCCCCCAAATCCCTCCTAGAGCTCTCAACTCTCCCTTGGATTCTCTCCCAAGAAGATCCCCAAAGCACTACCCCCCCCCCTTCACCCCAAGAAGACCCCATGAACACATCCTGTAGGCCCCTCTGGCTTATCTTTATCATTAGGTAGTCCAGTAATGTTGGGGCAGGCGTGATCCCCAGTCACTCCTGCTCCTGTTAGTACCAGGTTCAAAGTGGTGCCTCTTGAACCCTAGAGTAGTCTCACGGGGTTCTTGTGTTTGATGGCTCCCTCTGCTTTCTCTTTATTGGTTAAACATTCTGTGAAGTTTTGTTCCTTAGTGTATCTCCAGTCCGGTCCTGACTTGTGGGTTGTCACCCCCAACCAGCAGCTTGAAGACTGACAGTATCAAACTTGATGACATCACCCTACTGTACATAGGGCACTGACACCACCCACCAGCTTCAGTTTTGTCAACCTCCAAGCAGCTGGAGAGGGGTGATTCCCACTAGGGGACTCACAGAAAGAGAAAGAGCAGATTTTTTGAATTTATTTAGTTTCTTTATTCTTTTTTTACTTTCTTAGTTCATTATTCTTTATTGGCAGATAGTGGGAGGTCCTGGCCCTTTAAAGCCTGTTGCTTTATTGTTGCGGCTGCCAATAAAGCGAAAAAATAAAAAAAGAGAAAGCAGGTGACCCAGGTCAGCAAAAAATCCCCTCCGGTGCTGGCAGCAGGCAATTCGGCATTTGCAGGAAAGGGGGAATTCCTTGGGCAGCAGCTCCCGATCCCTCTGTGGGTGAGGAGCTGTGAGATGCACATCAGGCCTGACCTCCTCAAAAGACTCCCGCTGCCACCGCCGCCAGTGTGAGGGCCGAGCGTGTGAGTGGGAGAGCAGCTGCTGATAAGTGTTAGAGGGCAGTTTACGTTTTGGGTGTACTGTGAGGCATCATGGGGGAGATCAAGGGTGATGAAGCAGGTATGGCCTCCGGTAAGTGCATGGCCTAACTTAGTAACTCCCGGGTTCTTTAGGGGGCTATGTAGTTCTACCTCTCTGTCCTGAGGCCCCTGAGGGGGGACTAGGAGGCAGGAGGTCCATCATTCCCACGAAGACCAATTATCTGGCATGTGAACTTCACAAGAGCTCATTTTCCACAACAGATTTCTGCAAAAGCTGTGTTCCGGAGGCTTGGTTGGCAGGATAAAGGTTGATGGAGGAGTCACACAAGACGGTAGGAACAGGATTTCAGAGGGCATAGAAAGCCCTTCTAAGGTCTCTGGAGGTCAGAACTCTCCCGTGTCTTTGGTAGGAACAACGGGGACTTTACTAGAGGAAGGCGCATCTGCCCTGCCTATTTTGGAAGTGCAGGGCAGGGTCGGAATGTCCCTGCACTCCTCTTCCTCCAAGGACCATGGAGGACACCTTGTTGTGACTTCAGACATTGAACATAGTTATAGACATCCTGCCATACCAATGTGGATTGAGTCAATACTTGATTTATTTCATAGTTCCCAAAAAGGAGGGCTCATTTAAGCATGGAAACTCTTCGATCGGTAATTGCAGCCGTCCGAGAGGGGGAATTTCTGACAGCTCTCGACCTCACGGAGGCTTTTTTGCATATCCCTGTCTTGTTGGAACATCAGTGGTTCCTCAGATTTGCGATACCCATGGGACATTTCCAGTTCTGGATGCTGCCTTTCAGGCTTGCAACTGCTCCCTGTACATTCACCAAGGTCATAGTGGTAGCAGCAGCAGCACTGCAGTAAGAAGGCATCATGGTGCATCCTTACTTGGACAATTGTCTCAGCTGGGCAAAGTCTTAGGGGGAGAGTGAGAGGACCACTCAAAGAGTTATCGATCAGTTGCAGAGTTTAAGCTGGGTCATCAACTTATAAAAGAGTCATTTACAACCGTCGCAGGATATGGTGTACTTGGGGGCCGGGTTTCGGACAGACATAGGCTGGGTGTCGTTACCAGAGGACAGGATGCACACTTTGCAGAAGCAGGTACGCCATTTCCTTCTGAACACAGCCCCAACAGCATGGTGTTATCTACAGCTATTGGACTCGATGGTTGCAGCCATCGATCTTCTGCCAGGGGCGCGGGCTCAGCAGCACTTACTTACGCAGTCACTACCTTGTGCCGAGGGGATCAGATTTTCCCTTCAGTGGTGGCTTCAGCCAGACAGGCTACTGACAGGACTGCCCTTGGAAATGCCACAGTGGATTTTGGTGACAATGGATGCCTGTTTAACAGGTTGGTGAGCCCATTGCGAGGGTCAGATTGTGCAGGACTTCTGGTCAATGGAGGAGAGCACCTGGTCCATTAATTGGTTGGAAATGAGAGCAGTGTTTCTGGCGCTAAGGCAATTCCAATCCTTCCTGCAAGGAAAGGCAGTGCAAGGTTTTTCGGACAATGCCACAATAGTGGCCTATGTCAACTGGCAAGGAGGCATGGGCCGTGCCCAGTTGGAATACGAGATATCGCCGCTGTTGGAGTGGGTGGAGGACAACCTGCAGGCCCTCTCTGCAGCACATGTAGCCAGAAAGAAAAACATGGCAGTTGATTTTCTCAACCGGGTTCACTCAATCTAGGCGAGTGGGCTCTCAATGAGGAGATGTATGGGGGACACAGCAAAAGGTGAGAGTGCATGTTGGAAGAACTCAACCTGCTGGTGCAGAACTGGCCCAGAGACAAGCTATTTTATGTGTTTCCCCCAGGGGCGCTCATAGGTCTAGTGGTGCAGAGGATCGAAGCCCATCGGGGTATGGTCATTCTTGTAGCTCTGTACTGGCCAAGGTGGCTGTGGTACGTGGACCTGGTATGGCTGGCAGTGGACAGTCTGTGGCATCTTCATTTTTATATCTTTATTGGAACGCTTAATATACCGCTCCTTTGGGGACCATCAGAGCGGTGTACAATAATAACCAAAAGGTGGCCAGAGGCCAAGAAAAAGGAAAGGAACTACAATTTTGGTCAGGAAAGCACACACAGAGTGAGGGAAAGAAGAGGAAGAGAAGAGGGCTCAAGCCAAAGAGGGTGAGAGGGAGCCAAGAGGGGGAAGGTCATAGGCAGCCCTAAAAAAGTGAGTTTTTAGGAATGACTTGAACTTAAGGTAGGACTGCTCCTGGCGGAGTGTGGAGGGATGAGAATTCCAGAGGGAAGGGGCCAGGAAAAAAAATGCTAAGTGACAAGTTTGCTGAAGGTGGGCATGGGCAGGAGAGGGAAGGGCAAGACAATTGACGTGTATGGACCAGAGGCTACAGAGTGCTGGGCGGAACTGTAGGGAGTCGGAGAGATACTGAAGAGTGTGTGTATAAAGGGCTCTGTGAGTCAGAATCAGTAGCTTGAAAATGATACGATGAGAGACAGGCAGCCAATGTAACTGAATAAGGTGAGATGTGATGTGGCTGAAACAGGACGTATGGAAGAGGCTCCAGGCAGCATTATTTTTGAGGAGATGAAGTTGCAGAGCAGACCTACTCATGCAAATTCTAGTGTGGATGCCATAGGTGGAATGATCCTTGCTTACGGTCTGGCTCTTGAGAGAGCTCAGCCGAGGAAAGGAAGCTATTCGTCTTCAATAATTGCTATGTTGTTGAAAGCTCACAAGCATTCCACTTCCTTGTCGTATGTCTGGGTGTGGCGTATTTTTGAAGGATGGTACGTGAATCAGGGGTGTTGGTTCTTTGGGGCAACGATCCCAGAGGTTTTGGCCTTTTTGCAGGCGGGGCTGGAAAAGGGTCTCACTTGCAACTCACTCTGGGTTCAGGTGGCAGCACTGACCTGTATAGGGGTAAGGTCCAGGGGGTGTCCCTGGAAGTCCACATAGATTTGGTGCAATTCCTCTGCGCGATGAAGCATGTATGGCCTCCGGTAAGACTGATTGTACCTCCATGGGACCTGAATCTGGTGTTGTCGGTCTTGATGGATGCAACCTTTGAGCCACTGGGATCGTGCTCGCTAAAAGACTTGACACTAATGACGGTGTTTCTGATGGCCATTTGCTCAGCTAGGAGGATCTCAGAGATGTAGACGTTGTCGTGCTGGGAACCATTTCTCTTTATGTCTACAGAGAAGGTAATGTCGTGGCTGGTTCCTTCTCCGTCTTTCACCTAAACTAGCTGGTCACCTTGCCCATATTTTCAGGAAAGGGGGCTGCAGGGGGGATCCCCAGCTGCATCTCCTAGATGTGCGTAGAGTGCTGAAGAGTTTTTTGAAGAAGACACGGCCATTTAGAAAATCAGACCACCTGTTTGGCCTGTTTGGGGAATCACGAAAGGGTGAACATAAGAACATCGGAAATGCCATACTAGGTCAGACCAAAGATCCATCAAGCCCAGTATTCTGTTTACAACAGTAGGCGATCTAGGGCACAAGTACCTGTCAGTTTCCCAAAAGGTAGACAGATTCCATGCTGCTTATCCCAATGGTAAGCAGTGGATTTCCCAAGTCCCCTTTAATAATACTTTATGGACTTTTCCTATAGGAACTTGTCCAAATCTCTTTTAAACCCAACTACATTAACTGCTTTTATGACATCCTGCCATAACAAATTCTGGAGTTTGACACATTGATGACCAGAAATGCACACGCAATTCGAGGTGCAATCGCACCATGAAGGATATCCATGGTTCTATTCTCCATTCCTTTCATTATGATTCCTGGCATTCTATTTGCTTTCTTGGCCGCTTCTGCACACTGGGCAGAGGGGTCTCAATGTATTATCCACTATGACGCCTATATCCTTTTCCTGGGTCGTGGTTCCTAATGTGGAACTTTGCATCATGTAACTGTAATTTGGGTTGTCCTTCCTTAAGTGCTTAACTTTGCACTTATCCACATTAAATTTCATTTGTCATTTGGACACGCAGTCTCCCAATTTCTCAAGGTCCTCTTGCAGTTTTCCATAATCCTCTTGTGTTTTAACACCTTTGAACAATTTTTTGTCATCTGCAGATTTGATCACCTCACTCATTGTTTTCATTTTCAGACCATCTGAATATGTTTAAAAAGCAGCGGACCGAGCACAGATGGCTGGAGTACTCCACTATTCACCTTTCTCCATTGTGAAAATTGGCCATTGAGCCCTACCCTCTGCTTTCTATCTTTTAGCCAGTTCCTCAAGCACAATAGTACACTGCCTCCTATCCCATGACTTTTTAATTTCACCAAGAGTCTCTCATGAGGGACCTTGTCAAAAGTTTTCTGAAAATCCAGATACACTACATCAACTTGCTTACTTTTGTCAATCTGTTTATTCACACCTTCAAAACGATATAAGAGATTGGTAAGACAAGACCTTCCTTGGCTAATGCTATGTTGGCTTTCTCCCATTAAACCATGTCTAGCTACATGTTCGGCAAGTTTATTCTTTATAATTGTTTCCACCATTTTGCCCGGTACGGATGCCAGGCTCACCAATCTGTGGTTCCTGAATCACCCCTGGAACCCTTTTCAAAAACTGGCATTACATTGGCCATTTGCCAGTCTTCAGGTACTACAGATAATATTGATCATAATTCACAGATTACTAATAGTAGGTCTGCAATCTCATATTTCCGTTCTTTCAACACCCTCAGATGTATACCATCCAGTCCAGGTGATTTGCAACTCTTTAGTTTATCAAATAGTTGTAATACATCTTTACGGTTTATCAAAATTTGTTTCAATTCTTCTGATGCATCACCTTTAAATACCATTTCAGGCATGGATAACTTTCCTATATCTTCCTCAGTAAAGACCGAAGCAAAGAATTCATTAGGTCTCTCTGCTATGGCCTTGTCCCCACTTAGTGCCCCTTTTACCCCTCTATCATCTAATGGTCCAACTGACTCTCTCACAGATTTTTTCTAGGAATGTATTTGAAAACGTTTTTACTATGGGGTATATTCTGTTCAGCGAATAGTTGGTCTGGATGTGCATTCCGGATGTCCAGACCTGCTATTTGCCTGCAGGCATGGTGGAAGCAGGGCTCCCCGCAGGTAGAGCTAAGCATGCAGGAAGCTCTGTTTGTGGGTGGGTAGGGGTGGGCCACAGGCGGGGCAAGATTGACCCTGTATTTCCGGAGTCAGCCATTTGTACGGGGGACTTATTCTACCTCAGAGGTGGAATAAGTCCCCCTAAATGCAGGACGATGGATGGCCCGGTCCCGGAAAGGCTAGTGAGGGGGCCAGGGGGTTCCCTGCAGCCTGATCCTGGCCACGGCAGGCCTGATCAGGGATCGGGATGTAGGAAAAGCAGTTTGTGGAGTTCTGCTGTGGATTGCAGCTCCTACATGCCCAAAATGGTGGTGGCAATAACCCAAAAAACGGCAACCAACGACCTATCAAGTCTTCCCACAACCCGGGCAAAATACTCATCCAATTGGGTAGGAAAACCCCAGAAATGGCGACACTGGTAGAAAGATTTGTAAGCCCTCTGTTTTAGTCATAGCACCTTAATTTATTATTTTATATACTTCTTATGCTACTAAAAATTTAAATTTAAATGTTCTGCTATTTACAATCAATTGGTAATGTCTTCTTTCTTGTTATATGTAGTAACTCTTACTCATTTTCAATAAGCATGGAAGCTTTTTTCCCTTCTCTGTTATGTTTGTTTTCTAAGATCCTTCTGTAGTAAATGACCCCAGCTTACCTAGCTACCTATTGGAGCCACATGAAGCAAATAAGAACACAAGAGCTGAAATACTAGGGCAATCCCACCACTGACAGACCCGAGCGGGTGGCAGCAACTCCCTGGTGGCCGTGCAGCCCGATGCCCCCACCCGTCAGTGGTTTGATGGCATTGGGGACTTCCCCCGATACCACAGTCCCACCCACATGGCAATTTTCTCAATGGAGAAAGGTGACTAGTGGAGTACCTCAGGGATCTGTGCTGGGTCCGCTGCTTTTTAACATATTTATAAATGACCTGAAAATGGGAATAACAAGTGAACTGATCAAATTTGCAGATAAGACACAATTATTCAAAGTTGCTAAAACCCAAGAGGATTGTGAAAAATTGCAAGAGGACCTTGACAAATTGGAAGACCAGACGTCCAAATGGCAGATGAAATTTAATGTGGACAATTGCAAAGTTATGAACGTAGGGAAGCAGGAGAAAAAGAGAGAGAGTCTTGGTACAGTCTAAGAACCAGACGGAGAAGAAGAACCAGGCCACACTGGGAGAAAACTTAAAAAGCCTTTATTAAGGACCCAACTTAAAAAGTTTCGGAACTAGGTCTTCCTCAGGGGTCTTAAAACAAAGATAAAAGCAAAAGCAAATTATAAAACAGCCCCTAAATATAAACCAGGAAGAGTATCAATTAATAACACCGGGTAAAAAATAAAAATACAGGTACATTACCAACAACTGGCAGGAAACCGTCTCGAGGAGAAAGGCAGGAGTGCTACTAAAGCTCTTTAACGTTCTATAACACAAAACATTCACATCCATTTAAAAGATAAAATAAAAACTAAAACAATTTATACCTATCATAAAAACATGAAATAATGCAATATATGAAATAGATAAAAAAAGATACATTGCATTTCATGCTAGGAGGGAGGGGGAATTAGGGGGAAGGGAGGGGGAGGGGGAGGAATGAGAGATTGGAAAGGGGTGAAAAGGGGGGAGAAGGAGGGAAGGAGGAGGAGGAGGAAGGGAGGGAAGGGAGAGATGCGGAAGGAGGGAAAAAGAAGGAGATGAGGAGGGGAAGGGAACGGAAGAGGAAAGTAAAAGGGGGAGGAGGGAAGGGGAGGAGAGATGGAAGGAAAGGGGAGAGGGAGGAAAGGGGGAAGGAGAGAGGAGAGAGAAGGGGGGATATGTCTGCATAACACTACGCCCCCGCCCCCCCCCCATCCCTCATATGCATCTGCTCCCCAGTGGAGACGTGTTTCCAAGCAAGGAACCTGTGGGTATCCCTACCAATGTATGAATCTTCAATTCTGAATTCCCATAAGCGAAACAGAACCACATCTCTAACATGTCATGGGGCAAGATCAGGATGGCTTCATCATCCTTGAGTTGGTCTGAGTGTGGTGGGAACCCTTCTTTGGGGTTGATGCTTCAAGAGCTATAGTAACTCTACTAGTCCTAGAGCAAACTAGATTTCTTCCAGGCCATGGGGGCAACATAAGTATAACACTATTGTATGTAATTTTTTGAAAAATATATTGGGGCTGATTTTATATGGATGGAACATAACGTTGTGCGCTTACGTCCCTATGGTTAAGGACTTATGCGTGTGAATGGTCACTGACGCTCACACTTTGGCCGGGCATTATTCTGTAAGCATGCGCGTAAGTGCTCATTGCACATAGTTTCCATGAGGCACGCACAGGTGGAACATAGGCATGGCCTTGATTGATACAAGTAAGTTATGGAATACCATGACTTACACACGTCAATGTACATACCCAGGTGTGGCAAATTATGCCTGCCTTTCAGCGAGCCCAAGTGGACGTACCTAGGTTCCAGCGCATCCATACACCTCTATTTTATAATGTAAATTTCACACACGCTTTACTATCTACAATAGGATCTACATGCACGTATTGTGGCATGCCGAACCTATATGAGTGTTTATAAATTTACCCTTCTAGACCTTCTTTAGATATCCAGAGTAGAAGAAGGAAACTGATGGGACGTTTTAAAGATGTGGCTTGTAAGGTCTTGAAAGCTCATGTGCTATGTCTTTGGATAATACTCATGATAGCCCAGCATACATGTTTTGTTGTCTTCCTCTTTGGTTCTCCACCAACCTAGGTTGCTGAACATACAAGCTCCCATACTTGATCTAATGACACCCCTGCCCTCTCCCCCCCATGTCTTTGTAAACATCTAACAAACAACATCATTAGCTTTAGCTGTTTTACACTGTCTTTCAGGATTTATCAAGGCAGTTTACAGTAAACTCAACTTCTTTTACATAGAACAGTGCAGGGTGGTAACATTTAACACTGGAATATTGAACAGGTAACCGGAGGTTAGTATAACTGTTGTCTGAACATTCATAATCACAGGTCTTGTAGCCCACCACCATCAACCTCGTTGGTGATTTCATTAACTTTTCTTGACCAACCATGCATATTTAATGGTCAGGATGGGTACTTCCCGGCACTTTTTATTTTTGATGTACTTTTTCCAAATGCCAACACTATCTTGTTTATGTATTGCCTGCAAAACCTTTTATTGTTTGAAAAGATTTATCCAAAACCTAAAAGTATTTACAAATTGGAAGATCTGGCATGCTTTCGGATCACTTTCCTCAGAGCTCCCTTAACATCATTGTTCCTGAGGGTGTAGATGAGGGGGTTTAACATGGGAATGAAGACCCCATAGAACATGGAAATGATTTTGTCTTTCTCCACTGAAACCAGTGAACGAGGCCTCATGTACATGAATATGGCAGTGCCGTAGAAGATCGTAACTACTGTCAGGTGAGAGGTGCATGTAGAGAAGGCTTTTTTCCTTCCATTGCTGGAGCTGATGTTCAGGATGGTGCCAATAATATGGATATACGTAAACAGAATAAAAGAAAGGGGAATAATGAGGATCATAACACCTACTACAAAAATCACTATTTCATTGAGGCGGATGTCAGTGCATGCCAGTCTCAGAAGGGCTGCGACCTCACATACCAAGTGGTTGATTCTGTTGTGTCCACAGAAAGGCAACGTCAATGTAAAAGCCACGTCTACCATCGACAACACAAAACCACTTGTCCAGGTACTGATGGCTATCTTCATACACACTGATCTGTTCATAATGGTGGTATAGTTCAAGGGATGGCATATCGCTACATAACGATCACATGCCATGACTGCAAGGAGAAGACACTGCGTTTCCCCCAAGGAAAGCGAAATGTACATTTGAGCTGCACATCCAGCAAAGGAAATCACTTTTCTCTCTGAAAATAAATCTTTTAATACGTTGGGCAAATTGCTAGAGATGTAACAGATGTCCAGGAAAGACAAGTTGGTAAGGAAGAAATACATGGGTGTGTGCAGGTGTATGTTCACCCAGACCACCACAAGGATGAGCATATTAGCACACACGGTGATTAGGTACACCAGCAGGAACACTACAAAAAAGATACGTTGTACCTGTGGATTGTCTGAGACTCCCAGAAGGATGAATTCTGTCACTTGGCTTTGGTTCTCAGCATCCATGCGATATCCTAGGAGCATGAGAAGAGGCATAAGCTGAACCAGTAAAAACAATATAAAAGCTGAGTGGTTAGAAAGTACATCCTTCTAGAAATATCCTCCATTCGTTATCCTTCCAGTGGTGTCCTAATTCCTAATCTGACACCCTCCAGTTAGTGTATTAGGGTCGGGTCATTTTGCCGGCTCATTCTTCATATTATCTAATGCAATTTATCTTCTACTAGCTTTTCTAACTTAACCCTGTATGATTACGAGCATGATCAATGAAAAAGAGGACAAGTGTTTTTCTTTTGCTTCCAAGGAAATGGCTATTTGAGGAGACCGGAGAAATGTAAACTTAGGAGTAGCTGAAAGGGAGGTGAAAATCAGCAACATATTCCTAGTGGATGTATTGAATGTGGAAAATAGTATGAAAAGAAAAAGAAATCTGGAACTAAAATGGAGTATCCTTAGTGGCAGGAAAGCATGAGAGTGAAGCCACTCGAATGTGTGCAAGGAAAATAATTTTTGGTGTGTTGTATCAGATTATATTTTTAATAATCATGGACATCGTTTATGCTTCATTTCGTACATTCCTGTGATCAAAAATATTTTAGCATCTGTTAGAACTTGTGACCATGAATGCAAGCTACCCACAAAGCTCCAGTGCCGCTTAGTGAACAAGCCCCTTTGTTTCCGAGTAGCAAAGAGTGGAATAAGGATGCATTAAAAGTCAGCAATTTTAAGGACATTTTGAACCACAGCAGTTTGTGGCAAACGTTTCTCCAAAATGTAGTCAATTGTGGCCAAATAGATTTAGATCTGCTTCTGTGTTAGCTAGCTAAGTGAGCCTGCCTCAGGAATGTCTCCAGAGTTGTAGTAAAGTGGCTAAATCCCTTTGAAAACTTAGCCATACGTGTTTCAAAGGAGAATGGTTGGAGCGATAGGATCAGATGTGAAGATGGTAGGAAAAGGCAGAAGGTAGCAGCTATTGCAAAGAAGATGAAGAAAGAGACTGGTGTGGTCCGGCATGTGGAAAGAAGGGATAATAGATACATGGCTGGAAGATATTTGAAATGCATTGTCACGCTCTCACCACTCGCCTCTAGCTTAGAGGGGCGTGGTTGTAAGAGGAACTTTCCCCTTTCAGCCTTAACTGACTAAGTCCCCGCAATGTTTTCTGGGAAATGTAGTTTAATTGCGCTATATATGGGCTTCAGGTAGAAAGCTGTAGTCGGGCTCCTTGGGGTAAGGCAATGACAGAAATTTATTGAGCACAAAAAAGGTTCATAAATACCACATTCAGGCATACTTCTCCAGGCTTCTTCAAAGTACAACAGGTTATAAGCAAAACAAAAACCCAAAACCAAAGTGGCAGCTTAAAGTATTCTTCAGCTTAGAAAAACATAGCTTTTTAACAGCAAGGCTACCAGCTTCCTTTAGCCTTGCTGGTTAAAGCACATAACACAAAACAGGCTTTCTTCTGTGGCAGTTTGCCTTCTTTTTCAGTCTCAAACCTTTCCAGGCTGTTTTTCAATTAACAAGCAAAACAAAAACTCCAAACAGGAACAAACCTTCAACGTGCAAGCAAAGTTCTATTCAGGTTTCTCAGGAAAACTTAAGAGTAAAAAGAAAGCTTTTTCCTCACAGTTAATTTGGCTTCTTGCCGTCTCACTTCACAGGTAGCAGGTGGTTAACAAGCACAATTCGCAACTCCAGCTTGTTCTTACGTCTTAGTAAAACTTCTCCTCTTTACTACGTGGGAATTTACAATCCATCTACCTGCTTCTTATGGTTACCTTTCTCTGGAGGGCTTCCTCTCAGGGCTGGCTTTCCTTCAACCCTTCTGTGGCTAAGGCTTGGCACAAAGAGCAATCCATGAGGGTGTCTTCCTCATTCAGCTCAGCATCAGGCTGTCCTAGCTGCATGGACTCTGACTCTCCTTCTGGCTCACCGGGCTCAGCTAACAGCCTCTCATTAGAGCTGAGAGTGTCTCCTGTTCCTCTGCATTGCCCAGCATTAGTCATGCTTCTCCTGCTCTGCTCAGCATTAATCAGCCTTCTTAGGCTCGTACCTTTTCCTCGGCTTGTATCAGCTTCTCTCCCTCCTTCTCCTCTTCTTGCCTTTGCCTCTGCCCTTGCTTCTGGCGTTCCTTCCACCCTCTCTCCTCTACTATAATCTAGCATAGGCTTATATCTTCAGGGTTCTAACCCCACCTCCTCTCTTCCCAGATGACGGAGATCACTCTGCCTTCTGGCACCTGAGTAATCAGGGAGCTTACTGACGTAGGGGTCTTGGACCTTTGGTCTGTATTCACTCTCCCTTATTTCACGAGGGGAAACATGAAACCTGTTCCAGCTGGGGGTTTTCTGGTTCCTAGGTGAGGTTGTGGCTTTGTTACCCTGACCTTACAAAAGGGGCCCTTTTACTAGGGTGAACTCTTTGCCTTTTTCCCTTTCCCCTAACTCAGGATAGGCTTCCTTACCACAGCATCTAAAGGGAGTGCGTTCTGAAAAATAGCTAAGAAAATGTCAATCAATATCACTCTTCAATAAACTAAATTGTGTGCAGCAAGCAAAAAACGCTCATGAAGGATGGCTAAGGCCTTCAATCCTACTTAAGTAAGAAACAAGTATAATTTAGGACTAACTGCTCGCCTATTGAAATTGAATGTACTGTTTCCATTGGGTCCAGAAGTATTAACAAACCATTTTTTAAAGAAAATCTAGTTTAATTTAATGACACCTTTTCTTTCCTGCCCAAACCAAAAGCTCAGAACATCTTACAATATTTAAAACTAAAACAAGTATGACGAAATACAAACCATTGAACAAACAGACTTCAACCCACCCTAACACAATTATTAGATCATTTACAGTTATTTAAATAATTTGCAACTAGCCAATTTTTTCACAGATCTTTGAAATGCTAAATATGATCTTTCACTACGCAAAATGATGTTGCTTCATAATTCACTGGATAATTCTTATTGGGAGTTTCAGGGAATCTTTCAGATAAACCTGTTCTGCGGTCATCTTTTCATCCTGTTAACTGCAAAGACTTGCGTAAATTTGTGCATGACATGAGGGCAACATGAGGGGAGATATGATAGAGATCTATAAATTAATGAATGGAGTGGAACGGATAAACGTAGATCGATTGTTTATGTTATCAGAATATAGAAAGACTAGGGGACATGTAATGAAGCTACAGGGTAAACTATTTAAGACAAATAAGAGAAAATGTTTTTTCACTCAACGTATAATCAAACTCTGGAATTTGTTACCAGAGGATGTAGTAAAAGCTGTTAGTGTAGCTGGGTTTAAAAAAGGTTTGGACAAGTTCCTGGAGGAAAGGTCCATAAACCATTATTAAAAAGAAGGGACCCAGGATATCAATGCTTGACCCAATACAAGCATTATGGAACCTGTGTCTTTTGGGGAAACCTCTAGGTACGTATGACCTAGATTGGCCACTGTTGGAAACAGGATACTGGGCTTGATGGACCTTGGTCTGACCCAGTATGGCATTTCTTATGTTCTTATGATTATATGTTTGTTTAAGGTTATGCTGTGGCCAACATTATCCAATAAACTCTAAATTTTTGTGGCAATACTGGTCGTCTGTGCATTCTGTCAGCAGTGAGGGATGACTTAAGCAAGGGGACATGGGGCAGGGCAAAAGGGGGAGAGAAGGGGTGGGGGGGGGGCAGTAGGGGAAGGGAGGTAGAGCAGGGAACTTGGCCTAGGCCTGGATGCCACTTGCCCGGTTGAGATTTCTTAACTATGCTCACCTTTCTTTTGAGACATTTATCATTGAGTCTGCAGTTGAAGTAACCTTGTACTGCACACATTAGGGCCAATATTCAAAGGGTTTATCCAGTTAGCAGGACTTGCTAATTGTATCAACTCCGCTGAGAGGGATATTCAGAAGCACTATATCCCCTCAAACTACCACAGTACTATTCCGATAGTGCCAGAGCAGTCTGTAAGCAGGGCAAGGGTGGTACAAGGACTTGTCCAATTAGCAGCGCTTTTCAGACCGCTGACCAGAGAAGTAACCGTATCAAACGAGGCTATGAAAAAAGCTGTCCTCACTTTATGCAGTTTTGCTATCCAGATAGCCATTATTCGGATATTTCCAGCAGTCGGTGCTGAAACCAGATATTTATATATAACTAAGAGATGAACTAAATACTGAAGGGATAATTGGCTCAGGGCTGCTTTATATGTTTGCTTTATATGACTGCACCCTTGCCTGCTTGAAATGCACACAGCAACATATGGCTGGCACAGAAGAAAAAGCATGTGGGCTACAAGAGAGAGTATATGCAGCCTACTATAAAAGAGTCTAGGAAACCACACTTTGGACAGAAATGTGCAGAGTTTGGGCCCAGAAAAATACAGGTCAAGCTGAGAAATAATGAGCACAAATACTCTGAGCCTTGAAAATTACAAGCAGTGCCAGGCAGTGCCAGGAGAATACAAGCAGTGCCAGGAGATGGAAGAACACGTATCGAACACAGGAAGAGGCAGAAGGTTGCGGTCAGCAGCATAGATAAGCAGACCCTGAGCAGACCTTAAAACACCAGCTGCGAAACCTGATAACCAGGGGATGGTCCCGGGGAAAGAGCTCTGCAGGAATTCTGTAAATGACATCAGAGTTTATGCAGAACTTGCTGGAATTTGCTGGAACTTTGTTACAGAAAGGTATATAAGAAGGCAACTATAGAGCATCAGGGGGCAGCTTTCTCCTCTTCATAAGGAAGGTGGGAACGCTGTCCCCACTCGGACAACCTGAATTCCCCATGTAGGAGCAGAAGAATAAATCTTTGTGTTTCCTATATTCTCTTGTCTGAGTGTCTTTTACTGTCACTGGTAAGAATCATAGATTGTGGGGCTGACCCACCTACAATTGGCACCCAAACAGGGATCCGAGCAATAGGCTCCTAAATTCTTTTTATCTAAATTTTCCAAAGATACCTCTGGCTGACGTGATCGATCAGCCAGGGATGAGAATTCCCACTGTCCTCCAAATTATACACAGTGGATGAGGATTCCCTTGGGGTTATAGGATTCCGAGGACGGGATACCATCGACAAGAGAAAAAAGGATACCGTCCTAGTGAGGATGAGAGAAAAAAGATACCGTCCTAGTGAGGACGAGAGAAAAAGGAAACCGTCCCAGTGGGGACGAGAGAAAAGGATACCGTTCTAAGAAGAACAAGAGATTTGGATTCCCTAGGAAGACTCCAGCGGTGAGTATTGCATTTCCTGTCTGCCCATCAAGGACAGAAGACTTTCCCAGTTCATCTAGTGGGTGAGTAGTGAATTTATACATATGTATATGTACTTAATGTAATTAATGCTTTGTTATGTAGAAAATTAGAGTGTTTCTATATCTAACTGTTATTATAGGGAAAGTAAGTATTGTCCACACATTAGGTCTTTATATCTTCAGGATTGCCTGTGTATGTGTGAGACTTACAATTGCATGCAAAGCGAGTGTGGAGTCCCAATCCACGGTTCCGTACTCTCGCGAGAGGGACGGCTGGAGACGGATGAAGCATAAGGACAGCGTGTCTGTATGAGTCCTGGATTTTGTAGCCTTGTCCCTCTGTAGATAAAGAGGTTCTGTAAAAAGTGAAGCTACCAGCCCCTCTGTAGATAAAGAGGTTCGATTCTACATCAGTAAAAGGCGAAGTTATTAACGGATCATCCCTGTAATTAAAGTGTCCCCAAACAGTGAAAACACCAGGTTTACAGATTATAGGAAGAGGGACAGTTAAGGAGAATGTTTAAGAAAAAATCCAATGAGGGAGTAGATAATAAGAAAGGGGCTGAGCCCGACCCCGATCCCATAGATTGCCTCATTAAACAAAACCCCCTGTTGGAATCCTCAATAAAAGACTGTTCTAAAAAAATGGGAGAAATGGGAAAAAAATAATCCTCCTCTCACCTGGCCAGCGGGAGGATCATTCGACCCGCTCATTTTAACAAAAATTAGGGATCATATTATTTTCCACAAATGTGGTCAGCCCCAATTTAGAACACTTAAGACATGTATCTTTGTGGATGCAGGCCAGTCCCGATCCTGCACCCTCGGCACCAAGTGTTATTAGTTCTGACCCAGTGATACAAGAGCAGTTTCATCATGTTATTATGACTTTACAAATTCAAGATCAAATTGGTGACAGGGAAATGACTGCAGCTGGATTCTGCAGCTGAGGAAAAAGAGCTCTAAAAATTAAGAAAAATTGTTTAGGAAAATACGTAACCTTGTGATGCAAAGATGTTTAATTCAGTGCTTTGAACAAAATGACTATCCTGTAGAGCTAGTATTAATTGTTATGGAAAATCCTTATAAGATTATGAAGAAGCGAAGACTTTATTAACTTGTTTTAGCTGTTTAAGGCATGTTGCTTTTCAGAACTATCCAGGGGGGAGGGTCTAGTTCAGTGTTCAGTATGCAGGGTGAAATTTCTTAAACGAAGCCAAACAAACAAAAAGATAGACAATTAAGGAAACTGCTTCTGTTTTCCTTTGACCTTCAAAGTAGAGGTTAAGAGCCCTGCCAGGACAATGGGGCATTCTGAGCCAGTAGTTACCAGTTTGCAACTTGAAAATGATTTAAATCCTGAGTGAATAAGAAGTTAATTATGCTTGAATTTTATCTCTGGTATATATACATTTATCTCTGGTTTTGACTGCATATGCTATCGAGCAAAATTAAAAGTTAAACGGGATTTTATATACTGTGGCAAGCACCTCATAGAGGACATAATTGTTGTTCATAAATTACAGAAACAAAAAGTGCTGTGGCTATGTTTATTTAGGATTTAATATTTTCAAACAAAGTTTTATTTTAACTCTCAGTATTTACGACTCCTCTGCCTCTTGTTCAGCTGCATGGTAATTTGCAGCTGCCTTGAAGGTCAGAAAAGAGACCTACTGTTTACTTTGCTATCTGTGTTTAAGATAACATCAAGGTTGGCTGTAACTCTAAGTAATTTGCTTTAAAATAACTTAAAAGAGGAATGTTTGCATTCCAGATATCCACCAACCTTTTCATGAAAATGTATCAGTTTCATGTCATTTGAATGCCTGTTTTCTGAACCGCAAGATTTAAGGTAATTACTTTGCATTGTTCAGCTCAGTGCTGATGACTACTGAACAGGACAGTAACACCATAGGCGTTACCTACACTGATCTTTCCAGTTTTATTTGTTACAATATTGGATTTTAGGATAAATTCACCTGTTTTTCTGTATTTGAATTTGACGTGTTGGTGTTGCTTGTCCGCAATGATCCAGGAGAGGTTTGAGAAAAAGAATGAGAGAGAGAGAGAGAGGGGAGACGATGAGGCCCAGCCACAAATGCCTTGTACCTTCTTAGGCCTCTCACTTCAAAAGGATCTCTTTTGACACCATGATTAATGAGTAGCTTACACAAATCCTTGTGGACACTGCAGTTTCAAGATCAGTCCAAGTATTTTTAAGTTTCCTACAGCACTCTCACTGAGAACAGTGTATACGATAGACTCTAGTCATGCGTAAGAGATATGTGGCTGTCATGTTAGGAGTCATATTTCTTTCTATTGGGACTGATGTTATAACATGTTGAAAAATAATAGTTTTATATTCTAAGGACTTTACCTAAATTGTTCCTATTTAGAATGAGCACATGTCCACTTAGAACTAGACCAATTAAGTTAGTGGGAAAGGGACACTGTTTACTCTTACTGTGATGCTTATTGAGAAGAATCTAAATGTATATTTTCTACCTATTAACAAATTGTTTGATGTTCTTAGCAACCTTGCCAAATAAGGATACATTAGTATGGTATAAAAAACATGAAAAAGACCTATATATGTAGTTAGTAGAATGATGCAAGTAATGAAAAAATGTTATGAGGGATGAAGTGGGATATTAAGAGGAAGGACTCTGATGGACATTAAACTGATGAAGGTAATTTAAAGTGATATATCTGCCTAATGAATATGTAAATAAACTTTATTCAACTATGCTGTCTCCAGAATCTTCAATTTAGGAAGTCATTTAAGCCCCAACACATACTCAACAATTGGAAATAGACACCTGGAGACAGGCTAGGTGCACCTTGCACCCTAATGAGCTTTGGAAAACCCATACTGGCCATGTGGTACTTCCAGATGCTTTTTGCCTCACTTTTCCTCTGTATGTACTGGCCAGGCATGCATGGGCAAAGGGGGATGATTTGATGACAAATTCTCACAAAATTGGTATAATTCTAAAACTTGCCAAAATTGCAGAACACGTGTGTGCAACTTGTCTAATCTGTAAACATGTAAAGATCAGTCAAGGGCATAATGGAATATTTCCTACCAGCAAAAGAATCTCCAGTGATAGAGACACAATGAGTTAATTAAACTGTGAGACAAAACTGACACCATATGAGATAGTTACTGGTAGACCATTGAAAGTTTATAAAGCAATATCTGTAGGATATGATCTTAGTATCTCATTGTGAAATCTAATCTAGAATATTTAGTCTTTTCATTGGTGCTGCTCTTCTGAATGAGGCCTGAAGCCATGTCACCAATTGCAATCCCGAGATTCCAGCAGAGGGAATTGGCCATAATCCAAATGGAACAGACCATCCCAAGAATTTCGAACTAAACCAAACTTAAACTTCAGGGAAAGATGAAGCATACTACGAAGAACTGCTTAGAAGCAGGAACAAATTATCTGAAATTAGGAAGAGGACTATAGACTGATTGGGACTTTTGTGAATGATTGTATTGTTAACCTTTTATTATTTATTTATTTAACAATTTTTATATACTGCACTATTTGTTATCAGCGCGGTTTACATATAACAAAGGTTGCACAGTCAGAAACTGTTCTGTGTTTACATTATAACAGGGGTTTAAACTTGGAGCAACAGGGTAACTATATACATATGTACATCAAACACAGTTAGATTAGGTTGGTATTTCTAGAAGAGCTGAAGGCAAGCTCAAGGTATTTGTGACAGATTATTTAAGTAGAGAATGAAAGGTTTGTGTGCGTTGGAGTGTGGGAGAACAGAGGAGGGGTGGATGCTTGTGCAAAGTGAAGTAGGAAAATGTGGTGTTTGATTGCCTTACGGAACTGAATAAGGTCTTTGATGGCTCTAATTTCTGGTGGAAGGTTGTTCCAGGATTTTGGGGCATAGAAGGCGAAGGTTCTTTTCTTGGTCGTCTGGGTGCACTTGATGGACTCTTTAGGGATGATCAAAGTGTTATCCGCTACAGACCTTCTCATTCTGTTTTTCGGGGTGGGAGTGATAAGGTCACCGAGAGCTGCGGGGGCTAGGTTATTGATGATCTTGAAAATGATGAGAAGGATTTTGTATGATAACCTGCCTTGAATTGGTAACCAGTGGAGATCCTTAAGTATCGGGGTGATATGGTCTGATCTTGCTGTACCACAGAGCACACACGCAGCCGCATTCATGGCGAGTTGCAGCGGATTAAGGGTGTTCTTGGGGAGACCATATAGGGCAACATTTGCGTAATCAAAGTGTGGAAGGGTGAGGGCCTGGAAAATGGTTCGGAAGTCCTTATGAGGTAACATAGGTCTGAGGTGTCTTAACATTCTAATTTTATTATAGACGGATCTGGTAATATTTCGTATGTGCTCCTTAAAGTCGAAATGCTGGTCTAGTGTGATCCCTAGGTAGCGAATGGAGAGTTTACTAGGGAGTTCCGCATCTCTTACTCTTAGGGAGGATGGAGGGGAGAAATCTTTGTTTCTTGACATGAACAGAACTTCAGTCTTCTTGAAGTTTATGTGGAGATTTTGGGATAGTAACCAGTCGGTGATGGCGTTGGAACAGTTGATGAGGACGGAGAAGTCTGGTTGTTTGACTTTGAATGGTGTGAACAGCAGGATGTCGTCAGCATAGATTAGAGTAGAGATATTGAAGGAGCGTATGATGTCACATATTGGCTGCATGTAGACATTGAACAGCAGCGCAGACAAAGAGGAGCCCTGCGGAACACCTTGCCGCTGGTGGAAAGGTGCGGATGTGGTGATATTGTTTTCTTAGAAATGTAACTGAAATCTACAAGCCATTTGGGCTTCAGCAATTGCAATACCCACACCAGCTCAAGTTTTGCTGTAATATTTCAAAGCTTTCTTCATTACTTTGTTGAGTATTGCTGTGTTCGGTATTATTGCATGCTGTGTCTTTTCAATATTACTGGGTTGTAAGAAAATGATATCACAATCTACTAAAACTATGTATGTTGTCTCTAGGGAGCAGTATGAGCTGTTGCCTCTTGATGAGCCCTCTCTGTCTCAAATGGTTGTTGCCCATGCCCATTAGTGGGATTCCTTTTGCTTCCCTCCACACGACAAAAAAAGAAAAAGAAAAAGTGGAGAATGAAGGTATAATCGGCCCAGGTCTGCTTTATATGTTTGCTTTATATGACTGCACCCTTGCCTGCTTGAAATGCACACAGCAACATATGGCTGGCACAGAAGAGAAAAAGCATGTGGGCTACAAGAGAGAGTATATGCGGCCTACTATAAAAGAGTCTAGGAAACCACACTTTGGACAGAAATGTGCAGAGTTTGGGCCC
Organism: Ichthyophis bannanicus; assembly: GCA_033557465.1. Classification (NCBI taxonomy): domain Eukaryota; kingdom Metazoa; phylum Chordata; class Amphibia; order Gymnophiona; family Ichthyophiidae; genus Ichthyophis; species Ichthyophis bannanicus. The sequence goes on along the minus strand of CM066051.1, from coordinate 36,312,822 downwards.
AGAAAAATACAGGCCAAGCTGAGAAATAATGAGCACAAATTTTCTGAGCCTTGAAAATTACAAGCAGTGCCAGGCAGTGCCAGGAGAATACAAGCAGTGCCAGGAGATGGAAGAACACGTATCGAACACAGGAAGAGGCAGAGGGTTGCGGTCAGCAGCATAGATAAGCAGACCCTGAGCAGACCTTGAAACACCAGCTGCGAAACCTGATAACCAAGGGAGGGTCCCGGGGAAAGAGCTCTGCAGGAATTCTGTAAATGACATCAGAGTTTATGCAAAACTTGCTGGAATTTGCTGGAACTTTGTTACAGAAAGGTATATAAGAAGGCAACTATAGAGCATCAGGGGGCAGCTTTCTCCTCTTCATAAGGAAGGTGGGAACGCTGTCCCCACTCGGACAACCTGAATTCCCCATGTAGGAGCAGAAAAATAAATCTTTGTGTTTCCTATATTCTCTTGTCTGAGTGTCTTTTACTGTCACTGGTAAGAATCATAGTTTGTGGGGCTGACCCGCCCACAATACTAACAACCTGCCCAACTGTTTTAACTGTATATAATTTTTTTCGGATCGTTTGCCCTGAGGGGGAACTTTCCCTCTCTCGTAGCAAACCCTCCTTTTTATTCGTTTCTAAAAGAGTGCACTCACCCTTTTAGCCACTGAGGTAAAATTACAAAATAATCCTCAGTAAATCGAGAACCAAAATGAAATCAAATTTAATGCTTAAGTAACTTAACTTAGAGTCCACGATTTTCAGCCTTCAGATATTTAGCACCAGAGATCTTAAAGGCTTTCTGGTGACAATTTAAAAAAAATCAGGCACCCTTCACATTGGAAGAAGAAACTGTATTTTAATCAATGTGTTTGTATGTTTATGGATGTATGATTTTGGAATTGCTGTCACTGATGTATTTCATTATAAGTCAGTTTGGATTGAATTCATTCAAGGAAGAGGGGCCATAAATATAGCATAATATAACACGACAAGTGAACCAGAAGAGCTAACAGAATACAAGATAATGGTTGACTCTTTCACTCTTTCCCTGTTCATTCTCAACTGCAGTCATCCCCTTGTTTAAACTTCCCTTCTTGAACCCCCCACCCTCATAATATCCTCTCTGACTTTCTATGTACACCTTTTATCTATTACCCCTTCTGGCTCTTAAACACACACATACCCATCATCTCTCTCTCACTCAAACCCTTCCTCATCCCAATTCCTACTTCTGATGCTCTCTTACCCCCTCCACCCTCATCACATTTCTGGTTCCCCTCCTCCTATCACTACATTTAATTTTATCGTCATCCCCGCTTTATCATCTTATTTCATCACTCTCGGTTCGGCTTTCTTCACCCCTCGTTATCACCTCTGTTTTTTTCACACAGACCCTCCCCATCCAGCTCTCTTTTCCCCAGGTCTTGTGTCCCTGGACTCCCCCATACACAATCGGTCCTCTCGCATGGTTATCCAATATCTTCTATTCCATGTCTCTCATTGCTTGGACAGTCCATGCTTGCATTGACAATTTCAGGGAGATAAGAGAAGAAACCACATTCATTTCCCCTCCTTATACTCCCCCAGCACTCATCCCCTTTTGTGCACCTACACCTTACCTCCCCCCCCAAACAATCACCTCACCCAGTGTTAATTCTCTGTTGCAACACTCTCTAAGCCTTCATACCTCCCCCATCATTCATCTTCTCCCAGACCATCACCCTCTCTCACACTATCAGCTTTCACTTCGCCTTACTTTCAGCATTCACACCTTCTCCCTTTCCATAAATCATGAGCAGCTCTCTGACTTCTGCTACAGGGTGTCTCCTTTCTCTTTCCCACTCTCAGCTGAGTCCCCATTCTTGGGATTGCAGACTGAACCTATGTCTACTCCAGTCCTTTCTTCCTGGTTAAACGGAGTGTAGGACAATTTTTAGAACAATTTCCATAGCTAAAAATACATTTTATGTGCACAGATTGGTTCTCTGAATATGCGGGCGGATTTATAACTGTATTGAGGGGTCATTCCCAGGGCTGGATATTGAAACAATATGCATTCATTTTTATTTTGAAGAGTTCATATTTTTTCAATTGAAAAACACTTGCAAAAAAGGAAACACAGATGTGTACAGATATAAAAATTTCAAACTAAAACCATGCACATGCCTGTATTAACTTCATGCAAATTAACAAGGGTATTTGATAATTGTCTCCATAAAGACAATGTAATTTCTTCCTAAAATGGATTTAAAAAAATCCCGAATTAACTGATCTCCTAAGAATTAGTTACCTTTAGTAATCTTTAGCACCTTGCATGAGAAGAGGTTGAAAGGACTCTGGTGATGTTACAGCCTCTTCAAGAAAGAAAATATGAGTACTTCTGAGAGCAAGGAAGTCATTAACCATTCACGTGAAAAGAAAACTGGTTTTCTAAGAGAAAAGCTTCAGAGTGCAGTGCCTGGTTCTCTTCCAGAATCATTTCACAATAAAAGCGAGATGACATTAATAAGTCTTTGGAGGATGTCTCCGTCCCTGAAGAGTTGCAAAGTTCATTAAGTTTTAGAGACCTCAACTAAGCTTCACTGGTGTGAGAGCAAAAGTCTTACGGTGTTTGATTGAATCACTTGGGGGAATGTAGCGTATGCTTCCATTTTCACTCCACACACCCTCTCCCAAAAGAAAAGAGATTGATACACCTGTTGTATTCTTGGTTCCATGCTGTTATCAACATTAAAATTCAAATGACTCTGCGACACTGAAGGAATTTGCGTTACATAGAGGGTGGTTTTAGAAAGGATGTCCAAGTTAAATCAGGCATATCAAAAATGTAAAGAGTCCCTCCAAAATTCATATGGCTATGATCTACTTCAAATCAGTAACTTATAATAAATTGTATGTTAAGGAGAACAGGTCTCAGACTTTTAGTTAGAGCTATCCTGCAAGCTTTGTCAATGGATATGCGCTGCAGTTGCATCAACGACCCAATGTTCTCACTTAACTGGAGTGCAAGATACGAGCAAACAAATTGACATTTCAGATGAAAAGTTTGATAAATTAAATATCTCGCTTAACCACAAAGGGGATAATTTAGGGAAGATAGCTCAGTGTGGAGTCCTATTGTTGTTCTTTCTTTTCTTCAAGACTTTTCCATGATGATCAGTTCTGTATGAAAACGTTCAGCTTCTGTAAGTTGTCATTCCAATTGGCTACCCCAGAGTTTACTAGTACCAAATGGGAAAATCAAGATGGTCCTTTATTCAATCAGGAACACGGCAGAGCTAGGTGGTGAGAGATGGATGTTGTTGAAGAAATCTGTTGAGTGGTTCATGCTCCCTGTTTGTTGAAATAAGGTTTTTTCTTCAAGGAACCTGAGGCTGGAGAACTAAAGACGCCTGCATTTCCACAGGTCATCGGCTTTAAACAAAGCACAATGGTTTTTTTTTCATAGTACTCTGTAGTTTGCTTCATGTTTTTCACTTTCATGCAGCGTACAGTTCCATAAAAGATGGCGTAGGTTGGAGTTCCAATATTTCCTCCCTGTTAATGTGGGATGTGCTTCAGGGGCGCTATCACTTCTTAAATCTAATTCTGACAATCTGAACCATAATGGCATATGGCCAAGATGAATTTAATTTAATTACAGCATTTACAATCAAAAAACATACAGAGTACAGAACTTGCAATATAACATTATAAAATCTTAAATCACATCAGACATGTCCTGAAAAATATTTCCGAAATATCCATGTCTTTAAATGTTAACATACATGTAAAACACTACAAGACTTAAAAGTAAATACTATTGAATCATTAACATTCTAATGCAACGTATGAGTAATACTCCGATAGCATAAGTCAAGCTAAAATCAATAATGGTAGTGATTATAAATTCAAACTTTAGCTTAGACAATTGTGCGTATATAACATAATGTGTCTTAATACAAGTGTCAAACTTAGCACTTAAATGTTGTATAAGTAATATAACCCATCCTCCGGGCGCACCAGCCTTACTATTAATTATCTCGTTGGATGCTATAGTATATAGCCGTACCTAAGGCTGAAATACCCCTGGAGCAGGTACAGTGGAAAAAGGCTACCGCCCAGTAACTCTATTATCAGTGAACTCACAACAAACCCAATGGAACAAAAAGAAAGACTAAGGGGCTTGTTTACAAAGCCGCGGTAGCGGTTTCCGATCGTTATCGGAGCCGCGGCCCCATTGAAATCAATGTAAACAAGCCCCTAAATTCAGGATACTTTTTGGATGACAAAACCTAAAATTTTATTACTGTTGTATGTGCGGATAGGATGACACAAATCTTTTACAATATGTAGCTTTAAATAAGGATCCAGTCCTTTTGAAGTATTAACTTTAAATGTTTTATTAACTAGCATATCTAAAATACCTAGAATGGGAATTGCAGTGTCTAAGTAGCAACAAGTAAGCACAGGTAATATTAAAATAACCTAACTAGGCTTTTTTTCTTATATTACAGAATATTTCCCATCAAGACAACAATCTATCAGATAAGTATTCCGTTATAAAATTGTTCAAATGCCTGTGCAATATATTCTAGCTTTTGGAACAAGATTTTTTCTTCAAAACTCAGTGTTGGTCTCCTCATTTAACAACTTTATCTCCTAAATCTGACAGAGACACTTCTCACTAATTGCTCTCAAAAAACACCAAAACTCTGAATAAATCAGTTTCAAACTGGTATAGCATTTCAAGGTTTACTACTTCCAAATAGCTTAAACCCAGCTTGTCAGCTATTTTTGTAATGAAAAGTTTTCTTTGATTTACAATAAGAAACCAAAAGGAAATTGCAAAGAATAAAATGAATAACATCCACATTCAAAAAGAAAAAGGAAAAAACATACATGTTTCTTAGCCCCATCACGAGAAGACTGGACCGCCCTGAGAGAAGATCATAATACCACAACAAAAGCTAGGAGAGTCTCCTCATGAAACATATATCAAAAAAAGGAAAAAAACAAAAACAAATCAGGACTCCCCCATTACTTATCCAAATGAAAATTCTCCAATTGCAGTGGTTCAACGAATGCATATCCATTCCCCTGGTGTAGAGCTGGACATTTACAAGGGAAGGGGAGAATTAGTTAAATCAAATTCAGTATCCACCTCCATCTGAGCTGCCTTGGGAGCTTCCAAAGATACAACTCTTGTAGGAACATAATAAACATATGGAAACATCCAGGGAATCCGCATTTGGCGATAACCAAAGTTCTTTAAAAGGAGGTAACAGCCGAGTCTTTGGAAAATGAAGAAACCTGAGATTTTTAGAACGAAAAGAATTCTCCAAAGTTTCTGACTATGAAACATTAGACTCGCTTTAATACCTGCAGAACCAACAGTCTGTAAGGAACCAATATGTGCTTCCATCTTATCCACTCTAGACACATCCTGCGCCTGCAGCTTCGCAGTTGCCTGCACAAAAAACTGCGCTGTCTGGCCCTAGAAAGTTCCTCAACAGGCTGTTAGTTTCTGAAACTGTCTTCCAAATATCTAAAAGAAAAATATCTTTTGGTATAACACCAGGTTACCTTGAGAAGACCCCAACCCCTCAACATGAATAGGAGCTACGACATCCACCTGGGGTAATGAGGGCAGTGAAGGCATATTGGGGACCAATTCATATACCACAGCTATCTTTACTAAGGGAGAAGATAAACGTCTTCCATCCTGCGCATCGTGGACTCCAACAGGAAGAGGAAGGGGAGTCTTAGTAATGGGACTTACAGAAGCCTCTAAGGAGGATGAGGGGAGAGGTTCAGATGGTAAGTCCCCAGTCCCAGCTACTCCAGCTGTCCCAGGCAGTACATGCTAGTCCATCGGACCCATTGTTACCTTGGGGGTAGATGACAAAGTCACAACTATCTTGACCTTAATCTTCCTCTTGCCAGCTCCCTTCAGCATCTTTGAAATTCAGAGCCCCAAATTAGCTCCAAAGTAAAACCAAAGAGGCACCAAAGGGGCATCTCCTTTTGGTCCTGGCTTCCTTTGGGCACATGACTGCGGGCCATGATCGTGGCCATGGAGCTGCTCCAGTTTTATTTTTCCTGGGGTGCCTGGAGATGACATCACTGGGAAAGGCGGAACCTTACTCCAGGTCTGGGTCTGCTCATCACTGTCAGCAAGGGGAAATAGCAGAATACAAAAACGCCACACAGGTAGCAGGGTCCCCAGGTTCCTCCAGCTTGTTAGCATTTAACAGCTATAACAGCAAATAAGGTCTCTGGCCAGACAATCTTCCTTAAATTAATTTTCAGACTTTCAACCATTATATTAGATAGCCTAATCATACCTAGTACCCCTTCAAAGCTGTTCAAATCAATTCTCTTCTGCAACTCCTCTCCCAAAAATGCCACCTGCTCTCCCAGCAATTGAAGGGTACACTTTTGCTTCTTTACATGTTACAAAGTTCTCTCCAAATACCTCCAAAAATCCTCAAAATAAGCCTTCACGCATGACTGCAGTTGGCAAACCTCTCTTTTTCTCTGCACCAAGGGTCCCAAAAACACATTGGCTCTTCACTCTCATACACCAGCATACCAAGTCACTCAGAAAAGTATGCTTCCGCTTTTCCCAAAAATATAGTTCCAAGCATCCTTCCCAAACACACACTTTCCTACCATTTATAGAAAATCCTCCCCCTCCCTTAAAAACCTGAATCACTCTTTTAAGGCAATTTCAGTACTATTACTTTAGACCCTAATAGGTTAGAAATATCAGTTACAAAACTGTGTCACAGAAACTCTGATTTCCTGCCTGCAATAATCTCCAGAAGAGTTCTCCAGGAGAGATCCCTGCTCTGCCTTAGAACTGGAAGCCCAGTGCCCTTTCATTTAATTATTTTCTACTTGAAAGACAGCCAACAAATCTCAACCTTTGGTTACTTTTGTACTGCAGCCCTGCTTTTTAAAACCTGCTCAACATTACAGCCCTTCTCTTCTTTTTATTTTACTTTTAAAACGGCTGCTATGCTTTCTTTCTCATTTAAAGCTGAAGAGCATTATTAAGTTTTTAACCCCTGCTGCCCTGAACTGCAGCAAGCCCAACTTTATTATGTTTACATGTGGCCATGTCAGCTCTGATTTTATTTTATTTCTGACATGGTTCCAGCTTTCTCCTGCTCATTGCCAGCACCACTAACAAACCAAAGGCACCTGAAACCCCCCAAAATACTTTTTATTTTTATTCTTATTACAATCCACTGGTTACATTAATATAACTAGCATAGGTTAGTCGAAAAAGGTACATAGGCTAGCTTATATTTCAAGGTAGTTCAACTTAAGTTAACTTGACGACATTACATAAAATCATGGGTTATTAAACTGGGACTCCATAAAATCTGAAAAATGCCTCTTAACTGGGCTAGGAAATTTGCATAGGATGTGAAACAGAATCCATTCTGTCAGCTATGTCCATGCTTTGCAACCCTCTCCTGAAGGCACAGGCAACCAGTCGGGTTTTCAAGAGAATTGGGATTTAGCTTATGTGTCTTTTCAGCAGAAGTTCAAGGTAAGTTGCATTTAGATACAATAGAAATTCCCTATCTCCAGAGGGCATACAGTCTAAAGTTTTGGCATGAGGAAATGGGCAGTTATGGGACTTGCCCAAGACCACAAGGAGCATCAGTAGGCTTTGAATCTTGGCCTTCCCAGTTCTAAACCCACTGTTCTAACCACTCCTCCATGCAAGATTACCACAGTGATTGTGCATGCAATAGGTTTGCATTTAATGGGTCTCTAATATATGCAAATTTGCCTCATGGATATTCATTATGGTAATCCTGAAATCCCGATTTGCTAGGTAGGACAGAATGATGAACTGTATCTTTGAGAGGACAGGAAAGGAAGGAATAATATAGAACAAAACATAATCTTCCTGCAAAATGGTCTCACTATAGGATCCAAAACTGAAGTCTATGATCTGCATGTTCTTTGTTCATAGTCAGTTCAACAGTGTGAAAGTCTTTGTAGCCCAATAGTTAGTTCAATGCCTGATTTAAGTTGATCTCCTGCCCATGAAATATGTCCAAGATTTTGATCTCTGTAGAAACAGATTCTAGTTCAAGATAAAATAAGGATACTCCATCCACATTGATAATGGAGTTCTTTGGGATAGTGATTAAGTAAGTATTACTGGGCAGAGAAACTCTGTTGGAGATATCATGTTTGTTCATAGTAACATTTAATTTCATTTAATGGTGTACTAAGCAACCAAACATTATTTACGACCAGTGTAGGGTTGCCAACTGGCCGGTATTCAGCTGGCCTGGCCTGTTTTTACATGGCCAGGCCAACTGCTGTCAGAGATCGAAGACCAGCTGTTTTTTTGCTCTTGTGGGATTGGGAGCAGCCAGAGCAGAAAATTGGCTTTTCATCTCTTGGCCCCCCCCCCCTTCCCGGCACAGCCTCACCCTCTCCTCTGCTACAGCATCGGCTCTTGAGTCTTACAGAGCCATGGCTGCAATAGCGATAATTTAAAATCAAACCAAAACTGGTGTGGAGCCTTCCGGCCTTATGGAACTTCTGCTGCTGCATCCCGTCCCCACTAGCGTAACTTCCTTTTGAGGGTGGGACATAGCAGCAGGGATTCCATAGGGCTGGAAGGCTTGTCAGACGGCTGCCTGGGTGGGAATCTTCACAGTCTTGGCAAGTGCATATATCTATATGATTTGCAAGGGATTGTGGGCAATGCAGTTCATTCACACCAGACACAGCTGCTGACAATAATTTAGTTGTGCTCAAGTGTTAAAGCCAATAAGAAATTTATTTATGGGGTTATTTCTCCCAACACAGATATGCTTGGTAGCACATAAATCAGGTTACTTGCTTTCAGTGTTAAACTTGGAAAAACAAAATCAGGAAAACAACATTTTAACTTATCAGGCAATCAAAGCCAAAGAAATAAGACCTGGTTGGAAACAAACTGGTCTTTTCTGTAGGCTTAGCTAATATTCTCTTAGCAAGTATCAAACAACAATCCAAAAGCCACAAAGAAAGAAAAAAAAACTGTTCTTTTCAGGTTAACTTCTTATATCTTCCCACATAGATTCAGAAGTGATTCTCTCCTAGCTCACAAGCAATTAGGTAAGGCTCAATTGCTAGCAGTTATCCAGCTGGAACCCCTTTAGCTGGCTTGCTTTCTACTGCGTGGCTAGAAATCTTACACAGGAGCTTTTCTGAGTAGATTAAAGAACAAGTTTGTATTTCTTTGTGATGGTTGCTGTACTTTATAACAGAAAATCACCAAAGGAGTTTAGACAGAGAGCAGTCCATGTAAACAGATTCTTCATCTGCTATCATTCCCTCTTCTTCAACAAGCATGGGTTCAATATCCTGGATTGGCACAGATGAATCTCCCACTGGAGCACTTTCAGGAGAATACTTATTTCCCTGCTGTCTTTCAAGGTTATAGCTAGGGCATAGATCAGTGTTCATACCTGAGCTTCCATTGCTGTTAGAGTTCCTCTCTATATAGCCTGGCCAGTATGTAGTCCAGTTCTTATGTCCAGCCTTCCAATCCAGATCCCTGGACACTGGATCTCTCTTCACATACCTTCTGGCACGGGTCTTAGAGTCCCTTCCACGTGCAGCCGTCTCTCTCACAGGTATCGTCTGGAGATTCCTAGCTCTGCAGCACCATTCCTCTGGCTTTCCCCAGTCCAATGGTATATGCTGGCCCTTGGAATGCCTCCCAGTATACGTACTGCTCTGGACTCTTCTAGACCTCTCAAAGGCTTTTCTCTTCCTTCTTCCAAAGGATTTCTTTCCCTCTCTGTCCGTCCGGTTTGGCTTCTGCTTCCGATGATCCTTCAGATGAAACTGATGATCAAGCTCAAGCTGATTCTCAGGATAAGGATAATTCTCTGTAGAATAAACTCTACCTTTATTCTGCCCAGATGAGTGCTCCTCCCTAATACAGCGCAGCTGTGCTGAATCAGGCCCTGCCCTTTGAGATGAGTGCTTAGGGATTACCTCATAGCCCTCCTGATTGAACACACGTTTCCCCACTTCAGCTCCTCTAATGGCTGCTGGAAACCTGGTGCATTCTGGGACTGGTAGTCTTTTATGGGAAAATTCTGTTTTCTTATTTCTACCAGAACTGACAGGTTGCTTGTTCAGAGTCGATTCACCTTTTTTATAGCTCCTTCCTGAGCTATGATAAGCTTCCTTATCACAGGCTCCACATTGGTGTTGGTTTGATTTAAAATTATCACTATTGCAGCCCCGGTTCTGTAAGACGCAGGAGCTGTGGCTGCTAGGGTAAGGAGGTGGCAGGAATGGAGCTGACATGGAATGGGATGGGATGGGGAGGACTGGAAGGGAGCTGGGACAGAGGCGCTGGAAGGGAGCTGGCACGGGGGGGGGGGGGGATGGCAGGAAGAGAGCTGAAATGGGGGAAAGGTGAGGGCTAGAAGGGAGTTGACAAAGGGGTGAAGGAGGTGGCTGGAAGGGAGCTGACAGAGAAGGGAAGGAGGTGGCTTGAAGAGAGCTTAAACGGGGGAAGATGAGTCAGGAAGGGAGCTGATACAGGGGGATGGTGGGGATGGAAGGGAGCTGTAAGAGGGGGGGAGGATGGGGGCTGGAAGGGAGCTGACAGAGGGGGGAAGGAAGGGGCTGGAAGGGAGCTGACAACTGGGGATGGTACTGAAGGGAAACTGGAAGGGAGCTGACACCTGGGGGTGGGAGTGGAGGGAGCTGACCCTTGGGGATGGGACAAGTAGATGGCTGAGTAATGGGGGAGGGGCTGGAAGGGAGGGGCATTGGGATTAGAAGGGAGGGGACACATGAGGATAGCACTGGAAGGGGGATGGACAGAGGGTAGGGTGACTGAAAGGGAGCTGACACAGAAGTAGCACTGGGACTGGAAGTGAACTGATACCTAGTATTTGGACTAGAAGTGGTTGGACAGTATAGAAGGAAGGGGACTGGAAGGGAATAAACACCACTGGTAGTCCTGGGAACGCAAGGGGGTTGACATTGGAAGGTACTGGGCAGGGAGGACTGGAAAGGGGGCTGATACTGGAGAAGTTATTGGGACTGGAAATAGGTTGATGGAAGGAAGTGAAGAAAACAAAAGAAGAGGCAAGAAATGGCAGATGGGTTATAGACCATAGAAAGAAAGACTAAGAGAAGACAGGAAAGCAGAAGCCTCAGTTTGGGACCAGCATGATCAGGGAATAAAATGGTCAGACAACAATGGTGGAAAAAAATAAAATTATTTTCAATTTAGTGATTGGACTTTGCACAATCTTTATAGGGAATTGCATCTTTTATTTATCTGATGTTGCACTGCATGCAGAGTTTGGCTTCTTGGGGTTTCAGTTTAATTTTGTCTGCATATTTCTATTTTTACTTTAGGTTGTGGTCACTTATTCTGGACTTGGTGAGGGTCTGTGATCTGAGTGTGTGACCGAGGCCAGGTGATCTTTGGTGGCCTTTGTAGAGGTTTACATTAGTTCACCTATTTACCTGGTACTGGAGAATGTTTATGTTGTTGTTAGTGAGATGACCAGAATCAGATTTTTTTTTTTTGGACTATCACAGCCTGTTTAAATGATGCTAAGTATTTACTGCTAAGTAGTTATTTTTATTCTGGCTATGCATTTGCCCTTTCACTACAATTTTCTTACAACATTTGAAAGAGAAATACTAACATCACGTGGAAAAAGTTCACAAAGAGTTTTGGGGGAAAGGAGGGTGGGGTGTAGCCCACTTTATTAATAATTAGGGAGGGGCACTGATTTATAGATTGCAGGGGAGCACCAGAAACCTGAGCATGGCCCTGCCAAGGGACGGCCGTACGCATGCAGCAGGACAGCTGCAGGCTGCGATTGGGGCTGTCAGCATCCATGGTGGGCCCAAGTTAGTCCTGGGCAGCGATGGCAGAATTGAAAAAGAAAAGTGAAGCAGCAGGGCTGGGCTCCGGCAACATAATGGATCATGCAGGCGTTGGGGAGAGTTGTGACCACTGTGGCTACTCCCGTTTAAGTCACATGATGCTTGTGGCTACTCCTGGACACTGCCACCGCAATCCTCACAGCAGTCCAGCCCTCTGGAGTAGCCACAAGCATCACGGAAGGGAGCTGATGCTGGGAGAGGCTGGAGCTAGTGGATTAGCATAGTGGTTAGAGCACTGACTTAGTAATCCAGAGATCAGGGTTCAATTCCCACTAGCACTCCTTGTAGCCATGGGCAAGTCACTTAACTCTCTATTGGCTCAGAAGAAAGGCCTGGCAATCTACTTCTACTCATACTTTCAAGGAAACCAAGGAGTGGGCAATGACTCAAAGCACTCATTGCATTGCCTAAAGCCCACTAGCAGACCTAAGGCTCTCTCTGGCTTGTGGGTTCAGCACAATTGCCAGGTTGCATCCCTCCTAATGCCAATCCTGACATCTGCTGTCTTTTATTCTGTACAGTACGGGGGAAATGCCTTTCTATTTCTCTTGTATTGCACTACATGCAGCATCTGGCTTTCAGAGGTTTTAGTTTAATTTTTGTCGATATATTTCTCATTTTGTTTTGTGCTCATTTATTGATGAAAGCCTGTCTGTACTGTGTGTGTGTGTGTGTATTCTGTTAGTATGGAATTTCTGTTTAAGAATGTGTAGCAATCTTGCTTGTTGAGTTTGCACATTGCCCTCTCTGCAATTATTTTTTGAGGACAGGGGGTGGGGGTGGGTCAGGGGGTGAGGAAAGGGCAGGGTGGGGGTGGACATGGGTGGAGCATAGCTAGCCACAGGTGGCGGGTTTTTCTCTTTCAAAAAGTTGGCAACACTAGACCAGTGCTGCTCGCAGCCCCCTGGGTGCAGTCTTCGTTCAAAGATATCTTGGACCATGTTTCTCTGACTCAGACTGTTCTGTACATTCATGGTAGCATCATTCATGTGTGCTTTTAACCACATTTGTGCAACTAGGAACATATTTCTTTCTTTCTTTCTTTCTTTCTTTCTTTCTTTCTTTCTTTAATGTCTCTTCTATATCGCGCTCTTTAGAATCAGTGTGGTTTACATAAAACAGTAGGAAGGTTAAAAGGTTTCTGTAAGATATGGTAAAGGTGGAGTAACACAGGGTCCTATATTCAAAAAAAGATGATCTCTATAATTTAGGTTCCTAAATGTGTCCCTGATTTTCAGCCAAACGCAGGAGTCTCCATTTTCTGCTGAAAATTCACCTATATTTACAGGAGCGGCCCAAGGGGGGTGCGGGGCCATGTGCGGAGACTCGGTGCGGGGCCTCATTTGCATAAGTGGCCTTATTTCCATAAATATTTGCATAATGTTACCATACACTAACTTTTAGTAAACATGTCTCTTAATGAGTGTATGGATAAAGAAAGACTAAAACCATACAGAATTGAAACCGGGTACTCTAGACCCTGCTCCACCCGACTAATAGCATTTCCCCCACCCGAACTGACTACAATTCCCAGATAAGCTAACATGTAAATAGTTAACTTCTCCTCTACATAAGTTATGTGTAAAGTAGCTATTCTGTTAAAATTGTATATTCCTGTTATATTGTAAGTTAAAATTGTACATTTCTCTTATATTATAAGTTCAGTGTAGATTGTCTTCACTGAACAGTTATTGTTACATGTAAACACCGCTGATGCTGAATAGCGCGGTATATAAGAAATAAAAATAAATAAATTAAATAAATAAATAAATAAATAAATAAATAAAAGATTTCTACATTACTATAATCCAGTGCCAACCGCCAGGCACATTAGGAACTACTACAAACGCTGCCCATTTAGAACCCATAGCAAACCCGCCGTATCCTAACAGCACTACCAGGGCTCACAAAGCTCCATACCCTAACTATCAAAAGGCAACACTGCAAATATTAAACCAATACATTTCCGAGAATAACAATACATGACCTACTGGGGAAAGAGAACAAGTGGCAATGTCAAATAGGAATTACATAAACAGAATACCTCAGCTCAGTTACACATGCAGAACATAGACCATCACCAAACAAGGAATCACAATTCAGAAACAGGAAGGCAATAATTAAACTGGGAACCCCAAAAGCCAAACCTGAAATGTACAACAACACTGTAGAAATAAAACTATAAATTAATTTCCTCTTGTACCAAAGCGCAGACCTTAATGATGCACATTTCCCAGAGCTTTCATATTCCAGTTAATAAATTCAAAATAAAGAGATATCTTTCTACCTTTTGTGCATTTTTTTTCAGTTGCAATTGCTCCAGCCACTTTCTTCTGGTTTCTTCATGTTTTCTGCTAACTCTCCATCGTCTGCTGTCCATTTGTCCTTTCTTCTCTCTTCTAGTTTTTTTTTCCATTCTCTCTCTCTACATCTGCTTTAACATACTAATCTTTCTCCTTTTGCTCTTTCCTCATTCCTAGTTCATCCACACAAATGTTACCCCTCCATCCTCAATCCCCACTTACTCTCCCAATACCCGGCCAATTGTAGATTTTTCATTCCTCCCACACAAAATATTTTTCCCCTCTCCATTTTACTCTCCCAGCCCCATCCCATTCTAATCCTCCCCCAACATCAGCTCCCTTCTAGTTCCAGTCTCACCCAGCATCCATTCCCTTCTAGTCCCTGCATCAGCCCATTTCCAGTCCTAGCCCCCCATCAGCCCATTTCCAGTCCTAGCTCCCCCATCCATTTCCAGTCCGAGTCCCTTCATCAGCTCATTTCCAATCCTAGCCCCCCATCAGCCCATTTCTAGTCATTTCCTAGCCCCACCATCAGCCCATGTCAAATCCTAGCTCCCCTCCACTCAGCCCAATTCCAGTCCAAGCCCCCCCATGAACCTAGTTCCAGTTCTAGCCCCTCCATGAGTCCATTTCAATTCAAGCCCCCACCACAGCCCATTTCCAATCTTAGCTCCCCCCAACAGCCCATTTCCAGTCCTATCCTAGCTGCTCCATCAGCCCATTTTCAGTCCTAGCTCCCTTCCCTCACAGCCCATTTCCATTCCAAGCCCCCTCCCCATCAGCTATTTGCAGTTCAAGCCTCCCCTTCCACTCAGCCCATTTCCAGTCCTAGCAACCCCCCAACCCATTACCAGTCCTAGCCCCCCATCAACCCACTTGCAGTCCTAACCCCCCATCACCCCATTTTCAGTTTAAGCCCCCCCTATGACCCATTACCAGTCCTAACCCCCCATCAGCCTACTTTCAGTCCTAACCCCATCAGCCCATTTCCAGTCAGCCCCCCATAGCCCATTGCCAGTCCTAATCACCCCCCCCCCATCAGCCCATAGCCCATTACCAATCCTAACCACATCAGCCCACCTCTAGTCCTAACCCCTCCCCATCAGCCCATTTCCTGTCCTAGCCCCCCCATAGCCCATTATCAGTCCTAAACCCCGCATAGCCCATTATCAGTCCTAACCCCCATCACCCCATTTCCAGACAGCCCCCATCAGCCCACAGCCCATTACCAGTCTTAACCCCCCCATAGCCCATTACCAGTCCTAACCCCCCAACAGCCCACAGCCCATTACCAGTCCTAATCCCATCAGCCCACCTCAAGTCCTAACCCCTCCCCATCCCCATGTATAATTATTGCATATGTTTAGTAGGTATTTTCAATTTGTATTCATTTATTGTAGTTATACCATCATATTTCTTCCTGAGGGCCACAAGTTTCTTGGGTCTACATACAGAGGTACCTTTGTTCAACATAATTGCTTGTCACACCCTGTTTTGTTTTGTTTTATTACAAGTCTGTATTTGTTTCACTAATATTGTGTTTAGATTATGCTTTTGTTTTTATCTATTTTTCTATTTTGCGTATCCATACTTTCTTATTTGGTTTATAGTATATTTATTGTTTTATCTATTATTGCTTTATCTATTTATGAGCCTGATTTTATTACATATTTGTTTGTTCATGTATCATGGTTTTCGGATCTGTTCTTTCACATTATTCTAATTATGGAATTATATTTATATTTAATATCTATGTTTTTTTATGTTTTTAGTACCTTACCTGATGAACCCCTGATGAAGGTTTGCGAAACACGGCCTGTGTCGGGTTGGTAACAGGTCTTTGTTTAATAAAATTGTTTTTCCACCTACATCACGGTTTGGACTGTGTCTCTGATACTTACGTGAGTATTGCCTATCTGTTGGACCTCTAAGGGTGTGACATGCACTGTAGAGGCCATATTGCCTAGTACGGTCAACATCTTGTGAGCTGTCACCTGCTGACTCAGTTGAGTCTCTCGCAGCAGTGCAGTCAGCCTGTGCAGTTGGTAATCAGAAGAAAAGCTCTCACCTAGAAGAGCATCGATGTATCATTGCTCCTGCAGGAGCTCCTGATCCCCTTGGGCCAGGAGAGCGATCCAGGCAGAGACTCAGAAGTACTTCGACTTCCTCTCTGAGTCTGATTCAGAAGGCTGGGTAACCGATGTGGAATCGGAAGATTTGTCAATACAGCTATTTTTTTTTTACAAGGCCACAGATGCATAAGGGTAGGCTGCTATCAGCTTCTCCCTCTTGACATGTATTTCTACAACCATCTGTTCATTGTGAAAAGTCTATTATACAATTTATACAATTTCATGATATACCGCCCAGGCAGAGCAGTTTACAATCACTACAAGCAGATACTGGATATCATGCTCTGTTTTATCGAAAAGCATTAGAGTGAGGCTGAGGGAAATCCATCTTGATTGCTTTTCATACACTTTCAGTTTATCAATGGAAACAGTCCTAACCTTGGGTGGGAGAGGCATGAAACTCCTTTGAAAGAATAATACAGTGCAACTTATTGTTGAGGCCCTTTTGCTACAGTGCATTAGGTCTTGGCGCTTACTGCGCATTTAGTACTAAAACTAACTTGTGTTACATGCCAAACCTTCACAGTAATGGCGGGCGCATGGTCAACATGTTCTCAGCAATTAACACCCGGATGCATATCCTAACGCCCGCATAACTACTCCAGGGGTACCTAGCTCCACCTATTGAATGGCGTTAGGTGCACCTGTGCTAATTGCAATATTGACAGCGTGCAATAGGTCCCTCCACGCTAGCTGCAATGTACTCTGCACACCCATTATCTATCCCTAACACCCATTTACCACCTCAATGTCCAATTGGCAGTTGGCACGCAATAACTGTCATGGCCCCACAGTAACCGCAGGCCGTTGCGTATGGTTACCACATGCAAAAACGCATGTTAACTGCTTAGCGCACTTTAGTTAAAGGGCCTCTTTCTGATGTGTATGTCTTTGATGAACACCAGAAAGCAGGTTGAGACGTTTTCACCTTATAAAAATTCCTCCCCCCATGCTTGCTTCAAACAAATATTTTAATACTTTTGTATAAATATATAAAAACAAATTCAGAAGCTTTTGAAGAGTTTTGCACTGTTTTTTTTCATGTTAATTTCTCCAGTAAAACCTTGGGTTCCTTCAAGCTGTGCATAGTTTCAAAGAAAGCCTATGCGATTTCATGTAGTCACTGCGATTTGGCTACGTTTGTTTTATTTATATATTTACACTGTGTGGCCATTGCAAGGCTGTACAATTGTAGATGGCAACCAACGTTTAAATAAAGAAAATATTTTCAAAATTCAGAATAGAACTTGCAGATCCTGTGTAAGTTGGTAGGCCAAGGATCTCTATATATTTTTTTGTGTCTGACCTGCCCAAAAACATTTGAAGCAGAAAGAGGTTAAGAAATAATGCCTTTATCGTAATTCCCTCTTTACAATGCATGCACTAATTGTCCTTCACTGAGCCACCCCACAAAAGCAGCAAGTCTAAAGTATGTGGAGTCTTTCAGTCGCTTTCCTGGCTGCTCTTTGAAATTTTGCATAACAATCAAGTATTCAACCACCTGTAGAGACCTTTCTCCCCTCTCATCCACGCCCTTCTCCCTCTATTGTTTCAAAGCATGAAGACATCAGCAATGGTGATAACAGAAGCAGCAGTAAGTATGGGGTCCTTTGTTTTTCTGTGTGTTCACAGACCCAAGTATTCTGCCTGGGATTCCAGCCTAACTGTAAGCCATATAGGAAGAGGGGGTAAGGCCTGGGAACATTCGCTAACTCACGGGGCCCATGCTGACTGCCATTACTAAACATAGGTCACAGTGGAGGTCCAGAGAGAAGAGGAGCAGCCTTATTTTTGTGTCTCCATCCACTGATGACAGGATCTCATCAGAGGTCTAGATCCCCAGCTTGTGGAATTCAAAAAGACACTTGTGAATGATCAATTACAGGAGGTCAGGAAGCACTAATACTATAAAGCCACTTTAGTTTAAGGAAGGAGAAAATAGCACCTGGTAGGATCTCTTTCTAGAAAACTGAAGAAATCATTTACCAGGTTACTCAGATTTTTTATAAGGAACCAATAATGATTTCATTGGCAATTGACTCACTTGAATTACATTTCTGTTTGTAAAACATAACTAAGTCAAGAAGACGTTTTTTTTCTATCAAAGATAATACTAGAAGCCCATTGGGAAAGGATAGGAACAGTAGACTAGGGGAAGTGGAGATGAATGGACTCTGACTTTTCAAAGGTTGGGAATAGAGTTGCTTCCTAAGGCTGGTCGACCTAGAGGTGTATCCTGTCCTAGTTTTGCTTCACCGCATACATACACAAAATTTTGATATCCCTTAAGTAGTAACGACAATGCCTGCAATGTGGTAAATCCAGGACAAGATCAACTTCTTCGAGTTGAACTGACTAAGATGGTTACTTGATTTTCCAGGTGAAAAGGAGTCTGTTTCAAGACCTATGCAAAGATACTGCGGTCTGTGAGCTTTTGAGAATATACCATATCTTTTCCAGATGAACTAAGCTTGGCAAGAAAACCAATATGAACATTTGAAGATGTGATCAATGTAATTTCTAAAGCTCATATGCAAGAATTTGGGATAATACACAGAGTGTTGTGTTCCTCTTTGGTTCTTTATCATCCTGGTTAGGATAAACATACATGCTCCTATACTTAGCTCATGATGCCCCTATATCTTGCCATCATGCTTAGTAATAATCTAAACCACTGGAAAAACTAAGTTAGGTTGTTGTCTGAACATCTGATCTTGGGGTCTTATTGTTGAAGAACCACAACAACTTTCCAGCATCGATCTGGTTGAGGCTTTTGAGTTTTTTCCCTGGCCAAAATGACATATTCATTGTTAAAATAGGTTCTGTGCCCAGTACTCTCCTGTATCTTGGGTATTTCTCATGAAGGCCAATGCTCTAGATATTCTCACTCTGTTATCCTTTTGTCTCCTTTCAAGTACTGTCTTTAAAAGATGTATTATTTGAACTGATTTATCCAAAATATCAAGGAATTTGCTTAATTGAAGGATCTGATGTTTCTTCTCAATGTCTTCCTCAGAGCTCCCTTGATTTCATTATTCCTGAGCGTATAGATGAGAGGGTTGAACATGGGAATGAAGTCCCCATAAAACATGGAAATGATTTTGTCTATCTCTCCTGAAGCCAATGAACGGGGCCTCATGTACATAAGCATGCAGGTCCCGTAAAACATAGTAACCACTGTCAGGTGAGATGTGCAGGTAGAGAAGGCTTTGCGTCTTCCACTGCTGGAGCTAATTTTCAAGATGGTGACAATAATGTGGATATATGTAAAGAGAACAAAAGAAAGGGGGACAACAAGGATCACCACACCCACTATGAAAATCACTATTTCATTGAGGCGAATATCAGAGCAAGCGAGTCTCAAGAGTGCTGTGACCTCACACCCAGAATGGTTGATCCTGTTATGTCCACAGAAAGGCAACGTCAATGTGAAAGCAATATGGACCACAGACAACACAAAGCCACTTGTCCAGGTACTGATGGCTATCTTCATACAAACTGATCTGTTCATGATAGTGGTGTAGTTCAAGGGATGGCATATTGCTACATAACGATCGCAAGCCATGACTGCAAGGAGGAGGCATTGAGTTTCTCCCAAGGAAAGTGAAATGTACATTTGAGTTGCACATCCAGCAAAGGAGATTACTTTCCTCTCCGAAAAGACATCCTTCAATGACTTGGGGAGGTGGGAAGAGATGTAACAGATGTCAAGGAAAGACAAGTTGGTAAGGAAGAAGTACATGGGGGTATGTAGATGTTTGTTCACCCAGACCACTACGAGAATGAGCATATTGGCAATCACAGTGACCAGGTAAACCAACAAGAACACCACAAAAAGAATGTGCTCTACCAGTGGATTGTCCGAGACTCCCAGTAGGATGAATTCTGTCACCTGGGTTTGATTCTCACTGTCCATACGATATCCTGGGGACACAAAAGACTTACAATTTTCATTGTATTAAATAAATAATAATAAGCATGTAGTATTCATAGCATATCCCTTTGTAGTATGGTCATTAAACATAGTTTAGATCCAAAAGACATTATATAAAGAAAAATTATGAATAACTTCACTGTTCTACGCCCACCATCCCTCTCCCGTCTTTGCATCATATCATTAATATAGCAAATAGTTTAGTTTCACCTTAGTTTGATCTGAGGGGCTCCTAGCTTGAGTGGAATTGTTTAAGCTTTCACCATCTTCTTGCTATGTGTTTAGTTGTCAATAATACAGGTGAAAGGCCTCTACTTATCTTTTATTTCTCATTTCTATATACCGTCTTTCCCCAAAGGATGCGAGGCATTGTTCAACATTAAAAAAAATACAATCGATGCAGATATAAAATACAATATTATAACACAGTTTAGAACCACACAAAGTTTGAAGTCCATCTACTGGCAATTCGTGTAGAGACCAACATACAAGGTATTTGGGTAGGCGAAGGGGAAGTTAAGATATTGGCATATGCCGATGATGTTTTGATATTTGATTCCTTCTCAGAAACTTCCATCGCAGCCTTGCTCATTTTGATTGAATGCTATTCAGTACTATAAGGTTATAAACGCTGCCCACAGGGTGTTAGTACCGCTGACTATCCCTGGTTTCAGCCACTAAGTAGGCTAATACTAGATAGCTATTGTCAGGCCTTTCTGGGAGCAGAGCAGAGGTAGCACCCAAGGGTAACGGGTAACCGTGATAGTCTGTTAACTGGCCAGCAGTACTAGGTTTACAGTGGCAAGAGGTAGCCATTTTCACAATGAATATCCTCCATTCTTTACTAACCCTGTTTTTTTTTAAGTGCTGATTCCTGATGAGTTAACTGCCTCTGGGTTTGTCTTGGCAACATATCACCAGAAGTAGATTGTCAGGCCTTTTCTTCCAAGGTAATGGAGGGTAAAGTGACTTGCCCAAGATCTCAAGGAATAGCCAGTGGGAATCAAACTCTTGATCTTCTAAGTACTAGGCTGTTGCTCTAGCTAATAGGCTATTCCTATTCTGTTAGCTCCAATTTGCCTTGGTTAAAAACTTCAGAACATATTATGCAAAAGACTAAGATTTTGACTTTAAAGTGGTCTCCCTTACACCTTTCTAGATGGGGGAGGTTGGCGTCTATTAAAAAAAGTTGAAATGCCTAACATTAACTTTGTGTTAAGTGCAATACCACAGTTATATAAGGTGGAATTTTCTAAGAGGATTGACCGCCTTCTGTCTTTTTTTTTATGGCAAAATATGCCACCTACGATAGCTCCCAAAAAACGTAAGCAAACCAAGGAGCTAACAGGAGTATATCCTTTCCTGATTTTTTTTTCATTCCATAAAGCTTTTATTATATCCCAAGGTATACTGCAGATCATAACCTCTACAGTGTGATATAAAAGAGGCGCTAGCGGCACCTATATCACTTCTATATATTTATTTATTTTAAAATATTTATATTCTGCACTAAGTATCCTATGCAGAAAACACATAACAATAAAATAACAGAAAATAAACAACACATATATTATTTCTTCAGTCCATTAAATAAAGCCTGCTTAAACTAATGTACTTTGAGCTTCTTCCTAAAAGATAGTATATCTGTCTCTAACCATAATTCCAAAGAAAGAGACTATGGGGTATGTTTACTAAAGTGCGGCAATGTCATTCACGTTAGGTTCTGCGGTAAAGGTACAGATGCCCATATAAAGGCGTGGGCGTTGCATCATTACAGCAAGCTGAAGCAGCTAACGCGCGTTACAAGGCACCTTAGACTAATGAGCGTTGCAAGGCACCCTGTAAGGGACCTTGTAAGATCCCTTATAAGGCACCTTGTAAGGTGCCTAGTAAGGTGCCAAGTAAGGTGCCATGTAAGGTGCCTAGTAAGGTGCCCTGTAAGGTGCTTCATAAGGCGCTCTATAGGGCCTCCTAGGCTAAGCGCCATATTAGGCACCCTTGGACAAGGCACCGCAGAAGGCACCCTGGGCTATGGAACCATAGGTTAAGGTGGCTTAACAAGGTTATGGTGTCCTAGGTTAGTGTGCCCCAGGGACTGCAAGGTGCCTCAGGATGACATGTATGACCTGTGCGGAACAGAGACAGATGTAGCCCTAACACTAGATAGAGCACTCAGGAAAGGCAATGAACAGGTGAGTGAAGGAGGGAGAGGTGGGAGCCGCTGGACCTGCCATATCTGCGGGCATCCCATGTGCCTGCCAGTACTGATGACAAACATGGTGGGACAGCTGTACCACAGCACAGGGTGTTGGTAATGTAAAGTACTGGAAAAACAGTTGGTGGCAGACGATGGGAATACGTGTCCCCCAGTGGAGGTGGAGGTGGCAGGATAGTTACAATGATGGGTGGACAGAGGAGTGGTGGTGCCATGCAGATTAGGCACAGGCAAGGCAAGGCAAGGCAAGCATGAAAAGGCGCAATGCAGGAAAGGGTAGCAGTGCATGACATGGGGTGACAACCTGCACTGGCAGACAGGACTCTACACAGCTGACAGACGCAGCTAGATGGACCAAGGGAATGTTGGCAATTGTGGCGAGGATATTATGGGCTGGAACCACAGATCTGCAAATATATGACCTCTACAGGCATGCACACTATTTGAGTAGGACAGGCATGAGAGGAGGGAACAATGAGGAACTGAACCCATGAACACTGCCAAGAATGGCATTGTATTAACCAGTAGGCTATACCTCCATGGTGTATGTCACAGTAATGGCTGGGTACAGAAGGACTGCAGGTCACTGCACAAAATGTCTGCGCTGAGTACCAAGATAGGGTAACCCCACCAGTACCCATGATGCAATGCACATGCTGAATAGCAGTCTACATCTGATCACCAAATGGGGTCTGCACTTCTCCGGTACCTCAGCTTGGAAAGACGAACTGACAGTGCATGATACTGGCACAGAGTAGCTACAGACCATGCCATTGTGCAGGTTCTGTATTCACCCTGAGGGATAGGATGGGTGCCCAGCATTAGGTCCACAGTACATGTGGTGCTAGAGATAGGTCCTGTTGTAGATCCTCATCAATGCCAGTGTGTGACAGGTGTTCCTTGCAGTGCAGCCAAAGGTAATTTGGTGTCCATCTGTATCCTGTAGTCACATGTGGCCCTGTGGGACCAGACACCAGCCAGATTGGTGTGTACCCTGTGTTAGGGTCTGGCTGACATGGGCAGCTGTTATCAGGGCAGAGGGGTTGCTAGAATTGCATGAGGTGTGTGTAGCAGTGCCTTTATAGGTCACAGTGGTATATACTACATACCCCAAAGGGCCCACATCACTCTTTTTGTAGGTAAAGAACAGGTGCCCCTGCCCTGGGGAAGCAACCTCCATCCTGTTTGTATGAGACAGCCCTCCAGGGTTGGTGGGCCAGAGCCATATCTATGACTGGAGCAGTGGCAGACCAGCAGCAATGCTGGGGGTTAGGTGTGGAAAACCCCAACTGCCTTCCACCACTGTCTGCTAATCACCAGCAGACAGCACAGTCAGATTGTACCTTAAAGGTGTTCTAACCATGCACAGTCTAACTGCAGACAGTCCACCAGCCTGCTTACAGAAGAACTACATGCAGCAAGCAGGCAATGCAGTGATTGGGATCCCAGGACTGGGGAACACAAATATATCACTGGCAGCAGATAGTATAGAGCACTATGTGGGAACCTAGACCTGCCATGGTCACTGCCCGGTCAGAGTGAGTGGCCCCCCAGCATGCCATGCTGTGGCCACTCTGTCCATGCAGGTGGTGGTCAGGCACTACAGTGTCCCAGCCATTGCCCCACACCCTGTGAAGATGCATCCTGGCCAATCTGCCCTGTCTGGGCCATACCCAAAATACCTTGCTCCTCATTATGCACCTATTCAGGCTAACGCTGGTAACAGTGGGACATTTTGGGCCCAGTGAAGGGTGGGCAGCCACAGAACAATGGATAGACATACACACACACTCACTCCTATTGCAGCATTGTACAAAGATAGGGGTGGTTGGCAACCCTGCCCGCCACACTGGTCCTGATCTCAGTGCCGACATTGCTAAACTGTGCAGGGGGTAGTAGTAATGCTATAGTAATAACTTCAGCTCAATGCTGGGGCCAACAGCCTGACTCTCCATGCATCTTTGGATTGTGGAGCCTGTGTAGGTGGTTGTTTCTACCCCTGTTCGCCGCTGCTTTGGGCTTTGCACATGTTGCTGTTGTATCTGCATTGTAGGGTAAAACATAGGGACATGCTCTGCAGGAACCACAGCTGGGGCTTGAACCTGTAATCCTCTGCTTCTGGACACACTGGCTGGGTGTACTACACCACAGTGTTGCCACAGATGCACAATAGTCCCTGGGGCTACCTGTACTTTTCCTCAGCCAGACTTTGTATGTTGCACTGCACACCACGTACTGATGCAAGGCATGGCCTTGGTCCACTGCAGGGAGGTGGCACTGCCCCCTCCAGCACCGGCACACCCCCCCCTGCCAAGCTGACATGGACATTTGCTGTCGGTGCTGGTAGTGCGCAGTCCCAGGCCATCCACTGTGTAGGTAGGAGCCCGCCTAGGGAGCGGATCCTGGGGTGGGGGGCCATACATGGACATCCTCACATCCCCCCATCACTGCCTACCAATATTATGTCCCTTCCACATGGGGGCGGGATGGCTGGGGGGGGGGGGATGTCAGGTCAGTGCCCTAGCAACTATTGGCTAGGGTGAACCAGATAGATATAGGTGGATTGTGTTTGGCCTTGGTCAGCTGCTGTCTTGCTGATTTCCGGTTTCTATGTTCCTATGTGCCACCTAGGCGCCCGCCTGGTCCACTCTGTGCCCCAGCTGCCCATCCTACATGTCCCGCCTGTGGCCCCCTATGCCCAGTTTGCACCATCGCCATAGTGGCCATTCATACTTTGGTACTATGGTGTTGCTGAAAATGGAGCACTACTATCACATTTCTTGGGCTCCCTGCCTAGGCTGTACATTGCTAACACTTAAATGGTTTCTCTCTCCTGCAAATGTGCATCTAACGGCAGTTTTTCATTCGCGGTAGGATTCAGCCCTTCAGTTCAGCGCGTTAGTGTGAAAGGGGCCTCTCCCCGCCCACTCTCCGCCCATTGACCCTCTTCTCTCCACCCTCTCTCCACCTTCTGCAGTGTTTACCGCGGCCGGGGACGTTAACGATTGTTACACATCGCGCGTTATGTAACGTTAACGATCAACGTTACATAACGCGCGGTATGTAACGTTACCGCAGTTTAGTAAACATACCTCTGTCTTCCTCTATTATTCGAGACATGCAAAAATGCCTACAAGCCAGTAAGCCTTACCTCAGTGGCAGGAAAAATAATGGAGGCAATCCTGAAAGAGAGAATTGTGGACTTTCTTGAAATCAATATGTTGCATGACCCAAGGCAACATGGTTTTATCAGAGGACAATCATGCCAAACAAATCTGTTTGAGTTCTTTGATTGAGTGACCAGAGAACTAGATCAAGGGCATGCAATGGATATGCTCTATCAAGATTTTAGTAAAGCCTTTGATACTTCCTCATAGGAGGCTTATCAATAAACTGAACAGCCTAGGGATGGGTCCCAACGTGGTGAACAGGATCAGAAATTGTTTGACTGACAGATGACAGAAGGTGATGTTAAACGGAACTCACTTGGATGAAAGGAAGGTGATTACTGGCATGCCCAGGGATTGGTCCTGGGACCAGTAGTGTTCTTTTTATTTGTCAGTGATATTGCTGAAGGGCTGAACATAAGATAAGAACATAAGATATGCCATACTGGGTCAGACCAAGGTCCATCAAGCCCAGCATTCTGCCTCCAACAGTGGCCAATCTAGGTCATATGTACCTAGCAGTTTCCCCAAGACACACAAGTTCCACAATGCTTGTACTGGGTCAAGCATTGATATCTTCGGTCACTTCTTAATAATGGTTTATGGACCTTTCCTCCAGGAACTTGTCCAAACCTTTTTTAAAGCCAGCTACACTAACAGCCTTTACTACATCCTCCGGTAACAAATTCCAGAGTTTGATTACACGTTGAGTGAAAAGATATTTTCTTTTATTAGTCTTAAATAGTTTACCCTGTAGCTTCATTGCATGTCCCCTAGTCTTTCTATATTCTGATAACGTAAACAATCGATCTACGTTTACCCGTTCCACTCCGTTCATTAATTTATAGACTTCTATCATATCTCCCCTCAGCCGTCTCTTTTTCAGGTTAAAGAGCCCTAACCTTTTTAGCCTTTCCTCATAGGAGTATCCTTCCTATCCCCTTTACCATTTTGGTGGCTCTTCTCTGAACCTTTTCTAAAATCGCTATATCCTTTTTAAGATACGGCGACCAGAATTGCACACAATATTCAAGGTGCGGTCTCACCATGGAACGATATAGAGGCATTATAATATCTTTAGTTTTATTTTCCATTCCTTTCCTTATCATACCTAGCATTCCACTTGCTCTCTTGGCTGCCGCTGCACACTGGGCCGAGGGTTTTAACATGGTATCCACAATGACGCCTAAATCTTTTTCCTGGGTGGTGGTTCCTAATATGGAACCTTGCATCTTGTAACCATAGTTTGGGTTGTTCTTCCCTAGGTGCATAACCTTGCACTTGTCCACATTAAATTTCATCTGCCATTTTGATGCCCAGTCTTCCAATTTATCAAGATCCTCTTGCAATTTTTCACAATCCTCTTGGGTTTTAACAACTTTAAATAGTTTTTTGTCATCTGCAAATTTGATAACCTCACTCGTTATTCCACTTTCCAGGTCAATTATGAATATGTCAAAAAGCAGCGGACCCAGCACAGATCCCTGGGGTACACCACTATTCACCTTTCTCCATTGGGAAAATTGGACATTTAGCCCTACCCTCTGCTTTCTATCTTTTAACCAGTTCCTGATCCACAATAGTACACTGCTTCCTATCCCATGACTCTTTAGTTTTGCCAAAAGTCTCTGATGAGGGACCTTGTCAAAGGCTTTCTGAAAGTCCAGATACACAATATCAACCGACTCACCTTTGTCCACCTGTTTATTCACTCCTTCAAAAAAACATAACAGATTAGTAAGACAAGATCTTCCTTGTCTAAAGCCATGTTGGCTGTCTCCCATTAGGTCGTGACTATCTACATGCTGAGTAATTTTATTTTTTATGATGGTTTCTACCATTTTTCCCGGTACTGACGTCAGGCTCACCGGTCTGTAGTTTCCCGGATCACTCCTGGAACCCTTTTTAAAAATTGGTGTTACATTGGCGATCCTCCAATCTTCAGGTATTAGAGATGATTTTAATGATAGTTCACAGATTACTGATAGCAGGTCTGCAATCTCATATTTCAGTTCTTTCAACACCCTTGGATGTATACCATCCGGCCCAGGTGATTTGCTACTCTTCAGTTTATCTAATAGTTGTAAGACATCTTCCCGATGTATTGATATTTCCTTCAACTCTTCCGCACCTTTAAATACCACTTCAGTCATGGGTAATATCCCTACATCTTCCTCAGTAAAGACCGAAGCAAAGAATTCATTCAGTCTCTCCGCTATCGCCTTGTCGCCTCTTAGTGCTCCTTTAACCCCTTTATCATCTAATGGACCAAATGACTCTCTCACAGATTTTTTGTTACAAATGTACTTGAAAAGGTCTTTATTTCGCGTTTTTGCTTCCGCAGCAAGCTTCTTCTCAAATTCTCTCTTTGCCTGCTTTATCAATGCCTTTGACTTGCCAGTGCTTGTGCTGTTTCCAGGTTTCGTCGTTTGGCTCTTTTTTCCATTTACTGAAAGATGCTTTTTTGGCAACAACAGCCTCTCTGACCTCACCTTTAAACCATGCTGGCAGTTTTTTGGACTTCCTTCCACTTTTCTTAAAGCGTGGAATACAGCTGGTCTGGGCTTCCAAGATAGTATTTTTCAACAACACCCAAGCTTGATGTACGTCTTTAACCTTTGCAACTGCTCCTTTTAGTTTTTTCTTAACTGTTTTCCTCATTTTATCATAGTCTCCCTTTCGAAAGTTAAAGGGTAGTACTGTGGATTTCCTTACTATCCCTCCTCCACTAATTAAATCAAAGATGATCATGCTATGATCACTATTGCCAAGTGGCCCCAACACCCTTATCTCTTGCACTAGATCTGGTGTTCCACTAAGGACTAGGTCTAATATGGCTTCCCCTCTGGTCGGTTCATGAACCAGCTGCTCCAAGAAGCAGTCATTTATTTCATCTAGGAACTTTATCTCCCTAGCATGTCCTGATGTGACACTGACCCAGTCGATACCGGGGTAATTGAAATCACCCATTATTATTACTGCACTGTAACTTTTGTTAGCTTCCTTGATTTCTTTGAGCATTTCATCATCCATTTGGTCATTCTGGCCAGGTGCTCGATAGTACACCCCTACTGCCATTGCCTTCCCCCTTTTGTATGGAATTTCAATCTTTACAGATTCTACAGCAGATTTTGTTTCCTGCAAAACTTTAATCCTTTCTGAGTCAATGCCCTCTCTAACATAGAGCGCAACCCCTCCACCAATTTGATCAGCTCTATCTTTACGATATAGTTTGTACCCAGGTATCACAGTGTCTCACTGGTTGTCCTCCTTCCACCATGTCTCTGATATTCCAATCATATCTAACTTTTCATTTAGTGCTATATATTCTAACTCTCCCATCTTATTCTTTAGACTTCTAGCATTTGCATAAAAGCATTTTAGGGAATGTATTTTATTCTTGTTAATTTGGCTATTGTTAGACATGGGTAAATTGGGATCTTTAAGCTCTGTCTGCTCCATACTTGAGGGCATTTGGGCTACTTTACTCTTTTGTGGAACCTCTCTGCTTTTGGTAGTATACTTCAAGGATACATTCTTCCGAACCATCCGCTCTTGGGTGACTGTCGGCTTTCCCCTAATATCTAGTTTAAAAGCTGCTCTATCTCCTTTTTAAAGGTTAATGCCAGCAGCCTGGTTCCATCCCGGTTAAGGTGAAGCCCATCCCTTCGGAAGAGCCCCTCCTTTCCCCAGAATGTTCCCCAGTTCCTAACAAATGCAAAACCCTCATCTCTGCACCATTGTCTCATCCACGCATTGAGACTCCAGAGCTCTGCCTGCCTTTTGGGTCCTGCGCGCGGAACAGGAAGCATTTCAGAGAATGCTATCCTGGAAGTTCTGGATTTCAACTTCCTACCTAAAAGCCTAAATTTTGCCTCCAGAACCTCCCTACCACATTTTCCTACGTCATTGGTACCGACATGTACCAAGACAGCAGACGCCTCCCCAGCACTATCTAAGACCTTATCTAGGTGGCGCGTGAGGTCCGCTACCTTCGCACCAGGCAGGCATGTTACCAGGCGATCCTCATGTCCACCAGCCACCCAGCTATCTACATGTCTAATGATCGAATCACCAACTATAACGGCTGTCCTAACCCTTCCCTCATGGGCAAATGGCCCTGGAGAAACTTCCTCGGTGCGAGAGGGTTTTACATCACCTGGAGGACAGATCCTAGTTACAGGATCACTTCCTGCCACACCAGGGTGATGCTCTCCTGTCACGTGACCTCTCTCCTCCATGGCAACAGGGATACTGCCAGACTGGAGGTGGGACTTCAGGACTATATCCCTGTAGGTCTCGTTTATGTACCTTTCTGAATGGAAAAGTCTGTCTTTTTGCAGACGACACAAAAATTTGCAATAGCGTGAACTCTGCTGAGGGAGTGGATAACATGAGGAAAGATCTGCAAAAGCTGGAAGAATAGTCTAATGCTTGGCAGTTAAGATTTAATATGAAGAAGTGCAGTGTCATGCATTCGAGACGCAGAATCCAAGGGAACTGTATGCAATAGGAAGCGAGAGGTTGGTGTGCATGGGCCAGGAGAAGGACCTCAAAGTGATTGTTTCTGAGGATCTCAAAGTGGTGAAACAACGTGACAAGGCAGTAGCCAAAGCCAGAAGGAAGCTGGGTTGCATATAGAAAGGAATTGCCAGCAGAAAGGAGGAGGTACTAATGCTACTGTACAAGTTGCTGGTGAGGCCTCACTTGGAATATTGTGTTCAGTTTTGGAGAGCATATCTCACAAAGGATATAAAAAGACTGGAAATGGTTCAGAGGAAGGCGACCAAAATGATTTTGAGCCTGCGCCAGAAGGTATATGAGAAGAGACTTGAAGACCTAAATATGTACACACTAGAGGAGAGGAGGGACAGGGTAGATATGATACAGACCTTTAAATACGTACGAGGGTTGCTCAGAAAGTAATGCCCTGCATGTTTTTTCTCAGTCCAGAATGAAGATAGAGGTATGAAATTGAAAGGGTAGTAACTTGGAACTTCAAAGGACACGTGTGTGTAATTTTACAGTCGTCCAACAAATAGCGAGGCGGTAGTGATCCTTCAAATGGCATCTGTGAATGACAGACGGTACAAACAACGAGCTGTAATTGAATTCTTGGTGGAGGTGAAAGAAAGTGTGAGAAACATTCACAAACGGTTGTGTGCTGTGTATGGAAGTTCTGCGGTAGATAGGAGCACCGTTGGACGATGGGTGAAGAGAGTAAAGGCTTCAAGAAGTGGTAAAATGGAACTGGAAGATCGGTCGCGGTCTGGGCGTCCTGCCTGAGACACCAGTCCAGACAAGTTGCAGCGCGCTGATGACATTATTCGCGTGGATCGGTGCATCGCGAGTCGGGAATTGTCCGTACAGCTTTCCGTCAGTAGAGGTAGTGCAATGGCAATTATTGACTCTTTGGGATAAAGGCCTCCCCTTCAGCTTCAAAATGCTCCAACAAATCAGAGCAGATGTCTTTCCTTTGGTGTTTGTGTTCGGTTGTTAGACTTCGTGGAACCCATCTTGCATACACCTTTGAATATCCCAAAGAGTCAATAATTGCCATTGCACTACCTCTACTGACGGAAAGCTTTACGGACAATTCCCGATTCATGATGTGCTGATCTGTACTGATGGCTGAGGCAGGACTTTCTTTCTCCTCCACCAAGAATTCAATTACAGCTTGTTGTTTGTACCGTGTGTCACTCACAGGCGCCATTTGAAGGATCACTACCGCCTCGCTATTTGTCGGACGACTGTAAAATTAAACATATGTGTCCTTTGAAGTTCCAAGTTACTACCCTTTCAATTTCACACCTCTATCTTCATTCTGGACTGAGAAAAAACATGTGGGGCATTACTTTCTGAGCAACCCTCATAAAAAGTATTAATGGACAAACAAACCTTTTTCAAAAACAGGGAAACTGTAAAACTAGAGGGCATACCATGAAGTTACAAGGGGGTAAACTGAAAGGCAACGTTAGGAAATACTTTTTCACTGAAAGGGTGGTGGATGCTTGGAATGCCCTCCCGATGGAAGTGGTAGTGACAGAATTCAAAATGGCATGGGACAGACACAGTAGATCCATTTATTGCAACAGGGTAAAATCAAAATAAACGTAACTATATCTTATGTCTCACAAATAGGAGTGACCTGCACAAAGCGGCTGGTGCACCTACACTTGCCACCTTGCTGGGCAGACTAGATGGACCATGCTGGTCTTTATCTGCCGTCACATATTATGTTACTATTTTACTATGAAAGCTAAATGGATGCCCCATTGGTATAATCCTTTGTTTAAAATCAATCAGAGGATGATTTTGTGGTCTTTATGGCAATTACTTGGGCCATTGATCAGACAATAGTTCTTCCAAATGCTAAGCTCTCAGTTTGGCATTACCCCATACCTGGCTTATAGATGGCTGCAACTGAAGCACTGTTTATGCCAGAATAATATTAATCCCCCCCCAGTTGGCTGAATCTCCTACTCTATAGGTTTTGGCAGAACCATTAGCTTTCAAAAGTCATGTTACCTCCAAATTGCATAAAATATGATAGTCTCGATCTTGGGTTTGGAGGCTGCCTGGGTCTTGGGCACTGAAATAGAACTATCTGTTGAGAAATGGAAGTTCTAATGGTCTTGTATAATACAGTACTGGCACTTACGAGCATTCTTCAGTCAATGTTTTTTATTGGACACAGGGTGGTCTAGATTGCAATGAAGTTTTATAATGAAAAAATGTCTCCTACTTATATGTGTTTGTCTTATTTTTTTTTGTTTATGCAATTTTCAAATCTTTACACAAGAAAAACTACTGCTACAGAAAAAGAAGAAACAGAATCATAAGCGGGTGGAAAATAAATCTCCCTCCCCCCCCCTCCCCCAAATACAAAAGAAAATCAATAGACAGAAAAGGAAATCACTTCCAGTAGTCCACCATTAAAAGGAGAAATGCAGACTCAAATCAAAAGAAAACTTTCCCAGGAAATAGAACATGTACTAGGGCAATATCACCTACTCTATGAGATCAAATTCCAAGGGGACACCATCATGGATTCACAGATTCCTGGAGAGAATTAACATTTTTACTAACAACAAACAGTTAAATGAGAGGGGTCAAAAAAGATATAATTCACCCCTGATACTTTATCAAACATTTATAGGGGTGGTGCAAGAAAAACAAACCCCCCAATTGCAGAATCTTAGGATGTAGCAATAAAAATGTCTGCCTACGCTTTTGAGTAGCCTTAGAGACATCCGGAAACATTCTAAAAGGAGCACCCATAAACAACTCATTTCTAACCTTAAAATGCATTTTCATCAGCCAGTCTCGATCAGGTTCCAAAGCCAAAGTCAGCAAAAGTATTGACCGCTGGTCAGGTTCTGAGGTCTCTAAGAAACCAGTCAGGTCCAAAGAATCAAAAGCAGGCTTCTGAAGTGGCGAAGAAGACGCAAGTTCTTTCCGCTTGACAACGGGCAAATAGAAAACCCTTGCTAGGGGAGGAATAGACTCAGATGGGATTTTCAGCACAGAAGTAAGATATGAATGAAAATGTTCCTTAGGAGAGATGGTAGGAACCCTAGGAAAGTTCAATAAATACAGATTCCTCTTCCTGATAGACTTTTCCAAAGACTCTATCTTCAGATGAACACTTGAAAGATCTTTAGTTACAGTACCTGACACAGCAATTGTGTCCTCAACCTTCACCTCCAGTGGAGAGACTCTTGTTGTTAACGCAGTTACTGCTTGCTTCTTGCTCCGATACCTGAGCGTAACCAACAAATGATGAGTGAATGGAGGCAAACAGGGTGAGGAAAGAAGACTCAAAAGTCTGTAGGCCACCCCAAAGCGTTTCCAAGGTGGTAGTAGACGGCTTCTGCAACATGGGTTTCAAGTCTAAAGTATCCACGGCTGGGTGCACATTATTTTCAGCTTGATCCGCAATCGCAGACTGAACTGCACTCTCCATATTGGAAGCCCTCACCACCGGCGTCTCTGAGTGCTTCCCCACACAGCCAACAGAAACAACCAATGAAGGTTCGATGTCAGGGGGCAGAGGCCGCGCTGGAGCAGATCTCACCTCTGAGCTCAAGGTAATATCTGGCTCAGAAGAGCGTGAAGAGCCTCCTTCCGCCCCCACAGCCCCTAGCGAGCCTTGCACCGAAGTCCAAGTTGCACCAGCGGGCTGGACAAACCCTTCAAGCAGCCCCTTAAACAGAACTGCACTCCACTAGGGTACCCAAACCTTGGCCTTGCATTTCTGCAGCCTAATGAGAGGTAGGAAAAATCTTTAACGCCAAAAACAGGATCCAATGTGAGCGCGGTTAACACGCATCCGCCATCTTGGTTCTCCCCCATGTTTGTCTTATAAAGAAGATAAAAGGGACACTATCTCATATGATTTATTACTGTCTGAAGGTAAACCAGTTCTGGAAAGAAATATGGAAAATTATTTGTGCCGTTTTTGGACTTCGACTGGAAAGAGAATATAAAAGATGTGAGGGTGATCTGGCTGCGACATCTGTCGCCTCATTCATCACTAGGGTTGATTCAACTGATCTGGCTGGTTAGACGGGTGTCCTCTTCCTCCCTCACCACTCAATGTTCTTCCCTCCCGAAGCTGCGCATTCTGTCAAAGAGGATGGCCTTCCGATAGAAGAAGTACCATTCTTCAGTCCTGGGTATACCAGTAGCTGCGTTCCCCTGTAAGAACCTCCAACGAGTTCAAGGAACTAGAATATAAATTAGTGGTCCTGAAATTCTCTGCTTTTCCATTAGATCTCTTCTCTTCCCCGGCTAAGCTTTGGACATTCTACTGCCTGTTGCAATGATGCTGATTTTAAGTTGTTGGAAAGGTATCAGTCTTTTAAATGCATGCTTTTGTTGGAACTCTAGTTCTTCAAACTCAAAATTCGGAAATGGCAATGGCTGACAAGAAGAAAACATGTCATTGTTGCCAACTCATATGATTAATAGTGGAGCAATATCTCAAGTTCAGTCATGACTAAACTAATGTGCTATTCCTTCATTGTCATTTTACTATAAAACACTATGGGGGTTATTTTAGAAGCCCTATTCGTGCTTTGGGCATCTGAAAATGAGCACCAAAATGCAGTGCAAAGCATGCCTTTGGGTCAATTCTGACTCTTGATGACCCAGCAGCTCCTGGGCTTTCTTGGCAGTAGATTGCCAGGCCTTTCTTCTATAAGACCAAACTATCCCAACAAACGCCAACCCAATACACCCCAGAACCCCCACCTACTACATTAAAGCATGCATGGTCCGCGTTCTCCCTTACAACTAAGGATTCCCTGGAGAACATCATCACAAAAGTAAATACAACAACTTCACACCTTGACCCTTGTCCAGTAAACTGGATCAAGGCTACGAAAACCGAACCCACCCCTATAATACTGTCCATTATCAATACTTCCCAAACTTGGATACATGCCACCTGCACTTAAACATGCAATAATACGTCCAATATTAAAGAACAATACAATGGATAAAAAGAGCCCCTCATCTTACAAACCAATTTCCAGCCTCCCACTATTAACCAAACTAATTGAAAAAGCTAGTCTCATTCAACTCCAGGACCGCATAGACTCCTATGCCCCCCTCGATGTACAACAATACGGCTTCAGACCATATCATGGCACTGAAACCTTCCTCATTGTTCTCTTTGACCATATTTTAAGATGCATTGACAACACTGAAAATGTGTATCTCCTCTTATTCTTAGACATCTCTGCAGCTTTTGACAGTGTGAATCACCACCTCATGCTATCCAGGCTACTACACATAGGAATTAACAACACTATATTCCAATGGTTTAAGTCATACCTATCGGACCGAACCCAACAAGTTAAAATAGGCAATACTACCTCCAATATCTACAACCAAGAACAGGGTCTCCCACAGGGCTCAGCACTCTCTGCACTATTGTTCAACATTTACCTCCAGCCTATTTGTACTATTTTTAAAAAATTCAATATTTCATACCACATATATGTGGATGATATAATGTTACATCTCCCATCCAAAATTAATAATCCCCCAATCCAACAAATCACTGACTGCTTCACGGAATTAATCAACTGGCTTTCATCCCACAACCTAAAAATCATCCTTAACAAAACAGAGGCCATTTTTATAACACGTAATCAAAACTTCTCACCACCCCCTGCCATTAAAATTCTTGACACAACTATAAGCATCAAAAAAGAGATAAAGTACCTTGGTGTTATCCTAGATCGTACACTAAACATGGACTCATTCATAAATCACACGGCAAAAAAAAAAAATACTACAAACTGAGACTTCTAAAACAGCTCCACCACTCCTTCACCCGAACGACTTTAAATCAGTACTTAAAGCAATGGTCACCCCTCACTTTGACTATGCCAAAGCCATACTCCACGGCCTGCCTAAGCAAACAATACGACCACTTCAAACCGCGCAACATATAGCTGCCAGAATAACAGCAAATGTCAACCCAACTGATCACATAACTCCAATTCTAGCAGACTTAAACTGGCTCCCTATACATTACCGTACCCAATAAAAAATAATCCTAACCACTTTCAAACTTGTTGTTGTTGTTGTTGTTAAGTGCCGTCGAGTCGGAGTCGACTCATGGCGACCCTCTGGATAGCTATCCTAAATTGTGTTCGATCTTCAGTCAAGCGGCTCATTGTTGACAGACTGGTACCCGTAGCTGCTGTTATTGTATCAATCCATCTCATTGCTGGCCTTCCTCTTTTGCGTTGACCTTCTATCTTGCCAAGCATGATGTCTTTCTCTAATGATCTCTCTCTCCGCATGATGTGTCCAAAGTATGAAAGTCGAAGTCTTGTCATCTGAGCTTCTAAAGAAAGCTTAGGTTTGATCTCCTCTAGTACAGACTGGTTTGTTCTTCGGGCAGTCCATGGTATACACAGTATTCGCCGCCAGCACCATAATTCAAAGGCATCAATTTTCTTCCTGTCTATCTTTTTCACTGTCCAGCTTTCACATCCATATGATGTTATTGAAAATACCATGGCTTGAACAAGTCGAATCTTTGTATGGAGAGAGACATCTCTGCTCTTGAGAATCTTATCTAGGTCTTTCATAGCCATTCAGCCAAGAGCAATGCGTCGTCTGATTTCTTGACTGCTTGTTGCTTCTTTATTGATAGTTGATCCAAGTAGGTTAAAGTTATTCACGATTTCAATTTCTTCTCCTTCGACGATGAACCTGTTGATTATGTCAGTTGTCATGATCTTTGTCTTCTTTACATTAAGGTGCAGGCCCATTTTGAGACTATGTTCTTTGATTGTGAGAAGCAAATGTTTCAGATCATCTTCACTTTCCGCCAGTAATGTGGTATCATCAGCATAGCGAAGGTTGTTGATGAGTCTTCCACCAATCTTCACAC
Organism: Ichthyophis bannanicus; assembly: GCA_033557465.1. Lineage (NCBI taxonomy): Eukaryota > Metazoa > Chordata > Amphibia > Gymnophiona > Ichthyophiidae > Ichthyophis > Ichthyophis bannanicus. The sequence goes on along the minus strand of CM066051.1, from coordinate 36,275,731 downwards.
CTCTGTTGTCTTCATACAATCCTGCTTCTCTGATGATTTGTTCTGCATATAAATTAAATAGGTAGGGGGAAAGTATGCAGCCTTGTCTTACACACCTTTGCTTATTTGAAACCATTCTGTTTCTCCTTGTTCCGTTCGAACTGTTGCTTCTTGATCAATGTACAGATTGTGCAAAAGAACGATCAGGTGTTCTGGTATACCCATGCTTCTTAATGTGCCCAGAGTTTCTCATGGTTTACACAGTCAAAAGCTTTGCTATAGTCGATAAAGCACAAATAGATATCCTTTTGGTATTCTTTAGTCTTTTCAAGGATCCATCTCACATCCGCAATGATGTCTCTCGTTCCTCGCCCTTTTCTGAACCCTGCTTGCACTTCAGGTAGTTCTCGTTCCAGGTATGATTGTAGTCTCTTTTGAATAATCTTCAGTAGAATTTTGCTGGCATGTGGGATCAGAACGATTGTGCGATAATTTCCACAGTCAGTTGGATCACCTTTCTTTAGTACTGATATAAACACAGATCTTTTCCAGTCAGTTGGCCATGATGCTGTCTTCCATATTTCTTGGCAGAGCCTTGTAAGTACGGTAACAGCTGCATCAGATTGCTGTAATACTTCTATGGGAATGCAACCAATGCCTGGTGCTTTGTTCTTTGATAAGGCTTTCAATGCTGCTTCAACTTCTTCTTTCATCACCAATGGTTCAAGATCACAGGGTACAGGTTGAAACGGCTGTTGGTCCACTTGATCTTTAGCATATAAAAACTCTGTATATTCCTTCCATCTTTTCTTGATCTTCTCAGCATTATTCAACATAGAACCTTGAGCATCTTGTAACATTCCAATTCGAGGCTGGAACTTTTTCTTTAACTCTCGTAGCTTTAGGAAAGCTGATCTTGTTCTTCCTCTAATAGTTTCTGCTTCTATTTCCTTGCATGCGTCATTGTAGTACTTTTCCTTGTCCTGTCTTGCTGCACGTTGGAAATCTCTGTTAATTTCTGTGATTGTCTTTCTTTCTCCTCTGGCTTTAGCTTCTCTGCGTTTCTGGGCAATTTTCAGAGTTTCTTTCGTCATCCATTTTGGCCGTTTTTTCTTTTTTACCTTTTGTAGAGACTTCTCGCTTTCTTCCAACACAACCTTCTTGATGTCATTCCATAACTCTTCTGGAACTCTATCATTTGTATCTAAAGCAGCAAATCGATTTTGCAGGCAGTCTTTAAATTCCAGTGGTATATTCTCAAGGTCATATTTTGCTGCATTCATGAGTGGTTTGCTCTTTTTCAGCTTTAGCTTGAGTTTGCATACTAGTAGTTGATGATCTGTACCACAGTCAGCTCCAGGTTTTGTCTTTGTTGATGTTATAGAGCTTTTCCATCGTTGACTTCCACAGATGTAGTCAATTTGATTTTTATACATCCATTGGGTGAAGTCCATGTGTACAGTCTCCGCTTGTGTTGCTGGAAGAAGGTGTTCGAGATGAATAGATCGTTGGTCTTGCAGAATTCTATCAGTCTTTCTCCAGCTTCATTTCTGTTGCCAAGTCCATATTTTCCAACTACTTTGTCTTCTTCTTTCAAACTTATCAATGGCATTTCCCCATCACATCTATCCTCCCTCATTACTTCTGAAAAGTCCTCTCATACTCAACGAGACTGTAATAAAAACAAACTCACAACAGCGCCTGACTTCAGAAAGTCTAAAAAAATCACAAATAACAGAGCTATGACCAACTGCGCACCCACTCTGTGGAACAAACTCCCAGATAGCCTGAGAGCCACAAAAGATCTATCCACATTCCAAAAAAATCTTAAAACCTACCTTTTCATACAGCACTTTGGCTCTATTACATAAAATATTAGCCTCACACAGACCCTCCCTCCACTCTAACTAATTTCACATTCAGCTTGATCACATTAATAACACAAGGCACAACTCACTTTGTATATAGTTAAAACATCATGTTTTATTGTTATAACTGTACATAGTTGATATTGTTCTATGTAAACTGAATTTGCATTCTTTGTACAATTCATTGTTGTCACCTGTAAACTGCAATTGAACTTTAGGAAACTGCGGTATAAAAATGTAAAATAAAATAAGGCATTGGAGGGTTAAGTGACTTGCCCAAGGCCACAAGGAACATAAGAACATAAGATATGCCATACTGGGTCAGACCAAGGTCCATCAAGTCCAGTATCCTGTTTCCAACAGTGGCCAATCTAGGTCATACATACCTAGCAGTTTCCCCAAAAGACACAGGTTCCAAAATGCTTGTACTGGGTATCAGTGGGCATCAAACTCTGGTTTCCTGATTACTAACCCAGTGTTCGAACCACTAGGCTACTCCTCCATTCTAAAAATGGCTATAGAGATTACCAAAACACAGAGACATCTTCAGAGGCATTTTAAAAACCAGGTCTGTGGACATCGCCAGTGCGAGGAAGTCCAAGAAGCTTGACATTACTGACTGATCTCAGAAACCTCCTGGACATCTGGAGCCACCTCTAAGGTTATACCTGCTCCAAGCACCGAGAAAGTGTTTATTTTGCTCATGTTTATGTTTATTGGATTTGATATACCGCCTTTCAATACAAAAAGCAAAGCGGTGTACATTTGTCAGAAATCACAAGAACGGACAACGGCCTAGAAAAGGAAAGGAAGTTACAATATCGATAGGACAGCAAAGTCATGCATATCAGACAGAGGAAGAGGACACACTGGAGGACAAGAGATCATATAGAAGGAGTGGGAAGGTCAAATGGAGAGGAAAATAAGTGGGTTTTCAGGCGTGAATTGAAGGTACGGTAATTTTGTTCAAGTCTGAGGGATGTAGGTAATGAGTTCCAGAGTGCGGGTCCAATAAAGAAAAAAACAGAGGAGCGGGTAGATTGCAGATGAGCCTGGGAGGGGGATGGAAGGTGGAGGCGATTTACATGGAGTGACCGGACAGTGCGACTGGGTGTGTGAGATTGAATGAGATCGGCAAGATATTGAGGGGTGTGTGTGTAAATAACCTGGTGCACGATGGTGAGAAGCTTAAATCGAATGCGATGATCTATGAGGAGCCAATGAAGATGAAGAAGGAGTGGGGTGATGTGATCTAGATGGGTAATTATATGTGCTGCCGTGTTTTGAATGCGTTGAAGCCTACATAACTGGGATTGAGTAGTACCAGCAAGAGCTGAGTTGCAGAAATTCAGATGTGAAATGACGAGAGAGAGAACAAGAGTGGTAAGAGTTTGTGGAGTGAGGAAAGGATGAACAGCACGGATCTGATGGAGGTGGAAGAAGGAAGTTTTTGTAACACTGGAAATGTGATCATGAAAGGAAAGATGAGAGTCAATGAGAACACCAAGATACCGAAAACAGGAGACTAAAGGGATAGAGGAGCCAGCAAAGGACGGGGCTAATTGGGGGCAAGGATTACCATGGGGGAACCAGATTGCAAGTGTCTTGGAGAGATTCAGGTGTAAGCAGTTGGAGGTGAGCCAGCTGGAAACAGAAAGGAGACAGGAGTTGGGGGAAAGATCGGGTAGAAGAGGGGAGGTGTGGTGAAGCAGGACAAGGTCCGTCCGCATAGAAAAAAGCCGGTATTCCAAATTTCTGGATCAGAAGAGCGAGAGGTGCCAGGAAAACATTAAACAAGAGAGGTGCCAATACCAAGCCTTGGGGAACACCACAGTGTAAGGGGATAGGGTCAGAAGAAGCTCCCGAGGAGTGGGAAAGAACAGAGTACGATTGGGAAAAGTGATAGGAGTGAAACCACTGATAAACTGTGCCATGGAGACCTGCGTCATGTAGACAGGAGAGAAGGAAAGAGTGATCCACAAGGTCAAAGGCTGCTGAGAGATCTAAGGAAACTGCCACGGCCATGTGCGACATGCAATTCATTGAGGAAAGCAAGGAGGACTGTTTCTACACTGTGACTGGAATGGAAACCTGATTGACATGGGTGAAGAAAGTTAATAGAGTCCAAGTGCTGGGAAAATTGAGTAAAGACTGCTTTTTCAAGTATTTTGGAAAGAAAAAGGAGGTAAGAGACCGGCCGGTAGTGAGCGGGGACAAGAGGGTCAAGTGAGGGTTTCTTAAGAATTGGGCATATGAGTGCATGCTTTCAAAAGTGAGGGAAAGTACCAGTAGAAAGGCTAGTATTAATCATGGTAAGGATGGATGAGGAAGAGCAAGAGAGGGTGTAAGAAGCCATGAGGAGGAAATAAGATCATGGGAGCAGGCGGTCTTACTTGAAGAGGAGATAGTCTTAATGAGCTCCGAAATGGTGAGTAGGTGAAATGACATCCAGCTGTGAGAGAGCGAGGGGACAGGAGAAGGAGAGTGGGGGAGAGGGGAGGATATTGGGGACGACGACAATGTGGTAGAGAAGCACGGAGGTCTATGATTTGTGAATTAAAAAAGGATGCCAACTGCCCGGGGTTGGGGGCTGTCAGAAGGAGTGGAGGATGCAAGGTTGGCTGGAGGGATGTAAGAGATTTGAGGACAGAATAGAGATGGCGAGTATGATTAGGGGCAGCGGTGATTGCAGCAGAAAAGTGGGTTTGCTTAGCAAGGTGGACTTCGGAATAGTAAGAAGCTGAGAGCGAAGGAGGCAGAGACCAGAGCTGTGAGGAACGGAGACGTGGAAGAAGAGGTTGAAGTGTGGCTACTTGTTCTAAGGCTGTGGAAAGACAGGAGATCCAGTGAGAGACCTGTGAATTAGGAGAGAGGGAGGGGAAATCTGGAGACAGGAGAATATTGATAGCAGGAAAGCGCTGAAGAGTGAGAGGAGTGATCCAGTGCCCATAATGTACGGAAGTTGAAGAAGGGGTGTTGAGTGGATGCACATAGGGAGGAAAGGTTAAAGACGGGAAGAGACAGTGGAAAGTAAGACAATAGTGATCAGTCCAGGGTAGGGGCAAGGAGCAGAAATTATCTAATAGGAAGATGGAGTCTGATGGGGAAATGATAAGGTCAAGGGTATGGCCAGCAGAATGGGTTGGTAGGGTGATATGCTGAGTGAGAGATAGATCTTGAAGTAGAGAGATGAAAGAGAGTTCCCTAGAGGAGGAAGGAGAGTCAAGATGCAGGTTAAAATCCCCAGCAATTATCAAGTGCGGATAGTGTACTGATAGGTCTGCAATAGTTAGGAGGAGTGAGTCCCAGAGGTGAGAACGGATTGCTGGAGGAGAGTAGAGGAGTAGAATATGCAGTGGTGGGGAGGTCTGGAGACAAATAAGAAGAGCCTCCGGATAGTGAAGGGGAAGAGACCTGTGTGACCGAGAGGGGGGAGCAGATGAGAGCCTCAATTCCACTGCTGGCACGGCCTAACCGGGGGACGGAGACAATGGCGAACCCAGGGGGAAGGCAGCGGGCAAGAAGAGGGTCTTCCCCCTCTCTGAGCCACCTTTCAATGAGTAGTAGGAGACTGTAGAACTCACGTAGGGCAAGGTCCTGTACTAATAGAGTTTTAGACCTCAGGGAACAGCAGTTAAGAAGGCCCAGCTTAATAGAAGGAAGTAGTGGGGTAGACGGGGGGATAGGGGCAAAGGAGTAGATAGAAGGGAGACAAGGGAGCAAGTTGTCAGAGCACTGGAACCAAGGATGATTATATCTCAGAGAGTGAGAGGGAGGGGGAGGGCGGTTACCCCAGAGGACTGGAATGGGGAGCGTAGAAAGGCCCATATTTGCTGTTGCGATGAAGGAAGTGAGAGAGGCAAGAAGAGGATAGAGACCCACTTGAGGAAGGGTGGGCAAATTGCTGGAGGGAAAAGAGGCAATGAGACAGAGGAGGGCTAATGGTGCCAAAGTAGAGAGTTTATTTCCTGAGTTGAGGCTGGAGCCGCCCCAAGGAGCGCACCTAAGGAGCACATCGTGCTCCTTAAGTGCGCTCCTTCGGGGCGCCGCAGAGACAGGCGCTGCGGATTTATGGAGACTGGAGAGGAGGTTACCTGGTGGAACGTGGCTGCGTGAGTGCGGCTGCATCACTTCCGGGGAGGGCAGAGTCAGCAGGACAGAGCCCAGAAGCAATCTGAGGGAAGGTAAGCAACAGACAGGTAGTATCACAATAGCAAGCACAACAATTGAGTAAAGCATTAAGATCCAGGAGGAGCTGCCGCTGGCGCCGTGGTTTTATAGAGACTGGAGAGGAAGTTACCTGGTGGAATGCGGCCGCGTGAGCACAGCCGCATCACTTCCGGGGGGGGGGGGGGGGGTGGGGGTAAGCAGGAGAGAGCCCAGAAGCAATCCAGTGGAACGCGGCCATAAAACATCTAGACGTATAGAGAAGATAACACTCCACCATCCCCAGTACTCTGCACAAACACAATGTTAGCAGCACTGGGATTTTATTCCTGGCTTCCCTGGTCCTAGCCCCAGGGGCAGCCCAATGGCATAGCGGGGCCATATGCGGAGACTATTTGTGGGGCCTCCATTTACATATCCACTGGGCCTCATTTGTATAAATCTAATTTATTTTATTTTAAAATGTATATATGCTGCCCATCTAAATTTTTAAGTTGATTTTCAAAGGAGTCGTTCACAAATCGCTTTTTTGTCCTAACAATGCCATTAACCTTTAGTAAACATGCCTCTTAATGAGTGTCTGAAAACCATCTGCATGTACACTGAGCATAAAGAAAGGCTGCCATATTTCTGCATTACTATCCTCCAGTGCCAACTACCAGGTGCATTAATACAAAACCCTCCTCATTTAGAACCCATAGCAAACTGGTCATATCATAACAGCACTAAAAGGAGTCACATAAAGTTGAATCCTATTTATTAAAAGATAGCAGTACCAATATTAAACCAATACATCTTACTGGGAAAAGAGAACAGGTGGGTCTACTAACCAGAAACTAGATGAACAGAATAGCACAGTCCTGTCATACACGTAAAACAGACAGGCCATCAAAAAATACAGAACAAGGGCTCACGATTTAAAAATATGAAGACAATAATTGAACTGGGAACCTCAAAAACCAAACTTTGAATGCACCACAACACTGGAAAAATTAAACTATGAAATTAATTTCTCTCTTATAATGAGCAAAGCACAAAGACATCAGTGCGCATTTCCCAGAGCGGACATATTCCAGTTAATAAATTCAAAATAAAATGCTTTTTGCTACCTTTTGTCGTTTGGGCATTTTATTTTTCAGTTGCAACTGCCCCAGTTTCTTTCTCCTGCGTTCTTCATGTCTTCTGCTAACTCTCCATTGTCTACTGCCCATGTCCTCTCTTCTCTTCTCCTATTTTTTTCCATGTTCTGTCTACATCCGCCTCTGACCTACTGATCTTTCGCTTTTTGTTCTTTTCTCCATTTCTTTACTCATTCATCCACTCAATTTCATTCTTCCATCCTCAATCCCCTTTTGACTTTTCACCTAGCAACGTTCCATCTCCTCTTCTAACCTCCAGCCCGGCTCCCCCATTTCTCATCTCGCTCCTTCACTGCCTCTTATTGCCCTCTGTGCCTCCTACATTCCTTCCGCCTACCCAGTTATTTCCTTCTTAGAGATTCATTGAGTCCGATTTTCTTCTTCTTACCCCAGCATTCACTCTTACACCCTCTCTTTCAACTGTTCCCTCTCTATGACCTTTTTTCTTCCCTCCCACAAAAAATATCTGTTCCCTCTCAATTCTCACTTCCCCAGTTTCTTTTTTTTCTCCCCCCAGCCTCAGCCTCAGTCCCAGCCCCACCCCCTTCCAGTTCCAACTTTCCCAGCATCCACTTCCTTCCAGTTCAATTTTCCCTATCCCCAACTTACCCCCATTTCCAGCCCTAGCCCCCCAATATCAGTCTTCCTCCAGTCCCAGTCCCTCCCAACATCAGCTGCCTTCCATTCCACTCATACACCAGTCCTAGCCCTCCCCCCCCAGTATCAGTCCTCCTCCAGTCCCAATCCCTCTCAGCAACGTCTCCCTTCCAATTCCAGTCTCCCCATCCCCCAGTATGAGCCCATTTCCAGTCATAGCCCCCTACCTCCCAGTATAAGTCCTCCTCCAGTCCCAAGCACTCCCAGCATCACCTCCCTTGCCTTCCCAGGCTCCCCATCCCCTAGCATTAGTCATTTCCAATCCTAGCCCCCCAGTATCAGTATTCCTCTAGTTCCAGTCCCTTCATTCACCAATATCATCCCATTTCTAGTCCTATCCCCACCGAACCCCCCCAGTATCAGTTCTCCTCCAGTCCCATTCCTTCCCAGCATCATCTCCCTTGCAATGCTACTACTACTATGACTACTATTAATCATTTATATAGCGCTACAAGGTGTACCCAGCACTGTATAAAACATATAAAAGACATATAAAACATATAAAAGACAGTCCCTGCTCTTAGAGCGTACAATCTAGTTAAGACAGACAGCACAATATAAGAGAAATAAGGGGTTCGATAGGGAGAGGAGACACAAGGGGAACAAGAGATTAGGATCCAAAAGCAGCCTCAAAGAGGTAAGAAGTTAGCATGGATTTGAAGAGGGAGAGAGATGAGACTTGATGTAAAGATAGAGGAAGTTTGTTCCAGGCATAAGGAGCAGCAAGGTGAAAAGATCGAAGTCTGGAGTTTGCAGAAGAAGAAAAGGGCACAGAGAAAAAAAAGCCAGAGGAGGAGCGGAGTTCACGCAGAGGGGTGTAGGGAGAAAGGAGAGAGGAAAGGTAATGAGGGGCAGTAGTGTGAATGCATGTATATGTTAGAAGGAGAAGTAGGAAATGAATACGGAAATAGAAGGGGATCCACTGAAGCAATTACAGAAGAGGAGTTACATGAGTGCATTGTGGCTGGCGGAAGATTAGCCGCGCAGCTGAGTTCTGAATAGATTGAAGAGGAGAGAGATGACTTTGAGGGAAACCAGTAAGGAGGAGGTTGCAATAGTCAAGACGGGAGGTAACTAAAGAGTAGACAAGAGTTTTAGTAGCAATCCCAGGCTCCCCATCTCCTAGCATCAGCCCATTTCCAGCCCCAACCCCCCAGTATCAGTACTCTTCCAGTTGCAGTCCCTCCAGCCCCCATTAGCCCATTTCCCGTTCTAACTCCAGTAGCAGTCCCAGTGCCAGTGGCCTCCACTCCAGCTCTTCCCCCTCACTTGCACACACACACACTCACACATACGTATACATGGCCCCGCACCTCGGGAGGCCCTGCGCTGGCCTGGCTGGCTTGAGGGGGAGCCGGTGAGGACCAAAGTCCATCTTCTTGACTCATTTCTGCACAGCGGGAGTAAAGACCTGCCAGAGCGATTTCTTTCTCCCACGGCTGTGTTGTTTGCTGCCAGCGCGGGTCACTATGTAGAAGTTAGTGCAAATGGTCAGTGAACCCAAAAACACTTGATTAATGCCGCTACACGGCCCGATGCTAACCGTATACGTTGTGGGTGTTCTGGGGCATTCCAGAGGCTGCACCTGTTGCTAACCGAGCAACGGCGATATCGCACTGCCGCCTTATTAGCGACCCACGGTTAAAGATAGGCATTGCCTGGTTAGTTTCTGCAGCAGCGGACGCTATGTGGCAAACCCAGATAGTTAATGCCGGCAGCCGGATATCCAGGTTATCACTTCAGCACTGACGGCTAGCCACTATAATCATGCTAGTCGCCGGTGCTAAATGTTGGGTCTGAAGTATGGAACTTCATGTAATTTTGTGCCAAAAATTTCTAGACAAAGAGGACAGGCATAAATCTCTGTATGTACAAACGGCCGAGAGAAGGATGACAAGAATGAGCAATCTATCAAAATTTTCATAAATAAATAAGTACGTAATTTTTCCTTAGGCAGTAATTCAAGCAAATCTGCTTCTATGGTGTAAAATTCCAGAATTGAAAGGGTCCAGAATTTTAACCGACATGCTTAATTTTGTTTATTTAGCCCATCAACATTTAAATCACCTAAAGATTTCTGCATTAGGTACATAAGAAGATAAGATATGCCATACTGAGTCGGAATCTGTGGAATCTGTGTACCTTTTTGGGAACCTCAAGGTACCTGTGACCTGGATTGGCCACTGTCGGAAACAGGATACTGGGCTTGATGGACCTTGGTCTGACCCAGTATGGCATATCTTATGTTCTTAAGGTAATATACTTTTGAGTTTTGAGCAGATCCTTCAAAGGTGTATTCTCTTGGCCATCAGGAAGACACTTTTTGAAATGAAGGTGTGGTAGAAGGGGAAACGCCGGAAGTAGCTGACTTGGTAATGGGATACAAATGCTAACCTAGGATTTGAAGTGGAGAGAGCGAGTTGACAGATGGTGGGAGACAAGCAGATAAAGAATGAGAAGGAAGACGATGAATACACTTAATCAAGAATCAGTATAAGCATCAAAAAAATGAAGTTGCATTAGAAGAGATAAGGCATTGGAAAGGAAAACATGCTACAGGCTTCTGGAGTGAGTGGAGTATTGCAGAGAACCGCAGGATAGACTCTGAAGATAAGACCAGTAAACAGAGATAATGAATAAAAGACATAACCTACCCTCCCAACTCAGATCACAGTATGGTTGGGTAACATCCTCGTTTTCGCTGATTTCCTATGCAAAAGGTTGTTTGTACCTTGCAGTACAAAAGTCTCACAGGGCACCAAGAACTTTCCAGCATATTTAAAGGATAAGATCATGAAAAATGTGGTGAACTCCAGGAAAGAGAATTTCATTAAGCTATCAGCAATGGACCAAAAAATAAATCTACTGGAAGCGTCTTCTTGCAGTGCCTTGCACCACAACGTAAGATGAATATTTAAGCATTTTATGGGCACATTCCCCCCCCCTCCCCCCTTTGGAATCTCAATGGAGTCTCTCAGAAGCCAACTTGCTTTTACACACGAGAGACCAAAACTACAAGAAGTTAATTAAATTGCCTAGGGAGGGTAGCGTGTGCATCCCCCAGCATCACTCTTCACATCTGTTCTCAAAAGAAAAGAAAAGGGTATGTCTGGTTGTGGAATTCCCAGTGATAATGAAGTCAATGTCAGCCTTGGAAGACCCTGGAGAGTTGAAGGGAGCTCCTTCACTTGCAGAACTTTCAAAGAGTTGTAAATGTTCTACTGAAAGCAGCAGAAATTGTTGCATCATGATAATAAGAGGTTTCTAGAGCAAACAAAACATTCATAAACTTACAATGATTTACATCATTAAGCTACTTTAGGTCATGAGGGAGGGGCATCAATGATAGGAAGTTTATCAACCCGACTTTTCCTATTTCCTAACTCTTTTACTGCTTGTGTGTTTTCACACCATTATTACTCATGCAGTTCTGCTTTAAAGCATCTATTGTGTTTAAAGTATTATCCAATAATCATACATTCATCAACCATATGTCATTTGGTTCTATCCTGCACAGTAGTAATGTCAGTTAGGTTTTAAGAAGAAATATGCTCTCTTCAGCTATTCCATCTTTAAGGTAGGGGTGTGGGTGGGGGGGGGGGGGATGTAGGACTCGTAGCCTGTGGCCTTCTCAGACACTAAAATTAGAACCAAATAAGATAGATTCATGCTACAAGGAACCTTTGTTGACCTCCAAGCAATTGCCTGCTAAGTGTTTCTCTGCATAACATATTTATAAATGACCTGGAAATAGGAATAATGAGTGAGGTGACCAAATTTGCAGATGACACAAAATTGTTCATGGCTGCTAAAGTGCAAGAGGATTGTGAAAAATTGCAGGAGGACCTTGAAAAATTAGAAGACTGGACATTCAAGTTGCAGATGAAATTTAATCTGGAGAAGTGCAAAGTTCTGCACCAAGGAAAGAATAACCCAAACTAAGGTTACACGATGCAAGGTACCACCTTAGAAACCACCACTCAGCAAAAAGATTTAGGCATCATCGTGGATAATATGTTGAAACCCTCCACCCAGTGTGCAGCGGCGGCCAAGAGAACAAATAGAATGCTAGGAATCATAAGGAAAGGAATGGAGAATAAAACAAAGGATATTATAATGCCTCTGTATTTTTATTTATTTATTTGAGCACATTTTTATACTGCTCCTTCCAGTGGTCAGCAGCGGTTTACATTTAACAATTAACTCTGCAGTTTAGCAGTTACATAAAACAATGAGAAGATAACTTAGAACATTGGAAGGTAACATTGATTTAAGATAACTCAATAATTTAAAACTATTTACATAATAGAAGGGAAACATGTTAGCTTACATGTTATAAGTTTAACTATATACTGTATCTTTCCATGGTACGACTGCACCTTGAATATTGTGTGCAAATCCGGTCGCCATATCTTAAAAAGGATATAGCGTTATTAGAAAAGGTACAGAGACGATTAACAAAAATCATAAAGGGGATGGAAGGATATTCCTATGAGGAAAGGCTTAAAAGGTTAGGGCTCTTTAATTTGGAAAAGAGATGGCTGAGTGAAGATATGATAGAGGTCTCTAAAAAAAGTAGAAAGACTAGGAGACATGCAATGAAGCAACAATGTAGCCCATTTTGGACTAATAAGAGAAAATATTTTTTTACTCAGCGAGTAATCCAACTCTGGAATTCGTTACCGGAGGATGTAGTAAACGTTGTTAATGTAGCTGGGTTTAAAAATGGTTTGAACAAGTTCCTGGAGGAAAAGTCCTTAAATCATTATTAAAGAAGACCCAGAAATCCACTGCTTACCACAGGATAAGAACTGTGAAATCTGTGTACTTTTTTGGGAACCTGCCAAGTACTTTTGACCTGGATTGGCCATGGTCAGAAACAGGATACTGGGCTTGATGGACCTTGGTCTGACCCAGTATGGCATTTCTTATGTTCATAAGGTAATATACTATTGAGGTTTGAGCAGATCCATCAAAGGTGTATTCTCTTGGACATCAGGAGGACACTTTTTGAAACAAAGGGGTGATAGAAGGGGAAACGCAAGAAGTAGCTGAGTTGATATGGGATACAAATGCTAATCTAGGATTTGAAGTGGAGAGAGTGTGTTGATGGATAGTGGTAGCAAGCAGATAAAGAATGAGAAGGAAGGCCTTGATTACACTTAATCAGGAATCAGTATAAGCAAGAGAAAAATGAAGTTGCATTAGAATAGATAAGGCATTAGAAAGGAAAACATGCTACAGGCTTCTGGAGAGAGTGGAGTATTGCAGAGACCCGCAAGATAGACTCTGAAGATAAGACCAGTAAAAAGAGGTAACAAACAAAATAGATAACCTCCCCTCCCAACTCAGATCACAATATGGTTAGTAACATCTTAATTTTTGTTGATTTCCTATGCAAAAGGTTGTTTGTACCTTGCAGTCCAAAAGTCTCAAAGGACACAAAGAACTTTCCAGCATATTTAATGGATAAGATCATGAAAAATGTGGTGAACTGCAGGATAAAGAAGATCATTAAGCTATCAGCAATGGAACAGAAAATAAATCTACGGGAAGCTTCTTCTTGCGGTGCCTTGCACCACAACTTAAGATGAATATTTAAGCCTTTTATGGGCACATTCCCCCCCCCCCCTCTTTGGAATCTCAACGGAGTCTCTCAAAAGCCAACTTGCTTTTACACATTTGCGAGACCAAAACTACAAGCAGATAATTAAATTACCAAGGGAGAGTAGCGTGTGCATCCTCCAGCATTACTCTTCACATCTTTTCTTGAAGGACCTTTCTTGAAGGCTATAGTCCTTGATAGCTATCAAAAGGGACTGCTACAACTGGAAGTAGATCTACACTTGTGAGAATAATCTTCTGGATTAAACTCTAAATCTTGGGGTAAAAGGGACTTCTTGGGGTTAAAACTGATAATTCTGTGTATTTTAGAATTTAGTGTATTTGCTGAGTCAATCAGTACCACCATCGAGCTTTGTATTTAAGTCAAAGCAGAGTATAGCTTAGCATAGAACATAAGAGTAAATAGACTTTGAAATAAATTTGTTTCCGGAGAGCTTTTCATTTAAATCAGATCAGAGTTTAGCATAACCTAGAAAGTACAATAGAGTAAATAATTACTAAAATAAAATTTTTTTCTAGAGAGCGTTTTTATTTAAATCAAATTAGAATATAGCTTAGCATACAAGTATTTATTTATTTATTTTATTTATTTATTACAATTTCTTATATATCGCACTATTCAATATCAGTGCTGTTTACATTATAACAAAATGACCATAACAACAAGCTGTTTGGTTTTACATAGAACAGGAGTACAAACTTGGATAACAGGGGTGAACTAGAATAGTCTCTGAGTAGAAAGAAAAATACATTTGTTTCTAGGGACCTTTACAAAGAGCTCTTCCAATTAGGAGGCAAAAGATCTGTGAAGTTGCCTTAAATAGGTGTTAAAGGCAAGTGACAAATCAAAAGGGCAATTTAAAAGGCCCCTTCTATCAAACCAAGGGTTGTGTGAATCACCCAGGAAATTGGTAAGCCTTTACCTTAGAAACACAGGACAGGGCACTGTGTAACAGCCAACCTTTAATAAGTCTTCTTTCCCTCTCTCACCCCAACTCCCACCCACCACTGGGATAATCGTAGCTTTATAGGTGCTTAAACCTCTTGAGGAAGGAGGTGCCCATATTCACTCTCAGTTGCAGCTGTTTATCCTCATCAGGTGTACAATAAGGACCTGAGATTAATTAAACTTGAGGTGAACAAAAGTCCATTAAACTTATTAGGTATAGTTTTATTAGCATAAGAATTCCCAGCACACTTAAGTAAGGAAACAACTTAAATACCTAAACATAACCTTAAAACTAAGATGAAGACAGTAGTCCAGCAGCGAGATGGGGGCTTTCCAGTCTTTTGCATTGAGTTTCACATGTATGATTTTTCCCCAGATGGTGAGGGGTCTTACGTATGCACTAGGTGCAAGGAGCTCTTTGCTCTCAGGGAATGAGTCCAATCTCTGGAGTCTAGAGTAGCAGACTTGGAGGACATAAGGAAGACAGAGAAGTACATAGAAAAGACCTACAGGGATGTAGTACTGAAGTCCCACCTCCACTTTGGCAGCATCCCTGTTGCCATGGAGGAGAGAGGTCATGTGACAGGAGAGCATCACTCTGGTGTGGCAGGAAGTGATCCTGTAGCTAGGACCTGTCCTCCAGGTGATGTAAAACCATCTCACACTGAGGAGGTTGCTCCAGGGCCAAGTGCCCACAAGGGAAGGGTTAGGACAGCTGTTATAGTTGGTGATTCGATCATTAGGCATGTAGATAGCTGGATGGCTGGTGGATGTGAGGATTGCCTGGTAACATGCCTGTCTGGTGCAAAGGTAGTGGACCTCCTGCACCACTTAGACACGGTCTTAGATAGTGCTGGGGAGGAGTCTGCTGTCTTGGTACACGTTGGTACCAATGACATGGGAAAGCATGGTAGGGAGGTTCTGGAGGCCAATTTAGGCTTTTATGTAGGAAGTTGAAATCCAGAACTTCCAGGGTAGCATTCTCCGTAATGCTTCCCATCCAACACACGTGACCCAAAAGACATGCAGAGCTCCGGAGTCTCAATGCGTGAATGAGACAATGGTGCAAGGAAGAGGGTTTTGGATTTGTTAGGAACTGGAGAACATTCTGGGTGAAGGAGGGACTTTTCCAAAGGGATGGGCTCCACCTTAACTGGGATTGAACCAGGCTTCTGGTATTAATCTTTAAAAAGGAAATAGAGCAGCTTTTAAACTAGATAATAGAGGAAAGCCAACAGTCACCCAAGAGGGCATGGTTCGGAACAATGTATTCTTGAAGGATACTAGCAAGACTGAAGTTAGGGCATATTGACGGAGAGGTTCCAATAAAGCACAAGTAACCCAAATGCCCTTAAGTACAGAGCAGACAGAGCTTAAAGATTCTAAATTACCCCTGCCTACCGATAACCAGATTAATACGAATAAGATACAGCCTCTAAAATTCTTGCATGCAAATGCTAGAAGTCTAAAAATAATATGGGAGAGTTAGAATTTATAGAAATAAATGAGAGGTTAGATATGATTGGTATCTCAGAGACATGGTGGAAGGAGGACAACAGTGGGATACTGTGATACCTGGGTACAAACTATATCGTAATGATAGAGCAGATTAAATTGGTAGAGGGGTTGCACTCAATGTTAGAGAGGACATTGAGTCACAAAGGAATAAAGTTTTGCAGGAAACAAAATTTGCTGTAGAATCTCTATGGATTGAAATTCCATGTAAAAAGGGGCAGGGGAAGGCAATGGCAGTGGGGGTGTATTATCGAACGCCTGGCCAGAATGAACAAATGGATGATGAAATGCTCAAAGAAATCAGGGAAGCTAAGAAAAGTTACAGCACAGTAATAATAATGGGTGATTTCAATTACTCCGGTATTGACTAGGTCAATGTCACAGCAGGACCTGCTAGGAAGATAAAGTTTCTAGATGAAATAAATGACTGCTTCTTGGAGCAACTGGTTCATGAACCGACCAGAGGGGAAGCCATTTTGGACCTAGTCCTTAATGGAACACAAGATCTAGTGCAAGAGATAAGGGTGTTGGGGCCACTTGGCAATAGTGATCATAGCATGGTCATGTTTGATTTAATAAATAGAGGAAGGACAGCAAGGAAATCTACAGTACTACCTTTTAACTTTCAAAAGGGAGACTATATTAAAATAAGGAAAATAGTTAAGAAAAAACTAAAAGTAGCAGTTACAAAGGTTAAGGATTTACATTTAGGCACGGGTGTTGTTTAAAAATACTATATTGGAAGCCCAGATCAGCTGTATTCCACGCTTTATGAAAAGTGGAAGGAAGTCCAAAAAACTGTCAGCATGGTTTAAAGGGCTGAGGCTGTTGTTGCCAAAAAAGCATCTTTCAGGAAATGGAAAAAGGAGCCAAATTATGAAAATTGGAAACAACATAAGCACTGGCAAGTTAGATGCAAGACATTGATAAGGCAGGAAAAGAGAGAATTTGAGAAGAAGCTTGCTGTGGAAACAAAAACAATATAAAGACTTTTTCAAGTCCATTCGTAGCAAAGAACCTGTGAGAGATAGAGATAGAGGTTTAAAAGGGGCACTAACAGGGGACAATGCCATAGCGGAGAGACTCAATGAATTCTTTGTTTCAGTCTTTACTGAGGAAGATGTAGCAATGTTACCCATGACTGAAATGGTATTTAAAGGTGATGCCACAGAAGAATTGCAAGACATATTGATACACTGGGAAGATGTATCATAACTATGTGATATACTGAAGAGTAGCAAATCACCTGGGCTGGATGGTATAATCCAAGGGTGTTGAAAGAACTGAAATATGAGATTGCGGACCTACTATTAGTAATCTGTGAACTATCATTAAGCTTATCTTTAATACCTGAAGATTGGAGGATGGCCAATGTAACGCCAATTTTTAAAATGTGTTCCAGGGGTGATTCAGGAAACTACAGACTGGTGAGCCTGACATCAGCACTGGGAAAAATGATAAGAACCATTATAAAGAATAAAATTACTGAACATGTAGATAGTAATGGCTTAATGGGAGATAGCCAACATGCCTTTAGCAAGGGAATAATTTGTCTTACTAATCTGTTATGTTTTTTGAAGGTGTGAATAAACAGATAGGCAAAGGTGAGTCAATTGATATAGTGTATCTGGATTTTCAGAAAGCCTTTGACAAGGTCCCTCATAAGAGACTCTTGGTGAAATTAAAAAGTCATGTAATAAGAGGCAGTGTACTATTGTGGATCAGGAACTGGTTAAAAGATAGAAAGCAGAGTGTAGGGCTAAATGGCCAATTTTCTCAATGGAAAAAGGTAAATAGTGGAGTGCTCCAGGGTTCTGTGTTTGGTCCGCTGCTTTTTTAACATATTCGTAAATGAACTGGAAATGGGAATAATGAGTGAGGTAATCAAATTTGCAGATGACACAAAATTATTCAAAGTTGTTAGAACCCAAGAGGATTGTGAAAAATTGCAAGAGGACCTTGATAAATTGGAAGACTGGATGTTCAAATGGCTGATTAAATTTAATGTGGACAAGGATGAAATTATATACCTAGGAAAGAATAACCTAAACTATGGTTAGAAGATGCAAGGTTCCACATTAGGAACCAGCACTCAGGAAAAAAGATTTAGGCATTATCTTGGATAACATGTTGAAACTCTCCACCCAGTGTACAGCGGCAGCCAAGAAAGCAAATAGAATTCTAGTAATCATAAGGAAAGGAATGGAGAATAAAACAAAAGATATTATAATGCATCTATATTGTTCCATGGTGTGACCTCACATTGAATATTGTGTGCAATTCTGGTCACTGTATCTTACAAAGGATTTGGTGTTACTAGAAAAGGTACAGAGAAGAGTCACCAAAATGGTAAAGGGGATGGAATGATACCCCTATGAAGAGAGGCTAAAAAAGGTTAGGACTCTTCAACCTGGAAAAGAGACGGCTGAGGGGAGATATAATAGAGATCTATAAATTAATGAATGGAGTGAACGAGTAAATGTAGATCGATTGTTTATGCCATCAAAATATAGAAAGACTAGGGGACATGCAATGAAGCTACAGTGTAACCTATTTAAGACTAATAAGAGAAAATATTTTTTCACTCAACTAACTTGCCAGTGCTTATGTTGTTTCCAATTTTCATAATTTGGCTCCTTTTTCCATTTCCTGAAAGATGCTTTTTTGGCAACAACAGCCTCAGCCCTTTAAACCATGCTGACAGTTTTTTGGACTTCCTTCCACTTTTCATAAAGCGTGGAATACAGCTGATCTGGGCTTCCAATATAGTATTTTTAAACAACACCCGTGCCTAAATGTAAATCCTTAACCTTTGTAACTGCTCCTTTTAGTTTTTTCTTAACTATTTTCCTTATTTTAATATAGTCTCCCTTTTGAAAGTTAAAAGGTAGTACTGTAGATTTCCTTGCTGTCCTTCCTCTATTTATTAAATCAAACATGACCATGCTATGATCACTATAGTAAAAGCTGTTAGCGTATCTGGGTTTAAAAAAAGGTTTGGACAAGTTCCTGAAGAAAAGGTTCATAAACCATTATTAAAGTGGACCTGGGATATCCACTACTTGACCCACTACAAGCATTGTGGAACCTGTGTCTTCTGGGGAAACTGTTATGTACTTGTGACCAAGATTGGTCACTGTTGGAAACAGGATACTGGGCTTGATGGACCTTGGTCTGACCCAGTATGGTATATCTTCTGTTCTTATGTTATATTCTTACTTATGAGTTTAATTATTTTTTCTCACAATGTTCAGAGAGCTGCTCAGATGTGTCCACAATTTGCTGGAGACAGAGGAATACTAAGGTAGTATATCTCTTGCTATTCTAGATATGGAACAGGATGAGGTCATCAGGAGACTCTGGATTTTTCTCTCCCTCCACTTCTGCTGGCTTGGGTACACAACTCACTTGAGTGGATGGGCCTAGCAGTACGATATGGAAGTGGCATTTTAGAAAGAAGGTCAAAGTTAAATCAGGACGTCCATGGTGGAATGTGCAGAAAAACACCAGGGCAGTCTACAGTATATCTCCGGCTGATTTTAGTAACATAGATGTCCCTAACATGGACATCCATGCCAGTGGCCACATAGATGTCCCCCTTAGAAGGCATAGGGTGCGGACATCCATCTCATGCAAGCTAGGATAAAGAACGTCCAGCGTTGTAGCCAAATGAAGACATTATTCATCAGTGTTCATTGACATTGTGTAAAATAAAGGGGATATTAGTATAGATCCTTCTCCAACTCTCCAGGCATTTGCCTTGAGAAAATAATCACTTTGTAGATGCCTTTTCATGCCTGGAGCAAGTATAACTTTAGATGTGACTCGGGACATCCAAGATGTTTCTGAGATCAGGTTGGGATGTCAACATTCTTGGAAACACTCCGCCATGCCTTTGACATGCCTCCATTCAGACTTGGATATCCTCACTCTGGAGATGTCCATAGACCTGGCTTCTTAAATGTCTCTGTAGATGTCTACATGCTTTGGACAACTCTATGCCTATTTTGAGACGTCCAAAGCTTATCGCTTCCTTCTTCCTTTCTTCCAAAATGTTTATGTTTAGATCTGTAAGTTTGTCCCTGTATGCTTTATGATGAAGGCCACTGACCATTTTAGTAGCTATTCTTAGGACTGACTCCATCCTGTTTATATTCTTTTGAAAGTGTGGTTTGCAGAATCGTACACAGTACTCACAATGAGGTCTCACCAGAGACTTAAACAGAGGCACTAGCACCTTCTTTTTCCTGCTGACCATTCTTCTCCTATGCATCCACTCTTCAGAGTGCCCACATTTTCTGGGTTAATCTGCACACAAATATTTGAATTTTGAAAAATATTCATAGAAATGCAAAGCCCACCCCTGGGAATGCCTCCTCACACAATTGCTAAGCGCATGCATTTTCATACTGCCACTATGTGTAATCATACAAAAATACAATATTCTATATCTACTGCTACTACTACTGCTATTAAGCATTTATAAAGTGCAACCAGGTGCACGCAGCGCTGTACAGAGATAAAACACACAAAAGATGGTCCCTGCTTAAAAGAGCTTACGATCTATAAAGACAAAATACAAGAAAAGGAGAGAGAAAAGATAAGAACAAGGGCAAAGAGATGAGAGTGGTAGAGACAGGACAAAGGAAGAAGGTAAGAATAAGTGTAAGTAGGAAAGGTGAAACAAAAGAGGGGAAGCAAGAAGAAAAGCAAAAAATCAAGAACCAAAGGCAGAGGCAAAAAGATGAGCTTTTAACTTAAGTTTGAAGAGGGACAAAGAAGATGCCTGGCGTATAGACAAAGGAAATTTATTCCAATCGTACGGCGCAGCAAGGTGAAAAGAGCGGAATCTGGAGTTGGCAATAGAGGAGAAGGGCATAGCAAGAATCAACTGGCTAGAAGAACAGAGTACACGAGGGGGAAAGTAAGAAGAAATGAGAGAAGAAAGGTACTGAGGAGCCACAGAGTGAATGCACTTAAAGGTAAAAAGAAGACGTTTAAAGTGAATACGGAAACAGATAGGGAGCCAGTGAAGAGATCTGAGGAGTGATATGGGCAAAACGAGGCTGACGGAAAATCAAACGTGCAGCGGAGTGCTGAATAGACTGAAGGGGGGAGAGATGAGTCTGTGGAAGACCAGCAAGGAACTGGTTACTGTAATCAAGATGGGAGGTGATTAGGGAATGGATGAGGGTTTTAGTAGTGAGTTCAGAGGGAAAGGGGCGGATTTTGCCAATGTTGAAGAGAAAGAAGCAACAGGTCTTAGCGATGAGTTGGATATGAGAGGAGAAAGAGAGCGAAGAGTCAAAAATAACACCCAAATTGCGAGCGGATGAAAAAGGTTGGAGAACAGAGCTGTCCATGGAGACAGAAAGAAAAAGAAGAAGGAGAAAGGGAAATTTTAGGAGAAAAAACAAGAAGTTCGGTCTTGGCCATGTTCAATTTCAAGCGACGATGGAACATCCAAGCAGCTATGGTAGAGAGACAGCAAGAGATCCGGGACTGGAATGCAGAAGAAAGATCAGGAGTAGAGATATAGATCTGGGAGTCATGAGCATAGAGATGGTACTGAAAACCATGAGAGGAAATGAGCACACCAAGGGATTGGGTATAGAGAGAAAAAAGGAGGGGACCCAAGACGGAACCTTGGGGGACACCAACCGAGAGCAGGGTAACAGAGGAAGAAGAGCCACCAGAACATACACTAAAGGAGCGATGAGAGAGATAGGAGGAGAACCAGGAAAGAACAGAGTCCCTAAAACCAAGCGAGGAATAAAGTGCCAAGGAGAAGATCATGGTCAACAGTATCAAAAGCAGCAGAGAGATCAAGAAGGATAAGGACAGAGTAAAGACCTTTAGATTTAGCCAGGAACAAGTCACTGGAGACGTTGACAAGAGCAGTTTCAGTAAAGTGTAAGGAACGAAAACCAGATTGTAAGGGATCAAGGAGAGCATGGGAAGAGAGGAAGTCAAGGCAGCAGCAATAAACCGCACATTCGAGCAGTTTAGAAATGAAGGGAAGGAGAGAAATGGGATGATAATTAGAAGGACAAGAAGGATCAAGTGAGGGTTTCTTAAGGAGAGGCATGACCACAGCATGTTTAAAGTCAGCCGGGACAGTAGCAATGGAGAGCGAAAGGTTGAGGATATGAGAAATAGAGGGGATAACGGTAGAGGAGATAGAGAAGAGGAGATGGGAGGGAATAGGATCAGAGGAGCAGGTGGTGAGCTTGGAGGAAGGGGAAATAGGGGACTTAGAGGGAAATTGGAGAGTGATCTTGTGGATTTTATCATGGAAGTAATCAGCCAGGGTTTGGGCAGAAAGGGAAGGAGAGATCAGAGGTGGAGGCACTTTGAGGAGAGAGTTAAGAGCAGTGAAGAGACGGCGAGGATCAGAGGCATGAGAATTAGTCAGGTGAACAAAGTAGTCTTGTTTGGCAAGAGCTAAGGCTGATTTGAAAGAGAAAAGCCTAAATTTGAAATGAAGGAAATCTTCAGGGGAACGGGATTTGAGCCAGGCATGCTCAGCAGAGCGGGCACAGGAGTGAAGATAGCGAATATATCATATACACTGATGATATCCTTATCTACACAACATTCTCCACTGACAACCTAGAATACATGATAATAGGTAGATGTTTTGAGGCCATAGCTAATTGGCTTTCTGAACACAACCTAGCCATCAATTACAAAACACGGAAGTCCTCCATATAACAAAAAAACTAACATTCACCCTACCTCCCACCATCAAGATACCAGATGCAATTCTAGAAATCAAAGGTGAAGTCAACTACCCAGTAATTACCATTCGTCAAAGATTAACCTTCCAATTCCACATAAAGAATGTTATAAAAGCAGCCCATCACAAACTGAGAAAACTTCACTGGCTCCGAGCACTACTTTATCATACCAACTTCAGAGACGTGTGCTAGGCACTCATAACACCAATTTTAGACTACTGTAACGTTGCCTATTAAGGGCTCCCCTTCATCCCTTACAAATGGTGCAAAACATAGCAGCTAGGATTATTATATCAAATTCTCAATGTCGAGACCATATCACTCTTATTATACTTCACCTGCACTGGCTCCCAATTCATATGAGAATTAAATTCAAGATTATACTAAGCACATTCAAGATACTCCACAATAAATCAGCTCAGATTCTTAAACTTTTCATTCTGAAGTCCCCCAAAACTAGAACAAGATGGGCGCCACTCAAGAAATACTAATGGTTCCAACCCTTTAAAACATTCTATCTCCAAATGAGCCTTCTCTTTGTTCACACCCCCATCTAGAATTCACTTCCCAACAACATATGAACTTCAAACAACATTGCAGAGTTCTGCCACAGACTAAAAACATGCCTATTTACAGAATACTATTGATCTAACACCTGAAAACAAATATGAGCCCTAATCTTAAGGCCGCTTACAAGGTCATCTCCTTACTCCTTGTTTACACCTTCATGAATAGTCCTTAATCAATAGATTAACTCATCATGGCTCTCCTTTCCCCAAACAATACATTTTCCCCTAAATTCTCACAAATATTTCTCTGTTATACTTCTTGCCTTTTGTACATATCTTAGCTTCCTTCTCGTATACACTTTTGTTCAAGTTAATTGTTCATTTCTATACCTCTTTCCAGTGTCCCATACACTTATTCCTTTACAAGCCGACCTATTGTACATATGCCATCATCTAACTTATTAAATATGTATTTGAGTTAATTGTTGTTTTTCAAGTTATTTGTAACCTTTCCTTTCCATATCTTCAGTAAATTATACACCGCTTCGACTTACAGAGAAAGCGGTATAAAAAGTTCCTAAATAAATAAATAAATAAAATACAGTAAATAAAGAGCTTATACATGCCTAAGTTTACCTTCACATTGGAAGGACAATTTGTAACTTTACCTATGAGAATTACTCTCCATCGTCCACGTTCAGAGGGAAGTAACTGGTATGCCAGCTTGTACTGCTCCTTGAGCTCTGATTTGGAAAAGTTTAGTAATTAAATCTCAGATTGGGATCTGGATTGACCTCACTCCTTTCTCAGAAATTCAGGATGAGTTACATTCGAGTACAGTAGGCACTTTGCTAACCCAGAGGGTTTACAGTCTGTTTGGTCCTGAGACAATGGAGAATGAAGTAATTTGCCCAAGATCACACCGTGAAGCAATGGGATTCGAGCCTGGCTTTTCTGGTCCTCCTAGGAGACACTGCTCTGTTTTCGGGGTTCATTGTCTGTTCGCTGCTTTCTGTTCACTTCCTGTCCTCACTGATTGCCCTCTAGGCAGATGCTATCTTGTTCCCTGTCTCAGTCTGTAATAAGATGAAAAGTCTGATATACAGATTTAAGCCCTGCTTCTGATTCCTGCTGCATCTTGTTTTCAGATATCTTGCAGCAATCTCATGGCCTCATTTACTAAACTGCATTAGCCAGTTACCACAAGCTAATTCAAGATAACACATATTACATAATACGAGCACTGTTACTCTCAATGGAGAATATTTGCTAACTGTGGGGGTCATTCCGAACCCCGAATAGCGGAGATGTATGTCCAATGTGGATGTACATCATCCGCTATTTATCTGGGTGCAATTCTGTGCCCAAAGCTCCCCTCATGCACTACTGAGCAGCACGGGGAGCTTTGGATGGGGGTGGGATGGGAAGGACTGGAGGAGGAGTGTGGCCGGGCCCGTGACCCTGGACATACAGGGTCGATTCCGTGCATGGCCCTGTACCTCCGGGGTTAGCAGATTTGTTGGGGGACTTATTCTTCCTCAGAGGTGGAATAAGTCCCCTCGAGGGTGGTGGCAATCACTGGTGGATCTCCCTGAAAGGTAAGGCAGGCCCAGGAAGTTCTCTGCAACCCGACCTTGGCCTCAGCAGGCCCATTTGGGGTTGGGAGGCAGGGAAACAGCTATTGGGATTCAGTGGGGGATCAGGCATCCCAGGGTCATGGTTATGGGGGGCCGCGGCACCGGAACTCTATGCAGGCGCTGGGGCTGTGTTGGATCGGGTGTGAATTGTGCGTCTGGCAGCTCAGCATCGGGGCTCGTCCTGCCCATCCAGGCTGGGTGCACCCAATTCTGATCCTGCAGGGACATATAGTCCCCATGGGTTCAGAATCAGGTGCAGATCTGGCCCATCTGGACGTTCCCCAATGAAAATCTGGTCCTATGCGTTTAGCTCAAATGAACGCATTAGCTAGTTAAGACGTTAGTAAAGGAGGGCCTCATTCTTTAACAAAAATATACGCCCACGATGACTACTATCAGGAAGATCAGGCAGCACTTCAGAAATGAGCCGAAACCGCCTATTGATTGGGTTTGTGGTCCTTTATATTTTGAAGGATGCCCTTCTCAACCTCTCTCTCCGGTGGGTTTGGGGGATCATCCAGTTGTGTTATCTGCAAACTGCTGGCATTCCTTCTCAAATATGGGCCTTTAATTGCATCTGCAAACCTCTGCAGCCCTGCAAAAGGCTCAAACATTTCGTTTTGTAGGGTGCACCTCAGTAAAAGGAGCAGGATGCCTGTGGCCACTTTAAAAGTAGACATGACTTTTCAGAGGCCACCCGCCAGTTTAGATAGTGTTACCCACTAATGCCTCTAGTACCAAATTATGATACATTTTAAGAGAAATTGGAGAGACATAAAATTGAGAAAGTTGTGATGCTTTCATTACAGAACAATGGTTACTGTTAAGTTGGAAGAAGAGCTAAAGGCCTCTATTGATGAACTGGATTCCAAATTGATTGAGATGGATTCATCGGTTTATGCAATGACGATTCTTGGGCTTCAAACATATGACTAAGCAGATAAAAATAATAGAATTTAAAAGGAATGAATATGGTTATCAAGTGGAGAAAGTTTACCCTTGCTTGTGGAAAGATTGATTGGAAAAACGTGAAAAGCACATATTCTTTAGTGGGTTGTCTAATGAATCAGATTGGAGTAGTGCAGATGGTGGTAATTGGAATGATAATTTTTTTAGGCAAAGAAAAAGGGATGAAACAAGAAAGATGATGGGAATGGGATGGGATTATTACCAAGGCCCAGTCATTCGCTCTCAAATACACTATAATATGAGCTAATAAAAGCAAATAGAGGTGACCTACACGCAACGGTGGA
Source organism: Ichthyophis bannanicus (assembly GCA_033557465.1). NCBI lineage: Eukaryota > Metazoa > Chordata > Amphibia > Gymnophiona > Ichthyophiidae > Ichthyophis > Ichthyophis bannanicus. Next base: position 36,249,693 of record CM066051.1, on the reverse strand, counting down.
TACACCCATAAACAAAGGCATGGGGAGAGGTGACCTGCACGGAGCGGCAAATGCACCTACTCTTGCCGCCTTGCTGGGAAGACTAGATAGACCATACTGGTCTTTATCTGCCGTCATATACTATGTTACTATGTTTTATGTAGTTTCCCAGGTCATTTATGAGATTTTTTTTTTGTTTTGTTTTTTTCTTTGAAATTTTATTTCAGAAAGGAACTGTCCTTAATAGCACGCACTATCACGTAATATGCGCACTACTGAGCCGTAGTGTGTGCTGTGCATGAACAGTGTTTGCTACTAGTGCTTGCTATGAAGGACTGACACAAAGAGATGACATTTTTTCTTTATACTTTTATTTCCATTCAAAAACAACATGACATGATATAGGAAATATCGTTGACATTTTCTATGTCTTTTCAAATGAGTGCACATCTCTAATATATCTTAAAAGAAGAAGCTGGTACCTTCCATGGCGAGATCTCAGATGCGTTCCATTCCCCAGTCTGTTGTTTCCCGTGTTCCTCAGGGTCATGTCATGCAGGGCATGTGCCAGAGCGTACACAGCATTGTAAATACTGTAGCTTCTTCCTAAATATTTGTAACTACAGTGTAGCAAACTAAATACCGTGTAATCTTTGCAGGTCCTTTTAATGTTCTTAGGGCACCTGGGGTGGCACAGCCCCCTCCACCAATCCTTAGTGTTCTCATTGCTTGGAAACAGCCCTGGCTCGACCTCACGGACAAATTTTGCAGTTCTGCTTGACACTGCAGTTCTGTTTGGCACTGTGAATACCAAGATAGTGTTCTTCATATTCAATTGTATAAGGCGATTGAATCAAAGGAACATTCAATGGTGGTGATCCAGACCTTGCCAGTCATCTCCAGAAACTGTATTCCGAAATAAAGCTTTACTATATAATGCATACTACCGTATATAATAATCACATTTGTTGGGGATTTCCTCATATGCTCCTTTATTTGGCTCATCCTCTTTTCGGAAAATAAATAGCAATAACTGAAGAATTCAATGAAGACAACACAGCCTCCATTCTCAACAACCCCTCTTTCTGCCTCTGGATGGCCCTTCCACTGCTGTTGTCGTCGGGTGCGATAATGCCAACCCAAGTCCAATCAAAGTGCTTCAATAGCCTGATGATGGCAGTGCAAAGAGAAAGCTCACTGGGGACAGTCTGGTAGAAATAAGGAAATTTACCAGCATCGCTCATAAAAAGCACACAAACATCAAACACATACAACACCCACACTCTGGTTCCACCATCATACTTGCATACCACCATGCCCACAATATACTGACAACATATAAATGAGCCCACACCACCTCATGCACATACAGACCTCACCCACCCACACCACCACAGTCACACTCCACAAACCCCTCACTCATACAACCCGCTGTGCACTCTAACTCATGCTCCATCAGGAATAAAATCCCTCTCATAAGAGACCTATTCCTATCCCAACACCTTGACATATTGTGCATAATGGAAAGATGGATCAGAAATACGGACAACATGTTGCTAAACCAGCTCCCACCAGACGACTTCACCATCTACCATTTCCCACTGTCCCATGGTAGGGGCAGAGGCATGATGATCATTTCTAAGATGGACCTTAAATTCCGTTTTCACACAAGCCAGAGCACCAAGGAAACCGACTCCATTACCATAACCAACAAGAGAGCATAACTGTCAGCCTCATCTACAGAACACCAACTGCCAACACCAGTGACCTTTCTCATGTTCTGGACACAGTGCCTCAAAACTGGGAAAAGACCTATTAGTCCTGGGGGATTTTAACCTCCTCTCTCTACAACCAAACCATGCAGATGCCTTCCTGCAAGCAATGTCAGCAATAAACCTCAACCAACTGGTAAAAATGGTCACACAAGAAAAGGGAAACAGCCTTGACCTGATCTTTTTCAACAATCAGCTGACTTGAACTGGACTCCCCCCCTCCCACTCTACTCAAGCCCACCTGTACCCTCGTCTGATCACAAATTGATCAAATTTTCCCTTCCGCATAACTCCCCCATCACACATCACTCCCAACAACCAATGAATAGAAGGTTCAAGCAATTTAACAAGGACAAATTTATAGAAGACATCATCCTGCTGCTCCTAGTAGACTGAATAGACCCTCAGACACTGATAGAGAACTGGAACAATGTTACAACAAAAGCAGCTGCAACTACCCATACACCACTACCCCAAACATGAAACAACCCAAGACTAAATGATACTGTATACTCCAGCTCTTCGAAACATGAAACAGCTGTGAAAACATGAAAGAAAATGGTGAAAAACCAGCAACAATGATGGCAAACTCAATTATCTACACCTCCTAACCATCTACTGTACCACAACTGACAAAGCAAAACGCAATTACCACAGAAAACTACTCATTTCCTCAATTAACCACTCAAGAGATCTGTTTGACATTATAAAATGACTCACAAATCTATGTTAGTCAACTTATTTCAGAGTAATTGTATGTCAAACAAACCATAAAACTCTGAAGTGAAAATGATCAGTTGCAAATGTATGTATCAAACCGACTTATACACAGTCTTTTATGAAGCGACTGACTGGGTCTCAGACTCAAGGTCCCCCGGAGTGCTGTGAAGCTACTCATGTGGAACCTATTTTTGCATCAATGACCCCATGTGTTCAGTCTTATAAAATCATGTCTTAGACTCCAGTATATATAGATTACACTGGAGACATGATTTTATAAGACTGAACGCATGGGGTCATTGATGCAAAAATAGGTTCCACATGAGTAGCTTCACAGCACTCCGGGGGACCTTGAGTATGAGACCCAGTCAGTCGCTTCATAAAAGACTGTGTATAAGTCGGTTTGATACATACATTTGCAACTGATTATAAAATGACTGGCAAAAACACTCACCACGGATAAACATGACAGCACGATCACCCCCCAAGTGCTGGCAAAACACTACAAGCAACTTCACCCTTGCCCGGAAACCCCCCTCCCCCCAACATCCCTCCCTGAGGAGATTGAATACCAGACCCCTGGACCTCCATTGGCATAATCAGCAGCGAACAAATAGGAAAAACCATATCCTCACTAAACACAACAACCTCACCACTGGACCCTTGCCCCGTCGCATAGATCAAAGCAGTCAAAGAAGAACAAGCAACCCACTCACCAGAATCACACAAGCAGTACTGCAGCAGGACATCATGGCTACATGCCTTAAAACATCTTCAATATGCCCAACATTAAAGAAACCTAATCTCAACACCTCTGACCAATTCTCAACCGGCCCATAGCTAGCCTACCATTTGCAGCCAAGATCATAGAAAAAAATCCATACAGCACTAGTTACAACACCTTATTGACAGAAGAAATCTACTGGATCTGCAACAACATGGATTCTATCCTCACCATGGAGTAGAAACCCTTTTAACCACCCTGATCAACATGCTAATTCAAGTAATACAACAAACCAACCAAAGATTCCTGTTGCTCTTCCTGGACATCTCCTCAGCATTCGATAGAGTAAACCACCACACCATCATCTAATGCCTCTAATCCAATGGAATCCAAAGCACCATTCTTCAGTGTTTCAGATTCTACCTCTCTGATAGATACCAGCAAATAAGGATCGGCAACGACACCACCATCCCTTACAAACAGCTAGGCAAGAACACATCACACCCATATTTATGAAACTCCACTGACTACCGCTACTGAGTCGGATAAAGTACAAGACAATACTCCTAATCCACAAAGCTATCCATGCTGACCCCCCCCCCCCCCCGCCCCTCACCTCCACACAGACCCCTCAACCAAGCACATCTAGACATATCTCCACGATGAACTCCTTAACCATCCCACACTCCAGGACCAAATCCAACCAAAAAGTCTACAAATGAGCCTTCCAGCTTTATGCACCCTTAGTTTGGAACTCTCTACCAGACAAGCTCAGGAACATCACAGACCTCTCCACCTTTAGAAAACACCTGAAGACACACCTTTTTTTGGAACACTTCAGCTCCTCTGCATAACCCCCCTCCAGCAATGACACCCCAGCTAAAGCCACTGCATATAGTATTTATATTTATGTATATAGCCCTAACCCTGTAACTTGCCAATGCATGCTGTTTATAGTTTAATTGTTCGATGTACCATTCTTGTTTCATGTACACCGCCTTGACCCGGGTACATGAAACCAGGTATTTCATTCATTATCCTCTTCCTCATCTCGTCCCCCTCCAACGGCGCTCCCTTCCTCCGCTCCCAGTCCGACGACTCTCGCTTCCTTTTTTGTCAACAAAATCCAGTCTCTTCGCTCTTCCTTCCCCTCTTGCCCCCTCCTCTCTCCCCCCTCCTTCTCCTTCTGCCTCTCCAAACGCCCCCTCTCCCCCTTCTTCTGGTGCCTTCCCCCATACATGGCACTCCTTTCACCCAGTTTCTTCTGCTGAACTCCATAATTGACTTTCTTCATCTCGCAAGACAACCTGCCCACTTGACCCTCTCCCCTCCACTTGGCTTCTTGATCCTGCCCTCCAACTTCTCCCATATATCTTGGCTATAGTCAATTCCAGCCTCACATCCGGCACCTTCCCCACCCAGTGGAAACATGCCATGGTTCGCCCTCTCTTGAAGAAACCCTCCCTCGATCCCAGTCTCCCTGCAAATTATCGCCCAGTCTCAAACCTTCCCTTTCTCTCTAAAGTTCTTGAATCACTAGTCTTCTCTCAGCTCTCAGCTCATCTTGATTCCACTCTTTCCCTTCACCCCCATCAATCTGGCTTCAGGACTGGGCACAGCACTGAAACTATACTTCTTGCCCTTCTGAGTGAACTCCACTGTTCTCACAATTGGGGTGATTTATCTATTGCTGTCTCTCTGGATCTCTCCGCCGCTTTTGATGTCATAGATTACCGTACCCTTCTTACTCGCCTGTCTGACTCTGGTATCCGTGGCACTGTGCTTCACTGGTTCAGGTCTTTCCTCTCTCTTCGCACTTTCGCTGTCCATTCCGGCACCACTGCCTCGGACCCTTTCCCTTTGCACTGTGGTGTCCCGCAAGGCTCCATTCTCGCCCCTCTGCTTTTTAATGTTTTTCTTGCCCCACTTGCCCTCCTCATCCAGCAGTCTGGCCTTTCCTCCTACTTTTATGCCGATGATATCCTTCTTAACCATCATACCAATTCTGTATCCCCGGACCTCTCTGCTCTTAAACACTGCCTCGATCTTATTGCGTCCTGGTTCTCTGACAATCTTCTTTGTGTCAATCCCTCTAAGTCCTCAGCTATCTGGTTCTCCTTCTCTACCTCCCCTCCCACCTTAGCCCCTACCATGTCCTCCCTTCCCATCCCGCTTGTCCCCTCTCTCCGCTACCTTGGTGTTACCCTTGATTCCTCTTTGTCCTTTCACCCCCACATTTCCTCCCTTGTTCGAAACTGCTTCTTTCATCTTCGTCGCATCCGTTCCCTCCGGCCTTACCTCTCTGCCAATTCTCTTACTACTCTGGTCCTCTCCCTTATCATCTCCCACTTAGACTACTGTAATTCCATTTTTGCTGGCCTTCCATCTTATCAAATTCGTCGCCTTCAGCTCATTCAGAATACTGCTGCCCGTTTGATCACTTTCTCTTCCCCTCATGATTACGTCACTCCTTGCCTTCTTTCCCTTCATTGGCTTCCTGTTAAATTTCGGTTCATTTATAAATACCTTATTACCACCCACAAAGTTCTTCACACAGGTACTCCCCAATATTTATCCGATCTTATCTTCCATCAACCCGTCCCTCGCCTTCTCCGTTCTTCTCACAGTAACCGCCTTTTTCTTCCCTTCCCGTCTCAAGCCCATCTCAAACTTACCTGTCATTCCGCTTTCTTTTTCTTAAGTCCTGCTCTATGGAACTCTCTTCCCCACTCACTCCGCACCGAACCTTCATTTCCACATTTCAAAGCCCTTCTCAAGACCCATCTGTTTTCCCAGGCTTTTGATCTCCCAGCACCCCCCTGACAGTTACGCAGGCCCTTACACCGTATGCCACTCCAACCCTTCCCTCTCTTCCTTCGTGCTTCCTGTTGCCCCTAACTCTTTAGCCATACTGTTCTGTCTCTTTCTTTCTTTCTATCTATTTCTACAGCACTTTCCTGTCATTTGAATGGCGTTCCTTTTCCCTCTTTAATTTTCTGGCAGCCTGCTTTTATTGTACACCGCTCTGATACTCCGGTTTGGGTGGTTTATCAAGTCTCATAAATAAATAAATAAATAAATAAAGTATATAAATACAGCTAAATAAATAAATAAATGTCTCTGGGACAATGAGTTTCACATCTCGATTCCATAGAATTTCAAAACATTTAACCTTCATATAATAAATAATTCAGAATAATATTTTGTCTGTTTAGTTTAAAATTTTCATGGTTAACAATTAAAATTCATCGTGGGGTCATTTATGACCCCAACGGTATTCAGTGTGTGCAAAAAATCTCGGTAATTCCAGGGTTAAACTGCTAAGGATGGACCCTTACCAAGTGCACAAAACACAAAACTAGCATTGCAGTTCCCCAAAGGATGCATAAATGTGCTGAGCAATAAATGTATGCCCTTTTCGTGCCTATGGCCCATAAGTGCACTCATTCTGCAGCTCCGCATTAGCATTCCTCTCTTATCTCTCCCTACACACCTCCTCAGGAACTCCGCTCTTCTGGCAAAATCTCCTTTATCTGTTCCCTTCTCTTCTACTGCCAACTCCAGACTTTGCTGCTTTCACCTTGCTGCTCCTTATGCCTAGAACAAACTACCTGAGTCTATACGTCAAGTTTCTTCTCTGGCCCTTCTCAAATCCAGGCTGAACGCTCACCTCTTCGTTGCCACATTTGGATCAGATCCACCTAATCTCTAGTGCATTTCCTTACCATTCCCTCTAGATATATCCTGTCCACAGTTACTGTGTTATCTGTCTTGACTAGATTGTAAGCTCGGCTGAGCATGGGCCATCTTTTACATGTGTTTGTGCAGCGCTACGTATGTCTTGTAGCACTATACAAATGATCAGTAGTAGTAGTAGTCATATGGCCTTCTGGCTATGGCATCTGACTTTGGCTGGACACCTTCTTCAGGGGGTATACACTTCAAAAAATACATAAAACAATAGTCGAATCATAACCATCAAAACCATCATAAATAACTTCACCCGCAGCCAGCTGAAGTGCTGTGAGGGAGCCAGCAAATCTCCCGCTCTCACACTCCGGTCCAATCCGGGCCGTGGGAGGAAGCACAGGAGTGCTTAAGAGCTGCCGCAGGCAATCGGAAGGCCTCTTCTTCACCCGCAGCCAGCTGAAGTGCTGTGAGGGAGCCAGCAAATCTCCCGCTCTCACACTCCGGTCCAATCCGGGCCGTGGGAGGAAGCACAGGAGTGCTTAAGAGCTGCCGCAGGCAATCGGAAGGCCTCTTCTTCACCCGCAGCCAGCTGAAGTGCTGTGAGGGAGCCAGCAAATCTCCCGCTCTCACACTCCGGTCCAATCCGGGCCGTGGGAGGAAGCACAGGAGTGCTTAAGAGCTGCCGCAGGCAATCGGAAGGCCTCTTCTTCACCCGCAGCCAGCTGAAGTGCTGTGAGGGAGCCAGCAAATCTCCCGCTCTCACACTCCGGTCCAATCCGGGCCGTGGGAGGAAGCACAGGAGTGCTTAAGAGCTGCCGCAGGCAATCGGAAGGCCTCTTCTTCACCCGCAGCCAGCTGAAGTGCTGTGAGGGAGCCAGCAAATCTCCCGCTCTCACACTCCGGTCCAATCCGGGCCGTGGGAGGAAGCACAGGAGTGCTTAAGAGCTGCCGCAGGCAATCGGAAGGCCTCTTCTTCACCCGCAGCCAGCTGAAGTGCTGTGAGGGAGCCAGCAAATCTCCCGCTCTCACACTCCGGTCCAATCCGGGCCGTGGGAGGAAGCACAGGAGTGCTTAAGAGCTGCCGCAGGCAAGCGCGCCCGCGCCTTGCGGGCCCGCGCCTGAGGGCCTCGCAAGAGGGCCCTTTGGCGTGGCCCTTAGGCGGTGGCGCGACAGGCGAAGAACAGTCTCTTCCTCAGTCGCAGCAAGTATACGCACAATCGATCTGATTATAGTGACTCAACGGGGTTTTAATGTCTATTTTGTCTATTTTAACCTATTAATTCAGTAAAGCTTTAATCAGCCGCTTTAGTTCCCCATTGTACATTATCCTTAACAATCTTTATAATTACTGTTGCTAGTAATTGTCCTGTTAGCGTATACTGTCGTCAGTAGATGTCACATCATAATTCCATTTCTATGTAGCAGTTTCCTTAATTTACTACTGTCGCCAGTAGATACCCAATTGTTATACTGTTGCCAATATTATACTGTCGCCAGTAGATACCCAATTGTTATACTGTTGCCAATATTATACTGTCGCCAGTAGATACCCAATTGTTATACTGTTGCCAATATTAGTTTCTTAGTAGCTCCTAACTATTACTGTTACCAGTATAAATATTATCCCCAGTAATAGCTACTCAGTTAATACTGTTGACAGTAATTGCCACACCTGTAATTCTACTACTAGTAGCAATTTTTCAGTTACTGCTGTTAATGGATGTACACTTGTAACTGTTGCCATTAATACTTACTCAATTATTACTGTTGCCAGTAGATATCATTTCCTTAAAACTTGTTACTAACAGCAGTTCCTTTCAATTCGTTTCAACCATCTGAGGTTCCAACATGAACTGTAAGAAGATGTTCTTGTTGATTTTGAATCTTACCTTATACATTGTCAGCCTGCTTCTTTCTTTCCACCCCCTCCCTGCTAATGCCTTCACACCACATTTGAACCTCCCAGAATACTCTCACATCCATGTTATCGCTCATCATCAGAACCATAACCCCCAACAGCTATTTCCAAGAAATTCTAAGATAAATTACCACAGACTAATTCAGATAAAGACAGACTCTAACATCAACCACATAAATGTTGGCAATTCCTACACTCACATCTCCTTCATCCTCATCAATGCCAGGTCAGTTAGAAATAAAACACCCATCATAACTGATATAATTAATACAGAAAACCCTGACATCCTATGCATTACTGAGACATGGTTAACAGAATCCGACTCAGTCCTGCTAAACCAATTAAAAGTGCAAGGATATTCCATCTTCACTTGCAATAGGAAACGTACAAGAGGTGGAGGTGTTCTTATACTAGCTAAATCTAATATTGGGTTATCCCCTACTTTATGTGAAAACCGTGATGACACAAATATACTCAAAATTGAAAATAAGGACATAGCAATCTGCTTGATATACAGACCCCCTACTGCTACTAACCAAAATATTGACTCCATACTTGAATCAGCTTGCAATTCTACTTTAAGGAAACCACTTATATTGCTAGGCGATTTCAACCTACCATCTCTACCTAACAATCTTGAAACATCTTTCTTAGAAGCGATGGAAGAGATGGGATTCAAGCAAGCAGTTAACCAACCAACTCATACTAGAGGAAACACTCTCGACCTAATATTCATCCCTACATATTATTATACGTCACCTCATTATGTCTCACCTTCCACAGCTCAAGTCCCCTGGTCGGATCATTATCTTATTAGGTTTTCTTTTCTCTTTCAACAACACTCTAAACCTTCCCCTGTCAATCTACAACAAGTTCATAGATTTCGATCATTCAACAGAGAAGAGTTTCTTGAATCAGTTCTTCCCAGATTAGATCCTTCTATCAATAACATTGATGATGCGATATCAAACTGGAATTCCATTATTCGATCAGCATCAGAATCAGACCCACCAAAGTCTCGACACAGAACGAGAAAAGATGAAAAATGGTATACCAGTGAACTTGCAACCCTTAAGAAAAGCCTTAGAAAAGCAGAATCCACATGGAGAAGGAAACAAACTCACGAACTCAGAATAAAATACTTCTCACTACTCAAGAATTACAAGGATGCGATTAATAACGCTAAAAGACAATATCACTCTAAAACGTTATCTAAATCCATTAACCGTCCTAGAGAACTATTTGAGATTGTCAAATCTTTAACCAAATCCCCATCAAACAATTCTCACAAAATTTGTATTAACCCACAAATAATTGCTGACCACTTTGCAAATAAACTTAAACTTAACAGCCAATTCACCCCACCTAATCTACCTATCTCAGATAATAACTTACAGGAATGGAAAGCCTTTCATCCTATTAGCAACAAGATGCTCCTTCAAACAATCTCCAACCTAAATACAACTACTTCTCTTCTTGATCCTTGCCCAGTGGCATGGATAAAATCAACAAAATCAGAACTTGCCACAGACATACTGAACATAGTAAATCAATCTCTTCAACAAGGATGTATACCAGATGCCCTCAAGAAGTCAGCTATCCGTCCGTTGTTAAAAAACAAAACTCTAGACAGCAATGACCCTACATCTTATCGTCCCATTGCAAGTATTCCATTCCTCGCCAAAATTATTGAAAAGATTGTGCAAACACAACTACAAGATTATATAGACTCCACGGTTCCATTAGATGATCATCAATATGGATTTCGACCACACCATGGTGTAGAAACGCTCCTGACGGCACTATTTGATACAATCATAAGAGGTATTGATAACACCAAGCAAGCCTTCATTCTCATATTCATTGATATCTCCTCGGCATTTGATACTGTAAACCATACCACGCTCATTTCAAGACTTTCTCAACTAGGCATCAAAGATAAAACTCTTGAATGGTTCATATCTTATTTTACTAACCGGACACAATATGTTCAAATTGACCAAAATGCATCATCCCCTTTTCCGCAAGAGCAGGGCATCCCTCAAGGTTCTGCCCTATCAGCCCTATTGTTCAATCTCTATCTTCAACCTATCTGTTCCATATTTAAACGTTTCAAAATTAATTATCACATCTACGCAGATGACATTATGTTGTACTCACCATTTGATGTGTCTAACCCAGATTACTCCAACATTTGTCATTGCCTCGCTGAAGCTGAGCTGTGGCTGAAATCTATTAACATGTCTATTAATTTTAAAAAAACCGAAGCTTTATTTATAACAAGAAACACAAGCTTCACCCCTCCAATGGAAATCAACATTGGTAATAATTCTCTCCCTGTTAAAGATGAGATCAAATACTTGGGAGTCACTCTTGATAAGACCCTCAACCTCTCCAAACATATAAAACTAACTGTAAAAACAATCTATTTCAAACTAAGGACAATCCAACAACTTAGACCATTACTAGACAACACTGATTTCAGAACCATAGTACAAACACTCATTACACCACATTTAGACTACTGTAATGGTATTCTTCAAGGGACCTCAAAGAAAAATATCCACTCACTTCAATTGGCTCAAAATGTCACCGCAAGGATTATCTCCAAAGCAAAATTAACAGATCATATATCTCCGATTCTTTATTCTCTCCATTGGCTTCCAGTATCATGCAGAATCACCTACAAATCCTTAATCAATACTTTTAAGATTTTTAACAATATAGCTCCCTCCTTCTTATCCACTCTTATCAACATCCCGCTTGAAAACAGATCAAGAAGAAGAATTAACCTTCACATGCTACAAGTACCTGATTCTATCCGAAAAAACAAGTCAAAACACAAGCAACTCAGCGTTCTCATACTTTGCTCCTATGTTATGGAACAACCTACCAGCTGAAATCAGAGAAATTAAGGATCTTCAATTATTTAGAAAAAATCTAAAAACCCACCTATTCACCCTATACTACTATAACCTCCACAAGGAAGATAACCCTAACTCAGAGAAAACTTCTGATCAGCAGTCACTCACTGACCCTACCTAGACAGGCATAAAACCCTTCACTCATTCACATTGTTCACCTAATTAAACTTTCCCTTTGAAAGCAAAATGTGAATAAGTATAATTAATGTAATATATTCCATTGCCGATGATTTACTATTGATAGCCAGTTATTTCATTGTATTATTGAGTTGCAATTTAATAGTTAAATGTTTACGTTTATAATTTTGTTCTATGTAAAAACCCTTGTTCTCTATTTACTATTCTTTGTATTTACTGTTCTTTTTACTAAAATGTTCTATGTAAAATAGTTCAAAACCTGTTCTATGTAAAATAGTTTCTAAACCCGTTCTATGTAAAATAATAGCATGCTATTATTAAATTTTGTTTACTTGTAAACCGCCACTGATCGCTGGAAGTGGCGGTATAGAAGAGATGTATAAATAAAATAAATAAATAAAATAAATCATCACAACCATTCTTCAACATGGGATGAATTGAAGAGTACCCATATATGTGGGAATCAGATGTCATACCAACCAAAGGAGAGCAAAAGCACCTGTAGGTGAGAACTGCAAACAGTACAAGAACAGGTACATCAAGGTGATGTTATAAAGCTTTATTAAAACCCCTTCGCGTTTTGGCTGGATGCCTTCTTCAGGGAGTATGCAAAACGCAATGTGTGCCTTCGAGTCAGTCCTACACCTCAAAAAATACATAAAACAATAAATGAATCATAACCATCAAAAACATAATAAAAAATAGTACAAAATAAATTATCAAAGCTTTTTGTATGTGAATTAAAGTAGGCGTGTTCAAAAGAGGAGGTTCAACAAAGCACAGATGGAGTCACAATTTACAAATATATTTTATAAAATATACATGTATGCACATACATAAGAATGTCACAAAGGGCATGTTTATGAAAGTTGAAAAGTTCTTAGGAGATACTGAAATTCTGGCTTTTCCTATTGCTTATTTCTGACTGTTATCCTTATGCCATTTTCTTTCTTTAATTGTAAATCATATTGGTTGACTAATGTCACGAAGATGGTATCTAAATTTGAAACTAAGTAAATAAATAAATATAGTTGGACAGTGAGAGGGAGTGGAGGAGTAGCCCAGTGGTTAAAGCAATGGCACCAGAGTTTGATTCCCACTGGCATGCCTTGCGACCTTGGACAAGTCGCTTTGCCTCAGAAGAAAGGCCTGGCGATCTACTTATGGTCACACCTTGTCAAGAAAACACTGGGTTGCCAGGAGTCAACATTGTCAGAATGACACACATTGATGGCGAAGGAGGCAGGACATCTTCATAGCAGAGTTGTGAGGGAGACAAGCTATCCATGATTGCAGGAGGCTGGGCAGGGAAGGAGATGTGCCTTTCTGAGGCCCTCAGTTTATATACCAAGAGGTTTTATTCACCTAAATAATAAAATGGATCCTTACTAGATAAATGTGCCCTTCATGAGATGGACATATTGAGTTTGAAAAGAGTAAATCAGGGACTGAACCATCTGCTACACAGTTCCACATGGGTGGCACCACAATGACTTGCTCCAGTTATTGAATATTTATTTATTTAGACAGACTTGTATACCACCTTATCCTACAATCAAAGTGGTTACATGACATCACAATTGGGTTACATTTAACATTTGGGTGCTTAACAACATTTAACATGAGGGTATTTAACAGCATTAATACAACACAATTTGAGGGTTACATTTATCATAATGGTGTCGTGAGTTTAGCTAGGTTGGTTAGGTATTGATTTTGCAGGGGAGTTTACGTTGCAATCCCGCTCGGGTGTGGGCTGTTGTGTATCTGGTGGGGTCTGCTGTCTATCTGCTCATAGGTTTCTATGAAGAGCAGGGTTTTAAGGGCCTTGTGGAAGTCTGTGATGTCCTCTAATTCCCTTAGGCATGTTGGGAGGGAGTTCCATAGTGTAGAAGCCATTAATGATGGAGCTCTTCTTGACGTATTTTGTTTAGTCCTGTGATATCCTGAAGGTGTGCTGATCATGTTGTCATACTTATTCCTTCTTGGACTATTACTGATGTTTCTTGCTACGATTTCTTGCAGTGTGTCTGCTGAAAGATGGTGGATGATTTTGAAAATGATCATGATTATTTTAAATTTTGCTCTGGCCACCATTGGGAGCCAGTGTAGTTGCTGTAAGATAGGGGTGATGTGTTCTGATCTTGGCGTGTCAGTGATGATACGTGCTGTGGTGTTTTGCACCATTTGGAGTGGTTGTAAGGTTTGCTGAGGGAGGCCTTGATATAAAGAATTATCGTAATCAAGCAGAGGTGTAATGAGTACTTGGCACACTGTGCGGAAGTGGTCCTGGCTAAGTAGTGGCTTGATCTTGCGTATGGTCCTCAAACGTTGATATGCCTTGTTTGCGGTTTTGGCGATATGAGATTTCAGGTTCAGAGCTCTGTCCAATGTGATGCCCAAGTACCTAACTTCATCTTTGACTATTATGAGTTTGTTTAGAATGCTGATATTCTGTGGCGGAATGAAGGTAGGGTTCCTGATGACGAACATTGCCTCAGTGTTATCATAGTTGACTGTCAGGTTATTGTCTGTGAGCCAGACATTCATGTCCTCAAGGCATTTAGTTATTGTTGTGGTGTTAAGTGCTAGTAGGTTGATTGAAGCATATACCATGATGTCGTCAGCATATATGTGATAGTGGAGTTTGTGTTGTCTGATGATGTTGCATATAGGTTGGATGTAAATATTGAAGAGCATAGATGACAGGGCAGATCCCTGTGGTATTCCTTGTGTTGCTGGGAACTTCAATGAGTTACTTTGTGCACATTTGACTTGCTGCGTTCGATCTTCAAGGTACGAAGTGAACCATTTCAGAGTGTTCTTGCACAATCCTATCTGTTGCAGGCGCTGTAGTAGTCTAGCGTGGGACACTGTGTCAAAGGCTGCCGATATGTCTATGAATACCAGCAGGAATCCATTCTTTATATTATCTATACCTCTTATGAGGTTGTCAAAGAGTGATGTAAGTAGCGTTTCTACACCGTGCTGGGGTTTAAATCCATGCTGATGAATGTCCAGTGGGGCATTCATGTCAATGTGGTCCTGCAGTTGTTTTTGCACTGTTTTTTCAACTATTTTTGCAAGGAACGGTAAACTGGAGATGGGACGGTATGATTTTGGATCAGATGGGTTTAGGTTATTGCTTTTAAGTATTGGACGTATCATGGCGTGCTTGAGGGACTGTGGCATGAGTCCTTGTTGGAGTGAATCTTTGACAATTTTATGAATGTGCTGGGATAGCTGGCTTCTTGTGACTTTTATCCAAGCCACTGGACAAGGGTCTGATGGTGAGGTTGTTGTGTTGATTCCGTGTATTATGTCCTCTACTTGATATTCTGATGGTATGCTGAAATCCTCCCATGTATGCTGTTGCTCTTTCGTTTCATGGTCGTCCATTTGTAATGTGATGGAGCATGTCTGGGTTGGCTTTTTCGCTCTCATGTAGTCAGCAAATTCCTGTGGGTTTAGGTGATTGGTACAATGCTGCAAGGTATCCCTAGTGAGCTTCTGGACAATGCTGACTAGCTCTCTCGGTTTGTTGACAGATTTCATGATTAGATTGGTGTGATGATGTTGTTTGCACTCATTTATCAGATTGGCCTAGTGGGAGGGACAGGGTACCTCAGGCCGGAGGGCCAGGGGTTCAATTCCCACCTGGGGACAGCAATCTCAGGCCGGAGGAACTGGGGTTTCTAGTCCTATAGGCACTCCTTGTGGCCTTGGGCAAGCCACTTAACCCTCCATTGCCTCAGGTACACATAGATTGTGAGCCCTTTGGGGACAAGGGAATGTATTCAGTACCTGCTTATATAGTGATTGTAAACCGCTCTGATGCCCTTCAGCCTGGGCGGTATATCAAAAATTGCATAAACATTGTTATATTCAAGTAGCTTAGCTCTATATAGAGTCAAGGAGTAATGTGATTTGTTGCGCCTCCATTTTCTCTCCAGTCTTCGGAGAGTGCGCTTTGCATCTCTTATATCATGTGAGTACCATGGGGAGTTGAGTCTCCTTCGTGCTTTTGGCTTTATGCTCATAGGGGCTGATGCTGCATTAGATATTATGGAGTTCCATTTCTCAATGCTTAGATCAAGGGTGTCGCATTCTTGCTGGAGTTGTGGGGTGATTTAATCTATAAATGAGTCTTTATTGAAGGCTCTATATCATCTGATAATGCTCTCATCTTCTGTGTGTTGGGTGGAGTTGTTTAGGACCAGGGTGAACTCTATCACGTGATGATCTGACCAAGGGACTGGTGTGATTGTTGGTGTTGTGATTATGCCCTGTTCCACCAAGTGCATTGGAATAAAAACCATATCCAGTACTGTACCATGCTGGTTCGTTGGGGCGTTGATTGTCTGTTTATATTCTAGTGACTCCATGCCTTTTAAGAATGTTGCAGCTTCCTTGGTGGGTGCGGAGGTCAGGTTGTAGTCTCCTAGTACAATGAGGGGTTTATGTTTTGTGTTATGTGCACATATTGCTTCAAGAACCGTGGAGAGATGTTCAGTTGTGGCTCCAGGAGGCCTGTAGGTGAGGGAGAAGCTTAGGTACTTATTAGCTGTAGTGATTGTGTTAGATTCTCTTGTATTATTGCTAGAGATTGTCTTAAATCTGTACTTCTTTCTGGCTAGTATTAGCACACCTCCTCCTCTGTTACGTTCTCTGATGCAATTGAATGCAGAGTACTCTGTAGGGGTTACTTGGTTTAATATTACCTGGTCAGAGTCATCCAACCAAGTCTCGGTAATGCAGACTATATCCAATTTTTTTTATCACAGATGAGGTCTAGGATAGTGTTTGGTTTATTCCTAATTGATCTCACGTTTATCAGGGCACACCTAATTTTATCTGTTAATATTGGGTTGGTATGTACCATATTTATGGAGTTATTGGGTGTAGTACGTGTGGCTTTATGCGGTTTGTAAGCTGGAGGCTTAGCATACTTATTCTCTTTAGGGTTGGAGGAGCCTAGTGCCCCTGCAGTTTGGTTGGTATATAGGTGGGGCAGGGGGAATTGCTGATTGGGTCCGATGCTCTGTGAGAAGGTTGTGAATGCGTGGAAGAATGAAAGATAGGCAATGAAGTAGTAGGGAGTGGAGAGCATTTTGTGATTTATTGATTTAAGGTCTTCTAAATTGTATCAAAGTAGAGATAGGTGTTTGGTCCTTATCTGGTATTTTTAACTTGTCTGTTTGCTTTAGTTGGTATCCCTTCCATCCATGAGGCTCAGGACAGGTGATAGGTTCTGTTTGCTGTGCGATATGTTATTATACAAATAGCGAAGTATTAAACAGACATACAAGTAATGGATTAGGGTAGCAATGGCGTTAAAAGACTAAGTAGCATATGTTATCTACGGTGGCTAAGCAGTATTTGTTAGTCACAGCATGTGTTATTTACAGCACATGTTATCTACAGTAGGTTGAACATAGTGCAGGTTAAGCAGTTTATGAATATATGGATTCAGAGAGTGTTCTAGAGAGAAGTTTTGCATCGAGAGAACACACATATAGAAAGGTGCTGCTGTGTACCAGGTGGGAGCTGCAGACCCAAGGTCTAGGGGAGGGGTGGCCAACCGGTCCTGGTGCACCACAATCCAAACTGGTTTTCATGATGTCCCTAATGAATATTCATGAACTATTTTTGCATACAATGGGAGGCAGTGGATGCAAATATATCTCATGAATATTCATTAGGGACATCATGAAAACCAGGCTGGATTGTGGTGTACCAGGACCAGAGTTGGCCACCCCTTGTCTAGGGGTTTGTAGTCTTCCAACCTTATTCAAGGAAGATCCAGAGTTGTTAATTTACTCTATGTGGCATGTGTATTTGTGTAATTGGAGGCCCACACCTCCTTGAATTCCCCACTCTCCCCTCCTTCAGCTTTTCTCTCCCATGACTGCACTCCCCTCCCCTTCCTTTCTTACTCCCTAGCTCCCACCAGTGTCCTGGCAGCTGCACTATTAAATCCATTGGCTGGCCTGGGCTCCCAACCAGACTGCTCAATGCCATTGGGGCCAGGCGTTACTTCATTTGACAGGATTGACCCCCACTTACTACAGGACTCTGCTCATTCAGTTCTCCAGTTTCTTCTGTCTTCACACCAGATGTTTGGCTGTCTTCCTCTGGGGCCATAATCTCTTGCTGGTGGGCTCTAACCTCCCTGCTAGCTATATCGCTCCATGCTCCGAACGGGGCTGTGGGAGGGGAGAAGCAGCTTCACATAAAGGCAGCCGCCGACAGGCGGGCCCGCGCCTGTCGGGCCCGCGCCTGAGGGCCTCGCCAGAGGGCCCTTAGGCACGGGCCCGTGGCAAAACGTATTCTCTGTTTAATGTGTCTCTCCCTTAGTCCGCTCCTACGTTTAGAGTTATGTCTGTATTGCATGTTAACATGATGTAGTCCTTCCCTGTTACCTATGGATCCATTGCTTATCACTTTGATAATTTGATAAGGTGGTATAAACTGGATTTATAGTTTGGTCTGTATAGTCTGATATTTGTAAGTTATGCTAACCTGATGTAGTCCTGTAACCGCTTTGATTGTATGAAAGGCGGTATAAAAAACCTGTTAAATAAATAAAATAAATAAATAAATGCTGCTGGACATCTGCATAAACCACTATAAGCTATGTGTATTTCCAGCATGCATGTGCACAGTGCAGAATGGACCGACCAACACACTAGCAGGTTTTTCTATGTATGGGTTTCTATTTGAAAAATAAAATTCCATCAAAATGTCAAATGTTCAAATCATCTGGAAACTACAGCATGATACAGAGCAGGAAGGGGCTGGAAATATCTTAGACACCCAACAAACATTAGGTCTTAAGGGATGAAGATGTATATATTTGCAACCTTCAATATGAAAGCAAGATAGCCTTGCAGGAAATACAAACACCCATCCCCCCATATTTGTCCAAACTGACTGGCAATAATAGTTCTATCACCATACTCTATCTCTAATAGCTCAGTCTGCTCTTCACTTAGATATCGACCTTGTTCCCACTTTACCATCTGCACCACTCTGATCTAGGCCTTGACTTTCCTTATGACTAATTATCTCATTGATGAGTGTTGCGTGCATTAAGACATGTTAAATGCTCAACAGATTCAACCAACCTTATCAATGCAAGGACAACACAATCACTCCTATGGACTTTTTGAGGGCTCCCTTCATGTCATTATTCCGTAATGTATAGATGAGGGGATTCAGCATGGGAGTGAAAACCCCATAGACCAGGGAAATGATCTTGTCTTTCTCTGCGGACACCATTGAGCGTGGCCTCAGGTACATTACCATTGCAGTACCATAGAATAGAGTAACGACCGTTAAATGTGAGGTGCAGGTCGAAAAGGCTTTGAATCTTCCATCAGCAGAACTGATTTTCAAAATGGCAACAATAATTTGGACATATGTAAAAAGGATGACGGCGAGAGGAACAATGAGTACTAGCACAGATGTCACAAAGCCCACTAGTTCATTGAGTCGAATATCAGCGCATGCTAATCTCACAACTGCCCCAACCTCACATGCTACGTGGTTGATTCTGTTGTGTCCACAGAAAGGCAACATCATAATAAGAACCACAGATAATACAGACATTAGGAAACCAGTTAGCCATGTACTGATGGAAGCCTTTGTACACACTGCCCAACTCATGATGGTGGTATAGTTGAAGGGATGACATATCGCTATGTAACGATCACACGCCATGGCTGCAAGGAGAAGACACTCCACCACTCCCAAAGAAAGAGAGATGTACATCTGAGCCATGCATCCATTAAAGGAAATTGTTTTCCTCTCTGAAAGGAAGTTTTTCAGGAGGATGGGGAGGCTGGTGGAAGAGTAACAGATGTCCAGGAAAGATAAGTTACAGAGGAAGAAGTACATAGGGTTGCGAAGATGGCGGTCTATCAGAACAGCTATAATGATAAGTGCATTGGCAGACAGGGTGATCAAGTACACAATCAGTAACATTGTAAAGAGAAGGAACTCTATCTCAGGCTTGTCTGAAATTCCCAGCAGGATGAATTCTGTCACTTGTGTTTGGTTCTCACTGTCCATGCGATATCTGAGTGGGGGGAGGTAGATAAAATAAGGAAAGGATTAGTCTTCTGCAAATAAATGAGCAAAATAATACAAGTAATAGGACACTTTTATGCATATTTTAAATGATCTCATTGTCTTCTACATTGGCAGCACCAGGAATAATCAACCCAAGTCAACCTTTAAAACAGCTCTTCAAAAAATGGCTGGTACTTAGCTGTACCAGCCATTTTTTGTATCAGCTAAGTACCAGCCATTTTTTGAAGAGCTGTTTTAAATGTTTAAAAAAACGATTAAAAAGGACGGGCCACAGCGGTAGAAGGTGATTCCCCTTTCTACTTGGCTGGCCATTCCAACAAAAAGATTTCAAAGATATTTTCTGGTTTATTTCACTGAGTTTTGGGGTTTTTATATTCTATGCTGGGACCATATCCGGCCACTGACAATGAATATCTGGGTTTGCCATGGAAGGTGGAAGCTAACTGCTGGGTTAGCTTCGGCGGCAAGCGTTAGGACAGCTTTTCCTGCACCTACCTTTTGCTGCTGAGAGATAACCGGGCAGCTACATGGCATCGGGGCATATAGTCTGTAAATCATGTAACTGCTTTGGAATATCAGGCCCTTATTTCTTTAAAATGATGCAGCTAGCAGGCTTGTTTTTAATGAACATAAAACATAATAACACAAGAAATGCCACACTGGGTCAGGCCCAGGTCCATGAAGCCCAGTATCCTGTTTCCAACAGTGGCCAATCCAGGTCACAAGTGCTTGTCAGGCTCCCAAAAAGGCGCACAGAATTCCAGAGTTTGATTATGCGTGGAGTGAAAAAATATTTTCTCTTATTTGTCTTAAATGAGCCACTGTACAGTTAGCATGTGACAAGTGCTACCCTCGTGCTAAGCCATTTACCGTGATTTATGTGGGTGCAGTTACTGAAACCCATGGCAATATCAGATTTAATGTGCATTCATACTGCCTAAAACTAAGCAGCTTCTTATAAAATTATCTCCTTAAATCCCCGAGGGATGCTGCCATTCTTTATTAAAAGTATGCTTTCATACAATGGCTTTTTCTACTATGCATCCAAGCAAATACAATTCTTTTTTTATTGTGTTATAGGGGTTGAGTGTTCACCATGTCTTTTATGAAATACTATTAGCATTTTGCACACCTTTGTTTTTCCAACATTTGCAAAGTTATCATCGACGTGTGTTAAGGTGATAGCCAGAGGGATGCAGAGGGAGAAGTAGAGCCAGTAAATGAAAGGAAGTGATACAAGATATTGGATAAAACTCACCAAGTTGTTTGAGTTCATCTCTGGAGCCTTTACATCTGCAAGGACATAGAGAGCCTGGAGGGGGTCCAGAGAAAGGCGGCCAACATGATACTACATCAAAGGCTACAGGAGATGCAGATTAAGAATCTAAAAATGTATGCCCCAAAGGAGAGGAGAAAGAGAAGATACTGTATATAGACCAGAGGTTCCCAAACTTATTGCTTGTGTGGACCCCTTATTGACCACTAAAATGTTTAGGGACTGATAGAGGCACATTTCTGTCAGTTATGAATAATGCATAAGAAGGAAACCTTTATCAGAGGAAAGACAGCTCTTGAAAAAGAGGAGATGGCAGACTCAAGAGCAACATTTAATGGATGGTGGATATATGGCATGATCTCCCAGTGGATGTGGGAAGGGCAAAAATGGCAACGGATCCCTAGTAGTAATGAAGTGAAGGGAAAGACAGAGATCAACACAGGCCTATAGCATTGCACCAGAAATGAAACTGGGTGGAAGATGAAATGAACTTAAGAAGAAATACATCTACCCTTCTCCAGTCCTACAGAACAACCGAAGTCCCCAAAGATCATTTACATTTCATGTCATGCCATTTATTTCAGGTTACAAATATTACATTCAGCCAATAAACCTGTGAGGTGGCATTTTAGAAAGGACATCCGCATCAAATCCTGGACAATCGGGGTGAAGCGTGCAGAAAAACACTAGGGACGTCCATGGCAGTGGTTGATTGTAGTAACACGGACGTCCCCGATGTGGGTGTCCATGCCGGCAGGCACATAGACATCCCTCTTAGGAAAGCATGGGGCGAGGATGTCCAGCTCATGCAAACTAGGATCAGGGGACATCCAGAAAAATAGCAAATCAAAAACATGAGCCCTCATTCCCTATCAGTGTCCATTATCATATTGTAAAATACAGGGAGTATTAATGTAAATCCTTCTCCACACCCTCTCGATATTTTCCTGACAAAATGAGCAATTTTCAGATGTCTGTTTGTGCCTGGAGAAGGTATAACCTTTAATAAGGCTCAGGACATCCAGGACATTTCTGAGATCAGGCAAAGATGTCCAAGTTCTTGAGAACTTCCCAGGCATTCCTACACCATGCCCCCGTTTCAACATAGACATCCTTGCACTAGAGACAGTCACAGAACCTGCTTCTAAAATGGCTCTGGGGATGTCTCTGTGCTTTAGATGTCTGCATGTTTGTTTTCAGACGTCCAAAGCATGAAAAGGGTTTCCAAAATAACCCCCTTAATTAAAAGCAGCTCTCAACAAATGTGCCTTATCGATAGTAAAGTCTGCTTTAAATGCAATGGCACAATAGTGACCCCTTCACAGAAACAGATCGATCAGTGCACCCATCAAAACTCTGAGCTCCCTCTTAATCTTAGGCTATAATCCCTTTTAGCCCCTACTTCAATTCCTTCTTTGATGAACACTGCATGTTCCGGCTTCTAATATTGTCATTTTCCATGTATTTCCCTTTCATTCTCTTGGTTTGCAAATCTATGTGTGCACCTCCTCCTTTCACAGACATACCCAAAGACAGTCTTGCTGTCTTCCACATCTACTCTTTCTTCTGCTCACATTTTTGCTGTCCTGACTACTTTTCTCTCAGTTTTTCCAGATATTCATTCCTGTTCTCTTCTTTCTGTGATCCCTCGTACATTTTGAATGCTAATATTTTGCCCTTATGTTTTCAGCATCTCCTTTGACAAGCATACCAGTCTTCTTTCCCTCTTGCTTTTTATTTTTGCTTATTTACTTTCCTAATATGGAGGGTAATTTAATAATAGATTCCTTATGCTGGAAGTCCAAATTGGAGCCTATTTTGGGGCTTTTCTTTTATAAAGACATGCAGATACCTATGTGTCTTTCTAAAAAAGCCTTACAAAACCTGCAACACTCATATGTACAATGCATCTGTGTACTTTTAAACCTGCTTGGGAGTTGGTATAAACTTAATGCGTGTAAGCCTCTATTTTCTAAATTTGCCTATGTTGCATGCAAACTTCATGCCCCAATATATCTAAACTCAAGTTGCATAAAAGTAGGTTAATCTTTGTTAGCAAAATATTTTACAGATGTGTTAAAAATAACACAGGTACACTAAAAAAATTTTTTTTTAAACTGCCTCTAATGTTACGATTGATTTTTACGTTTTTTGGTGCGCTGAATCCAAATCTGGTAACCAATTTGCTCCATCACGTACAGATTTTTTGCTACATTGGGTTAGCAGTTTGAGGTGAACGTTTCAGATTGAGTGCGATCGAGATAAAAGTTTCTTGGATGAATTCTTTATACTAATTGTTTAGTAGTTATTCAAATAAGAATAAAGAAAATTGTAACAAGGCAGCACATAAGAATAGAGTAATGTCAACAAAACACACTGTGATGGTAGCAAAATTGTCTGCACTTAAAACAGCCACATACATGTGCACAAACATTGAGCATATAAGAGCGAGGTTAGACACAAAGCAAAGCAAAGAAATGTGCAAAAAATGTTGTACAGGTATGTATGTAAGAATAGAAAACGCAAACCGCACCATTGCAATACATGAAGACAAACACCCGATGGTGTGAAAATAAAATTCTAATAAATGAGATCCGACACTGTGGTAATAACTAGCAAATTTTTATTTCAAAGTTTAGTAAAAACACGATATTTGTCAACACAGTTTAGATTTTAAAGCCATTCTTGGGTCAATCTCCTGGTGGGCCCGTTTCTTCTTCCCCCGAATGCTTCTCTTGGTGCGCTGCTTGGCGTATTTTTCATCTGGGGTTTCCCGCAGCAGCAACCAGCAGAAATCAGCCATCATAGTGGTGTTCCATCTTCCTTGGTACCTTCTCTCTGCGTCCTTGATGTCCTGGTGAAACCTTTCACCTTGTTCTTCACTGTACGCCCCCAAGTTTTCGGGAAAGTAGTTCACATGGGAGTGCAAGAAATGGACTTTCAGGCTCATGTTACAGCCTTGTTCTTTGAAGGCATTGAGCATCCTGGCAACAATATCCTTATAGTTCTCATCCCGCCTGTTCCCCAAGAATTTGAGAACAACATCCTTGAAGGAATCCCAGGCTTCTTTTTCCTTCTCAGACATCGTTTCAGCGAATGCTCCATCTGAAATGAGTTTCCTTATATCAGGGCCAACAAACACTCCTTCCTTTAGCTTTGCTTCAGAAAGTCGGGGGAACTTTGAGCAAAGGTACCGAAAGCACTCGCCATCTTTTGGAAGGGACTTGATGAATTGCTTAATGAGATCCAACTTAATGTGGAGAGGTGGTAATAGAATTTTATCACGAGGTACCAAGCTCTCATGAAGAACATTTTTCTCACCGGGTCTCAAATACTCCCGAATTGGCCAGTCTTTTTTCCCCCAGTGTAGGTCGCGGGCCCGGCTATCCCACAAGCAAAGGAAGCAGGGATATTTGGTGAAAACCGGATTGCTGCCCTAATAGCATGGATAGAATTTTAAAGTCTCCACAAATCATCCACTTATGCTCATCATAACGAATCTTCTGAAGAATCAGGGCCAAATTCTCGTATTTTTCTTGGAGAATAACAGAGTGAGCAATAGGAACTGAAGCGAATGTGTTGCCATTATGAAGAAGAACACCTTTTATGCTGTCTTTTGACGAATCAATGAACAGCCGCCATTCAGCAGGATCATACTTGAGTTTAAACTTTTCCATCACTCCGTATATATCGTTGCAAAATACCAAATCTTCCTCTTTGCTGAAATACTTCAAAAATTGTGTCTCGCGGTTGCGGTACCAATAAAAAGTTGTTCCTGGTGACAATAGATTTTTCTGTTTAAGCCGAGAACCTAGCAGTTGGGCAGCATCTTTTGGGAGTCCTAAATCCCGGACTAAATCATTCAATTCAGCTTGAGAGAAAAGTTCAGGTTTCGGATCTGGTTCAGTTTCAAACTCGGAAGTACTGGACTCATCGGGAAAAGCCATCTGATGAGTCTCATCATGATCAGAACCGTCCACACAAATATGATCCAAAGATTTTGGTGGTTCAGGCACAGGTACTTCGTTGCTATGAGGCATAGGCCTAATTGCTGAGGGAAGGTTGGGGTAACTCATTACGTTCTTATTTTTTAAGTTGTATCCCTTCACAATGCAAGAGCAAAAATAGCAGTCACTGCTGTGGTCTCTTTGTTCACGCCACATCATAGGTATTCCGAAACGAAATGCTTGTTTTTTACCTTTCATCCATAAGCGTAGATCTTCCTCACATGTCTTGCACACTTTGTGAGGAGCCCACGGTTTGTCTTGATAGCCTAACTTCAAACCGAAATAGGCGAAATATACTTTTTTAATAAATGCAGAAATGTTCCTCTGCCGCTTTTTCACGGTATATTCCCCACAAATAAAACAAAAACTGTCCGGAGAGTTGACGCAACCTCTGGCTCTATGAGCCATCACAAATACACAGCACTGCAAACTACAACTGTAGTGAACCACTTCGGAATAAAGCTGGATTACGACTGAGCAAACAAAAGGTAATAATGAACTTGCAAGAAACTGAAATTTGACAGGAACGTTCATGTCGCAACCACCGTGTTTGAGCGAGCGAGCGAACGAGGCGAGGCGAACAGGAAAGAACATGCACCAGCGCGAGTACTGGATTTAGCCCCCTGCCTCCCAATTGTCCTGTTAATGTATAAAATGAATACAAAACACTCTAAAATATCATGAGGGAGTGTTTCTAGTTAGTTAACCATTACAACCTCTGTTTTGGGCCAAGAAAATAAACTGCAGTCGGCTAAAAAGAAATTATGTGAACATTCCTTATATGGGTAAGAAATCTAATTTTGCAAGAAAACGTGACGTGATGGAACATTTTGGCTATTTTTCCTGGATTCAGCACCCCAAAATCTATAGGAATCAGTTGCAAAACTGGAGGCAGTTTTTTGGTAGTGTACCTGTGTAATAGATTCCATTGAAATGGTTCATGCTTTCTATATCCTAGTAAGTCCCATGATGTAAATCTAATCGGAGGGAGCCCTGATGTACTGTGCCCCTCAGAAAGTCGGAATCTCACTGTCTTTTTAGAGGATACCATTGATATCATCTGTAAGCATGCAACGCTTTTGGTAACCTTCCCCTATGAATCTATCAAGGTTAAGATTCTCAAATTATATTTTAAAAATAAAGATGCTTTTTTCTGTGGGCAGAAATTAAATATCTTTCCAGATGTGACACGTTGCACTTAGCTCCGTAGGAAACAGTTCTTGGAGTTGAAATCATGGGTTCTGGCACTTGGGGCTACCTTTTATTTAAGATTCCCCTGCAAGAACTTGGCAGGGGGATTCTTTTCTCTTCCAGGATGTCTCCCACCTCAAGAAGGTTTTGCAAGATAGACAGAAGTAGTGGTATTTGGTTGTGGGTTCTTGAGAATGATAGATGCCATATATAGCATTTTTATGACTATTTTCTTAGTATGTATTTTGTTTTTTAGGCTGTAGAAACATAGAAACATGACAGCAGAAAAAGAGCATGGGGGATGTACGTCCGGTCTGGATGTACATCTTCTGCCAAACACCTGTGCCCAATGCCGAACCCAATGCTCCCCTTATATAGAGAGGAGATATGTGGGGAGTCTGGACAGGGGCGGGAAGGAGTGGGCTGGAGGAGGACCATGGGCAGGGCAGAGGCGGGACTCTTACCCAGACGTACAGGGCTGATTCTGGTCACGGCCATGTAGGTCCAGGCTGAAGGAGAAAGATGGGTGACTTATTCCACTACGGGTGTGGAATAAGTCACACTGAGTGTGGCGATCGCCTATGGAGGACCGCCCCAACCCAGGTGAGTGGCAGCGGGAGGTTCCCCACCACCTGACCCGGGCCATGGCAGGCCCCTCTGGTGTTCGGACAGCAGAGTAGAGTGGTGTTGGTCTGGAATGGTAGACTGGGGCTCCTGCATGATATCCCGTTGCCATGGCAATGGGACACTATGACACCAGGGCTCTATGCAGGCACTCTGGCTGGGTTAGACGGGATGGGAGGTGTATGTGCGGCAGCAGAGAATTGGGCCAGGTCCTGCCTGTCCAGGCCCTTTGCACCCGATTCTGCTCCTGTGGGAAAGTCTAGCTACCACAGGTGCAGAATCGGGTGCAAACTGGCCCATTCAGAATTCGGGCCTCTGGACAGACTGGACATCCTCAGATGAGAATCGGGCCCCATAGGGCCTATCTAGTCTGCACTTCCATATCAACTGCAATAGTCCCCTTTTTACTTTTAGAGTTCTTATAGGTTGGGTGAAACTGGATCCCTCTGATGTGGGCTTGACCATATTATTGTCTTTATGTCTTTATAGTTTCTGTGTATTGTATGAAGATGGGTTTCTTTTACTAAGTGGAATTGCATATTTCAAAAATCTTTAAAAAAAAAATCTATAAAAAGACCCAGAAAGATTTGTAGCCCTTAGTCTTTTAGTCAAATCCACTGTGCTATTATACAAAAATGTTCTCGCCCTGTCAGTGCCACTTCATGCTACTCCTCTATTTTAACAAAGTTGGTACTCTTGAGATGCAGGACCAAGACCTTTGTGTGACCCCCTTGTTGCTTTAGCTTTTACATTAAACCCTATTGCCTGGTTGTATCTAGATCTAAGGTAACCACCTAGCCAGATATTTGTAAGTATCAGGTCCGACATCACCCATCTCTATGTGATTCCATTCCCATTTTTCCGAGGAACACCCATCAAAGTGCATCCACGGCCTCTCTGCCTCTTACTGATTTCACAGATGGGATGGTCCAACCTGTGTTTGATAGATTAAATTTTCTCAAGCAATAACATCCCTTTTGTTGCAGATTAAATCTTTAACCTGCTATATCATAGGATTTGACACACAACCAGGCCAGTTTTTCACAGCTTTTTATTTTATTTCTTTGCCACAAGATCAATAAAAGAAAAGAAAGTTTGCTTATTAGAACTACAACAATTTTTGTCCTTTCTGAAATTTGGTGATGCGATTGTAATTTTGTTGAAATAATTATGAGAAAGTCAGCCGTACCTTGTACAAAAAGAAAGTCAAAAGACACCAGCAAGTCTCCAGCCTCCGTCATCAAGATAGTCAAGAAAATAATTATTGAAGCCTTCCGCATGGTGTTCTCTGATCTTTAGAAGTGAAGGTGAAGCACATTTTTAGAATTACAATTCTGGAGAACTTGTTTTGTTCCTGTCAAACACCAAAGCGGTCTTACAGAGTAGATTCATATGATGATACCTGTATAAAACGTCTTATGGGGACACGTCTGTCCCTAAAGTTCGACAAGGATCGTTTAGTTGGTTTCTTAGAAACCAACTAACTTTTACCTGTGTGCGGGGAAACAGGGCTGCAGCTGGTTGAAGAAATCGCTTAGGGAGGGCGGCCAGGTGCACCGAGCGGCACTCCCCACACTCTCTCCTATAAGGAAAGAGGTTTGTGCTCCTGTGGCCTTCTTAATTCCAGAGCGATCCAAAAATTAGGGTTAGAAGAACTCTGGAGAGGTTTTACACAACTCGCTGAATATTAGGAACATTTCAGATAAAGTAGAAATAATATTAGTTCCATCAAACTCTTTTGAACATTTAAAACTTTGAAAACTGTACATTGATTACTCCAGGGACATTCTATAGAAAGCAAATTTATTTTTTATCATGCCGTATTTACCATTTTTTGATGAAATTCACTCAAGGTAGTTTCAGGCAAGTATAACCAGACATAGACCATTTATAATTTATAGAGGGTAATTTTATCACAGACTGCCTAGGAAGGAAATGCAAATTGGTGCTTATTTTCAAGTAGACAACATAGGCACCTATGTATATTTTTAAACGAGCTTCACAAAACCTGCGAATATCCTGCTGAATTGCAGCTGTATACATTTGTTCCTGCTTGGGAGTAGGTGTAAACTCACATTCATACAGGCAAAGCTTGTTTCCAGGTGTGTATCTGGGGCCTATTTTAAAAAGTAAAGTGCACACAGACTTTACTTTATGAAACAGGGGCCCACAGACAGCCTTATCAGTAACTGCCCGCGTCTAGATCCAGCACGCTGATGTACATATATCATAGTATCCTGCAACTTATGCATGTAGACATGGGCCTCACTTACTTCCACCCATATTGCAATTATTCATAGGTGCATTTACACGCACACCTGCAGAATAGCAACTGACCAAAGTGCACCAGTAAGTTCCGATTCACACCCGTAAGTCTTTTAGAAGAGGGACTGACGCATGACCCATGTGCGTAATTGTTCATGTGCACTATATAGAATCAGATCCCATCAAGCGCGTGTTGATATGAGTGTTTTTGAAATGTCTAGTCTGTGAATCTGTCCTTGCTCTTCCCAAACTCTGCCCGCATTGGGGTCATTTTATTAAGGATCTTTCATGCATAAATAGCCTCCAATGAAATCATTCCATGGCACACGCACGCATAGGAAGCCGCAGTGGGAGAAGACAAGTACTTTAACTCGACTCACATCCAGGCATTTTTGGGGCATAGACTGGTCAGGCCATGGGCAAAGTCATGAACGGCGCATGTGTTTTACAGAGTATCCATGCCTACTGTCGAAGAACTCATCAGTCTGCCCCACACAAAGTTTTATGCCTGACCAAATTTACGTGATGAAATTAAAGTGTTCCTAAATGGTGATATACCTAAAGAGTGCTCTGGAGTTTTAATAGTCCACCAAAATTAAATTTATGAGTGAGCTGTGAGTGATGCTTTTGGATTTTGATGTTCCTCATTCTTTTGCCATACTCTAGTCCCCAATTTTGTGATGTTTTTTCACATTGATTAGATTGTAAGCTCTGATGAGCAGGGACTGTGTCTTACAACTATATATGTAGTGCTGCATACAGCTTGCAGTGTTATACAAATCTGGTTCAAGAGATAAGGGTGTTGGGGCCACTTGGCAATAGTGATCATAGCATGATCGCCTTTGATTTAATTAATGGAGGAGCGATCGTAAGGAAATCCACAGTACTACCTTTTAACTTTCGAAAGGGAGACTATGATAAAATGAGGAAAATAGTTAAGAAAAAACTAAAAGGAGCAGTTGCAAAGGTTAAAGACTTACATCAAGCTTGGGTATTGTTTAAAAATACTGTCTTGGAAGCCCAGACCAGCTCTATTCCACGCTTTAAGAAAAGTGGAAGGAAGTCCAAAAAACTGCCAGTATGGTTTAAAGGTGAGGTCAGAGAGCCTGTTGTTGCCAAAAAAGCATCTTTCAGGAAATGGAAAAAAGAGCTAAATGTTGAAAACCGGAAACAGCACAAACGCTGGCAAGTTAAATGCAAGGCATTGATAAGGCAGACAAAGGGAGAATTTGAGAAGAAGCTTGCTGCGGAAGCAAAAACGCATAATAAAGACTTTTTCAAGTACATTCGTAGCAAAAAACCTGTGAGAGAGTCAGTTGGACCATTAGATGATAGAGGGGTAAAATGGGCACTAAGAGGGGACAAAGCCATAGTGGAGAGACTGAATGAATTCTTTGCTTCGGTCCTTACTTAGGAAGATGTAGGGATGTTACCCATGACTGAAGTGGTATTTAAAGGTGACACTACAGAAGAATTGAAAGAAATATTGATACACCGGGAAGATGTATTACAGCATTTCAAAAAGATCTTAAAACTCACCTATTTATAGAGTACTTTGGAGACTCATTCCCAATAGATGAAATATTTCCCACTTAAACTCATGTATACTCATATTCATTAATTCACAACTTACTTTTTCCTTTTTCTTACTCAATTCTCCACATTATCACATTTACTCTTTACACTAATTCTAGTGAACTACAATACATTTTTCCTTGCTCAGATAAGATGATAACATTTTTGAAATTTGTAAATATTTAAATCTGTATATATGTTTAAACTATCTATATACCTAATCAGCATTTACTCAGCATTGTAACCCTCAAATTACCATTTTTATTATATACAATTTAATGTTCACTGTAATTTCAATTGTTTAAATAAGTTTCAATGTAATGTTCAAGTTTTGTTCTATGTAAACCGCTTTGATTTTTCTGAAAGGCGGTATATAAAACCGTTCAATAAATAAATAAATAAATAAATAAACTATTTGGTAAACTGAAGAGTAGCAAATCGCCTGGACTTCCATGCTGCTCTCTGTTGTTTTG
Source organism: Ichthyophis bannanicus (assembly GCA_033557465.1). Taxonomy (NCBI): domain Eukaryota; kingdom Metazoa; phylum Chordata; class Amphibia; order Gymnophiona; family Ichthyophiidae; genus Ichthyophis; species Ichthyophis bannanicus. Next base: position 36,218,323 of record CM066051.1, on the reverse strand, counting down.
ACTGCAGCTATGCCAGTGTTATTGCCAGTTGTCTGTTTCTCTCTCCTCAGATTGCTCCTGTGCCCTTTGGAAGACTGGGCATCAAAATGGCAGATGAAATTTAATGCGGACAAGTGCAAAGTTATGCACCTAGGGAAGAACAACTGAAACTATGGTTACACGATGCAAGGTTCCACATTAGGAACCACCACCCAGGAAAAAGATTTAGGCGTCATTGTGGATAACATGTTAAAACCCTTGGCCCAGTGTGCAGCGGCGGCCAAAAGAGCACATAGAATGCTAGGAATCGTAAGGAAAGGAATGGAAAATAGAACAAAGGATATTATAATGCCTCTGTATCGTTCCATGGTGAGACCGCACCTTGAATATTGTGTGCAATTCTGGTCGCTGTATCTTAAAAAGGATATAACATTATTAGAAAAGGTTCAGAGAAGAGCCACCAAAATGGTAAGGAGGATAGGAAGGATACCCCTATGAAGAAAGGCTAAAATGGTTAGGGCTCTTTAACCTGGAAAAGAGACGGCTGAGGGGAGATATGATAAAAGTCTATACATTAATGAATGGAGTGGAACACATTAATGTAGATCGATTGTTTACGTCATCAGAATATAGAAAGACTACGGGACATGCAATGAAGCTACAGGGTAAACTATTCAAGACAAATAAGAGAAAATATTTTTTCACTCAACGTGTAATCAAACTCTGGAATTTGTTACCGGAGGATGTAGTAAAAGCTGTTAGAGTAGCTGGGTTTAAAAAAGGTTTGGACAAGTTCTTGGAGGAAAGGTCCATAAACCATTATTAAAAAGGGACCTAGGATATCACTGCTTGACCCAATACAAGCATTGTGGAACCTGTGTTTTTTGTGGAACTAGATTGGCCACTGTTGGAAACAGGATACTGGGCTTGATGGACCTTGGTCTGACCCAGTATGGCATATCTTATGTTCTTGTAATAGTAGTATATTTCAGAGAGGCACCCTGTTCCAAAAGTAACCCCAAGGTGGGGTTTTTTTGTTACCATCTAGTGGGCTGAAACACAAACAAATAAAAGATGGACAGTAGAAAGTACAAGCGTGGATTAAATGTATAGATTGTTTCATGGTCTGCTATATGAGCTAGTAAAAGCTTACTTTGGGTGCATGTTTCAAAAATAAAATTACTTCAAAACGTCAATGACAGGACTGAAAATTGCTGAAAACTCTCAACAAAATTCATCAAAATAAGTTCAAACCTGCTGAAAAGCAGAGGCTAAAACAGTATAGGAAGGGGCTGAAAAACTGTGAGATCACCAGCACACTTCAAAAGTTAGGGACTAAAGATGATGGATATACTTACTTGTAAGCTGGAAGTTTGTAGCCCTCAATGTGAAAGCAAGACAACCCGGCAGGAAATAAAGCTTCCATTCTCCCATTTATGGCCAAATTGACCAGCAATGATAGTTCTATGATCATATGACATCTCTGATAGCTCAGTCTGCTCACCTCTTAAATGTGGACCCTGCCCCCTCCTCGCCAACTGCTCCCATATTTCCTTAGATATGGCCTTGACTTTCCTTATAACTAATTAGATCATTAATAAGCATCGACTGCATCAAGATATGTTGCTAAACAGATTCAACCAACCCTACTGATGCAAGGACAACACTCTCAATCCTATGGACTTTTTCAGGTCTCCCTTCATGTCATTGTTCCGTAACGTATAGATGAGGGGATTCAGCATGGGGGTGAAAACCCCATAGACCAGGGAAATAATTTTATCTTTTTCTGCTGATGCCATTGAGCGAGGCCTCAGATACATTATCAAGGCAGTACCATAAAATAGCGCTACAACTGTAAGGTGGGAGGTACAGGTTGAGAAGGCTTTGAATTTTCCATTGGCAGAGCTGATTTTCAAAATGGCAATGATAATTTGGATATATGTAAAGAGGATGATGCAGAGAGGAACAACAAGAACTAACAGAGATATTACTAAACCCACTAGTTCATGGAGGCGAATATCAGCGCATGCTAATCTCAGAACCATCACAACCTCACATGCCAAATGGTTGATTCTATTGTGTCCACAGAAAGGCAACATCATAGTAAGAACCAAGGAAATCACATGCAGTAGGAAACCAGTTAGCCATGTACTGATTGCAGTCTTCGTACACACTGCCCAGCTCATGATGGTTGTGTAGTTGAAGGGATGACATATCGCTATGTAGCGATCACACGCCATGGCTGCAAGCAGAAGACACTCCACCGTCCCCAAGGAAAGAGAGATGTACATTTGAGCCATGCATCCACTAAAGGAAATTGTTTTCCTCTCTGAAAGGAAGTTCTTCAGGAGGATGGGGAGGCTTGTGGAAGAGTAACAGATGTCCAGGAAGGATAAATTACAGAGGAAGAAATACATAGGATTGTGGAGATGTTGGTCTACCAGAACAGCCATGATGATGAGTACATTGGCAGACAGGGTGATCAAGTACACAGTCAGTAACATTGTAAAGAGAATGAACTCTATCTCTGGCTTGTCTGATATTCCCAGTAGGATGAATTCTGTCACCTGGGTTTGGTTCTCACTGTCCATGTAATACCTGAGTGAGGGAGTGAAGTAAATTAAAGAAAGGATTAGCCTTCTCCAGTAAAACTGACAAAAATAATACATCTAATAGGAGATTTTGATGTATATTTTGAAAGATCTTGGTGCCTAAAATAATTTATGTGCAAATAAATTTACACTTTTGCTTTCTAGGTAAGAGTTGCATCAGGTGAAAAAGGGCATTTCAGATGTTTGAAGATTGCATATATGCTTATTTTAAATTGGGCATGATTAACGTTTTATTTATTTTTCATATATGTTTTAGTTTTTATCTATTTTTATTGCTAATTTTACTGGGAATTTAATTTCTTTTTTAAATTATAAGAATAGGAGGCATGATGTTAATGCACTTAACTTATGCCAAAATTTGTGAATGCATAAAAGTATGGGCATACATACAGAGGGTCTTTTAGTATCGGGTGCTACCTGGCAGGGCATGTTCTCCTGAAAGCACTATGACAGCCCATGATGATTCCCGTGCAGACTGAGCAACTGTGTTAAGATCAAGACTGGGCAGGGTGGGGTCAGAGAAAGGGTGTGCTGAGCTTGACACAGTTAGCGCTGTGTTTACACCACAGGCTGGGTAGATCCAAACACTTGGGTGATATAATAGTTTCTCCTGCAACACTCTTGTCTTCTAACCGAAAGGTCACTGAATGGAGGCCAAATCACGGTGAAAAAAACCATTTGGGGTTTTTTATTTGCTTGAAACCTCTAGTAATCTTTCAGTTATGATTTTTTGTTTGGGCAGCCACCACAGCTACTTCTTTAATGAACAAAGTTTCATGGAAATGAAAATGTATGAAAATAAAATTACATAAAGTGCGAATGCATTAAAATAAAACCAAACTGCAAACAACATAGGAAACTAAACAAAGCCATTTTTTTTGCCTGCACACTTCTAGTGGATATACATCCCTGTGCGTTGCTGCACTTCCTTCTGGGTACTGTAGAAACGGCTCCTCCTTTAGCAGAGCTGTTTCTAAAATACTATTGGAATGGAGTACGTCCTGACACCGACAATTCTGACTCCACTTCCTCTATAAAATATGCCTAACCTCTTTTGTCCTATTCAGTCCATTTTGGAAAAGATCTTGATGAAACATAAATTAGCTCTTTCTGGACTGTGGGGAACATTGCAGCTTGAACGACATCAAAACCTCACCTTCTGCATCAGGCTGGCAGTGTCCCAGGAGCTTGCTTTACTTTGCTGTAGACAGTTGCCATAACAGTGTAATAAATCATTTAGTCTCTGCATCCATGTGGTTATAAGAAGTCCGAAATGCTTCCAACTGCATATTAAAAACAGTAACCACAGCGGTAAATATTTAAAGATCCAGTTTTCAGATTGACAGGTTAAATTTTAGGGATTGTCTTCTACATGGATAAATAAGTATCTTACACTGGTCTTCAATCAAATCACTCTACTGATTGACTGCAGCTGATTCAGACTCATCTGATTTGGGCAATATCCTCCTCATCTGGAACCAGAATAGTTACTGAGGGTTCAGTCCCATCCCATAAAGGAATTTACCTAACTAAATCCATGTTGTTGTTGTTAAGTGCCGTCGAGTCGGAGTCGACTCATGGCGACCCTCTGGATAGCTATCCTAAATTGTGTTCGGTCTTCAGTCAGGCGGCTCATTGTTGACAGACTGGTACCCGTAGCTGCTGTTATTGTAGCGATCCATCTCATTGCTGGCCTTCCTCTTTTGCGTTGACCTTCTATCTTGCCAAGCATGATGTCTTTCTCTAATGATCTCTCTCTTCGCATGATGTGTCCGAAGTATGAAAGTCGAAGTCTTGTCATCTGAGCTTCTAAAGAAAGCTTAGGTTTGATCTCCTCTAGTACCGACTGGTTTGTTCTTCGGGCAGTCCATGGTATACACAGTATTCGCCGCCAGCACCATAATTCAAAGGCATCAATTTTCTTCCTGTCTGTCTTTTTCACTGTCCAGCTTTCACATCCATATGATGTTATTGAAAATACCATGGCTTGAACAAGTTGAATCTTTGTATGGAGAGAGACATCTCTGCTCTTGAGAATCTTATCTAGGTCTTTCATAGCCATTCTGCCAAGAGCAATGCGTCGTCTGATTTCTTGACTGCTTGTTGCTTCTTTATTGATAGTTGATCCAAGTAGGTTAAATTTGTTCACGATTTCAATTTCTTCTCCTTCAACGATGAACCTGTTGATTATGCCAGTTGTCATGATCTTTGTCTTCTTTACATTAAGGTGCAGGCCCATTTTGAGACTATGTTCTTTGATTGTGAGAAGCAAATGTTTCAGATCATCTTCACTTTCAGCCAGTAATGTGGTATCATCAGCATAGCGAAGGTTGTTGATGAGTCTTCCACCAATCTTCACACCTCTGTTGTCTTCATACAGTCCTGCTTCTCTGATGATTTGTTCTGCATATAAATTAAACAGGTAGGGGGAAAGTATGCAGCCTTGTGTTACACCTTTGCTTATTTTAAACCATTCTGTTTCTCCTTGTTCCGTTCGAACTGTTGCTTCTTGATCAATGTACAGATTGCGCAAGAGAACGATCAGGTGTTCTGGTATACCCATGCTTCTTAATGTATACCAAATCCATAAGGTGCTTTTTAAACAAATGTCCATAGCCTTCAAGCATGACTCTCCCAGAAAGACATTTTTTTGGTTCATTTCACACATTCATTTAAGTAACAACATTTTTAATAGACATTTGAGTATTTTAATACACATTAATTAACTTAAGGGATCATTTTAGAGACTCTATATGTGCTTTGCTCATCTGAGGATGCCTGTTCAAACGTGTGAATCACATCCACCTCCCAAGAGTCATTTTAAAAAGACCCCAATTTACACATGTCCATCGTGACCACATCCATGTTGTCTGGAGGCCTGTCTAGAATGTTCCGGAAAAGATGCACATGTGCACCCGAGTTCAGAAAACCCGCAAGCAGATACGTCCATGTCTAGATCTGCTATTTGGCACAAATAGGAATTTGAAAAGTGCTCGTTTCATCCAACTTTCATCACTAGTGATGACAGGGGAATTCTCTCTTATGCTATGATATTTTCTTCCTCCTCCGGGAAGGAAAGCGGGTGACAATCAGGGCCTCTTTGCATGTGCTGCAGCGCTGCACGTCTCTATTCACGAACCGGCAGGCCGAGACGTGTATTTGGCAAGATGTATCCTTCGAAAACACAGAAAGCGGAGGATGACGGGTCTTCTTCTACTTGCTTCTAGTTTGGCAACATATACCCATGCGTGCTTGGAAATATCGGCGCAGACACGGGTAGGTTGCCGGAATGTCCATGTTTCGCAAGTACAAATTTCTAAAATTGGACGTTCTTTGGCACGTACCTGAGTCGTTATTCTGTATATCTGCATTTCCTTTTTATTTTACAGAGGTGTTTATCACTTGGGGCGGAAACAGGTTGATTTTAGAAGGTATTTACACCTGCTCGCTGCCCCTATGCTCCTCCCACAAAATTTTGGATGTTTTGACTTGGACGTCCCTAAATGGCCTCTCTAAAATGTGACTTTTCTTTTATGAGCTATTGTCTTTGGTGGTCCTTGTACTGCCACTTTAGGTATTTCTTAGGGCTATTACGATTTGTGTTATACAAGTATTCTGAAATAAATAAATAGATAATTTTATAAGGTTGTGCCTAGGTATTGCAGGCTTTCACATGCCTGTTTTATAAAATCAAGTGTGCACATGCTCAAGTTTATAAAAATCTAGTGTAAGAGCAAAAGAACGTGTGTATCTTTAGGCGCCAGCACTTATGCCAACTTGAGGGTCAGCGTAAATGTTACCATATACGTTCCGCATCTACATGCATATGTTATGGAATTTTATAGTCTACGTGCGTAAGTGCTAGCCACCCTCCACTGAAATTCCACTCCTGTGCATGTCCACAGTAAATAGACATGCTATGAAATTTACGTGAATACTTTTGCATTAGTCGCCATCTATTTATTTAACATAGTAACATAGTATATGACGGCAGATAAAGACCAGTATGGTCCATCTAGCCTGACCAGTAAGTTAGCAAGAGTGGTTGTAACTGCAGCTCCGTGCGGATCACCCCACCCCCTCCCATGCCTGTGTTTAGGGTTGTACTTGCTGCTCCATGCAGGTCAGCCCCCTTTTATTAAACAATATTTAAGTTTGCTTTGATTTCATCCTCTTGCTAAATAGGAATCCATTGTGTCTGTCCCATGCCATTTTGAATTCCATCACTGTATTTGCCCCCACCACCTCCACTGGGAGGTCATTGCAAGCATCTACCACCTTTTCAGTGAAAAAGTATTTCCTTATGTTGCTTTTAAGTTTACCACCTTGCAGCTTCATCGTATGCCCTCTAGTTTTACAGCTTCCCCATCTTTGAAAAAGGTTTTTTTGTTCATTGATACCCTTTAAGTATTTAAAAGTCTGTACCATATCTCCCCTCAAGGCCATACCAAGTGTAAATCGCGCCCTGTGCGACTTGCGCATCAGGCGCATGCCCCCCATGGCGGGAGAGAAGAGGCACGCCCGATGTGCAAGTCGCCAGCATGCAGAGCAGGGAGGGACAGATTTGCTTAGCATGCCGGCGAGAAGGCTTACAGGGCGCATTTTAGCTGTCTTCCATTGCCTGCTGCCGCTGAGAGAAGAAAAAGTGGCGGTGGCAGGCAACGGCAGACAGCTAAAATGCACCCCTTAAGCCTTTGCGCCCTGTGTGGCTGCACCGCTCACACAGGGCTAGGTACAGGCCTGTCTCCCCTACCCCCCCTCTCCTCTAGCGTATATATATTTAGGTCTTCAAGTCTCTTCCCATACGGCTTCTGGCACAGGCTCTGAATCATTTTGGTTGCCTTCCTCCAGACCGTTTCAAGTCCTTTTATGTTATTTATTTAAAAGTTTATATATCGCCTTATTGGCAAAAGGTTGTCCAAAGTGGTTTACATAAAATATATAAAACACATAAGAAAACAATGACATGACTGAATCTCCACAAACAGAGGTCACTTGTGCCTGGTCCACTTATGCATGGAAATGACTAAAATGCTGGCATTTATATACATTCTTACTGCCTCAAACTAGGCAGCTCGTTATAAAATTACCACCTTAAATCTCCAAGGGTTGACACTCCTTTACTGAAAGTATGAATTTGTAAAAAGGCACTTTCTAATGTGCATCTAAGAAAAAACTATATGGGCTGAGTGTTCACCATGCTTTTTCAAAAAATACTAATGCTGTTTTCCATGCATGCATCTGAAAATCTGAATTCTGACTTTTGCAAAGTTATCGACGTGTGTTAAGGTAATAGCCAGAGCCCGAGGGATATTAGGATACAGAGGGAGAAATATAGCCAGTAAATGAAAGGAAGTGATACAGGGTTTTGGTTAAAACTTACCAAGTAGTTTGTGTTCATCTCTGGAGCCTGGATATCTGCCAGGACATAGAGAGGCCGGAGGAGGTCCAGAGAAAGGCGGCCAACATGATGCTGGTTCTACATCAAAGGCTATGTGAGATGCAGATTAAGAATCTAAAAATGTATACCCTAGTGGAGAGGAGAAAGAGAAGATGTTGTATAGACCAGAGGTTCCCAATCTTGTTGCTTTTGTGGACCCCTTATTGTCCTCCAAAATATTTAGGGACTGATAAAGACACATTTCTGTCGGGTATGAATAATGCATAAGAAGGAAACCTTTATCAGAGGAAAGACAGCTCTTGAAAAAGAGGAGATGGCAGACTCAAGAGCAACATTTAAAGGATGGTGGATGTATAGCATGATCTCCCAGTGGATGTGGGAAGGGCAAAAATGGTAACGGAATACAAGAAAGCCCGGGTCAGGCACAGAGGATCCTTGGCGGTAGATGAAATGGACTTAAGAAGAAATTCAACATCTATCCTTTTCTAGTCCTACAGAACACTTCACCTCCCCAAAGATTATTTTCATTTCATTTAATTACATGTGATTTATTTCATCTTAACGCTACTAAGCAGGTTACAAATATACCTATATAATGAAATATTAAACAATAAAACAGAGATTTCACAATAGTGACCTCCTTACAGAAACAGATTTATCTGTTCATTCACCAAAGCTCTGTCCATTGTCAGTTTTGCAAGATGCATGGAAAACACTAGCATATATCTACTTCCCAAGTCTTTGTGGTCCTTCTTCAATTCCTTCTTTGATGAATGCCACATTTGTATAGTCTTCCAGCTTTTAATATTGACATTTTCCATATATGCCACCTTTCTTCTGTCAATTTGCAAGCCTACCTCCTTTCACTGACATACCTGAAGAAAGTGTTACCACTCCTACCATTTCTTTTGCTTGCATCTTTGCCATCCTGACTACCTTCCTTGTTTCTCTCGGGGTTTTTTTTTTCAGATATTCATTCCTGTTCTCTTCTTTATGAGATCCCTCGTACTTTCTGAATGCTAATATTTTTGCACTTACTTTCTTAGTCACCTTCTTTGAAAATCAGACGAGTCTCCTTTTCCTTTTGTTTTTGATTTATTTTCCTAACCTGGAGAGTAATCTTATGTCATCTCGGTTGGACGTTCAAATTGGCACCTCTTTTGGGATGAATTTACAGAACCAACATAGGTGCATATGCATACGTGTTTGTAAAATAGCTTCACAAAACCTTCACCAATCACAGTAAAATGTATCCACATTTGTTTACATCTATTTGGCGTTGGCATAGGTCTACGCATATATGCCTGTTTTTTTATAAACTACTGTGTGTATCATGACTTCTGCTTCATCCTGTCAGTGCCACCTTAGGCTGTTCCCCCATTTTAACCAAGTCAGTACTCCTGAAATCAAGGTCCAAGACCTTTGTAGGATCTCTTGGTGTCTTGGCTTCTATATTAAACCCTATGCCTGGTGGTGACTAGAGTTAAGGTGACCATCTACCCAGATATTTGTAAGTATCAGGTCCAACATCATTCATCTTCACATGGTTCCATTACCATTTTTCTGAGGATCACCTGCTGAAATGTGTCCATGGTGTCTCTGCTTCGTATTGATTTTACAGATGGAATGGTCCAACCCGTATTTAAAACTGCACTCAAAACTCATTTGTTCCATTCTGCATTTGACCACTCTTTGCATGAAACCCAGTTTACCAACCATGCCTGCCTTATCCCATCGATCCTTCCCCCTCCCTTCTTATTTCTCTACACTATAATCTATTATATGGATGCCGCTATTTCCCTGTCCTATCAATTTAATGGAGTTCTTTTTTATCTTTCTGTTTTTTTTATTTCTTTGCCACAAAATCAATAAAACCAAATAAAGGTTACATACGACCATTAGAACAATTCTTGTCCCTTCTGAAATTTGATGGTGAAATTATAGTTTTGTTGAAACAGGTCCAAGAAAATCAGCAATACCTTGTATGTTGTTACATACAGTAACACCAGCAAGTTTCCAGCATCCTTCATTAAGATAATCAAGAAAATGCTAATTGAAGCCTTCGACATGGTGGCCACCGGTCTTTAGACATGCAAGTGAAGAACATTTTCATAATTACAATTCTGGAGAACGTATTCTGGCCCTGCCAGACACTAAAACTGTCTTAGAGAGTAGATTCATATGATGATACTTCTTTAAAAAGTCTTATGGGGACAACTGTCCCTAAAGATCGGCCAAGATTGTTTAGTTGGTTTCATAGAAACCAACTAACTTTTACTTGTGCAAGGGAAAACGGGGCATCAGGTGGTTGATGAAATTGCTCAGGGAAGGTGATTGGGTGTGCCCAGCAGAGACCCAAGGAAATAGGTTTGTGCTCCTATGATGTTCTTAGTTCCAGAGTGGTAGAAAAATGAGGGTTGGAAGAACCCTAGGGGTTTTCTACATCACTCATTGAGCAATAGGAACATTTTAGATATGATAGAAAAAATATTAGTTTCACCAATCTCTTTTGAACCTTTAAAACTTTGAAAACCGTAGGTTGATTTCTCCGGGAAAGTTATTGCAGAAAGCAATAGAATTTTATTGGTTTATCAAGATTTATTTACTGGTTTTTGGAGAAATTCACCCAAGTGGTTGGTTAACAGCAAGTGTAACTGGACCTAGGGAATTTACAATGATAAAAAGTGATATTATAGTAGATTGCTTAAGAAGGAAATGCAAGTAGGTCTGTGTTTTGAAGCAATTTTATAAAAACCTGTAGAAATTGAGGCTCAAGTGGAGTTGTATACGTTTTCTGCTGCTCAGAAATAGACATAAACATACATGCACCAAGGATGTGTGTGTTTTGTAAAATATAGACATATTTCACAATTCTACCTGCAGTCTTCCCAAACTGCGCCATCGGGGTAGTGGGCATCGAATACATTTTTTATTTGGAAACCATCATGTGATTAACATTTTTCATATACAAAAATACAAAATACAAAATACAAAAAAATACAAAGAATCAAAACTGCAAAAATAAACAGACCTACATCAAAAGCAAAAAGAAATAGTCCAATTCCATGGCCTCTAATCCCATAATAAACCAACCTCCCTTTTTTATGATATTAAACAACCACCCCCTCAAGAAAATTGTCTAGCGATTGCAATGACTTCTGATAGCCCAGAACCTTCAAGTGTGCCATCACAGTTCATGCCATATCATCCAATCTATTTCATTGTCAATCCATTCAGAGCCACAGCATCCAGGCAGTAAATTCAGAAATGTTCCCTCTTCCACAATAGACAGTCCAAATCACCCTCTTTCCTCCCATTGGTCAATGATGGTTTTTCAAGCACTGAAAAATATAAGTTCTCAAATGAATGTTGATATTCCTTACAATGGGAAACCAGTGGGGTTCCATCTGTGCCAAATAATATAAGCTATAGCTATAGAAAGCTATGTAGCCTGTTGTTGAAGTCAAATAACCTGAACATGGAATGAGAGAATGTTACCATTGAAAGACTGGCCTCAGACTGAACAATTACCACACAAGTGGAGCCTATTTTTTCATCTTAGTAGAGTCATTTTGTTGGGGGAATTAAAATAAGTGTTTTTTTATATTTTTTCACTGCAATTGTTTCTGTCATGAGACATATGATTTAAAAGTATTTAAAGACATACAGGCTGGGCATGTGATTATAAGTTGGTGGTGGTGAGGTCAAATTGGGGGTGTTTGCCTTGCTTTTGGACAAATTATTTGGGGTTGAGAGACAGGTCATTAAAATTGAATCTTAATTGCTCGCTCTCCAGACAGCAGGGTCTTCCGCCTTGAATGATAGTTTAATGTTACATGACAAATTAGAGGCATGGGAAAATATACATAAGAGTAAAAATCTGATTTTTTAATTTCCCAATGTCCCCTTTATTATCTGCAGAAATTATTGTAAGGAAACATTTCTAATGTTGAGGATATAGTGATATCAAATTTGTATTATATTCCTCAAAAGATCTGTTGAGTCAATAATGTTGATTGAGAGTTGGATAACCTGGCTGCTATATCTTCTGTTAATTTGACGCTGTTTTTGGAAGACTCCAAGAATGGGATTACTCGAGCAGCTCTCATAGTGGGTTCTATTAACTGTCTTAGATGCGATTTGGATGTTCAAAAACGTGCAAGTGGACATCATGAAGTGTTATGGAGTCATATCACAAACAGTGTTTGGAGACGTTCCCATTGCAGGGACGTCCAAGTAGGCAGGGAGTATGTTGGAGTCATGCCCAGCTGGGCCAATGGACATAGACATCCCCAATCGATTTCAGAAACCTCAGGAATTCCTGTGACCTTGTCCAACTATAGACCTGCTTCAGGCACAAATAAACACATGGAAAGTGCTCTTTGGGCCCTAAAACCTGTGACTGATATAGAGAAGATGGCACTCCACCATCCGCTGTATACTCTACAATCGCATAAAACTGGAACCAAACTATCTGCCTTTCTGAAAGAACTTGAAGGTGTCATTTTTCAAGCAAGTAGGAGTTAATTAGCCATTTTGTAATCTTTTATTTCTAATAAGTTGTGTTTTACCTTATATGTTTCTGTTTTTTAAATTTTAGATTGTGATTGGATTATATTTATGAATATAGGCACCGATATTCTTCTGGAACGACTATGTGCTGCAACAGCACATAGCGATCGCTGCTGACCTCTAACCTCAGATATTCAATGCCGAGGTCATATGTGGCCCCAGCATTGAATACCTGGGGTCACCGCAAAGTCTCCAATGCTGCAGGAACTAACCAGGTCGTGGCGACATTGCACTGCTACCCAGTTGGCTCCTGTGGGTAAAAGTAGGCCAGCTTTTGTTTTGCCTAGTTTTACTCATAGAAACTAAGCAGGTAACAATGCCATATCGCCACTACACAGTTAGCAACTGTCGCCACCCGTGACACGCCCTGAAATGCTCACGACACACTCCAATGCTAAGCAGTTAGCGTTGGGGCATATAGTGGCGTTAGTGGATATTCAGCAGCGCTAATCATGTTAGTAAATCATGTCAATGCCTTTAGAATATCGGGCCCATATTGTCTTTCTTGAATAATGTACGGGATTATTTTGCTTCTTCCAAACAATCTGGCAATAAGCAAAAAGGCTTTTCTCTTGGCTCCAGGGCCACTCCACATCCCCATTTGCAGAATGGCAGGGTGGGACGTATAGGGGGAAGATATACATGGGCATATTCTGAAACTGGGCCAGAAACATATCTATGTGCTTGGGATGGCCGACATCCATATCTGACATATATAAGTTTCTGAAATTGTATAAAAAAACACACGTTTGACCTATTACCCTGCGTATCCCCGTTTTGCCTTTTATGCGGTGGACATGTATATCTTTCAAGGCGGAAACAGGCCGATTTTACAAGGCACTTGCACGTGTCCACCTTTTCTGCTGCCCCTCCTACTAAATTTAGAGCTTTTCGACTTGGACGTCTCAAAATTCACTTACACGTCCTTTCTAAAATTGGGCAAGCAGTGCAAGTCCATGTAGTTTTTTTTTACCTGTGGTCTTGCTTCGATTTTCAAAGGGAATGAGGACTCAAACTTTGAAAATTGTTTTAAAAAGATGCATGTATTTTTCCTCCCCCTTCCCTAGGGAGCATTTACTCTCAGAAAAAGCAGATCAGGATCCAAAAGCAGACTTGGAGAGGTGAGTTTTCAGCCTGGTCAATATCCAGACAGCTATTTCTCATGGGGGGAAAATACTTGTTATTTTCATATATTGCTTTGAAAATGTCTCTCTGTATCCGTAAATGGTTTTAAATGTATGTTTAAAATAGGAGATCCTCCTTCCCCTTACCAGAATAGAATAATGGAATGTCCCAATCCCAGCACTGAAGCTCAGTTTGTGGCATTGCTGAAAGTATAAACCTGCAAATTTCAGTAAAGTGAAAAAAAGAATGCTAGAAAAATATTAAAATGCTAAATAGAAGACTGTATTCGGTTATTTGTATGCCTGTAATAGACAGAAGCATCCTACATAAATTGATATTATTTAAACAGAGTACTTTAGCAGAAATTATTTATTATTTATTCAGTGGCATTTGATTCCTTCTTATTGCCTTTCTCAGGGATCCCTTCACTTCCTTGTTTCGTAATGTGAACAAGAGAGGATTCAATAGTGGAGTGAGGATTATGTAGACTAAGGAAATGATTTTGTCTTTCTCAGACATCATTGAACGAGGCCTCATGTACAGTCCCAAGCCTGTGCTATAAAATAAAATAACAACTGTCAGGTGCAAGTTGCAGATGGAGAAGGCTTTGCGTCTTCCATCTCTTGAGCGTGTTGATGATGCGAATGTATGAGAAGATAATTACAGAAAGAAGAAATACTAAAACTAGCACATTTGAGATAAACGTTGCTACCTCAATTGAGTAGATATTGATACATATCAATTTATATATTGTAATAACCTCACACATGTAATGGTCAATTCTGTTGTGTCCACAGAAGGGCAAAGTCTATATCAAAGCCATGGCCCAGCTTGAGAGCATAAAGCCAGTTATCCATGTACTGACAGCTAACTTCACCCACACAGTCCAGTTCATGATTGTAGACTAGTTCAAGGGATGACATATCTCTACATATCGGTCACATGCCATGACTGCCAAGAGGAGGCACTCCACCATGCCAAAGAACAGATTGGCGTCCATTTGTAGCAGGCCACCATGTAAGTTTGCTGCATGGGGCTTCCACTGCTGCTACTGTTGCCGCAAGTGGAGAGGGGACGGGTGGGGTGTGTGTGCTGCCACCGCTGGAGGGGGGGGGGCATTGTGATGTGGGGCAGTGCATACGAAGTCTGCAGTGCAGAATAACACAAAACTTTGGTACATGTTAATTTTTAGAGAATAAAGCCTTGGATGCCAAGAACTGAAGCCTATTAATTGTGGAAGTTCTCATAGGTCTATCAGCATTGTGCAAAATTCGTAAAGTAAGCAAATACCCCAGTGCCTTGCCGTGCGAAATCTTAAAAGCAAGGCAAAACAATTTAAATCATATCAGGGCATGTTTACTACCAGAGTAGCACGTGGTTAACATGTGGTTTCAACACTCTGCTAAAAGGTAGCATGGTGCCCCACACTAGAAACCTTGTGCTCTCCTGATAGCGTGCCTCAGGGTAGGGAATGGGTGGGCATTAATGGCCTCTGCTAAGTGCACTTGATGGCTCGGTTGGTGGTGTTAGTTGCGTCTGTGGCAGGTTCGCCACATTAAAATGCGGTAACTGCAGGGCGATGGATGTACATACCTCCTGCATTTAGCGATGAGCCCTTCATTGGTAGCGTGGCTCACATGTGTGTTACCAGTGCAAGGCTTAGTAAACCTCCCCCATTCTCTGCTTTCATTATTACCCTCAACTACAATAAAAGCCCCGTGCATAAGGGTGTCTAGATGGGAAATGGAAAGTCCAACTGTTCACCATTCCCTACAGATTTTACAAGATGCCTGCTGAAAGTGGAACCTTTTGTGAAATAAATACAGGGCGATGGGAAATACACCTGCATTACCCCAAACAGGCAGCAGGAACAACCATTTTATTAAGAGACACATACCAAAAAGGAACAGTATCACTTGGCGGCCTGTACATGAAAGCGGATTTGTGCACCCTACATGGGGAAGTAGCAGTAATAAGACGAGCAAGCCCTGGATTTCACGTTTACTACAGGTATGGCCGTCATCACTTTTGGGAGTACCTCCTCTCATCTGGTGAGATCCTGGTTCCAGGAGGGCCAATGACACAGCACTTGGGACTGACTCCCTTGCCTACCAGACCACCAAACAGCCTCTTCCTGTAAAACCTGTATCGGAAAAGTCGAAGGGTGTGGCTGTTCGACACGCTCTGCATGGCTAATAAAAGTTAACTGTACCTTGGGTGTTTCACTAGCCTGAATTTCACGCTTCCCTCATTGTTTGTGTGTGCTTTCGAATTTGGTTTACCTTCCTTTTAAGGTTCTGGTTTTCTTTTGCTTTAACCTGGGCATGATCTGGGACCCAGATTACTATCACTGCCCTCAATAAAGCTACATTTTTCTTAATTTGATGATAGCATTACTAGTAGCCAGTACGTGCCTGATTTGCAAAAGGGCCTATATTTAAATACCATGGCGATCAGCTGCGGTGCTTCAGTATCAGCGGGATAGTCAGGCGGAATATCAGGATAGTGACTGCCGTTGAATATCCGGATCGAGCGCCGCTATCTGGATAAGTGGTGACCTTATCTGGATAGCAGCGGGACCTTGATCCACCCACGGATTTCTCCTTCTCCAGACAGTCTCCCATGGATTAAAGAAAAACAATATCTTGAGAACTAAAAATGCAAAATAGCTTCACTGATTTGATTTATAACAGGACATAAGTAAACATTTAAAAGTTTTTTTTAGCTGAGATTCATAGAAGCAGAGCAGCATTTGCCTGGGTGATTCCCTTAATTGGTGAGGGACAGCAATACTCCTCACGCCTGTCCCAAAAGAAAAGAGGTCGTGCTTCTCTTATAGTCTAATCTTCAGGGAGGCAAAACAATTACGCTTGCAAAGATCTGAGAAGCTGAGGCGTTTTGCATCCTTAGAGAAAGTGAAGAAAAGTTGCAACTTGCAGCCTGACCTTTCTACAATTATTCCACATGGAGTATTTTCCTTAGTACAACCTCAACTTTTCACCTGACATCTCTCTCCGCCGATGTTTTATATTCAGCTGTGTGTGAGGGGGTAAAAACCCCTCCTCCTTCCTTAGGACTTTCTGGATGGTTTGTGGGTTGACGGGCTGCCACTATTATGATTTTTAGTATGGGTGGGGGGATGTGAGAATTCCTCTGCACTACACTAAAGATTTAATACATAGTGCAACATCAGGACGGTTGACACCATTTTGCATTTGGTAGGGCCAAGACAGCAGAGATGTCCTCTCCCTTCCACCCTCAACCTTTCTCTGGTGACCTTGGATGGGCTGCTATGGGATTAGGGGACACAGGGAAATGAGAACACCAGACTTCTTTCTGATGGCAGGATGGGGGTGAGAAGCCATCAAGAGTCTGGGGAAGGGGAATATATTCTATTTTCTGATTAGGGTCTGTGGGGTGGGGGGTGGGAGAGAGATATTGAAGCAAAAGGTGTGATCATTGAGTTGTACCATTGAGGGATGTTGTAGATCTATAGATATAAGCCATTCACCTACATGTAGGAGGATACACATCAGTTCTTTTGTACTTATTACTAGGTTCTTTTACCCATAGCTAGTTTTCAAAGAGAAACTACATGGAAATGTTTCCTTTGAAAACTGCCTGCAAAATAGAGGTCTAAAAGCAGTCCCATACCTTCATCCTGTTATAGCCATGCCACCCTGAGCACACCTCATCTCAGAAGCTAAGCAGGGTCAGATCTGGTTAGTACTTGAATGGGAAATCCCCATTGGAATACCAGGTGCTGCAGGCTCACTGTGCAGAAGAAGGCCCAGTAAACTACTTCTGGGTGCAGCTTCCCAAGGAAACACAGGGGATAGTCACAAGATGGACAAATATCGCCAGGGCTGCCCAGAATCAACATCAACTCAATGGATTCGCAAGATCGAGGTAGAACAGTGCCAATAGATTTGAAAATGAAATCTATGTATGTGGTTTCCCTTCCACAACTTACCCCTCAGAATGTGCCTTTTTTGTCATGCCTTTGATCGAATTCTCAAATCACCCAATCAAAGACATAGATTAGATGCGATGGCTGATGTGATTTCCCTTTGGAAAAACCATATAGTCTAGGATGCCGTATCCCACTAGATCCAAGATTCTTTATTATCCTTGTCCTGGTGCTCATTCTACTGGTGAAGCCCTTTAAATCATTTTTGGAATGGACAGCCTTGTTTAGGTCCTAGTGATCAGTTTTCTAGACTATGGCAGACTGGGTAAACTCATGAGGGACACAAGTGGTACTAGACTGGAGGAAGAGAGAGAGAGAGTGCTTACCTTTCGCTGGCTAAATTGCATTCATGTGTGATTTAAAATTTGAATCCTGCCATTCAGAATGTAATTTTGGAAACTCCCATGCTGTCAACGCACATTTCCACGCCTCTGTATGGGGTTTATTTTCTAAAGTGAAGCGCGCACACACGGACTTGTTAAAACAGGACATACTGACATAGCTTAAACTTTTCGTGACAGTTCCACGTGCCCTAGAGCAGGTGTAACTGTGTGCACCTAGATTGGGTGGAAACACACGCAAATCAAAATATTCTAAAATTTATGGGTGTAAATTTAGGCCCAGCTTATATTCCATCCAAATTGTGCCCCCATGTGTACCCTAACTGCAAGTACACACAATAAGACTTGGACATGCACTTACAGAATAGCGACTGACCGAAGCGTGTGCATAAGTGCTCATTCACGTGTGTAAGAGCCCTAACCTTTTTTAGACTCTCTTCATAGGAGTATCCTTCCATCCACCATTTTGTTGGCTCTTCTCTGAACCTTTTCTAATAATGCTATATCTTTTTTGAGATACGGCGACCAGAATTGCACACAATATTCAAGGTGCGGTCGCACCATGGAACGATACAGAGGCATTAAAATATCTTTTGTTTTATTTTCCATTCCTTTCCTTATGATACCTAGCATTCTATTTTCTCTCTTGGCTGCTGCTGCACACTGGGTGGAGGGATTTAGCATGCTATCCACGATGACGCCTAAATCTTTTTCCTGGGTGGTTGTTCCCAATGTGGAACCTTGCATCGTGTAACCATCGTTTGGGTTGTTCTTCCCTAGGTGCATAACTTTGCACATGTCCACATTAAATTTCATCTGCCATTTGGATGCCCAGTCTTCCAATTTATTAAGGTCCTCTTGCAATTTTCCACAATCTTCTTGGGTTTTAACAACTTTAAATAGTTTTGTGTCATCTGCAAATTTGATAACCTCACTCGTTCTTCCCTTTTGATAACCTCCCTCATTCTTCCCTTTTCCAAGTCAGTTATGAATATCTTAAAAAGCAGCGGACCCAGCACAGAAACCTAGGGTTACTCCACTTTTCACCTTTTTCCATTGGGAAAATTGGCCACTTAGTCCTACCCTCTGCTTTCTATCTTTTAACCAGTTCCTGATCCACAATAGTATATCACCTCCTATCCCATGACTTATTAGTTTTGCCAAAAGTCTCTGATGAGGGACCTTGTCAAAGGCTTTCTGAAAGTCCAGATACACTGCCAGCATGGTTTAAAGGTGAGATTAGAGAGGCTGTTGTTGCCAAAAAAGCATCTTTCAGGAAATGGAAAAAAGAGCCAAAAGACGAAACCTGGAAACAGCAGAAGCACTGGCAAGTCAAATGCAAGGCATTGATAAGGCAGGCAAAGGGAGAATTTGAGAAGAAGCTTGCTGCGGAAGCAAAAACGCGAAGTAAAGACCTTTTCAAGTACATTCGTAGCAAAAAACCTGTGAGAGAGTCAGTTGTTCCATTAGATGTTAAAGGAGCACCAAGAGGCGACAAGGCAATAGCGGAGAGACTGAATGAATTCTTTGCTTCAGTCTTTACTGAGGAAGATGTAGGGATGTTACCCATGACTGAAGTGGTATTTAAAGGTGCGGAAGAATTGAAGGAAATATCGATACGTTGGGAAGATGTATTACAACTATTAGATAAACTGAAGAGTAGCAAATCACCTGGGCCGGATGGTATACATCCAAGGGTGTTGAAAGAACTGAAATACGAGATTGCAGACCTGCTATTAGTAATCTGTGAACTATCATTAAAATCATCTCTAATACCTGAAGATTGGAGGATCGCCAATGTAACACCAATTTTTAAAAAAGGTTCCGGGGTGATCCGGGAAACTACAGACTGGTGAGCCTGACATCAGTACCGGGAAAAATGGTAGAAACCATCATAAAGAATAAAATTACTCAGCATGTAGATAGTCATGACCTAATGGGAGACAGCCAACATGGCTTTAGACAAGGAAGATCTTGTCTTACTAATCTGTTATGTTTTTTTGAAGGAGTGAATCACAGGTACACTACCAAAAAACTGCCTCCAGTTTTGCAACTGATTCCTATAGATTTTGGGGTGCTGAATCCAGGAAAAATAGCCAAAATGTTCCATCACGTCACGTTTTCTTGCAAAATTAGATTTCTTACCCATATAAGGAATGTTCACATAATTTCTTTTTAGCCGACTGCAGTTTATTTTCTTGGCCCAAAATAGAGGTTGTAATGGTTAACTAACTAGAAACACTCCCTCATGATATTTTAGAGTGTTTTGTATTCATTTTATACATTAACAGGACAATTGGGAGGCGGGGGGCTAAATCCAGTACTCGCGCTGGCGCATGTTCTTTCCTGTTCGCCTCGCCTCGTTCGCTCGCTCAAACACGGTGGTTGCGACATGAACGTTCCTGTCAAATTTCAGTTTCTTGCAAGTTCATTATTACCTTTTGTTTGCTCAGTCGTAATCCAGCTTTATTCCGAAGTGGTTCACTACAGTTGTAGTTTGCAGTGCTGTGTATTTGTGATGGCTCACAGAGCCAGAGGTTGCGTCAACTCTCCGGACAGTTTTTGTTTTATTTGTGGGGAATATACCGTGAAAAAGCGGCAGAGGAACATTTCTGCATTTATTAAAAAAGTATATTTCGCCTATTTCGGTTTGAAGTTAGGCGATCAAGACAAACCGTGGGCTCCTCACAAAGTGTGCAAGACATGTGAGGAAGATCTACGCTTATGGATGAAAGGTAAAAAACCAGCATTTCGTTTCGGAATACCTATGATGTGGCGTGAACAAAGAGACCACAGCAGTGACTGCTATTTTTGCTCTTGCATTGTGAAGGGATACAACTTAAAAAATAAGAACGTAATAAGTTACCCCAACCTTCCCTCAGCAATTAGGCCTATGCCTCATAGCAACGAAGTACCTGTGCCTGAACCACCAAAATCTTTGGATCATATTTGTGTGGACGGTTCTGATCATGATGAGACTCATCAGATGGCTTTTCCCGATGAGTCCAGTACTTCCGAGTTTGAAACTGAACCAGATCCGAAACCTGAACTTTTCTCTCAAGCTGAATTGAATGATTTAGTCCGGGATTTAGGACTCCCAAAAGATGCTGCCCAACTGCTAGGTTCTCGGCTTAAACAGAAAAATCTATTGTCACCAGTAACAACTTTTTATTGGTACCGCAACAGCGAGACACAATTTTTGAAGTATTTCAGCAAAGAGGAAGATTTGGTATTTTGCAATGATATATACGGAGTGATGGAAAAGTTTAAACTCAAGTATGATCCTGCTGAATGGCGGCTGTTCATTGATTCGTCAAAAGACAGCATAAAAGGTGTTCTTCTTCATAATGGCAACACATTCGCTTCAGTTCCTATTGCTCACTCTGTTATTCTCCAAGAAAAATACGAGAATTTGGCCCTGATTCTTCAGAAGATTCGTTATGATGAGCATAAGTGGATGATTTGTGGAGACTTTAAAATTCTATCCATGCTATTAGGGCAGCAATCCGGTTTCACCAAATAACCCTGCTTCCTTTGCTTGTGGGATAGCCGGGCCCGCGACCTACACTGGGGGAAAAAAGACTGGCCAATTCGGGAGTATTTGAGACCCGGTGAGAAAAATGTTCTTCATGAGAGCTTGGTACCTCGTGATAAAATTCTATTACCACCTCTCCACATTAAGTTGGGTCTCATTAAGCAATTCATCAAGTCCCTTCCAAAAGATGGTGAGTGCTTTTGGTACCTTTGCTCAAAGTTCCCCCGACTTTCTGAAGCAAAGCTAAAGGAAGGAGTGTTTGTTGACCCTGATATAAGGAAACTCATTTCAGATGGAGCATTCGCTGAAACGATGTCTGAGAAGGAAAAAGAAGCCTGGGATTCCTTCAAGGATGTTGTTCTCAAATTCTTGGGGAACAGGCGGGATGAGAACTATAAGGATATTGTTGCAAGGATGCTCAATGCCTTCAAAGAACAAGGCTGTAACATGAGCCTGAAAATCCATTTCTTGCACTCCCATGTGAACTACTTTCCCGAAAACTTGGGGGCGTACAGTGAAGAACAAGGTGAAAGGTTTCACCAGGACATCAAGGACGCAGAGAGAAGGTACCAAGGAAGATGGAACACCACTATGATGGCTGATTTCTGCTGGTTGCTGCTGCGGGAAACCCCAGATGAAAAATACGCCAAGCAGCGCACCAAGAGAAGCATTCGGGGGAAGAAGAAACGGGCCCACCAGGAGATTGATTGACCCAAGAATGACTTTAAAATCTAAACTGTGTTGACAAATATCGTGTTTTTACTAAACTTTGAAATAAAAATTTGCTAGTTATTACCACAGTGTCAGATCTCATTTATTAGAATTTTATTTTCACACCATCGGGTGTTTGTCTTCATGTATTGCAATGGTGCGGTTTGCGTTTTCTATTCTTACATACATACCTGTACAACATTTTTTGCACATTTCTTTGCTTTGCTTTGTGTCTAACCTCGCTCTTATATGCTCAATGTTTGTGCACATGTATGTGGCTGTTTAAGTGCAGACAATTTTGCTACCATCACAGTGTGTTTTGTTGACATTACTCTATTCTTATGTGCTGCCTTGTTACAATTTTCTTTATTCTTATTTGAATAACTACTAAACAATTAGTATAAAGAATTCATCCAAGAAACTTTTATCTCGATCGCACTCAATCTGAAACGTTCACCTCAAACTGCTAACCCAATGTAGCAAAAAATCTGTACGTGATGGAGCAAATTGGTTACCAGATTTGGATTCAGCGCACCAAAAAACGTAAAAATCAATCGAAACATTAGAGGCAGTTTAAAAAAAAAATTTTTTAGTGTACCTCAGGTGGACAAAGGTGAGTCGGTTGATATTGTCTATCTGGACTTTCAGAGAGCCTTTGACAAGGTCCCTCATCAGAGAATTTTGGCAAAACTAAAGAGTCATGGGATAGGAGGCAGTGTACTATTGTGGATCAGGAACTGGTTAAAAGATAGAAAGCAGAGGGTAGGGCTAAATGGCCAATTTTCCCAATGGAGAAAGGTGAATAGTGGTGTACCCCAGGGATCTGTGCTGGGTCCGCTGCTTTTTGACATATTCATAAATGACCTGGAAAGTGGAATAACGAGTGAGGTTATCAAATTTGCAGATGACACAAAACTATTTAAAGTTGTTAAAACCCAAGAGGATTGTGGAAAATTGCAAGAGGATCTTGATAAATTGGAAGACTGGGCATCAAAATGGCAGATGAAATTTAATGTGGACAAGTGCAAGGTTATGCACCTAGGGAAGAACAACCCAAACTATGGTTACACGATGCAAGGTTCCACATTAGGAACCACCACCCAGAAAAGGATTTAGGCGTCATTGTGGATACCATGTTAAAACCCTCGGCCCAGTGTGCAGCGGCGGCCAAGAGAGCAAATAGAATGCTAGGTATGATAAGGAAAGGAATGGAAAATAAAACAAAATATATTATAATGCCTCTATATCGTTCCATGGTGAGACCGCACCTTGAATATTGTGTGCAATTCTGGTCGCCGTATCTTAAAAAGGATATAGCGATTTTAGAAAAGGTACAGAGAAGAGCCACCAAAATGGTAAAGGGGATGGAAGGATACTCCTATGAAGAAAGGCTAAAAAGATTAGGGCTCTTTAACCTGGAAAAGAGACGGCTGAGGGGAGATATGATAGAAGTCTATAAATTAATGAACGGAGTGGAACGGGTAAACGTAGATCGATTGTTTACCTTATTAGAATATAGAAAGACTAGGGGACATGCAATGAAGCTACAGGGTAAACTATTTAAGACTAATAAAAAAAATAATTTTTCACTCAACGTGTAATCAAACTCTGGAATTTGTTACCAGAGGATGTAGTAAAGGCTGTTAATGTAGCTGGGTTTAAAAAAGGTTTGGACAAGTTCCTGGAGGAAAGGTCCATAAACCATTATTAAGAAGGGACCCAGGATATCAATGCTTGAACCAATACAAGCATTGTGGAACCTGTGTCCCTTGGGGAAACTGCTAGGTACATAAGACCTAGATTGGCCACTGTTGGAACAGAATACTGGGCTTGATGGACCTTGGTCTGACCCAGTATGGCATATCTTATTTTCTTATGTACGCTATATCAACCAACTCAACTTTGTCTACCAGTTTATTCACACCTTCAAAAAAACATAACAGATGAGTAAGACAAGATCTTCCTTGTCTAAAGCCATGTTGGCTGTCTCCCATTAAGCCACGACTATCTACATGCTGTGTAATTTTGTTCTTTATGATGATTTCTACCATTTTTCCCAGTACTGACGTCAGGTTCACCGGTCTGTAGTTTCCCAGATCACCCCTGGAACCCTTTTTAAAAATTGGTGTTACATTGGCGATCCTCCAATCTTCAGGTATTACATATGATTTTATTGATAGTTTACACATTAATAATAGCAGGTCTGTAATCTCATATTTCAGTTCTTTCAACACACTTGGATGTATACCATTCGGTCCAGGTGATTTGCTACTCTTCAGTTTATCAAATAGTTGTAATACATCTTCCCGGTGTAGCAATATTTCTTTCAATTCTTCAGCAGCATCACCTTTAAACACCACTTCGGTCATGGGTAACATCCCTACATTTTCCTCAGTAAAGTCCAAAGCAAAGAATTCATTCAGCCTCTCCGCTATAGCCTTGTCCTCTCTTACTTTCCCTTTTACTCCTCTATCATCTAATGGTCCAACTGACTCTCTCACAGGCTTTTTGCTACGAATGTACTTGAAAAAGTCTTTATTATGCGTTTTGATTCTACAGCAAGTTTCTTCTCAAATTCTATCTTTACCTGCTTTATCAATGCCTTGCATTTAACTTGCCAGTGCTTGTGCTGTTTCCAGTTTTCGTCATTTGGCTTTTTTTTCCATTTCCTGAAAGATGCTTTTTTGGCAACAACAGCCTCTCGGACCTCACCTTTAAATCATGCTGGCAGTTTTTGGACTTCCTTCCACTTTTCTTAAAGTGTGGAATACAGCTGGTCTGGGCTTCCAAGATAGTATTTTTAAACAACACCCAAGCTTGATGTAAATCTTTAAGATTTGCAACTGCTCCTTTTAGTTTTTTCTTAACTATTTATCTCATTTTATCATAATCTCCCTTTCAAAAGTTGAAAGGTAGTAATGCGGATTTCCTTACCATTCCTCCTCCATTAATTAAATCAAACACGATCATGCTATGATCACTATTGCCAAGTGGCCCCAACACCCTTATCTCTTGCACCAGATCTGGTGTTCCACTAAGGACTAAATCCAAATGGCTTCCCCTCTAGTTGGTTCATGAACCAGCTGCTCCAAGAAGCAGTCATTTATTTCAACTAGAAACTTTATCTCCCTAGCATGTCCTGTCGTGACACTGACCCAGTCAATATCGGGGTAATTGAAATCAGCCATTATTATTACCATTCTGTAACTTTTGTTAGCTTCCCTGATTTCTTTGAGAATTTCATCATCCATTTGTTCATTCTGGCCAGGTGGTCGATAGTACACCCCCACCGCCATCGCCTTCCCCTTTTTACATGGAGTTTCAATCCATAGAGATTCTACAGGAAATTTTGTTTCCTGTAGAACTTTAATCCTTTGTATCTCAATGCCCTCTCTAACATAGAGTGCAGCCCCTCCACCAATTTGATCAGCTCTATCATTATGATATAGTTTGTACCCAGGTATCACAGTGTCCCACTGGTTGTGCGCCTTCCACCGTGTCTCTGCGATACCAGTCATATCTAACTTCTCATTTAGTGCTATATATTCTAACTCTCCCATCTTATTTTTTAGACTTCTAGCATTTGCATACAAGCATTTTAGAGACTGTATTTTATTCATATTAATATGGTTATTGGTAGGCAGGGGTAATTTGGAATCTTTAAGCTCTGTCTGCTTCGTACTCAAGGGCATTTGGGCTACCTTTGTCTTTATTGGAAACTCTCTGCTGATGTGCTCTAACTTCATTTTTTTGGTAGTATTCTTCAAGGATATATTGTTCCTAACCATGAGCTCTTGGATGACTGTCGGCTTTCCCCTATTATCTAGTTTAAAAGCTGCTCTATCTCCTTTTTAAAGGTTAATGCCAGCAGCCTGGTTCCATCCCGGTTAAGATGAAGCCCATCCCTTCAGAAGAGCCCCTCATTTCCTGAGAATGGTCCCCATTTCCTAACAAATCCAAACCCCTCATCCTTGCACCATTGTCTCAACCACGCATTGAGACTCCGGAGCTCTGCCTGCCTTTTGGGTCCTGCGCGTGGAACGGGAAGCATTTCGGAGAACGCTACCCTGGAAGTTCTGGATTTCAACTTCCTACCTAAAAGCCTAAATTTAGCCTCCAGAACCTCCCTACCACATTTTCCTATGTCATGTACCAAGACAGCAGACTCCTACGCAGCACTATCTAAGACCTTGTCTGGGTGGTGCGTGAGGTCCGCTACCTTCGCACCAGGCAGGCATGTTACCAGGCGATCCTCATGTCCTCTAGCCGCCCAGCTATCTACATGCCTAATGAGCGAATCACCAACTATAATGGCTGTCCTAACACTTCCCTCATGGGGACATGGCCCTGGAGAAACTTTCTCAGTGCGAGAGGGCTTTACATCACCTGGAGGACAGGTCCTAGCTATAGGATCACTTCCTGCCACATCAGAGTGATTCTCTCCTGTCACGTGACCTCTCTACTCCATGGCAACAGGGATGCTATCAGACTGGAGGTGGCACTTCAGGACTATATCCCTGTAGGTCTCGTCTATGTACCTTTCTGTCTCCCTTATGTCTTCCAAGTCTGCTACTCTTGCCTCCAGAGATCGGACTCGTTCCCTGAGATCAAAGATAAGGAAGGTGCACCTTGTGTACACGTAAGACCTCTCACCAACTGGGAGAAAATCATACATGTGACACTCAGTGGAAAAGACTGAAAACCCCCATCTCGCTGCTGGACTGCTGTCTGCATCTTCGCTTTAAGGTTGTGTTTAGATATTTAAGTTCTTTACTTACTAAGGGTTGCTGGGGATACTTATACTAATAAAACTATACCTAATATGTTTAATGTACTTTGTGAAAGAGTACTCTGCACCCCTCCTCACCTATAACAGATAGGGCTCTTGGGTCACAGAAATCTACACACAAAGCAAGGAGAAGGTTAATTGATCACAATCTTTAAATAATACACAAATCTGTAAATAATACACAACACACTTGTATTATAAAATCAACCAAAGCTTTGGTGAGAGCAAGCTAGGCTTTTGCCTATGTTTACTCTGATATCCTAGCTTTAGGCCACTTTATTTATAGGTAAAGATTCCATTACACAGCATAATTTCACTTTATTATTCTACGTCTCACATCACGTATATTCATAATATACATATTCTATTCTACGTCTAGTGTCACTTATATTCATAACATACTTTTCTACAGGCTTGCATGTCATAGACAATCATGAAAAGACATACATATATTCTCAGACATGACTATGTAGGCCTTAATTCTAATTAATCCTACCACTGACAGTTTGATATCTCTGACCAGAGACTGCGAGACTGCAAAGCTGGGTAAACAACTTGCCTTTTACTTTTCTTTCTAATAACAAGACTAATGTTTATGTTATCTAAACCTTTCACCCAATTTCTTCTACAGAGTTTTCAAGGATGGTGTTAAATAAGGAGCTACAAATGATATTAATTCTTTCTTAGGGCTTATAGTAATATAATGTTATACACAGGGCCTGACGGTGTATCCAACCCGGTACAATCAAGCTTTCTTTCAGTCCTTCCTCTGATTCTGTAAAGAATCATTTCACAGATAAGGAAACTCAGACATCGGTATTAAAAATGGATCGTAGCTAGCTTCTGGGTCATCCTGTAACATCATTTTAGGGGTCAGTGTCTCCACTGATTTCTTACAGCAAGCAGATATTACACAAAGAATCATTGTTCCTAAAATGATAATCCCTAATAAGCCAAATAATGAAGCTAATATGCCTTGCAGGGGCCTAGATAATAAATTCCAGAAAGAAGAAACAGAACCAAAAAAATCAGAAAAAGAACTTACATAACTACTACTTGATACAAATGTACGATTCCTAACCTTATCTAGTAGGCCTTTCACTACTTTCCCTTCATCATCAAGCATACTGCAACAGAAATCAGAAATTAGGCCACATACACCATTTTCCTTCGCTAGTAGGTAGTCTAAAGCCATGCGATTCTGAGCTGCATAAGTGGACACCTTGTCTACTGCACCTTCTAACACGCTAATAGCCTCTGTGAGATCCAGGGCCGTAAGTTCAACAACTGCCTATAATCGTATAATCTGGGTACCATATTCTCTAGTGGGTGCTATGGCTCCAAAGGTTGAGAACCAAACAGTACCTGTAAATGCATCTATCTGAGATTTAATTAAAGGACTTGTAGAGTCTACCAACTGTTGTGCTGCTATTATGGCTTCATCCTGAGGGGAAACATCCCTTTTTCTTCTTAAGGAATTATTCAAGTTTGATAATAAAGTAACATTTTGGTAAGGTAAAAACCGCCACGGGGTATCTAACTGAGCAACATAGCAAGTACCTGACCAACCTCTGGGAAGTTCTGTATATGCAAGATTACCACACACAAAATAGTCTCCCTTTAAAGCCACTAATCCATTTTCCCAAATTGTCAAGTTGCGGGGACAGACTAGATTCTGCATACAGTTATTCAAAGCCAACTGAGTAATGTTCATTTCCTTAATTCCTGAGTAATGTTCATTTCCTTAATTCCTACAGATAGATTACTTTCCCAGGGATGGTAATATCCTAATAAGGGGCAACTCCAGTTAGGTATGTCTCGGACTGAGTCATTCAAAACGTAGCCAGAACTATTATACTGTAACAAGTCATAATCATGCACCTGATTCCCTTGAACTTGCATTAATTGTACTACGGAAATATAAGGTTTCTGTACGTGGGATTTCTTATACCGGATGGAAGAATTATGTAGCATTATTATTTTACAAACGTTCCATGGGGTGTCCCCTACCTTTTTCCCTGTACCTTGAGCCATAAAACATCTTGGAGGGGACTTTAAAGGCATAGAACTAACTACTCTAGGTTCTGTGTTTGTATGAGACCATCGTACAGTAGTTAGATTAAAAGCTGTATCACGAAACTCTTCAAAGGCTTTGGGCCTAACTTGTGGTAGAAACCCGTGTTGAGTAGCTGTCACAGTTGGAAGGCAGACCGCACAACGTGACAGATTAAAATGTTTTGTAACTGAGTGTAAATGTGACTCAAAAATATTTGGATATTCCCCATAACTTTCCCAAGATTCTAAATGCAGTATTGCTTCATTAACAATAATATGCCACAGCACAACTAAGACCAAATACGGAAACATTCTTAGCAAACCTCTAAACATCTGAAACTATAATTACTCCAAAAATAAATGTTCTAAGACAAAAATAAAAATACACCTACTCTTCTTAAGATGATGAAGATATATATTATAGCTATAACTACCCCTTAATTCTCAATTACGTCATGAAGTAGAGGTTAAGTACCCAAAGGTTATTGCTTATATATTAGTAAAATACTAAATCAAACCACCTTTATCCACCTAATCAGTAGTATAAATGCTGGACAAAAGGTTTTTGCATAAGTAGTTCATTCAAAAAGCATGTAAATCCTGATGATCTTTTCTGTAATATCAATGTAATGTTCAATAAGTCTCTGCGTTGCAATCTCTTCATTCACTGATGCAGGGAACCACCTTCTGGATCCTGTGAAGGAGCCTTTTTACACTGTGTAAGGTGTATCCAATGAAATGTCCTTCCACTTTACAAGCCGAGCATCCCACCAGGAGCACACGAAATGGACCTAGAAACTTGGGAGCCAGAAGCGTCTTTTGATGTAAATTCTTAATCAGGACCCAGTCTGGTGACTTCACTTCTGGATATGATGATTCTGATGATTCTGGATATGATGATTCTGACATCCCGTTGAGGCTTCTCTTGCAATAAAGGGGAAACAGACAGGACTGAGTGCAACCGTGAGCAATAAGTCAAAATATCGCTGCGCAACAATTGAGGATCCGGGATAACTGCCAACTCATGGGGAAAGGTAGCTGGACGTCTAGTAACTATTTCGTATGGTGTCAGGCCTCCCCGAGCATGCTGGGGGGAATTACGCACTGCCATAAGGGCAAAAGGAAGGGCTTCCGTACAATCTGTAGCCCAATCCTGTGTCATAGTGCGCAAGTGACTTTTGATTGTCCTATTCATCCGTTCCACCTGGCCAGAGCTTTGCGGATGATAAGGAGTGTGCAGTTGTCTCTTAATACCAAACCAAATTTTCAATACCCTCCCAGACACTCGCAACAATGGCTGGACCCAGACAAGAAAGAACAAAAGGAACACCCCAGACAGGAATAAACTGGTAATGGATAAGCTTCTACCCATCCAGAGAATAGACAAGTGACCGCCAGACAAATACCACCTCCTTCCTCTGGCACAGGGCAGATCTGCAAAACAGGCTGCAAAATCAAAAAGAGTTTGGAAGGCAGAAATCTTAATAACTGACCCTAAGCTGACCCTACAGTGCCAGTCTTGAAACAGTGCAGACAAGCTGTGCCACAGGAAAAAATAACAGAAGTTCAGGTGATACCAGAGAACCAAAAAGACATAATTCATAGCCACAGCGGCAAAGCTTAAAAAGCAGGAACAGGGCAAGTAGAAACAAAAGACTGTCAGGACAAATAAGCAGATGATCCTCTTTCCAGCAGCCCTGAGCATCACAGGATGCACCCCACAAAGTCAGAGTCTGGGTTTTCAAAGGAAGTATCTTGCTATTGCTGCAAGAAAGATGAAAGGGAAAACAAAGTCATATTAGACGGTGTTAAATACAGCACTGTCGGTGACACCGTGCTTCTTGGTCTGCAAAATGGTTGCCCTTTGACACAAAATCTTCAGCAGAAGAATGTCCTTTGCATTTTAAAACTGCAACTTGTGCTGGCAAGAGAACAGCCTGTAACAAACGGTGAATGTATGCAACCAGTTGGGAAAGCTTGTAAAAGCACACAGGTAGCAGAGGAATCAGAAATAGCCACATACAATTTGAATGGTAAAGAATAATCATACACAATAAACATGGCGCATTTCCCAGTGCAATTTTTACATTTAAAACAAACCTCCCACTGTGATAATGTGGGTACAATGAGGCCTTCATATTCTTCTTTCCAAGATGAGAGCAGAAAGCGGAGCAGTAAGGTCTGAGTCATTTGCTAGCCATTATTTGCAGAAAATTAATAAACTCAGGAAGCTACACAATAACACTGGTGTCACTGGAAAAAGGCAATAACAGAATAGGTTTCAATCTAGCAGAGGTACTTGCACGACCAGATGGTGTTAGAACAACACCCAGGAAAGTAACATTTTGAGATACAAATTGCAGTTCAGACAGATTAACCTTCAAACCTAAATTCTAAAGAGGAAACTAAAGAGGAATGGTTGAGTCTTACATCAAATAATGCAGTTCTTAGGGCCTGTGAAAATATGCAGGACTATCAGTGTACCCTTCAAAATGAAAAATAAAAAAATTGTTTTCTTTGCAAATTCTCACTGAAAAATAAGCAGAATTCAAATCTACAACAGAAAACCAGGTAGTCCCTGAAGGTATCTGTGTCCAGATATCATGTGGATTAGGTACCAAGGGAAAAATTGGCAAAATCACATTATTTACTGCTCACAGGTCTTGTACAAATCTATAAGTCTTACCATCAGCCTTGAACACAGGAAGAATTGGAGTCTTACATAATGAAGTTGTAGAATAAATGACACCTTATTTCTGAAGATCTTCAGTCACAGGACGAATTCCATCAATGGCAGCTGCTGGCAGTGGATACTGCTTGAGTTTAGGAAGCTGAACTCCAGGTTTCACAGTGATTTTCACAGGCGGGATAGAAAAACATCCAACATTAGATCCCGGCACTGCCCACAAGGTAGACGGAAATTCTCCAAGAGCAGGATGAATGGTACTGGCATCTGCAGGAGACGGCACTTCAGAGAGAGAGTACAGCTGGAAAGAGAACTTGCCACCCATCCAGGATAGAGTAGCATGATGTGACACCAAAAAATCCCAACCTAGAAGATTCACTGGCAAAGTGTCTCCCACCAGAAAAGTAGTTGGATATACAATCTCTCCAATCTACAAAGGTAAATATTCAAGTCTACGATGAGGAATTATCTTTCCCTCAATGCCTTCACAATGTACTATCGGTGCTTGTGCTAATTGAGTATGATAGATGGCAGGCAAATCCTGTAAACGCAGTGCTGATGTTGTAGCTCCAGTATCAATAACAAATTTCAAATTAGAACCTCCCAGTTTAGCTTCTAACTCACCCTGAGGAGTTACAGTCAAATTCAGGAATAGTCATGCATCCCATGTATCACCTCCACAATCTTCAGGGTTAGAGAAGCACTGATATACTGGAGTGAATTCAGCTTGTACTGGAGGGGGAGGAGGGAAATCAGCTCTCTTGGCATCAGAATTCCGATTCCGGGGACAGTCTCGCTGCAAATGTCCAGCCTCTCCACAAGTATCTCTGGACTGTCCACGCCCTCGCTGAGGATTCCCATAACCTCCTCTGTGTTTACCTCTCCCCCCCCTGCCCATGGGTGGCTGTATAAACAATCTGTAAAATTGAGCAATTTAGTCTTTTCACATCTATTTTAGCTCGCTCTTCTTGCTGATCCTTGATAAATTTCAGATCACTATATCAAGCTCCTTCCAGAATTGCATCAGCTGCTCTAGCTGGCCAATCTATTATTGAAGTTTCTAAAATCTCTTTTATTCTCGGGATTAAACCATTTACAAAAATATTAGTGAATCCTGAAGGTGTGTCTTCTGCTTCACCAGAATAGTCTTTAAAAGCTAGCATGCACCTAGTGTGAAAATCTGTAACCTTTTCACCCCTATCCTGCCTTAGAGATGTTAATCTCGACCAATCCTTTACAAGTTTGCATACTACTGTAAGGAATTCTAACAATTTTTTTTTCTTTACACAAAAACAAAATTATCTCTTCAAGTCTTCTTTTGGAAATCTATCACAGGGTCTGTCACGAACTGAATGAGTGACCCTATGAAAATCAGCTGGATTAAAAAAACACAAATTATCTAGAGCTGCCCAAATGGGATTATAACTATTAATTATCTGAGACCATAAAGACACAAATCTACCATGGTTATCCCTGTAATTCGGAAAAGTTTTAGTCAAATCAAACACTTCTTTAAGTAGTCACAATATCATTTCCCACAGCTGCTTCAGTTTAACAGTGGCAGAACATAAATTAGGCTGAATAGAACATCCTGAATAGAGCCTAAATATAATATAATTGATCACACTTCATCAGAAACACTTAATTCTTTTGAGAATTACACACAAATGAGAAGTACACAATAACAAATCTGCTAAAAGACCCATAAATTCTGCTTTGAATTTCAAATCATTACTGCTATCCCGAACTCCAGGCATAGGTAATTTATTTCCCGAGAATGCTAATTCTTTTGCAACAGAAACTCTATGACCTATTGCTATTTCTAAGATTCTTATTACAAGTACAACACTTTCCGGTTCTTGATTCAAACATGCTCTCAATTCATTGGGCTGGGAGACATTCCAAATATCCAAAATACACAATTCTACTCCCCCTAACATCTGTTGCTCTTTAAATATTTTCTTTTTCTCTTAGCTCTGCTACACGAGTGACCCGCACTTGCTCAGCTGGTCAATAGTTAAATTTCCTAACACAAACAACTTTTGTTTCCAAACATAAACATTCCTAATGTTTTCATCATGTACTATCCGTTCCCACCATGTAAGCACAATTGCACGGTTTACCTTTAACCGCTAACTCATATCTCAGGCAATGGACCTTATCTACAGAGAAAGTTCCCTCCAAAGGAAACTGCAAATTCACATTACCTTTTGTCACTGAATCCCTATGTGCTACGGAATCGATGGCTACATCACCATGCTTCTCACACATACAATAGAAGCATGCAATAAGGGCTACCTTTTCTAAACACTAAAGTCCTAGCTCTGTCATGCCATTCACGCATCTGAGACAGAGCCTGTCTATTTAACAGATTACCCATCACTGGTAATTTTCATAATACTCACAAATCTTTCAGGCACCTTCTGCCCTTGC
This sequence comes from Ichthyophis bannanicus, assembly GCA_033557465.1. Lineage (NCBI taxonomy): Eukaryota > Metazoa > Chordata > Amphibia > Gymnophiona > Ichthyophiidae > Ichthyophis > Ichthyophis bannanicus. The sequence goes on along the minus strand of CM066051.1, from coordinate 36,184,114 downwards.
CTTAACAGATTACCCATCACTGGTAATTTTCATAATACTCACAAATCTTCAGGCACCTTCTGCCCTTGCCTTGAATGCAGAGATCTGATCCGGTACGGCACCAACTGAAAGAGTACTCTGCACCCCCTCACCTATAACAGATAGGGCTCTTGGGTCACAGAAATCCACACACAAAGCAAGGAGAAGGTTAATTGATCACAATATTTAAATAATACACAAATCTGTAAATAATACACAACACACTTGTATTATAAAATCAACCAAAGCTTTGGTGAGAGCAAGCTAGGCTTTTGCCTATGTTTACTCTGATATCCTAACTTTAGGCCACATTATTTATAGGTAAAGATTCCATTACACAGCATAATTTCACTTTATTATTCTAAGTCTCACATTACGTATATTCATAATATACATGTTCTATTCTACGTCTAGTGTCACGTATATTCATAACATACTTTTCTATAGGCATGCACATCATAGACAATCATGAAAAGACATACATATATTCTCAGACATGACTATGTAGGCCTTAATTCTAATTAATCCTACCACTGACAGTTTGATATCTCTGACCAGAGACTGCGAGACTGCGAAGCTGGGTAAACAACTTGCCTTTTACTTATCTTTCTAATAACAAGACTAATGTTTATGTTATCTAAACCTTTCACCCAATTTTTTCTACAGAGTTTTCAAGGATGGTATTAAATAAGGAGCTACAAATGATATTAACTCTTTCTTAGGGCTTATAGTAATATAATGTTATACACAGGGCCTGACTGTGTATCCAACTCGGTACAATCAAGCTTTCTTTCACTTTGTTCACCTGAAATTAATTAATCTCAGGTCCTTAATGTATGCTGATGAGAATAAACAACTGTACCTGAGAGTGAATATGGCACCTCCTTTCCTTTAAGAGGTTTAAAGCACCTATAAAGCTGTGATTATCCCAGGGGTGGGTGGGTGTTGGGGAGGGAGGAAGGGAGGGAATAAAGACTTATTAAAAGCTGGCTGCTACACAGTACCCTTTCTTTTGCTTCTAAGGTAATCTGTGACCAATCTCCAGGGGGAGTCCCACAGCCCTTGCTTGGATAGAGGGAGCCTTGGGTTCTAAATCTAACGAGAAAGCTCTCCTCTGTGTTTTAAATTTAAACTGAAAACTCTTTGCTGCTACTAGGCCCTCTCCTCTCTGCCATCTCTTTTCCAGATTGAAGAGCCCTAACCTTTTAAACCTTTCCTCAAAGGGGTATTCTTCCATCCCCTTTACTATTTTGGTGGCTGTTCTCTGTACCTTTTCTATATACATTTTAAGATACAGTGACCAGAATTGCACATAATATTCAAGGTGCAGTTGCACCATGGAATGATACAGAGGCATTATAATATCCTTTGTTTTATTTCCATTCCTTTCCTTATGATTCCTAGCATTCTATTTGTTTTCTTGGCCACTGCTGCACACTGGGTGGAGGGTTTCAATGTGTTATCCACGAGTAAGCCTAAATATTTTTCCTGAATGGTGGTACCTAATCTGGAAACTTGCATTGTGTAATCATAGTTTGGTTTGTTCTTTCCTAGGTGCATAACTTTGCACTTGTCCATATTAAATTTCATCTGTCATTTAAACACCAGTGTTCCTGTTATAGATCACCTGGCCAAGAAAGGACACCGGAGGCTTTCGTGAAAGCAAACAGCAGTTTATTAGCCGGCATGAACTCAGTGGAATAGTTTCCAAAGACTGAGCCCCCAAACAAAGGTTTCAGTTATACTTATACATTTCCTAGCCCTATGCAAACTAACATCTTGTTATCTCAATTTAGGTACAACATGATTGGCACATAATAAGTTCCCCTTAACCAGTCACCAATAAGGCCAGCTGGGGCATGTTTCGTAAAGGTGAGAAGCTGCTAAAAATATGCATTTGTTACTGCGTAGCTACTACTACCAGGCAGGCTACAGAAATAATAAAAGACACAGACATTTTGGGTAGGCCGCAGGCCTATCATTCCAAGATACACTTCTGACACTACTACACTCCCCCCTTTGATTCGGCACCCTTGTTAGCAGGATGCCAAGAATTATAAGCAGGTGCAAGGTTAAAATCATATGCAGGTTCTGCATTTGGAACTGGACAGTATTGGCATAGGGCCTTGACCTGGGCAGCGGATTTTCGTTCTATGACAGTATCGATGGCAGTGCGAAAGCTGCGTAAGCATAGAGGGAGTAGGCAGGGCAAGACCAGACAGGCCACTACAACAAGTACGGCTATGGCCATAAGGGACTTCAGGCCACCTAAGCCATTAAAAACATTTCCAAACCACCCCTCAACTGACAGGCCATGCCAGGTTTGAACAGGAACATGGGCTAACCTTTGCATGCGATCATTTATTTCCTCAATGACCTTGCCAGTATCATCTATCTGTAGGCAGCAGTTAGTGAGGTTGAATTTCCCACAGACACCTCCTTCTGTGGCCAAAAGGTAATCGAGGGCTAGACGATTTTGGTAGATAGCAGTGCGCAGCTGAGTATTTTGTTTGGCTAATAGAGTCAAAGTCTTGCTAGTGTCATTAGTAATAATTTCTACAACAGCTTGTAAGCGCATAACACGGTACAGCATTTACCATAAGTTCCATCTTTGACCCAGGTGGCGGGGTCATAATACTGTATAATGTGCTCAGGGGGCCACTCAGCATCTTTCCAATTGCCAATCTGGAGGGAACGCCGTCGGCATCTAGAGGAGTAGAGGGGAAGACCCAATTGCTGACCTTGGGCCAATGGTATGAGGAAAAAGGATGGTCGAATAGTGCCAAGGACACAGGAGCCCATCCAGGTTTTCAGTAGGACAGTATAGGACAGTATAGGACAGTATAGGACAGTAGGACAGATTTCCACATATCCAATAGAGGCCGGGTGGGGCGGCCCAGGATAACTGGTTGGAGAAAGCATTCCATATGGGCTGCAGTGTGGGGAACTGCGTAAAAGGATTTTATGGCTGAGAAGCATTGGTGCCAGACCATCAGGGGGTCTGCCTGGATGATGAGTTGTAAGTCAATTGGCTGAGGCATACTAAATTCCCCACTGGTGTGGTGAACCCCAGGCCGATTCGGGAAAGGCAAATATTCCCTATAATGGAAGTCTTCAATACCCACTCACTAGCCGTGGGTCTAAACTGGGACTGATTATAGGGGGATAAATAATTAAACTCCTGAGCTTCCCAGGGCCACTGGTCACCCATATCTGTGCCACCACAGAAGTAACAATTGGTGATGTTCAATTGTGTGGTCACGGTTTCAGGTAATTCAAGGAACACATTTCTAACAGCTGTGGGTATAGGGTCCATCTAGATGGCCATATCTTCATAGAAGGAATGGAAAACACTAGTCAGGTGGGATTGCCGGGTTTTTGCTGTCACCCAGATATACAGATAAGTGCCGGGGTCTATACCCTGGCTATAAACGAGTAGGCCAAAAACCTGCCCCGTACGCCAGTCGACCTGACAAGGGTTTAAAACAGTCAGGTTAAGGGGATTAGAGGCAGAGGCTTGATAATGGGGGGAGGCTGACATCCTGGTTAAAATTGCTTTACGGTCACCCCCTTGGCAGCCAGTAGGCCCACCTGGTCAAGAAGCAAAATATACACACTCCCAACGGGGACAGAAGTATGACCCTGTTGCAGCCACAACCCAGCGGTTGGGTGCATTGACACCCGTACATTGGCCCCAATTATAGGCACGTTGAGGTTACATATTCTTGTCATTAGTAGAATAGGTACGTTCCCATTGGAGGGACCCACAACCGCCAGAATGAGAGGTTTTTCCGATTGCGAGACACGCATTGAAAAACAAGGACTTAGGATGGCTATCTTCAAAAGTGGTAGAGTTACAGAGTGGTCCCTGGGAATTGTCGGCCCGTACTTCCAGGGTCCAATAAACAGGAGACACCTTGGGATTAAAACACACCGGCTCCTTCCCAGGGTGGTAACAGATAGTCAGGTCGGTGGTATTGTGGCGGCAGGGGGTCTGTTTGGTACTGGAGCAGGAATAATAGGTATGGTATACTAGGGTCTGAGTGATTTTTGGTCAGTCTTGGTTACCTTTAAACATGGGGTGCAGAGAGGTGAATCTGCCCTAATGGAACCCATGGTTACCATCAGAAATACAACTATTGTAAACTGGGTATGCATAATACTTTTGTTAGTATGAATACAGTCTAAAAACAGTGGGTTCCTGGGTTCTTTATTCCAGGTCGCTGATCCTCATTCTTCAGCCGTACGTAGACCCGTCAGCTTCCGGTGGTGACGGGGATAGAGCGATGCGTTGATTGGCGTGCGGGCTGGGTTGTTTGGGTCAGGGTGAACTTCAATTGGTTGTCAGGATCTGTTCTGGCAGTCCATATGCTGTTAGTCAGATGGGTTGCTGGCTTGACTCGGCTATGGTGAATCCACGACACTACTTCGGTGACCTTCACAGCTGTGGGGGTTGACAGTGCACTGTATATGGCCCCCGCCAGCGGGGCGTCAAAGGGTCAGAGTTCCATTCCTTAATCCAGACAGTGGAACCTGGTTTGTAAGGGTGAATGGGTTCAACAAGTGTTACTGGCAGTCGTTCTTGAACCCAGGAGTTAACATTTTGCAATACGGAACCCAATGCTATCAGTTCCTGGTGGGTCAGCAGAGATCCAATCTGCCCCATGTCTCTCTGCAGCCCCTTAATCAAGGGAGGAGGCCATCCATCAGGATTTCAAAGGGTGACAGATTCAAACCCTTGCGGGGGAGGACCCTATATACAGCAGGGCCATAGGGAGGACAGTAGGCCAGAGGAGACGGGTTTCCTGACAGAGTTTGGAAATTTTGGATTTGAGGGTCCTGTTCATACGTTCAACTTTCCCTGAACTCTGGGGGCGGTAAGCGGTGTGCAATTTCCACTCTATCTGTAGGGCCTGAGCTAGGTGTCTGGTGACCTGGGAAACGAAGGCTGGGCCATTGTCTGATCCTATTACTAACGGGAGTCCAAATCGGGGTATGACTTCTCTGATAAGAGCCCGGGCAACATAAGAACATAAGATATGCCATACTGGGTCAGACCAAGGTCCATCAAGCCCAGTATCCTGTTTCCAACAGTGGCCAATCTAGGTCATACGTACCTAGCAGTAACCTCACAGGCCTTCTCGGTTCTAGTGGGAAAAGCTTCAACCCACCTTGAGTAAGTACAGACTAATACTAGAAGGTATTTGTAACCCCCGGTCCTGGGCATCTCAGTGAAATCCACCTGCAAATTTTCCATGGGAGCAGTCCCTATAGACAGGAGACCAAGGGGTGGCAGTTTCCCTTGTCGGGGTTGTTCTGGGCACAGGTCAGGCATTGGCGTGCAACTGAGGCAGTTAGGTTTCCTAGCATTGAGATATAGAACCAGGGGTGCAGGGCCTGTTCCATTGCACTTTTTCCCATGTGAGTGACCTGGTGGAAAGCCTGGACAAAATGTGGGGCCAAGGAATCAGGGACAACGATATGACCAGGTTCAGTTTTCAGAGGGGTGGCAGCTGGATCCACCCTTGTTCCGTCAATGTCCCTCCCTCCAGAGTGCAAAACTAGTCGAGCTCATCTGGTTGATATCGGGGGTCCCAGTTATTAAGGGAACAGTGGGGCCGTTATGGCCACTGTAGTCAGATCGGGCCCTAGCAGACGGAGGGCTGCTTCCTTCGCTACTCTGTCTGCCCTCCGGTTCCCTAGAGCTGTCAGGCTGTCCCCGGTCTGATGGCCCCGGCAGTGCATGACTGCCACTTTCCGGGGTTCCCAGACTGCATCTAGCAGAGTGATTATGTCTTGGGCGTTCTTGATAGCTTTCCCTCCCGAAGTAATTAAACCTCTTTCTTTATACAGGGCCCCATGGGTGTGGAGGGTGAAAAACGCATACTTGGAATCTGTGTAGACATTAACGGCTAGCCCGCTAGCAAGCTGGAGAGCCCTTGTGAGGTCTATAAGCTCATCCTGTTGGGCTGAGGTTCCATAGGGTAGGGGACCGGCTTCAATCTCAGAGTCTGTCATCACAACTGCATACCTGGCCCGCATGCTGTTGTCATGTATGAAACTGCTTCAGTCCGTGAAGTAGGTAACATCTGGGTCCCTTAAGGGAATATCTGTGAGGTCAGGTCGGCTGGAGAATACTGTGTCCATCACTTCCAGGCAGTTGTAGTCCAGAGGACCAGGGCCCACAGGTAGGAGTGTTGCAGGGTTCAGAGTTTGGCTGACTGAGAGGTGTACCTGCAGATTCTCACAGAGCTTGCCCTGGTATTTGAGCATTTGAGCATTGGTGAACCAGTAGTTTCCTTTTTGTTCTAATAAGGACAGGACTGCATGGGGGACCACAATGTAGAGTTCCTGTCCCAGGGTAGGTTTCTCTGCTTCCTTCACCAGCAGGGCTGTTGCTGCGATTGCTCGCAAACATGGGGGCCATCCTTTGGCCACTGTATCGAGTTGCTTTGATAGATAAGGAGTTGGACCGAGGGAGAGCTCTAGATGTGGTGTATTTAGATTTCAGTAAAGCCTTTGACACTGTTCCTCACAGGCGACTTATAAACAAACTGAGCACCCTAGGGATGGACCCTAAAGTTACTGCTTGGGTTAGAAATTGGTTGGGTGGGAGGCGACAAAGAGTACAAGTAAATGGAGCTCACTCTGAGGAGAAGGATGTTACCAGTGGTGTGCCCCAGGGATCTGTCCTTGGTCCGATTCTTTTTAACATCTTTGTTAGTGATATAGCGGAAGGGCTGTCGGGTAAGGTTTGCCTCTTTGCAGATGATACCAAAATCTGCAATAAAGTAGACACCCAGGAAGGTGTAGATAACATGAGGAGGGATCTAGCTAAGCTTGAAGAATGGTCTAGAATTTGGCAGCTGGGATTTAATGTTAAAAAATGTAAGGTCATGCATTTGGGCTGCAGCAATCCATGGGAGCAATACAGCATAGGAGGTGAAGTACTTTTGTCCACTAAAGAAGAGCGGGACCTAGGCGTAGTTGTGTCCGATGATCTTAAAGTAGCTAAACAGGTAGAAAAGGCGACGGCAAAAGCTAGAAGGATGCTTGGGTGCATATGGAGAGGAATGGCTAGCAGAAAAAAGGAGGTGATAATGCCTCTGTATAAGTCTTTGGTGCGACCTCATTTGGAGTATGGTGTGCAATTCTGGAGACCGCACCTTCAAAAGGATGTGAACAGGATGGAGTCGGTACAGAGGGGTGCTACTAAAATGATTAGTGGTCTTCATTATAAAGCATATGAGGACAGACTTAAGGATCTTAATATGTACACCTTAGAGGAAAGGCGGGATAGAGGTGATATGATTGAGATGTTTAAATACCTCCGTGGCATAAATGTTCAGGGAGAGAGCCTCTTTCAATTGAAAGCAAGTTCTGCGACGAGGGGACATGGGATGAGGGTGAAGGGAGATAGATTCAGGAGTGATATGCGGAAATATTTCTTTACGGAAAGAGTAGTGGATCCGTGGAATAGTCTCCCAGTGGAGGTGGTAGAGATGAGGACAGTAACTGAATTCAAAAAAGCATGGGACAAACACAGAGGATCTCTAAAGGTAAAAAGGGGACTGTTGTAGTTGTTGTTATGGAAGGACAGACTAGATGGGCCTTGTGGTCTTTTTCTGTCATCATGTTTCTATGTTTCTATGTTTCTATAAGCAACAGGGCGTTTCCATGATCCTAAATCTTGGGCTAATACTCCGGTGGCCTGGCCCCTCACTTCATGTAAGTACAACCGGAAAGGCTTATCCAGGTTGAGAAGTCCCAAGGCCAGGCTAGTGGTCAAAGCGGTCTTTATGGACTGGAAGGCTTTGGCTTGTTCGAGACCCCATTCCAATGGGGCTCTCTCAGGTCCTCGGGTGGCATCATACAGAGGCTGTGACAAAACAGCAAAGTTGGGAATCCAAATACGGCAGTAGCCTGTTACCCCGAGGAAATCTCTGAGCTCCCGGTGAGTCTCAGGGGGCAGAGGCGGAGGACTGTCTCTTTCCATTCTGGGCCCAGACGTCGGACTCCCTGGGAGATGTAGAACCCCAGGTACTTCACTTCAGACTGGCAAAGTTGGGCTTTGGCTCATGACGCCCGATAGCCGGTGGATCCCAGAAACTGCAAAAGCTCCTCCATAGCAACCTGGCACTCCGAGGCCGATGAACAGGCCAAAAGGAGATTGTCTATGTATTGTAGGAGTATCCATTGCCCTGGTTTAGAAGGGTATGCAGTGAGATCTTAAGCCAGAGAAGTACTAAAAATTGTTGGGGAGTTCTTAAATCCTTGTGGCAACCGGGTCCAAGTCAGTTGGCCACGGACACCAGTGTCTGGATGTTTCCATTCAAAGGCAAATATTGATTGTGATGCCTCAGTGAGACGAATGCAGAAGAAAGCATCTTTTAAGTCCAGAACAGTAAAGTGGGTGGCTGCGGCCGGGATTAGGCCTAGTAGAGTGTAGGGATTCGGTACCACCGGGTGTATAGTTACTACAGCATCGTTGACACATCGCAGATCTTGAACAGGGCGATAGTCATTGGATTGTGGTTTTCTTACTGGCAGCAAAGGGGTATTCCATGGGGATTGGCAGGGCTGCAGGAATCCGTAATGTATGAGTCTCTGCAGATGACGGTGGATCCCCACAACAGCAGGCCGGGGTAGTCAGTTCTGGCGGAAATGCACTGAGGTAGCCCCAGGTTTCAGAGTTACTACCACTGGTGGAATATTCTGAGCCAGTCCAGGCGGGCTATTTTCGGCCCACACCCCAGGTGTTGGTAAGGGCAGGCCTATCGTGGGTTTTGGTACTGGTGTCGGTGATCCATATAGGCATCATTTTCGGTCCGGGGGACGGAGAGGACCAGAAGGCGAGGTGGTTCTCCTTCTAGCATCAGAGTGCTGTCCCCTGAGTTGTCGAAGGTTATGTGGGCTTGTAGCTTGGAAAGAAGGTCGTGGCCTAAGAGTGGAATCGGACAGTCTGGCATGTAGAGGAACTGGTGAAGAACACAGTGGCCCCCAAGAACACACTCCTGAGGTTGAAGGAAGTTGTGTCGTGCTCGAGAGCCAGTGGCGCCCACAATGGTGGTGGCTAATGGGGACGGTGGAGCAATCTTTTGTGTTACAACTGAATGCTGGGCTCCTGTGTCAATGAGGAAATCTAGAGGTTGGCCCCTTACAAACATGGTGACCATGGGCTCCCGGGGGCCTAGGCGAAAGTTGGAGCCCGGTCTGACCTAGTAGTAGTCCTCATCTACTTCTTCCATGGTGGCCAGGCCCTCCAGGGCCTCATCAGGGTTTCAAAAAGGGTACGAAGGTGTGTTGGGGCGCAGGGAGGAGGACGCCTCTGATCTCCCCCGATGGGAGATGGGTCCAGTCCGTTCAGCATTCCTGTTGGGGCATTTGTCCTTCCAATGACCTTCCTGCTTACAGTAGGCACACTGATTTGGGCCCAACGGTGGCGGGGTGCCCTGGTGGCCACCACCGGAGTGGCCTCCCCTGGCTCTTAATTGGCCTCTGCCCCTGGTGGGTCGTGATGGGGTGGGGGCTCGTCCCACTTGATATTCTCTCATGGCGGCCACTAGGAGGTCTGCTTTCTTCCGCATCTGGCGGTCGTTTTCCCGTTTTTCTTCCTGGTACCGGTTTACATAGACTTTCTGGGCCACACTCATGAGTTGGGTCAGGTTCATACCATCAAACCCCTCCAATTTCTGTAGTTTCTGCCGTATATTGCCTTGACTTTGCCCGACAAAGGCAGAGTTAACCATTCTCTGACTACCGGGATCTTCTGTATCGTAGGGGGTATATAGTCGGTAGGCTTCAAGTAAACACTCATAGAAAGCAGCAGGGCTCTCATCAGGCTTCTGCAGTACTTCCGCCACTTTGCTGATGTTGACGGCTCTTTGGCCTCCCTTTTTTAGACCTTCCATGAGGGCCAGGTGGAACTGACTTAAAGCCCCCCTGCCTTCCGCAGAGTTCGGGTCCCATCGTGGGTCCATATCAGGAAAATCTCTGGTGGCTGCCTGTCGGTTGTCCATTCCCCCCTGGATTGCGAGGTCTGGGTGCTCTTCCAGCCACTGGAGGGCTGCCTTCTGTATCCTGAACCTTTCTTCGGCGTTAAAAAGATGAGTGAGGAGCTGCCGACAGTCTGACCAGGTGGGTTGGTGGGTCTGCATGATTGTGGCCATAAGATCAGTCAGTGCTTGCGGTTTTTCGGTATAGGACACATAATGCATTTTCCAGTTCAAGAGGTCTGTGGTGGAGAAAGGCACGTAGATAAGGCTGGGCGGGCCCACTACCACCCGTTGGTTGTCATCCAGTATGGGCAGTCCCTGGACCTCTCGAAGTGGGAGCTGACCCACTGCGGGGATGTCAACCTGTACCTGGGTTCTAGATGCTACTGGGGTGGAGGTGTCCCTGGGTTGGGATAGAGGCAATTTGACCCTGAAACTCTGAGATTAAATGTCCGGTGATCCTAGGTCCTCATCTACTGAACTGCCGTCAGGCATGGCGGCAGAACCGGTTGAGGGGCCCTCAGAAAATCCCTCGGGAAGGCTGGAGGGGTCTGGCACTGGTAGGGGGTGGGGCTCTGTCTGAATGGAGACAGGGGATGGAGTCAGAGGCAGGTCCTGGAGAGAATGGGATGGGCCTCCCTGAGCCTGGGGGTAAAGGGGCGGAGGAACCGGGGCTGAGGGAAGGTGTGAATATAAGTAATTCTGTGGCCACTCAAGGGGTTCAGGGGGGTCAGGATCACGATTGATGGGTGGTCGGGACTGGTTCCTAGGGACCTAGGGGCATTCACTGATGGGCCAGGACAGAAGAATACGGCACTGATTTTCATGACATCTAATTAACCATGGGGTTCTCTTGGAACAGACTTCTAGCCAGGAATCAATACAGGGAAACTGGTCAGGGTGATTCTGTCAGACTACAGTATGCACGTCTAATATCAGGTCTAAATCAAGGGATCCCTCGGGAGATCAGCTTAAAGACAGAAGGGGCCATTCCCTCTCACTAGGGTTACCAACTTTTTCACTGAGAAAAACCCGACACCTGTGGCTCGCCATGCTCCACCCATTCTCCGCCCCTAGTCCCACCCCTGCCGCGCCCCCAGCCCCACCCACAAAAATTACCGAGGATACGTGTAGGCTAACTTCCTTGGTCAGATAATAATTAAACTGGGAACCCCAAAATCCAAACATGAAATGTACAACACTGGAGAAATAAAACTATAAAGTAATTTCCTCTTGCACTAAACAAAAACGCAAAGATGTCAGCAATACACACTTCCCAGACCAGACATATTCCAGTTAATAAATTCAAAATAAAAAGTATTTTTCTACCTTCTGTTTGGACATTTTATTTTTCAGTTGCAATTGCTCCAGTCACCTTCTTCTGGTTTCTTTGTGTCTTCTGCTAGCTATCCATTTGTCCTTTCTTCTCTTTTAGATGTTTGTCATTCTCTCTCTATTTCTGCTTTAACATACTGATTGTTTCCCTTTTGCTCTTTCCCCCAATTCTTTCCTTATTCCTTTATCATCCATTTAAATTTCACCCTTCCATTCTCAAGCCCCTCTTACTCTCCCAATACCCGACCCATCATAGACTTTTCTTCCACACAAAATATTTTTCCCCTCTCCATTCTCATTCCCCATCTATTCTAGTCCTCCCCCAAAATCAGCTCCCTTATAGTTCTAGACCCACCCAGCATCCACTCCCTTCTAATCCCATTCTCCCATGCCCCACATCAGCCCATTTCCAGTCCTATTCCAGCTCTTCATCAGCCCATTTCCAGTGCTAGCCCTCACATCACAGACCATTTCCAGTCCTAGCCCCCCCCAATCACAGCCCATTTCCAGTCCAAGTCCCCCATCACAGCCTATTTCCAGTCCTAGGCCCCCCATCACATCCCATTTGCAGTCCGAGTCCCCCCGCACCATCACAGCCCATTTGCAGTCCTACCCCCCCCCCCCACCATCACAGTCCATTTGCAGTCCTAGCCACCCTAATCACAGCCTATTTCCAGTCCAAGTTCCCCCTCCCTCCACCATAGCCCATTTCCAGTCCACGTCCCCCCCCCCCATAGCCCTTTTCCAGTCCAGGTCCCCCTCCCCATCACAACCCATGTCCAGTCCATGCCCCCCCCCAATAGCCCTTTTCCAGTCCAGGTCCCACTCCCCCTCAAAACCCATTTCCAGTCCATGTCCCCCCCCCCCACATAGCCCTTTTACAGTCCAGGTCCCCCTCCCCATCACAGCCCATTTCTTTCCAGTCCAATGCCCCCCCATAGCCCTTTTCCAGTCCAGGTCCCCCCCCCTTCAAAACCCATTTCCAGTCCAAGTCCCCCTCCCTCCACCATAGCCTATTTCCAGTCCAAGGTCCCCCCCCCCGCCAGCCCCTTTCCAGTCCAGGTCCCCCTCCCCATCACAACCCATTTCCAGTCCCTGCCCCCCCCCCAGCCCTTTTCCATTCCAGGTCCCCCTCCCCATCACAACCCATTTCCAGTCCATGCCCCCCCCCAGCCCTTTTCCAGTCCAGGTCCCCCTCCCCATCAAAACCCATTTCCAGTCCATGTCCCCTCCCCCCCATAGCCCTTTTACAGTCCAGGTCCCCCCCCATCACAGCCCATTTCTTTCCAGTCCAAGTCCCCCCCCCCCCCATAGCCCTTTTCCGGTCCAGGTCCCCCCCCCCCCATCACAACCCATTTCCAGTCCTTTTCCCCCCTCCTAACCCTTTTCCAGTCCAGGTCCCCTCCCTCCCATCACAGCCCAGGCAGTCCTTGTCCCCCCCCCCCCCACAAAACCGCGGCTGTCTGAGGCTTTAGAGGGAGCCGGGGAAGCCCGCGCGAGGCCCCAGCTCCCTCTGTACAGCCGCCAGCGTGAAGAGCCTTTTCCTTCACGCTGGCGGCTGTTCCTGTGAAGCTGCGAATGCTGGGAAAGGTTAAAGGGCATTGCCTGTAAAATAGTTATCTCCAAGTTATAATGCCCTGTTCAATGTAATTTCAGTTTGTTCAATGTAAACCGCACTGATGCAGAATAGCGCGGTATATAAGAGAATGTAAATAAAATAAATAAATAAATAAATAATAACCATCAAACTGCCCCATTCATTCTCCACCCCACACCCAATCCGATAACAAATATGGCCACTATCTTGCCGTTCTGTTGATCACCAACCATTGCAGAATTAATTTTCTAATGAAATAAATGTTTTGGCTACATAAATGCTCGTTATCAAAATAGAATGATTTCATCTAAATTAGCTAGTCCTTGACATCTGCTTCCCTTTCATTGTCTTTATGAGGGCTCTTTTCACTTCTTTGTTCCTTAACGTGTAGATGAGGGGGTTCAACATAGGAGTGATGACAATGTAGACCAGTGAGATGATTTTGTCTTTCTCAGACATCATGGAGCGAGGCCTCATGTACACCCCGATGGCACTGCCATAGAATAGAATAACAACTGTCAAGTGAGAGGTGCAGGTAGAGAAGGCTTTGTGCCTTCCATCCCTCGAACGGATTTTCAAGACACTGGCAATGATCTGGATGTAGGAAAAGATAACCACAGAAAGGGGAATGATGACAACTAACACATTTGATACAAAAAAGGCTATATTGATTGGACGGATATCGATGCACGTCAACCTAATCACTGTAATAACCTCACATATAAAATGGTCAATTCTGTTGTGTCCACAAAAGGGCAATGTCAACATCAAAGCCACCGTTGTGCTTGACAGCACAAAGCCAGTTATCCATGTACTGATCGCTAACTTCACACATACAGACCAGTTCATGATGATGGTGTACTTCAAGGGCTGAGATATAACTATGTATCGATCCCATGCCATGACTGCAAGGAGAAGATACTCTACCAATGCTAAAGAGAGAATGATGTACATTTGTACCACACAACCAATGAAAGAAATTGTTTTGCACTTTGAGAAGAGGACCTCGAGCATCTTGGGGATGCTGGAAGAGGTGTAACAGATGTCAAGAGAGGACAAGATACCAAGGAAGAAGTACATGGGTGTGTGGAGATGATGGTCCTTACAGATGATGGCAAGAATGAGTGCATTTGCAGATAAGGTTACCAGATACATCAGGAGGAACACCACGAAGAGAAAACGGTCTTTCTCTGGTTGGTCTGTGAGTCCAAGGAGGATGAATTCCGTGAGCTTGGTTTGATTTTCAGTTTCCATGTGACACCTGGAAGGAGAGTAAATAATGTAATTGGGACAGATAGCAAAGATATAAGGGTCATGAATTTCAAAGACATCTCCCCTCCCCCCAAAAAATGAGGCATTTACTTGGGTAACCTGGGCTGGATGGTCACTGTCCTACTCAGACGGACTAAAATATATGTGCAGGGGACATGATACGAGTATTTTTAATTGCTTTAAAAAACGGAGATTTAGGTCTGGAGGGTCATTTTGATTTCTGTATGAGTTATTTTTCTCCCTTTCCTCCTCCCACAGGAAAAAGGGTGTAAAGCACATGGATACCTTTGTGCTTCTATATCCGCATACACAAATTTTCAAAGAAAATGTAAGATTTTTTTTTTAACTTGCTCCGCAATTCAATTGACACAAGATCCTTGGGGGGACAATACACTTAGGCAGGCGGCTATTGTAAATTTACCTCTCACAGAAACATGACATATGACAAGATAAGAACGTCATGCCAACAACCTTTTTCAGAAACATTGCCTATTGATGCATGTAAAAGACCTTTTATAAAATTAGGTCATTTTTAAAAAACAGGTGCATATGTGTAGAACAGGCTAAGGGGAGGAGTTTGCTGAAGCATGGGAGGAGTCAGGATTTCCATGCATTAAGAGAAGGGTTAATGTCTGCACCTTTGATCTAGGCATCATTTCTGCAAGACTTTGCTTGTATTTTACAAGGGCAAAGAGCTGTCTATTTGTCTTTATAAAAAGGGTGAAAAATGGGTACCTTCTCCAATTCCAAACCTAGGCCCTCCAACATGCTTTCATATTTATATATTTTACACTAAAAATCAGTCTTATCATGTTTAACCTTTACTTTGGTGTCTACAAAGAGTAAAACGAAAAACAACAAGAACATAAGATGTGCCAGACTGGGTCGGATGAAAGGTCCATCAAGCCCAGCATCCTGCTTCCAATAGTGGCCAACCCAGGTAACAGGTTTCCAGCCGGAGCCTACGGATTAGATCCATTTCTGATTGTTTTCATCCTTTCCCAGTTCTCATTTGGCTAATAATAATGGTTTATGGACTTCTGCTCTGGGGACTTCTCCAAACCCTTTGTAAATGCAGCAATGTTAACTGCTTTCACCACAGCTTCCAGCAACCAATCCCACAGCTTCATAGTACATTGGGAGGTTATTTTAAAAGCCCTATTCATGCTTTGGACATCTGAAAATGGGCATTGAGATGTCCAAAGCTCACAAATGTCTCCAGAGGCATTTTAGGAGCCGAGTCTGTGGAGACGCCTTGGCGCAAGGACATCCATGTCGGAATGGGGGCGTGATGTAGCTGCGGTCGTGGCATTCCCAAGAACATTTGACATCCTCGCTTGATTTGAGAAACATCCTAGATGTTCTGAGAAGTGTGCTCCAGGCATGAATGGGCATCTGAAAAGTTCTTTATTTTTCAGGCAAATGTCCGGAGGGCGTGGAGAAGAAGGTACACTCATATCACTTTTATTTTACAAGTTGACAATGAAACTGATAAAAAATGAGTCCTCATGTTTTCATTTTGTCATGCTGCTGGACATCCCTGTTTGCAATCTTGCTTGAAATGGACATCCCTACCCCATGGTTTCATAGCAGGGACATCAAGTCCTACAGGTGCTCCTTGTCGCCTTGGGCAAGCCACTTAACCCTCCCTTGCTTCCGGTACAAAAAACATAGATTGTGAGCCCTTCGGGGATAAAGGAAATATATATATATATATATAGTACCTGAATGTACACCGTTTACGGAAAGGCGGTATATAATCCTAGCTAAATACATATATGGATGCTGTCATGGACGTCCATGTTGAGGGTGTGTATGTTTCTAAAATCAGGCCAAAACATAGACATTCCTGGTGTTTTTCTGCACGCCCTTCCCTGGACGTCCCAGATTAGTCTTGGACACCCTTTCTAAAATACCACTTCATGTGAAAAATGCTTTCTCCAATTTGTTTTAAATATGCTCTCTATTAGTTTTGTGGAAACTCCCTTACTCCCAGGACTATTTGAAAGGGTAAACAACCATTCCCTATTTACCTATTCCACTCCTATCATGATTTTATAGCCCTCTATCATATCTCCCCTCAGCGTCCATTATCCAAGCTGAAGTGTCCCAACCTCTTTAGCCTGTCTCAACAGGGGAGTCTTCCATCTCCTTTATCATTTTGGCTGCCCTTCCTGCTTTCGAGTTCTGCTACATATTTTTTGAGATGTGATGACCAGACTTCACATAATACTCAAGACATGGTCATACCGTAGATTGATACAGAGGTCTTATGACAGTCTTCGTTTTATTCTCTATTCATTTTCAAATAATTCCCAATGTTCTCTTTGTTATTTTGACTGCCACCGCATATTGGGCTGACGATTTCATCATATTCTCCACGATGGTGCCAAGACTCTTTTACTGGGCGGTAATTCAAATTATGGAACCCAGAATTGGGTAGCTATATTTTGGATTATATTTCTCTATATGCATCACTTTGCACTTGTCCGCATTAAATTTCATCTGTCATCTAGTTGCCCAGAGCCTCAGTCCCTCCAAGTCTTTCTACAATTCCTCACAATCCACTCATGGTTCAACACCTTTGAATAATTTTGTGTCATCTGCAGATGTAATCATCTCATTCATTATACCCTTTCCCAGATCATTCATCAATATGTTAAAAAGCACAGTTACCTGGGATATTGCAGTACATTAGTTTATGAAGTAAACCAACTGGATAATGTTCTGAGAGAAATAATGTTCCACGTTGATCACCCACATAAACCTTGTGTCAGATTGTTTCTCACACACCTCTCTGACCTATCTCTCACTCAACATGTTTATTTCCCCCAAACATGCAGGAGATCATATCTTTGACCTAATCATCTCCTCTCCCAACTCTCTCTTCCTCCCAACCTGGCTTTCTGCATCTCCACTCCCCTGGACCAATCATTACTGTATCTTTTAATTCTTCACCACCTCTTACTGCAACTAGTGCTCACACCCACCCACACAAACAAGTTCGCAGGATCACTCCAGAAACCCTTACCGCTTTTCCCTCATCTGACATAATCTTCCCAGATTACTTTCACATTCTTCCTGTGGATGACAAAGCCCATCTGTGGTATTTTCTCCTTGCTTATGCATTTGATCGTGCAATCCCTCTCTGGCCGATATGCCCAACACACAGACATCAGTATCCTTGTTACCATTCTGGTCTGTGTCTCTCAAATACTCATCTGCACCATGCCGAAAGGCATTGGAGGAAACAGCAGACCCTTGAAGCACTCCACCTGTTCCATCATTGTTATCATAAGTACCATTCTATGATCTCCTTGAACACAAATGAGTATTATTATTCTCTTATTATAGCTTCCACTTCTCACCTGAAATAGTTGTATTCTATTCTTTCCCACCTATCTCGGCCCCCATCAGCTCCTCTCTTCTCTGATGACTGGTCCTTCCCCACCTATTTGATTTCATTTTTCCATGAAAAAATTACTTCACTCCAGCTCAAATTCCCTACCTCAACCCCCATCCAAAGTTTCACTGCTCTACCCCTCTCTTCCCAGTCCCTGGCACACACTTGGGATTCTTTCAATAAAGCCACAGCCCTATCGAAACTCATCTCCATTTCTCATAAAATCACCTGTTCATTAGAACCCATCTCCTCTTCTTGGCTTCCAGAAAATTCCCTGGCCCTTCTCCCATACATCCTTTCACTTATCAATATCAGCCTGACCTCAGGCATCTTTCTCTCCCCCTGGAAACAGGTGGTAGTTCACTCTCTCCTGAAAAATCCTTCCCTGGACAAATTCCTCCCAACTAACTACAGACCAGACTTGTCTTTCACAGCTTGCAGTCCATCTTGAGAAAACTAACTCTTTGCACCCTCAACAGTTAGGCTTTCGACTAAGTCATAGTACAGATACAATCCTATGATCCCTATTCAATGTTCACCAATCACTTGATAGAGGTAACATCACTGTTGGTGTATCCCTTGACCTATCCTCTGCTTTCAACCTGATAAATCATAGTATTATCCTCCCTCATCTACATGAGGCTGGGTTACGTGGCGCAGTTCTTCAATGGTTTCACACTTTCCTCTCTACCCACTCCTTTCTAGTCACCTCAGACACCCTTTCCTCACCTTCAGACTCCCTCACCTGTTGACTCCCCCAGGGCTCAGTCTTGGCCCCTCTTCTTTTTAATATCTTTCTTGCGCCACTTTTTCTCATGGTACAGCAATTTAATATCTGCCCACCTGCAATCAAAACTAAATGTCTCCTATAAGTTAAACGCCTAGAGAACCAAGATATTCACGATGCCGATATATGTACATTACTGCAGATACCAGATTATATGTAAATACTTTACCCAGTTCTTCCATGTTAAGTTCCCTGTTATTTGTAAACTATCTTATGACTATGTTGTCTAGATAGGTTTGTTTAATGTAAACCGCACTGATGACGAATAGCACGGTATATAAAAGATGTTAAATAAATAAATAAATCTCAGCTTACTATTATGCTGACGATATATTGCTGATTCTTCACAGATTCCTCGTCTTATGACCTCACCTCTCTGAATAATTGAGTTATTTGTATCACTTCTTGGTTGCACACGAACCACCTCAAACTTAATCCTAAGAAAACAACAGTGACCTGACTGATTGGTCCTATCAGTTTACCTTTTCTTTTGGCCTACTCATTGGGACCCAGATTCCCCTAACATTATCCTTCAGATACCTTGGGGTCACTCTAGACTCTGCTCTAACCTTCTACCAGCACATCAACTCCATTGTGAAGCACTCCTTTCTTTCCCTCCGGCAAGTCAGGACAGTCCATTCATTCCTCTCCACTCCTGCTCCAACCACTCTACTCATATCTCTTGTTCTCTCACGCTTGGACTATTGCAATTCTGTCTTTGCTGGTCTCCCCATGTTTGAATTAAAATGATTACAACTCATTCAGAATACCGCTGCTAAACGTCTATTCCATGCCTCTGATTTTGAGCATGTTGCTCCTCTAATAATCCAACTTCATTGGCTCCCAATTCAATATCATGTTCAATATAAACTTCTCACTCTGGTTCATAAAACCCTCTACTCTGGTACACCATGGCATTTCTCCTCACTTATCATCCTCCATGCGCAGCATTGCATTCTCCGCTCCATCCATACGAACTGCCTTCACCTCCCAAGCTCATCTTGAATCACTCGACACTCCGCATTCTATTTCCTAGGTCCTAGTTTATGGAACAATCTCCCCTCGGACCTCAGCATGGAATCCTCATTTCTCAAGCACAAATCCCAGTTGAAAACCTACCTATTCCAAAAAGCCTTCAATCTTACCCCAACTGACCCCCTCTGTCTTCCTTCTCCTTCCCCTTGACCTCCTCCTAACATCCCTCTGCCCCTTCTCATATGTGCATGTATTCTGCTGTCCTGTATATATTACGGGAGCTCCTTTCCTTTTCTTATTTAATGTTATATTGTAAACCGCTCTGCTGCTACCACAACGGGGGGTATATCCTCTATGCCTCCCTTTTACCTCTTTCCTTAATAAGTATATCCATGTCCCCCCATCACACCCTCTTGCTTTTTATGCATACCAATTTCCTCCTTTCTATAGCAGTCACTGCCTCTGTTTTCCATCCTCTTCCATCAGCATTTACCAGATCTCACGTAAGTGTCCTTGCTTCCCCCACTCTCCTCTTTTCTCTGGTTTGACAGTCATTGCTAATATCTGTTTTCCCTGATTTTCCTATTCTGGTTTGTCTTCATTATGGAAAATAAGAGAAATTCCTGGTACCTTGCAGGTGCCGAGGACCAAATGAGACCAGCAGCCTTCCAGCATCCTTAATAAATAAATAAAAAATGAATTCAACCAATTCCAGCAATGTGGAGGTCATTAAACTCTCATGCATTAAAGAAAAACAATATCTTGAGAACTAAAAATGCAAAATAGTTTCGCTCATTTGATTTATAACAGGACGCAAGGAAACATTTAGAAGCCTTATAGCTCTTTTCTATCCTTGAAGGATCTGAGTTAGCTGAAATTCATAGAGGCAAAGCAGCAGTTGTCTGGGTGAGGGAACAGGTCTGCAGCTGATTCCCTTAATCGGTGAGGGACAGCAACACTCCTCACACCCTCTCCCAAAAGAAGAGTTTGTGCTTCCATAATAGTCTAATCTTCAGGGAGGCAAAACAATTACTTTTGGAACAAGTCTGAGAAGCTGAGGCGTTTTGCATCCTTAGAGAAAATGAAGAAAAGTTGCAACTTTCAACCTGACCTTTCTTCCATTATTCCACATGGAGTATCATCCTTACAACAAAAGAGCCAAGTGAAAAACACTCTGGGTAATATCAATCACATTTCATAACTAATGAAATCCAAGCATCTACTCCTTCCTAGGTGTCCATTCTATTGAAGATTTTGGTATCATCCACAAAGAGGCAAACGTAATCCAACAGCCCTTCCACAATATCACTAACAAAAATGTTTAAAGGAATCGGACAAAGGACAGGTCCCTGCGGCACACCAGTGGTAACCTCTTTCTCCTCAAAGAGAGCCCTATTTTCATGTACCCTTCGTCGTCTTCCACTCAACTAATTTCTAAGTCAGTCAGTCACTTTTGGGTCAATTCCTAGCATGCTCAATTTATTTATAAGCCATCCTTTAACAATTTTCTGCTGAAGATGCTGCTAAAAGAATGGGCCAGGAACGTAACTTGGTAGCCCAACAGAAGAAGACAAGTGGGCAACGATATACTGGACAGGCTATGGGCAACATTGCTGGTGATGTGCTCGTTGGACTATGAAAGTTGCTTCTTTCAGGCAACGTTCACCCTGGCATGCTTTAGAGCTATCAGAATCAGTGAATTGGTGGCTGCCTTCATGAAGACTGGGGTGCCCTCTGGAGTGCAATTCCCAGACATCTCCATGTCGGAGGGTCTCTACACATCTGGGTTTCCAGAGCACAAAATGATCCAAACACGAAAGGACAGTCATCTCACTTAAGGTAGTACCCCTGCTCCAGACATGTACTTGTGCCAACACACACAGATACCTAGAAGTATGGCCCATCCAGAGTAAGCCGTTCCTGGTCCATCTCGACAGCACCCACTATCCAGATTCCAGTTTACTGCAGTTTTCGTAAAAGCCCTAGCTGCTACTGGGCTTCAGACTGAGTTGTTCAGCCCACATTCTTTCTGGATCGGGGCTGTGATGGCAGAAAGGGGCCTCCTATTACAGGCAATCAAGGCACTGGGGCATCGGCGGCACTAAGCATGTGGTTTGTACATTTACCCCTGAGGGGGTCCAGTACAAACTGACCCTGTCTTCACTAACTCTCTCCATCCTATTTTGCAGAGTACATGATCTGGATAACTGTACAGTCCTTCATCTGCTGGGCAGCTGAGAGTGCATCCATGTGGCCACCTGGAATCCACAGGACTGACCAAACACGATGTGCACCTCCTATGCCTTGGACTTCCAGGCATGAGATGGGCACAGCTGTGCCCATTGCTTCAACAGTGTTTATGATCACATGCTCCCCCCAATGCCTTGATCATCCACCTTGGAGGGAACAATCTGGGAACCATATCTAGAAAATAGCTCAATGACTTTATAAAAAATGACCTCTTCTGGGTGACAAACAGCCTTCCCCTCACCCTCTTCATCTGGTCTGACTTCATCCTATGCCTCAAGTGGACAGGTTCCCATCTCCGGAACAGGGAAGTCAAGAAGATCAGCAGATGGGTCAGCCAGAGCATTCTGTGGGTTGGCAGATATGACATGACTGGGCACAGCCTCCAATACTCAGATATTTCAGGAAGGACTACATTCACCTATAGGACATTGGGCTAGACCTGTTTCTCAATGAATTACATGAGACACTAGAGGCCATCCTTGAGGCCAGCACATATTTATGTATTTATTTAACAGGTTGGCCACTGTTGGAAACAGGATACTGGGCTTGATGGACCTTGGTCTGACCCAGTATGGCATATCTTATGTTCTTATATATACTGCTTTATCATTTCAATCAAAGTGGTTTATGCAAAATGCAATGTGTGCCTTTGAGTCAGTCTTGACTCCTGGTGACCCAGAAGCTCCTGGGTTTTCTTGGCAGTGTCACTGGAAGTAGATTGCCAGGCCTTTCTTCTGAGGCAATGGAGGGTTAAGTGACTTGCCCAAGGCCACAAGGATTGCTAGTGGGACTTGAACCCTGGTTGCTTGGTTACCAAGCCAGTGCTCTAACCACTAGGCTACTCCTCCACTCAAGTGGCTTATATTGTAACTTAAATTTGGTAATGTGCATTAAACAGGGAAATTGATAACTTGGATTTTTCTGAGGCAACAGAGGGCTAAGTGACTTACCCAAAGCATGCTAGTGGGAATCAAACCCTGGTTGACGGGGTCCCAAGCCAGTGCTCTTAACCATTAGGCTACTCCTCCACACATATATGTGGCTACATCACTGATAACCTTTAGAACAGGGGCTAGGGATTCTGTAGTGGGAGACACATGAAAGGCAAACTTCCATGTGTCTATGGCAGTTACTCAAGCCAAGTTGCAGGCAGACAGCAGATCAAAGCCAAGGTACAGAGCAACTTAGCTGCCAACAAGGCAGGGCATCCCAGCAAGTTCACATAGTTGACTGCTGACGTGGCATAGACAGCCCCAAAGACAGCATGGCAAGGCTGCTGGCATGGTGGCAGGCATAGCTCAGTTTGTCATGGCGGGCCCAGTCCCCTTGTCCAGCCAGTTGGCAACAGTAGCAAACGTGCACTACATGCTGTCTTGGGTGACTAGACCGGATCCTCACCCCCTTTTGTTTCTCTGTGGCAATAAGGCTGTGGCCAAGTTAACCCATGACACTGAGTCATATGTTTTATTTTGTTTGTAGGCTAATGATGTCAATGTTAGGGCACAAGTGGGCAGGAGAAAGAAGAGCAGATGGCCATCCCGCATGCCTGTGTTACCTGAAATCTAAGTGCACCATATCCAGGGCTTTCCTTCGGTCCAACTCTACTACTATTACTCATTAGCGTAATGCTACAAGGCACACACACTGCTATACATACACACAGTCCCTGTTCATTAGACTTAAAATCTAATCAACATGAGAAAATATTGCAAAACTGGAGACTAGAGTACAGCAAGATACACATAAGTAGTGAGAAAAGAATGAGGAGCATCAGGATCCAAAAGCAGCCTCAATGAGATGGGTCTTCGGCTTAAACTTGAATAGGGCCAGAGAAGGAGCCCAACACACCGATTCAGGTAGCTTGTTCTGGGCATATGGAGCAGCAAGGTGGACTGAATGAAGTCTGGAGTTGGCAGTGGCAGAGAAGGGCACAGATAAAAGGATCTGCCAGAGGAGCGGACTTCCTGAGAAGTGGTATAGAGTGAGATCAGAGAGGAAAAGCAGTGAGGAGCCGCAGAATGAATGCAATTGAAGATCAGTAGGAGAAGTTTGAACTGATGCAGAAATGAATTGGGAGCCAGTGAAGCGGCTTGAGAAGAGGGGTTACATGAGCATAGCAACATTGGTGGAAGATAAGCCGTGCAGCTGAGCTTTGAACAGATTGAAGGGGACAGAGATTATTCAGAGGGAGACCAGAGAGGAGCAGGTTAAAATAGTAAAGATGGGAGGTGACTAGTGAGTGGATAAGGGTCTTCCTAGTGTGTTCAGAAACGGACACATTTTTCTAATGTTATAGAGAAAGAAGCAGCAGGTTTTAGCTATCTATTGGATATGTGTGGAGAAAGAGAGGGAGGAGTCAAAGATGACCCCAAGGTTGCAAGCTGTGGAAACAGGGAGTAGTGTCATTTACAGAAATAGAGAAGGGAGGAAGGGGGAGGTGGGTTTAAGGGTAAACGTAAAGAGCTCAGTTTTGGCCATTTTCAGTTTTAGATGGCAGTGAGACATCCAAGCAGCAATGTCGGATAAGCAGGCAGAGATCCGAGGCTGGATTCCTGGAGATTTCAGGTGCAGAAAGTACACCTGAGAATCATCAGCATAAAGATGGTGTTGAAAACTATGAGAAGAAATAAGTGCACCAAGGAATTGAGTGTAGAGAGAGAAAAGAAAAGGTCCCAAGAAAGAGCCCTGAGGTACACCAACTGAAGGGATGACAGTAGAGGAGGATTCACCAGAATATACACTAAAAATGTGATGGGAAAGATAAGAAGAAAACCAGGACAGAACAGAGCCCCTAAATTCAAGTGAGGGCAGGGTATCGAGGAGAAGGTGGTGATCAACATTGTCAAAGGCAGCAGAAAAGTCAAGAAAGGTCAAGAGGGATGAGAATTGAGTAAAAGCCTTTGGGTTTGGTGAGGAACAAGTTACTGGAGACTTTGGCAAGAGCTGTTTCTATAAAATGTAGAGGGCGAAAGCCAGACTGCAGTGGATTCAGAAGGGCTTGAGAGGAGAGAAAGTCGGTGAACTTCTCATTCAAGTAGTTTTGAAGCAAAGGGGAGGAGAGAAAAAGGCCAATGGCTGGAAGGACAGGTAGGGTCTAGCGAAGGCTTTTTGAGGAGAGGTATGACCAGAGCATGTTTGAAGGCCATCGGAACAGTTGCAGTGAGAAGCCATATGTTAAGGATATGACAGATGGAAGGGATGACAGTGGAAGAGATAGAGCTTAGTAGACAGATTTGAATCGGATCATAGGAGCAGGTAGTTGGTTGGAGGAAGAGAGAAGATTTGCAGTTTCCTCCTTAGTGATTTCAGAAAAGGAAGAAAGGGTGAACGAAAGTAAGGGAAGGATTTGGGATTGAAGAAAGAGAAGATGAAGCGGAGGTGACCCTGTGGAAAATTCAAGGCTAATCTTTTGGATTTTGTCAGCCAAGTTCTAGGCAGAAAGTGAAGGAGGGATTGGGGGAGGAGGGACCTTGAGGAGAGAGATGAGTGTAGCAAAGAGACAGCAAGGGTCAGAGGCAAGAGAGTTAGTCAGATGGACATAGTACTTTTGCTTGGTGAGTGCTATGGCTGATTGAAAAGAGGTTAGCATGAGTTTGAAATGTAGGTTGTCAGCAAGGGTAAGTGATTTAAGCCAAAGGCGCTCAGCTGAGTGGGCACAGGAACATAGGTAGCGGGTTATCGAGTACTGGTTGCTGAGTCAAAGAAACTCCAAAAACCTCACCATCTTCTGCAATGGTGTTTCCAGGCCCCCCCCCCATAACCCAGAGGGGTGCGCCCCATGCTACCAGCGCACTGCCCCCTGCTGGGCCCATTTAGGCAACACGGCAAATTTACGATTAAATTGTCTTGCGGTGGTGCCTTGCGCTCCAGAGCACAGGAGCCCTTCTCTCCCGGCTGAAATCTCGCAGTTTCTGCAATCAAACGCATCACCAATCATTTCACAGCCATGGCACCTCCCCTTAGCTCTGCATTTGACAATGCGATTCACCTCCCCCCTGTATCCCCCCTCCCCCCTTATTCTTTTCAATTGCTTCATTCCCTTCGTACAGAAGAGAAGAAACAGGCAGGAAACCCTAATAACAGTGGGTCACGCTAACTTTTTATTCCTTCTGAGATCACGCACTAAAGCCCCAACCTTTGAAAACTGTACTCAGCCTTCAGGTCTCCTGTGCACTTCTTTTCAACTGAGTTCAATAGCTAATTCCTGCATTACCAGTGGATTTAAATGAGCAGTGCACCAAGGTCTACACAAGTCTTTGCGCACAGTTTTCTTGCGTGTTAAACTCCTTTCCACATAGGGCGGCCATTCTAGTGATGAAAATTGTGCACAGAATCCATGCTAAGTTCTGTACTGTTATTGCATTAGCCCCAGAAAGCACAGAAATTGAAAATACCAGAGATACAGCACAGTGAGCTGAAAAATGCTGAGAGACTGCAGCATAATGCAGAGAGCACAGGGGACTGAAAATACCAAAGACTACTGGACAACATAGAGAGTGCAAGGACTGAAAATACCAGACTGCTATAGAACTTCCAAGTTACTCATTTCCAGGTGGGAGATTCTTATGGTCAGTCCTGATTTTGAAGTCACATCCCAAAGCAGTATGGGATTTATAGTTTCTGATTCAATATAATGTTGCTTGTCCCATAATGCACCAGGATGGGGCTGTCATAAATTCAGGACTGGCACAATAGCTCCCTCCTGGAAATGGGTAACTTGGTTGCCCTAGGGCATTGTGGGTAATGGGCTCACTCTGATGATGTCACTGCGCGACAGGCATTGAATGGCCTTCTCAGACACGGGTAATGCACTCCGAGTTTTCTAACTCTACCTCCCTAGTCTCGTTTTTTGGGTGGGGAGTTTTGATTCATGTTACTTTTTATTTTATTTCACAATTTTGTTATGTTTTTTTCAGTTTTATAGAGCTGATTATTGCACAGTTCCCTGCTATTTTCTTGTAATCCCCTTCAATATTTCTTACAAGAGGTGAAATATTAAACCAATCAAATCAAATCTGTTTCAGTGGGACGAGGCCTGGCCTTTGGGTTACCACTTCATCCATTTTTGGATGAGCCCTCACTGCCTGCTGGGAGGTAAAATTTCCTGGTTTTCATAGGAGAATCCAGAACTACAGTTCTATGAATTGCAATGAGGAAAACTCAGGCCTGGATCAGCATTTTCAGAGTGATGTGGGAGAGAAGATGCCTCTACACTAAGGTTCTAAAACAAAAATAGAGCTGAATTCTATCGTCATGAGCTAAAATGTGTATGTATGAATGAATTAATGTTGGAAGGTGAGCCGTGAGGAAAAAACGACCTCTCGTGGCTTTACTTCCATTTTACTCAAATTTTTGAAGCTCTATCAGAGCTTTAAAACGTAAGTAAAAACACCATAAAATAATGTACCCTACAACCCAACGTGTTCAAAATATTATGCTTCCAACGTATTCAAAAAGGACCAATCACAGTGACTTCTCAAAAATCACACTTATCTGTTGTCCATATGTAAATGAGTCCAAATCGATTTTGGATAAAACGGAAGTGAAGCCATGAGAGGTAGTTTTTTTCTCACGGCTCACTTTCCAACATTAATTCATTCATACATACACATTTTAGCTCATGATGATAGAATTCAGCTCTATTTTTGTTTTAGGTTATAGTTGTATAGAGCAGCAGTTATTTTGGATTATTGGTCTACACTAAGGTTGTCAACTGGCTTCAGATTCCCCTGACAGGTATGATCCAGTTGTGGGTTTACCCTATTGCATGCAGGGACCTGTAGTTTATGTTTATGTTTATGTTTATACATTTGATATACCTCTCAGGCCGAAGCATCAGAGCGGTTTACAATACTATATCATTTGAGAAAATATGAAAAGAACGCCATTTATGAGATAGGACAGAAACAGTCAAAAAGATAAGAGGAGGAGAAAGAAAAGGAACAGCAGGTTACGATGATATGCGAGCATGACAATCCAGTCCACGTCTTCAGTGTGAACTTCAGAACAGACGCCAAGGACCAACGCCTAAGGGCCACACCAAAGGGCCCTCTGGCGAGGCCCGCAAGGTGCGGGCGCACCCCTGAAGCAGTGGTTTTCAGCCATTGTTAAAGGATGCTGATTGGCAGGCTGAAGAGGGAAGGACATATCTATTGCATACTATAAGAAAAGCAAAACTACAAGTCCCTGCATGCAGTGGGGTAAACCCAGGAATGGATCAAGCCCATGGGGCGAATCCGGAGCCAGTTGGAAACCCTACTGCACACTTCATCTCCTTGTGACATGCAATATCTCAGGTTGTGTCAGAGTCTTTCCTGACATTCATTTCCAAGGCTTTGGTTATTCCTGCCCTAAAGCCATCAGGTTCTGTGGCTCTCCCATACCCACTCTTCACATCTGGACAGCATTGCCCCAACCTCAGACAGAGATGCCAAGTTACACTCTTCCAGGAGGGAGATGTTTAGCCAGTTCTGGGTTTTACAATCCTATTCTGATGCACTGTGGGTCCTGCAGCACCTATGTCAATGGGTAGAATCAGAGCAGCTGGCACATGGGGGCAATAGGGTCAGGAAGTATGGTCCAGTCTATAGAACAACTCCCTTGTTGTCTACCATCAACAAACATCCATTTAGACAGGGCTCCCATGCTCCCTCTTACCAGGAGAGGCTTGGGAAGAACACCTCATAGACCATAGATATCCCACCCCCTGTCCCTTCCCCTACCCCTTTTCCCCCTCCCACCCTATCCCTTTCATTGACGCATTTGCTTTTTTTTTTTTTTTTTAAACTTTTATTTTCATTTTGCAACAAACAAAAGAAACAACACACCAAAAGAGACAAAACAAGTATACAATAAGGAAAAGTAAACCCATTACCCCCCACCCCGATGCTTCTTCTCTACCCGATTATATCAGCATGTGAGTGCTTCCAATTAACAGTGATTATACATCAAACGATCAAAAGAGTATCTACAATACAGCATGATCATGGGACAGAGATATATACAGAGTTAGATAGTCAGATGAGAGCATTTAGCAAAATGTACATAGTCATTGAGCATCTTCCATTGAGACCAATGAGAAGGAGTCTGAACGGAGGAAGCGAACAGACGAGGTAGTTGTTCATATTTACTGTAAAGACAGGCATGATTCCACCATTCATTGGGGCTCAGATGGGAGCTAAATTTCCAGTATTACTTAATTAGGGAAATAGCAATGCCAAGCATAAAGTTCGAAAGGAGATAAGCCATTTTTGGGAGAGAGGGGATCCCCGCAACTGGGCGAAGTCCCACTATCCTCCAAGAAAGGGGCTCCTGAGAGTGCGAGATAGACTAAATACGACCCCAGACCCGACGCCAGTAATACTGTAGTGCGAGATATTCATGCATAACATGAGGCAATGAACCAATGGCCGCAGAACGTGTCCAGCAACCATTGCCCTGAGTAGTGTTCCAATTGTCTAATCTGTGAGAAGTGTGAAAACACCGGTGGGCTAGAAAGAAGAGGGTCTGAGTGAGTGAGGCGGATCAGGAACCCGTGTCCCTCTACTCCAGATAAGGCTCCATTGCTCCGAGGTCAAAGTCACATGCAATTCTCTCTCCCATACTTTCTGCGCTATAGGGGTATCTCTAGTTATAGCATTACATAAGGTTTAGTAAAATTGGATGCTACACCCGGTGAACTACCGAGAGATCGGAAAATCTCCAATCAACCTGATGTAGGGAATGCCGATGGCGGGAGTACTCTAGTGCTCCGAAGGCGATGCTGAAGTTGCACTGACCAGAGTCGGGAGTCTAAAGATTGCATAAGAGTATTAAAGGCACCTAAAGTGTCTAAAAGCATTGGTGGATAGTGGGAGTCTGATGGGAGAGTCATACCAGGGAGAAAGGTAAGAGGAATCGGTTTGCAAAGGCCCGCTTCTATATCTAGCCACACAGGTCTACTCGGTACTGGATCTTCCAACCAACGAGCACCGTGTTTGAGAAGAAAAGATTGAGGGAACACTTGAGTAAAATCGCCACCAAGTATTAATGGAGCATTGGCAGAGGCCTAGGCCAACTGCGCAATACTTGCATAGTAAGCAGGGTTGTCCACATTCGGGGCATAATGCAAATACACGTGAATTCACTATCTCCAACCTCAAGGTGTACACGGGCCCATCTACCCTCCTTGTCAGCGCTAATATCAGGTACAGTAGCGTGCAAAGACTTCTTAACCAGAATGGTTATCCCGTACTATTTGGAAACGGTGGGAGAATAGGCAGCTACCATGTGAGGCTTAGCATTGAGTTTCAGTGTTTCAGCAGAGTTTAAATGCGTTTCCTGAAGAAACACTAAATCAACATGCTCATGGCTAAGATAGCTAAGGATTTTCTTTCCTTTGAGTGGACCATTAATGCCTTTGACGGTGAATGATAAGATTTTACATAAGGCCATTCAGAAAAGTTAAAAATTCTGAGCATGATAGCACACATAATTTCACTATGTCCCCCAAGCTGACTGTATCTGGCTGTACACATGACATAGGAAAAATAAGCTAATATAATACAATGAAGCGCCCCACATTAACAAAGAAAACCACAGTACGGTAGAGGAGAAGCAAAACCCCAAAATTACTGGCGACCATGTGTCTGCGGGGAGAAACCCCAGAGAAGGCCGAAATTGAAAAAACACATAACCTGTAGAACTGTGCGTGCTCCGAATCCGACCGAGGCACACATCATGAAGGGATAGGAGACCAAAAAACAAAAGTCATATAGAGAAAGAAAGAAAGTCCAGGCTATTTCTGTGCTTGGCTATGACCGCCGCATCGGGCCCTTCAAAATGGCGGATAGAGCCGGCAGATAAGAGTCCAAGATTTGGGATTAGCGCATCTGCTCTGCTTCTTTGGAGTCTAAAAATGTTGATAGTAGATCAGGATCTTCGAACGTCCTGGTTTGGTTGTGGAGAGTCACTCGGAGCTTCGCTGGATACAACAGGCCAAAGCGAGCCTGTAGCTGTTGAAGTCGAGGGCGAAAAGCAAGGAGTTTCTTCCGACGGTCAACGGTAGGTTTTGCCAAATCAGGAAAGAAGGAGACCTTACGGCCTTCAAATTCCAAATGATGATTCGCTCGGGCAACATGTAAAATTTGTTCCACTTGTTGATATCGTAGCAAGCTAAAGATAATAGGCCGGGGGGTCGTGCGGTTGAGCGCCATGTGGGCAGGAACACGGTGTGCTCGATCGATTTCCAGTTCTCTGTGAAAAGTGATCTTCAGCAAGGAGGGAAGAGTTTTGAGCAAGAATTCTCTTATATCTCCTGCTTCCACCCCCTCCGGCATTCCGAGGAGCCTCACATTGTTGCGACGGGCTCGATTATTGCTATCTTCTAACTCCTTTTGAAGATTCTGTATCTGGCGCTCAGCCTTGTCCAGTTTGCCCAAGCGCACCTCGTGCGAGTCGAGGACCCCCGCCATGTTGTCCTGCCGTAATGAAAGACTTTCAAGTCGGTCCTGGAGCACTCCAAAGTCTTCTCGCATGGCTCGAAGCGCTTCTCCATTGGACTGCACCAATTCCTTCACGCCGCGTATTTCCTCCAAAATCTCCAGGTGCATTTCGGGATTTTCACGAAATGGGACCATCTTCTGTGGGGAGGACACCTCTGTTTTGGAGCGTTTTCCGTGAGAAGAAGAAGGAGACCCGAAGTCCAAGCGCGCTGGTTTATGGGCCGCCATACCCCCCGAGGTGCCCCGGTCAGCTCGGAGCGAAATAGTAAATTTGTATAGGTATTAAGTCAGGATTCTAAGTAGGCCTCTCGGGAGCTTCAACGCAAAGCGTCCTACCCGCTGGACATCAGGCTCCGCCCCCCAACGCATTTGCTTTTTAATAATTACCTGCCTCTGTTACATGGATTTGCTGTTTATACCTGTTCTATGTAAAGTTGCTTGACTGTTCATGTTTCCTGTAAACCGCTCTGATACTAAATAATGTGGTATATAAAAGCTAATAAATAAATAAATAAATAATTCATTAACTCTGCCTTTGTCCTTCTTACCCCAGCATTCACTCTTATGCCCCTCTCTTTCAACTATGTATGACCTTTTTTCTTCCCTCCTACACAAAATATCTGTTCCCCTCTCAATCTTCACTCCCCCAGTTTCTTTTTTTCTCCCCCCAGCCCCACCCCCTTTCAGTTCCAGCCTTCCCAGCATCCTCTCACTTCCTGTCCCATTCTCCCTATCCCCCAGCATCAGCTCATCTCCAGTCCTAGCCCCCCAGTATCAGTTCTCCTCCAGTCTCAGTCCCTTCCAGCATCAGCTGCCTTCCAGTCCCCTCATTCTCCAGTATCAGCCTATTTCCAGTCCTAGCCCCTCCTCCCAGTATCAGCCCTCCCATTCCATCCCAGCATCATCTCCCTTGCAGTCCCAGGCTCCCCATCACCTAGCATCAGCTCATCTCCAGTCCTAGCAGCTCCCCCCCCCACCCCCAGTATCAGCATTCCTCCATTTCCAGTCCTTCCAACCCCTAACATTAGCCCATTTCCCATACTAACCCCAGTAGCAGTCCCATGGTCAGTGGCTCCCACTCCCCCATTCCCCCTCACTCACACATACACATGGCCCACACCTCGGGGGGCCCAGCCCTGGTCTGGCAGGCTTGAGGGGAGGGGGAGCTGGTGAGGAGGAAGCTCGACTCCCTGAGTCACTTCTACACAGCCACAGACCTGCTGGAGCAGTTTCTTTTTTTCTCCTGCTGCTGGCATGGGTCACTATGTAGAGGTTAAACGCGCATTTTTTAAGATGGAGGCAGCAACATGTGCGCATAACTCCTGCCTCTGGAGTTTGGAGCTGCATGAGGGGGTTCGGGTTTGGAGAGGGTATGGGGGGGGGGGATCGGGAGTATGAGAGGCAGGTCCCGGGCCACCAATGATATTTTGGAGGGGGGATCTAGGGGTGGGGCAAGGGTCACTTGGGCACCAATGTGTTTTTTTGAGGGGTGGGGGATTCAGGGAGAGGGTGGGGGAAACGATGGGGAATGCAGGGCCTCTTTCTTTTTATCTCCTTATCAGTGCATGTGCCAGTCCCACCCACCCATGCACCAGCAGGAAGAGAGAATTTCCTGATGCACACTTTTTAAGGAAGCAGACATTTGCGTGGCATAGATTCACTGCAGCAGATGTTAAAATTTTATTTAGCATTTGTTTAGTGCAGTGTTTGTTGCATCGAGGCCAAAGGCACCAAGGCGCCTTCATAAAATACTGAAATTGCAGAAAAAAGAGATTCAAGAGCTGATGTATGCATACGCACAATCATACTTAGTTTATAAGTATGAATTTAAATCATGATTCCGCTTCTTTTCCTCCCTGTATCCACCTGAGAAGAGGCCTACGTTGAATGTGCATACAAGTCCCTGAAATCCCACACTTACTTTAATTCATAAGGTAGGTTTACCACCGTATCACCAGACAAAACCAGGACAACGAGAGAAATATGATTTCCATAGAAGCTCAAGGACACATCAACAAGAGGGAAAGCGTAGTTGCTTACCTGTAATGAGGATTCTCCGTAGAGAGCAGGGGTATGCAGCCACATTCTGTTGGTGAAGTCTCCAACTAAGACAAGTCCCCGACTCTCCCCTGGCTTAAAGAAATCTTTCGGACTTCTCTGAGCATACCTGCATCTCTCGAGTCAACCAGCCTGCGCTTTTCCCTCTCAGTCTGTAACATAGCTGACATAGACAGAGCCCATGTGAAGTAAGAAGTGCTTGTGGATGCAAGGAAGGAGATGGAGTCTGAGGGAGGAGTCCAGCGTCTGACATATAGTGGAAGAGCTGGCCTCTTTGTTTGAGCTTGCCTTTGGTCTCTGTTGTTGAATTTTTATTTGATCTCATGACTGAGGGGACTGTGGGCTGGTGAGTGTGGCTGCATATCCCTGCTGTCTATGGAGAATCCCCATTACAGATAAGCAACTGCACTTTCTCCAGAGACAAGGAGGGGTGATAGAGGCACACTCTATTGGTGAATCAAGAGTTGAGGGCTGCCTCAAAGGGTATGCGCTTGCGTCCTGATCCCCTGTGTAGGAGGCGGAAGACTCATTAAGGAGCAAAAGGGTTGCAGAGTACGGCCTGATCAAAGGTCATGTTCACTCGAAGATGCATCCAGGCAGTAGTGTTTAGTGAAGGTGTGAGAGGAGGACCATGTGGCCACTTTGCAAATGTCCATGGCCGACATGGAGGCAAAACTGGCAACTGAGACTGCTTTTGCTCCCAAGCGATGAGGGAGATGCATCCTGGGCATGTTAGATTCACTTGGTCATAACAAAAAGAGATGCAGTGGCTATCAAGGCTGAGAGGGTGAACTTGGAGGCCGGGAGGCCTGGATTGTTTGGAATGAAGGTGAAGAAGAGCTGAAAGGAAGTGCGAAGCTTTGTGGTTGCTACAAGATCATAGAGCAAAGCCTTTTGGCAATCCAGAGAGTGCAGAGTTGGTAGGCAGGGAAGGGAACACAGTTTAGTTGATGCGGTATCCCTCTAGTATGATGTTTTGGACTGAGAGATCCGTCGTTATGGGCTGCTATGCCTCCCTGAAGTGGCTGATTCTGCCTCCGACTGGCAGGTAGTCAAAAATTAAAGGAATGCTTGGGAGCAGGCCCAGGTGCTGATGATTGTTGCTTCCACTGTTGCTCATAGATGGGGGCTTGAGATCGCTGTTTTGGTACTCAGTTGTAGGGCTGATAGCAATGACGTGAGTAAAACTGCTGCATGTTTTGGCAGTGGTATGCGTGCTTATACTGTGGGAACTGAGGTCTCCTGTATTGCAAGGACAATTCAGTGGGCTGAGCTGCTAGCTCCCATGCTGTAAAGGAATGATCCTTGACCTCAGAAACTGCTTGCTCAACTTTTGGCCCAAAGAGGCTGTTCCCCAGACAAGGCGTGTCGTGCAGCCTGTCATGAAGATCTTCACGCAAGCCTGTCAGACGGCTGCCTGGGTGAGAATCTTCACAGTCTTAGCAAGTGCATATATCTATATGATTTGCAAGGGATTGTGGGCAATGCAGTTCATTCACACCAGACACAGCTGCTCACAATAATTAGTTGTGCTTTTGGGTAAAGCCAATAAGATATTTATTTATGGGGTTATTTCTCCCAACACAGATATGCTTGGTAGCACATAAATCAGGTTACTTGCTTTCAGTGTTAAACTTGAAAAACCAAAATCAGGAAAACAACATTTTAACTTATCAGGCAATCAAAGCAAAAGAAATAAGACCTGGTTGGCAACAAACTGGTCTTTTCTGTAGGCTTTAGCTAATATTCTCTTAGCAATGTCAAACAACAAACCAAAAGCCACAAAGAAAGAAAAAAACTGTTCTTTTCAGGTAAACTTCTTATATCTTCCCACATAGATTCAGAAGTGATTCTCTCAGAGCCCACAAGCAATTAGGTAAGGCTCAATTGCTAGCAGTTATCCAGCTGAAACCCCTTAGCTGGCTTGCTTTCTACTGCGTGGCTAGAAATCCTACACAGGAGCTTTTCTGAGTAGATTAAAGAACAAGTTTGTATTTCTTTGTGATGGTTGCTGTACTTTATAACAGAAAATCACCAAAGGAGTTTAGACAAAGAACAGTCCATGTAAACAGATTCTTCATCTGCTATCACCCCCTCTTCTTCAACAAGCATGGGTTCAATATCATGGATTGGCACAGATGAATCTCCCAATGGAGCACTTTCAGGAGAATACTTGTTTCCCTGCTGTCTTTCAAGGTTATAGTTAGGGCATAGATCAGTGTTCATACCTGAGCTTCCATTGCTGTTAGAGTTCCTCTCTATATAGCCTGGCCAGTATGTAGTCCAGTTCTTATGTCCAGCCTTCCAATCAAGATCCCTGGACACTGGATCTCTCTTCATATACCTTCTGGCACGGGTCTTAGGATCCCTTCCACGTGCAGCCGTCTCCCTCACAGGTACCGTCTGGAGATTCCTAGCTCTGCAGCACCATTCCTCTGGCCTTCCCCAGTCCAATGGTGTATGCTGGCCCTTGGAATGCCTCCCAGTATACGTACTGCTCTGGACTCTTCTAGACCTCTCAAAGGCTTTTCTCCTCTTTCTTCCAAAGGGTTTCTTTCCCTCTCTGTCCGTCCGGTTTGGCTTCTGCTTCTGATGATCCTCCTGATGATGAAGATGATCAAGCTCAAGCTGATTCTCAGGATAATTCTCTGTAGAATAAACTCTACCTTTATTCTGATTAGATGAGTGCTCCTCCCTAACACAGCGCAGCTGTGCTGAATCAGGCCCTGCCCTTTGAGATGAGTGCTTAGGGATTACCTCATAGCCCTCCTGATTGAACACACGTTTCCCCACATCAGCTCCTCTAATGGCTGTTGGAAACCTGGTGCATTCTGGGACTGGTAGTCTTTTATGGGAAAATTCTGTTTTCTTATTTCTACCAGAACTGACAGGTTGCTTGTTCAGAGTCACTTCACCTTTTCTATAGCTCCTTCCTGAGCTATGATAAGCTTCCTTATCACATACCCCCCTGCTTAAGTTATTACGGACTGGTGTCACTGGTGAAACTTCTTCTCTACAGTCCGTAATACGGGAAAGGGCATCCGCATTCTTGTGTAACTTCCCAGCACGATGTTCAACTTGAAAATCAAATGCCTGTAAGGCCATGTACCAGTGTGTCAACCTGGCATTGTGGTTCTTCGTTTGCTGCAACCACTTAAGTGGGGCATGGTCTGTGACCAACTGGAACTTTCTCCCTGTAAGGTAAAACCTTAACGCCTCCACTGGCCACTTATTAGCTAAACATTCTTTTTCTATTGTGGAATACTTTTGTTCAGCTGGTGACAACTTCCTGCTCAGGTACATCACAGGATGCTCTTCCCCTTCATGACACTGGGATAGAACCGCTCCTAGCCCTACGTCCGATGCATCTGTTTGAACCAGAAAGGGTTTCTTGAAGTCCACCCCTTTCAGTACCGGTCCTGTAAACAATTTTCCTTTTAGGACTGAAAAAGCTTTTTCAGCTACAGGTGTCCACTTTAGCTGGTTTGGACAATTCTTCCGCAGCATATCCGTGAAAATTGCACTTTTCTCTGCAAATTGCGGTATAAATCTGCGGTAGTATCCAATAAGTCCCAAGAAACTTCTTAGTTGTTTCTTGGTTGTTGGAGGAGGAAAATTTCTGATGCTATCTACTTTACTCATTAGAGGTTTAATTTTTCCTCTTCCCACTAGGTGGCCCAGGTATTTTACCTCCCTATTTGCAAAGGCACACTTCTTCGGGTTTAAAGTGATTCCTGCTTGCTTCATGGAGCACAAGACTGCCCTGATCCTCTTTAGATGCTCCGCCCAGGTGTTACTATGGATTATGACATCATCCATATATGCAAAAGCATAATTTTGGTGGGGTCGAAGTACCTGATCCACTAACCTTTGGCAGGTAGCCGCTGCTCCATGCAGTCCGAAAGGCATCCTCTTGAACTGGAAAAGGCCAACGGGGGTGCTGAACGCAGTCTTCGGCTTCGACTCCCTGGTGAGAGGGATTTGCCAATATCCTTTTGTCATATCAAGGGTGGTTAAGTATTGAGCCTGTCCCAGCTGGTCCAACAGCTCTTCAATTCTTGGCATTGGATATGCATCAAAAACTGATATGGCGTTTACCTGCCGGAAGTCAATACAAAATCTTAAAGATCCATCAGGCTTCGGCACCAGGATTATGGGGCTATTCCAGGGACTCTTTGACTCCTCTATTGCTCCCATGTCCAACATCTCCTGGACTTGTGCCACTACTTCCTGTCTCTTGGCTTCAGGCAAGCGGTATGGCCTTTGACGAACTAATTTCCCAGGTGGAGTTATTATTTCATGGGCAACCAAATATGTCTCCCCAGGTATGGGTGTCAACACATCTGGGAATTCTTTAAGCAATTTCCTAATTTCTTCCTGTTGTACCACTGTCAGGTCCTCACCTATTTGGGGCTCTGATTTTTCTTTACAATCAGATACCTGGGGTCCCAAATCTTCCTCTTCATTCACCTCCCTCTCTCGGGCACAGGTGGCAGCTAGGCTTTTAACCCCTTTGACGTCAGTAGAACCAAAGCCTTTGGTTCCACGCTCAGAATTTTCCAGGGATGTGACCTCCTCCACAGGTGGAAAACCCAGCCTCTCACAGATCAATTGGGCAATTCTGTCTCCTGTCTTCACATGATAATCATTCTGTCCAAAATTAAATAATAGAACTTTAATATTGCCCCTGTAATCGGGATCAATTACTCCCGCACCCACATCGATAAAATATTTAAGGGCTAATCCAGACCTTGGGGCTACTCTCCCATAGCATCCAATAGGTATTTCCACTTGGAGACCGGTGTCAACCAGGCCTCTCCCTTGGCTAGGTACAGTCACATTTTCTATGCTGCACAGGTCAAACCCAGCAGCTAGAGGGGTTGCCCGCTTAGGAGCTTGGGCCTTCTCTGTGACCCTATGGTACTTTAGGACGAATGTCTGCTTTGGGGTAGCTTGGTCTTCTGGATGCTTAACCATCTTTTTAGCTGGGGTCTGAGGACTTCCAAATAAAGGCCCGGGAGCTATTACCATTAAACCTTCTCCCTCCTTCTTTCCTAGTCCTTCCACTAGACCCTGCTTAAATCTTGGCCAGTCTCTTCCTAGAACCAAATCAAAGGGTAGCCTAGGCACCACTGCTAACAGGACTTCCTCCTGTTCCCCCAGGCACTTAACCTTTAGCCTATAGGTGGGATATGATGTTGCAGCACCATGAATGCATCTGATGTGAACTTGGCTTTCAGGGGTTCTAGGCACAAATCCTTCTTGGGCCTCTATCCTCTTCCAAAGCCTTTTTGACATCATACTCTGGTCTGCCCCAGAGTCTAACAAAGCATTTGTGGTAATTCCTTGCACATCAACCATCAAAAGAAATCCTTCTTTGGGCTGTTTTAAATCCACCCCCATTAAGCTAGTGTGTGTCTGGCATCTCTTTTCTAAATGTCCCCATTTTCCACACTTGAAACATTTCTTTCTACTCCACTGTGTCATCTGGTTTGATACAGTACATTCATTTTCAGAAACATTTTTAATTATTTTCTTTTCTGATACAGCACATCTTGCCTCAGCACCAATCTTCAGAGGGACACCCATTCTATGGCAAGCCTGCGTGGCTTCCAAGAATCTCTCTGTTAGCATGGTTGCCTCTCCAAGATTTTGGCAATTTTGCTGTATAAGGAAAGTGTGCAAATCTTTAGGGACCGCAGACATAAATTGTTCAAGCATTATAATGTCTAATAACATTTCTACCGTCTTTTGCTCAGGTTCCAACCATTTTACAGCTAAACCTCTAATTCTCTGACTCAGAGCCCTGGGTGTTTCACCCACTCTCAATGTAGTAGCTCTAAACATTCGCCTATACTCTGAAATAGACAACCCTAGGCGATCTCTAATAGCAGCCTTTACATCCTTATAATTCAAAGCCTGGGCTGCTGGCATTGCTCTGTAAGCTGCAAGCTCCTCTCCAGTTAATGAGGCTGCCAGCCTTACTGCCCACTGGGTCTCTGGCCATGCTAATGCTTGTGCCACTCTTTCAAAAGACTCTAGAAAATCATCAACATTATCATCTGGAGTTAGCTTCCCAAAACTAAATGCCCCAATTCCTTGATTGAGTCCCACACTGTCCACATGTGGTGTACCAGTATTTACTGCTGGTCTTGCATCTGTTCCACTTTGGTTCTGCAGCTTAACTAGGGCTTGCACCAGATCAAGCACTGGCCTCTGCTGTTCCATTAAGGCTTTCATAGCAGTGTCCTGAGCCTGCTGTGCTAGCTCCTGCTGCCTGCTAAACTGGGCTGCCATCCATTCAGCTAGTTCCCTTGGATCCATCTTGATCCCTGCAAGAAACAAAGAAAAAAAACAAAGTGCACCACCTTCCAAACAGGTGTGTTTTTTTCTACTTTTTTTTTTCAATTACCCCTGTGCCTTACTCCCATCCACCACTAGACATGCCCAGGTACTTGTTACCTTATGCCAGTAATGAATCCAGCTCTGCACAGGGTCTTTTCCTCCTGGGACAGCTGCCTGGAACATCCACTTCTCCTCCAAAGTACAGTTGAGGGAAAATCTTTTTTTCCAGCTTTAAACTTGAACTTTAGTTGTAATCCTCAGCAAGTAAATCCCTTTTGTGCAAAAGCAATCCGAAAAACTACGCCATTTGTCAGACGGCTGCCTGTGTGAGAATCTTCACAGTCTTGGCAAGTGCATATATCTATATGATTTGCAAGGGATTGTGGGCAATGCAGTTCATTCAC
Source organism: Ichthyophis bannanicus (assembly GCA_033557465.1). Taxonomy (NCBI): domain Eukaryota; kingdom Metazoa; phylum Chordata; class Amphibia; order Gymnophiona; family Ichthyophiidae; genus Ichthyophis; species Ichthyophis bannanicus. The sequence continues at coordinate 36,144,193 of CM066051.1, read as the reverse complement.
ACCAGACACAGCTGCTCACAATAATTAGTTGTGCTTTTGGGTAAAGCCAATAAGATATTTATTTATGGGGTTATTTCTCCCAACACAGATATGCTTGGTAGCACATAAATCAGGTTACTTGCTTTCAGTGTTAAACTTGAAAAACCAAAATCAGGAAAACAACATTTTAACTTATCAGGCAATCAAAGCAAAAGAAATAAGACCTGGTTGGCAACAAACTGGTCTTTTCTGTAGGCTTTAGCTAATATTCTCTTAGCAATGTCAAACAACAAACCAAAAGCCACAAAGAAAGAAAAAAACTGTTCTTTTCAGGTAAACTTCTTATATCTTCCCACATAGATTCAGAAGTGATTCTCTCAGAGCCCACAAGCAATTAGGTAAGGCTCAATTGCTAGCAGTTATCCAGCTGAAACCCCTTAGCTGGCTTGCTTTCTACTGCGTGGCTAGAAATCCTACACAGGAGCTTTTCTGAGTAGATTAAAGAACAAGTTTGTATTTCTTTGTGATGGTTGCTGTACTTTATAACAGAAAATCACCAAAGGAGTTTAGACAGAGAGCAGTCCATGTAAACAGATTCTTCATCTGCTATCACCCCCTCTTCTTCAACAAGCATGGGTTCAATATCATGGATTGGCACAGATGAATCTCCCAATGGAGCACTTTCAGGAGAATACTTGTTTCCCTGCTGTCTTTCAAGGTTATAGCTAGGGCATAGATCAGTGTTCATACCTGAGCTTCCATTGCTGTTAGAGTTCCTCTCTATATAGCCTGGCCAGTATGTAGTCCAGTTCTTATGTCCAGCCTTCCAATCCAGATCCCTGGACACTGGATCTCTCTTCACATACCTTCTGGCACGGGTCTTAGGGTCCCTTCCACGTGCAGCCGTCTCCCTCACAGGTACCGTCTGGAGATTCCTAGCTCTGCAGCACCATTCCTCTGGCCTTCCCCAGTCCAATGGTGTATGCTGGCCCTTCGAATGCCTCCCAGTATACGTACTGCTCTGGACTCTTCTAGACCTCTCAAAAGCTTTTCTCCTCTTTCTTCCAAAGGGTTTCTTTCCCTCTCTGTCCGTCCAGTTTGGCTTCTGCTTCTGATGATCCTCCTGATGATGAAGATGATCAAGCTCAAGCTGATTCTCAGGATAATTCTCTGTAGAATAAACTCTACCTTTATTCTGATTAGATGAGTGCTCCTCCCTAACACAGCGCAGCTGTGCTGAATCAGGCCCTGCCCTTTGAGATGAGTGCTTAGGGATTACCTCATAGCCCTCCTGATTGAACACACGTTTCCCCACTTCAGCTCCTCTAATGGCTGTTGGAAACCTGGTGCATTCTGGGACTGGTAGTCTTTTATGGGAAAATTCTGTTTTCTTATTTCTACCAGAACTGACAGGTTGCTTGTTCAGAGTCACTTCACCTTTTCTATAGCTCCTTCCTGAGCTATGATAAGCTTCCTTATCACAAGCCCAATACTCTAGTTAGGCAGAGTGTCTTGCAGTGATGGCTGTTGCCCCAGCACATTTGAACATGTCAAAAGCATCATAGGTATCTCGGATGATGTGATATAGGGACTCCTGTAGATTTGCTACAAGTTGAGGAAGATCCTCTGCTGCGGCTGGAAAGGGGTCATACAGCTGAGAGAGGAGGTCATTGTAGCGCTATACAGACGATTAGTAGTAGTAGTAGCCTTGGTGGTAGTGTGGCATTTGGAGTTGGTGGGCAAGGATCTGCATGTCCAGGAGGGTACTCTGGTAGGATTTCATGCCCAGGGTGTCCAGAGCTCAATGCTCCTTACCCAGAGGTGTACGAAGTTGGGTTTTGGAGAGTTTGGCCTTCTTCATTGTCACTTCAGAAACCACCGACTGATGTGGTAGTTGCTGCTGCTCAAATCCGGGAGCTGAAAGGACTTTTTACTTGAAGTCCAGATGCCGAAAGATGGTGTGTACAGTGGATGGGGCCTTTCAGGTGGATGCCTGTAGGTCTTGAAGGATCTGGTGGATTGGTAGGGTGCGTGCCTTCTTAGGGACAGTGCAAGAGCTTAAGATGGACTAGAAATCTCTTTTGTTAACTGTTGTCTGGGAGTTGCAAAGTGCCAGCACCTGGAAGATTTTTGCAGGAATTTAGGGTAGGAATAGTCCTCTAAAGATTCCGATTGGTCTGCATCCCGTGGAGAGGGAGAATGTCTCACTCCACGATGTGGTAGATGCTTCATCCCAGGCCTGAGGGGCAAGGGGCAGAGAGCAGATTTGTCAAGCCCAAAAGTCATCCTACACGGAGTTGCTCTGCTAATTCTTGGTCACTGGAACTGTAGAGCTTCAGGTTGTCTACAAATAGAGGCACATTCCAACATGTGCATCCAGGCCCCTGTGCGCCCAATCGGAATTGGGACGCACAGAGTTAGACCTGATCCGATCCCATGGGAACTAGACATGCCCTGCGGGATCAGAATCGGGTCTAGGGTCTGTACGTGCAGGCTGGGACCCAATTCCGATCATCCTGCACGTACAAAACTATGCCTATTGCCATGACACTGTGGCTCCATTCAGGAGCCGTGTTCCCCAGCTGCTGAGCACTTTCCTTTCCCCACAGTCCAACTCTGATTTGGCCTTCCATAACCAGGGTCAGGCTGTGTGTCCCCTTCACTCCCTCAGCTTACTTGTACTGCTCAGGCCTGCCATCCCCTGACCCCGTCCAGTCTGCTGACCCCGGACATACAGGGCCAACTTCAGAATTGGCCCTGTACGTCTGGGGTCATGGACCGCCCACTGCCCGCCCTAATTCTGCTTCCACAATGTCCCCTCCCACCTCCATCTAAGCATCCCATACAAACTCCTTGTTCATACGGGGAGGCTTTTGACATGGACGGCAAGGGGGAAAAAGCGGGATGGATGTCTCAATGGGACAGAATAGACCCCATAGTAAATGGGATGTTACTACTGGGTTGTTACCTTCTTTAGGATTCGGGCTAAATCCGCATTCCAATGAGTTGATGAAAATACTCATTGGATTAAGTGCCATATAAAATAGAAGTGGCGACAGGTGATCTCCCTGAAATATTCTTCGCTGGATCTTGATATTAGGAGTGATGTACTGACCATCTTCATACTTCAAAAAGCGTGGCTTGCCATAGTGTCATAGCAAACTTAATGTGTTCTTTCAAATCAAGATTTATCTTATATATCGCAAGGCAATTTATTATCCAAGAGTGTGGAACGCTGGTAGAAGCTTTCTTATAATCAATCTATACTATACTGAGGTTTCTGCTTTTCTTAGCCCTGGCCATGATGGCCTTATTTAACATTAACTGGTCTTTGATTCCATATGCTCATCTCTTATTGCCCTTTTGCTCTATTGCCATGATGTTATTGGATTTGATATGATCGCAACCTGGAGATGAATGCATGGCTGTGTGGATGGTGTCATCGAGAGTGTTTTGGTTTCCTGGACTATGGGATGCTGTTCCAAGGGTTGCAGAGCAGAGACAGCATCCATCTCTCCAAGAAAGGTCAACGTCTTCAGTAGCAGATTGGCTAATCTACTGAAGAGGGCTTTAAACTAGATTCATTGAGGATGGGTGAAGAAAGCCCCCAGGTAAGTGAAACATTAAATAACCTTATGGGAATGAGTAAAAAGAACAACATATGGAAAGCGGTGTGTATAAATGACCATAGCTTGGGAAATAAGATCCCAGGTGTTGAAGCTTTAATGGGAGAGGACGACTTGGATTTAGCAGCAGTTACAGAAACATGGTTCACAGAAAACCATGACTGGGATGTAACTATACCAGGCTATACTTTATTTAAAAAGGACAAGGTAGGAAGAAGGGGAGGAGGAGTGGCACTATATATAAAAAAGAATATTAAAGCTTTGGAACTACAGAGCTTAAAAGGGAGAGAGGAGGCACTGTGGGTAGAAAGAGGGAAAGAGAAATCTATTGGCATTGGTGTGATATACAGACCTCCCACACAGGAGGAAGAGGTGGACGGAGAGTTAATTGAAGACATACGCAGCATTGCTCGGAAAGGGGAAGTGCTACTGATAGGGGATTTCAGTGTGCCAGATGTTGAATGGCACATTCCTGCTGCAGTATCATCTAGAAATAAGGAGATCCTAGGCTGTCTCCAGGGAGAACTATTCAGGCAACTGGTAACAGAATCCACATGTGCAGGGGCCATACTGGACTTGATACTTACCCAATGGTGAAAGTGTTTCTGATGTTATAGTGGGAGACCATTTTGCATCCAGTGATCACCAGATGGTGTGGTTCAGTATTAGGACTAGGGCTGTTAAAATCCATTCAAAAGCAAGGGTCTTAGACTTTAGGAAAGCTAATTTTGCCAAGATGGGCCAATACCTTAGGCAGTCATTAGGGGGATGGAAATAGTTGGGGGATGTAGAAAAACAGTGAGCAAAACTGAAAGGGGATATTTTAAGGGCAACCAACCTTTTTGTTAAAATGGTAAATAAGGTAAAAGGAAAAGGAGTCCGCTATGGGTTTCGAAAGAAGTAGCTGAAAAAGTGAAGAAAAGGAGGGAGGCCTTCATGAAATACAAGAGATCACAGAGAGAGGAAGAAAGGCATCTATATTTGAAAAGACTTAGAGAAGCTAGCAAAGTAGTCAGGAAAGCAAAGATGCAAAAAGAAGAGGAAATAGCCAATGCAGTTAAATGAGGGGATAAGACATTTTTCAGATGTTAGTGAGAAGAGGAAGGGCACATGTGGAATTGCCAGACTCAAGGGTGCAGGGGAGGAATATGTAGAAGCTGACAAGGATAAAGCGCAATTGATTAACAAATATTTCTGTTCTGTGTTCACAGATGAAGAACCAGGAGCAGGACCTCAGAAAACAACCACAAACGGGAACAGAAGCAAGGGGCTTCTTGAACAATTTTTAGAAGACTGTGTTCCTGAGAAACTAGCTAAACTTAAAGCAGACAGAGCGATGTGACCAAATGGGATACAACCTAGAATACTGAAAGGAATGTTCTAGCAACTGCACTGACTGACATTTTCAATGCCTCTTTGGAGTCGGGAGTGGTGCCAAAGGACTGGAGAGAGGCACATGTGGTCCCTTTACACAAAAGAGGAAGCAAGAATGTAGTTGAAAACTACAGGCCAGTTAGTTTAACTTCGGTGGTGAGTAAATCATAGGAACGCTGCTGAAAGAGAAAATAGTGAGGTTTCTGGAATCCAGCAGATTACAGGATCAGAGGCAGCATGAATTCACCAGAGGCAGGTCTTGTCAGACAAATATGATTAATTTCTTTGATTGGGTGACCAGGGATATGGACCGAGGGAGAGCTCTAGATATGGTGTATTTAGATTTCAGTAAAACCTTTGACACCGTTCCTCACAGGCAACTTATAAACCAACTGAGCACCCTAGGGATGGACCCTAAAGTTACTGCTTGGGTTAGAAATTGATTGAGTGGAGGTGACAAAGGTAAATGGAGCTCACTCTGAGGAGAAGGAGGTTACCAGTGGTGTACCCCAGGGATCTGTCCTTGGTCTGATTCTTTTTAACATCTTTGTTAGTGATATAGCGGAAGGGCTGTCGGGTAAGGTTTGCCTCTTTGCGGATGATACCAAAATCTGCAATAGAGTAAACACCCAGGAAGGTGTAGATAACATGAGGAGGGAGCTAGCTAAGCTTGAAGAATGGTCTAGAATTTGACAGCTGAGATTTAATGTTAAAAAATGTAAGGTCATGCATTTGGGCTGCAGCAATCCAAGGGAGCAGTATAGTATAGGGGATGAAGTACTTCTGTCCATTAAAGAGGAGCGGGACCTAGTTGTGATTGTGTCTGATGATCTTAAAGTAGCTAAACAGGTAGAAAAAGCAATGGTAAAACCTAGAAGGATGCTTGGGTGCATAGGGAGAGTAATGGCCAGCAGAACAAAGGAGGTGATAGTGGCTCTGTGTAAGTCTTTGGTGCAACCTCATTTGGAGTATTGTGTGCAATTCTGAAGGCCGCACCTTCTAAAGGATATAAACAGGATGGAGTCGGTGCAGAGGGTGGCTACTAAAATGGTTAGTGGTCTTCATTATAAAGTATATGAGGACAGACTTAAGGATCTTAATATGTACACCTTAGAGGAAAGGTGGGATAGAGGTGATATGATTGAGACATTTAAATACCTCCATGGCATAAATGCACTTGAGAAGATCCTCTTTCGATTGAAAGCAAGCTCTGCTACGAGGCGACATGGGATGAGGGTGAAAGGAGATAGATTCAAGAGTGAAATGTGGAAATATTTCTATATGGAAAGAGTAGTGGATCCTTGGAATAGTCTTCCAGTGGAGGTGGTAGAGAGAGAACAGTATCTGAATTCAAAGAAGCATGGGACAAACACAGAGGATCTCTAAAGGAAAAAAGGGGAATTTTATAGTGGTTGATATGGAAGGACAGACTAGATAGGCCATGTGGTCTTTTTCTGCTGTCATGTTTCTATGTAAAAAAAATCTTGGATATGGTTTGATTTGATATTTTTCCATCAGTAAAAAATTGCATCAAAGAGAATCATAAAATGCAAAATGAAAAAAAGGATCACCTTAATTTGTTTGGAAAATATCACAGAGAAAGCTGCTTTCTTCACTGACTTAGCCGCCGGTGTGCTCCTTGGACATCACAGCTCAGTGACCTGCTCCCTTAATTCAACTCACACTTGGCAGGACACATCAGCGAGCGAGCGAGCGAGAGTCTGATAGCAACTTACAGGACTTTCCCCTACTGGAATCTGTGTCTCTCACTCAACATCAGGCATCCTCAGAGCGCTAGGTGACAACCTTACACTGCGTCTCCCGCTTCCTTCCACATGAAAGAAAACCTCATCAACTGCCTTGCTGAATCAGCCCATTCCACCTGCTGGTATAATAATATGGTTTCTATATTTCAAACTTTTTCCAATTTTTCTTTTAATATTTCTTTATTAAACCTAGAAGTTGCTGCCTCACTTTTCCTCCTTTTCTCTCATAGCATGCTCTTTATTTTTATACTTCTTCCTCTTGCTCAGCAGTGTTTCTCTTTCTCCTTCCTCTTCCTCAGAAGTCTCTCTCTCTCTCTCTTACCACTTCTTCTTCCCTTGCAATCTTTCAGTCTCCTTTGAACCTCTTCCTCTGCTCCAGCAGTCAAGCTCTCTCTCTCTCTCTCTCTCTCTCTCTCTCAATCTCTCTCTCTCTCTCTCTCTCTCTCAATCTCTCTCGTTCTTGGACACACAAGAAATGTCAGAAGATGACTTTATTCATTTAAAGCAAAACCAAAATCTAGCATTTAGTATGCAAAATATGCAGTTTGCTGCAACATCAGAGTTCCCTCTCCTGCCCCTCCACCCCTAGACTAGAGCGTCTCCATTTCTTGCTTCTAAGAGTGAGTAAGGCACAATGAGCTTTTCCTTTGGGATCGACCATGTACTTTTAAGTGACCTGCACTGGCCACTGTCGGAGACTGGATGTTGGATTTGGTAAAGGATTGTTCTGACCTAACAAGGCGCTCTTTACGTTCTATCTCTGTGCAACTCTGAAATCCCAGGTAGATAATTAGCCGCAAGCCCAAGTTTTTGTAAGGTATGCTTCAGAAGTAGCCAGCGAACTACCCTGAATGCTCTCAGGATCAAAAGTAATGATATGAAGAGATCTTATCAGTGTGATTTTATCTGCAGTTTCTCTACCAGCAGTGAATCCCACTCAATCTAACTAGGTCTAATAAACTCTGTAACTTCCAGTATAAAAATAATCTGCTATCTTTCCATGAATTCATTTTCAGGAATTCTGTGTGCCAATGTGACCCAACAGGACATTATCACATACACATTACAAAAATATTAAAAAAGTACTAGTTTCTGGGCAAATTCAAACCAATAGACTTTGGGGGTGGTATTCAACAACAGTGGCTTTCACTTCTACAGCGCATAGCTGTCGCTGCTGAACCTTAACCCCGGATATTCAATGTCATGGCCATATTTGGCCACCGGTATTGAACATCTAGGTCTGTGTAGCTAACCAGACCTCAGTGATATTGAGCCGCTGCCCGGTTAGTGCCCATGGGTAAAGATAGACCAGTTTTTGCCATGCCTATCTTTACCCGTGATGCGCTTAGAATAGGGGCATATAGCGGCGTTACTTGGGGATATTCAGTTACTGCCACTGAATACCCCTCTATTTGGCATTTATTGTATATGGTTTACAGGCCTCTAAACCATGTAGATGCCTTTGCATATCTCCCGCTTTTGATTAGGCCATCACCAAATAAAAATGTTGATTGGTTTGGGAATAGTTTTCTCAGTTACAAGTCCATACTTTTAGTTTTTTTGTTGTTCCTGTCAGGTCTCAGCAGTATTATTAGCACTTAGGAATAAAGATATAACCCAGGAGTCCACTGCTAGAAGCCTGAACGTTTGCCCCTGATGCTCAGGTAGGATGGGATGAAGGAGACCCAAACGCTGCAGAACACCAGCATGCTGAAGGTGATGTTCTTGGCCTCATTGAAACTGTCAGGTAGATTCTTGCTGGAAAAACTTTGATGAAGCTGACACCAGCCAAAAATCCCAAGTAACCCAAAACACAGTAAAATTCAGCTATTAACCTGCGTTACACTCAATTACGATTGTTCTATTAAATGATATGGGAACAGGGGAGCCGTGATCAACCAGGCAAGACAAATGAGGGCTTGAAGAAGGGAACGGGAAAGGATTACATAGTATGAGACCCTGGAAGTGATCCATTTCTGGAGCTCGCTTCCAGTCTTGGTGGCATGAAAGGCAATGACCACAGTGATAGATTTTGCCAGTATGGTAGAGATTAGAATGGAGAAAGTGATCCCGTACATAGTCCATCAGAGACTTATTATTAACAATAATCATTTATAGAGTGCTACCAAGTGTATGCAGCGCTGAACAGACACGCAAGTCGACAGTCCCTGCTCATAGAGCTTACAATCTAGAAGACAAACATACAGTACAATCCAATACAAGAGATAAGGATGATATGGGATGAAACACAAGAGAAGTAGATTATGAACCAATGGCGGCCTCAAAGAGGTGAGTCTTGAGCATGGACTTGAAGAGGGAAAAAGAGGAGGTTTGACATAGAGACAGGGGCAGCTTGTTCCAGGCAAAAGGAGCAGCAAGGTGAGAGTAATGAAGCCTGGGGTTGGCACAAGAAGAGGAGTAATGTGAGTGTAACATGGCTGGCAGAGAATTAACCACACAACATATTGAAGAGGGAAGAGATGACACTGAGGATGACCAGCAAGGAGGAGGTTTCAGTAGTCAAGACAAGAGGTAATTAAGGAGTGAACAAGTGTTTTAGTATTGTAATCAGAGAGGAAAGGATGAATCTTGGTAATTAGTAGGAAAGAGTTGAAATTGAAGAGGGGAAATATGATTTGAAGAATTAGAAGGGAACTGGAGAATAATCTGTTTGACTTTATCATGGAAATAGTCAGCGAGGGTTTGGGCTGAAAGAGAAGAAGGAATTGGAGGAGAAGGAGCCTTAAGAAGAGAACTGAGAGTAGAGAAGACACAACGGTCAGGTGAATAAAATAGGTTTGCTTAGTGAGTGAGATTGCAGACTTGAAAGAAGCAAGCATGAATTTAAAGTGAAGGAAATCAGAAAGGGAACAGGGTTTTAAGCCAAGTGCATTCAGCAAAACGGGCACAAGAGTGTAAGTAGCGGGTAGTAGAAGAAAGCCAGGGTTGAGGTGACGTACGCCTCACAGGGCATGTGAATGGAGGAGCAAGGGTATCCAGAGTGGAGGAGAGAGAGGTATTATAGGAGATCATAGCCTCATCGACAGACTTACAGGACAGAGTGGAAGAAAGAAGAGAAGAAACAGTAGTTGATAGAGACTGTGGATCAATAGCATGAAGATTCTGAAAAAGCTAGGAGGAGATAGGGTGAGAATGCGATGGGGAGTGACGAAGAGAGAAGCTTAAGAGGTAGTGGTCAGATAATGGAAGAATTGAGGTGTGGATATTAGAGTTAAAGACAAAGTCGAGGCAGTGACCAAGCTGATGAGTGTGGGTGGAGGAACAAAGCTGGAGATTGTATGAGGAAGGAAGGGAAAGGAGTTTAGATGCACAGGGGTCTGAGGGGATATTGATAGGAAAATTGAAATCACTCAGAATAATGGAAGGGGGTGAAGAATTCAAGAATACGGAGAGCCAAGAGTCTAAATCTGTAAGGAAGGGAAAATGGGTTTGTTAGTGGGTCTATAAATAAAAGCGGTCTGTAAATGGAGAGGATAGAAAAGACAAATGGAGTGGTATTCAAAGGAGAGGAAGGTGTGGGACTGAGATAGTAGGAGGGCTTGAAATTGGCAAGAGGGAGAAAGTAAAAGGCCAATACCACCACCATGGCCACAAGGAGTGTGGAAGAATTGGAAGCCACAAAGAGAGAGGGCAGCAATAGAAGCAGTGTCATCGGGGAAGAGCCAGGTTTCAGTGTGAGCAAGGAGCTGAAAAGCATGAGAGATGGAAAGTAAGATGAAGGGGGACCAGGATTGGGACTGATGTTACTAGAGAAGGAGAAGAAGAGAGCGGGGGAGAAAGGAGGCAGCACGGCGGAAACGAGAATAAAGATGTGTAAGTGAGGAAGGAGAGGGAAGAAGGAGGAAAGTGTGGAGGATAGGAGGAAATAGGGATGGTAGACGAGATGGAATTGAGAGGAAGGGATGATGGTTTGCGGAATGAGGGAGGAAGATTTGGAAGAAGGAGTAATAAATGAAAAGTGAAAGGGGACATAGGTTACAATGGAAAGAGATGGCAATAGAATGAGAGCTAATACATAGGGAAACACTGAACCGCAAAGTCATCAAATATTAGGCCATGTAACAAGCAACTTTAGTCTGGGATAGCAGGCAGTACTAAGTCCTTTAGATGCAGACTACCTGCAAACTGGCAGTGCGCTGGTCGAGTCTTCTCTGGGGATCCTACAGTCGAGACTGGAGGTGTCACGGAGACGTTATGGGCAATCTGAGCATACAGGACATGCTAAGGCCTTTTAAGCAAGCAGGCAGTCTTAAGTGATAGCAGTGTGGAGGAGCGAAGAGAAGTCAGGGCAGATCATCAGGATCAGATGAAGCAGAGCATGAGAGAGATGAGGAGAATGCAGCTGAGGTCCTGGTTGTTGGCTCTGACTATGGGAGGGTCTTGAATAAATGTCCCAAAGATGACAACAGTGATGAGGAAAGTCAAAAGTTATGCCCAAAGTCTCTTAAGAAGGCTTCCACTTTTGGGATGCAGGCATCTCTCTTCTGATTGGGCCATTGGTCCTTTGGACATTTCATACAATCTTCCATATCTTTTGAAGGGAGAATATTATCTCATAATCTCATATATATAGCGTCAATTTGAGGGCAGTGAATAGGCCCCTAATATTGTAAGCATTCTTTTAACAGAGTAAAGCCTATTGCCCTTGACTGTAACCCAACTTGAAATACAGGTACCAATAGAAAAGAAGTGATTTAAATATAAGAATAATAAATACATACATGTCTACCAGCCAGAACAAAATATACATGCAAAATATTAAACATAAAATATTACATGCAAAGATTTATCATTAGAATACTGAAACACTCTACATTCTGGTGTGGTCTAAGCTACGTAGAAAAATGATCCCATAAATATAGGAGAAACTATGGGGTATGTTTACTAAACCACGTTAATGTAGCAGATGCTACGTTAAGGAGTGTTAGGTAAGTTAACGTTACCTAATGCACGTTAACGTTATATAACGCGCGTTAGCGTTCCCGGCCGCGGTAAGTGCCGCAGAGGGTGGAAAGAGTGCGGAGAGAAGGGGTCAATGGATGGGGAGTGGGCGGGGAGAGGTCCCTTCCACACTAACGCGTGGAACTGAAGGGCTGAATCTTACCGCGACTGAAAACCTGGCGTTAGCACACATTTGCAATAGAGAGAAACCATTTCAGTGTCAGCAATGTGTGATAGTAGTGTTCCATTTGCAGCAACAGCATAGTGCCCAAGTATGAAAGGCCACTATGGTGATGGTGCAAATGGGGCATAGGGGCTGCAGACGGGACATGTAGTGGGGGTAGCTGGGGCACAGGGTGGGCTAGGCAGTCACCTAGGTGGCACATAGGAACATAGAAACCGGACATCAGCAAGACAGCAGCTGACAAAGGCCAAACACAATCCACCTACATCTACCTGGTCCACCCTAGCTAACAGTTGCCAGGGCACTGACCTGACATCCCCCCAGCCAACCCTTCCTCAAGTGGAAAGGACATAATATTGGCAGGTGGTGATGGGACGGATGTGAGGATGCCCATGTATGCCTCCCCACCCCAGACCCCGCTCCCTAGGCACCTGCCTACCCACACAGTGGATGGCCTGGGACTGCGCACTACCAGCACCGACAGCATATGGTCATGTCAGCATGGCAGGGGGAGGATGTGTCCATGCTGGAGGGGGCAGTGGCACCTGCCTGCAGTGGACCTAGGCCATGCCCTGTACCAGTACGTGGTGTGCAGTGCAACATAAAAGGTCTGGCTGAGGTAAAGTACAGGGAGCTCCAGGGACCACCATGCATCTGTGCAGTACACCCAGCCAGTGCATCCAGAAGCAGAGGGTCACAGATTCAAGCCCCAGCTGTGGATCCTGCAGAACCTGTCCCTATATTTTACCCTACAATGCAGATACAACAGCAACATGTGCAAAGCCCAAAGCAGCGGCGAACAGGGGTACAAACATTCACTCACACAGGCTCCACAATCCAAAGCTGCATGGAGAGTCAGGCTGTTGGCCCCAGCACAGAGCTGCAGTTATCACAAGAGCACTACTACTGAAATAACTGCTTGGTGCACATACGTCCCCTGTGAGCATGCACTATGGACTGGCTAGTGGACTGTCTGCCATTAGTATGTGCATGGTTGGAACACCTTGTAGGGTGCTGCAGGTGCAGTCTGACTGTGCCGTCTGTTGGTGACTGGCAAACTGTGATGTGAGGCAATTGAGCTTTTCCAGACCTAACCCCAGCATTACTGCTGGTCTGCCTCAGTCACAGGTATGGCTCTGGCCCACCAACCCGGGAGGGCTGTCTTATACCAGCAGGATGGAGGTTACTTCACCAGGGCTCAGGCACCTGTCCTGTATCTACAAAAAAGGTGATTTCAGGCCTTTGAGGTATATAGTGTATACCACTTTGACATATATAAGCACTACTACACAAACCTCATGCAAGTTTAGAAACCCCTCTGCCCTGATAACAGGTGCCCATGTCAACCAGACCTCAACACTGGGCATACACTAATCTGGGTGGTGTCTGGTCCCAGAGGGCCACATGTGACTGCAGAACACAGATGCACTGCAAGAAACACGTCACACACTGGTAGTGTTAGGGATGTACAGCAGGACCTATCTCTAGCACCACATGTACTGCGGACCTAGTGCTGGGTGCCCATCCTAACCCTCAGGGTGAACACAGAACCTGCACAATGGCATGGTCTGTAGCTACTCTGTGCCAGTATCACGCACTGTCAGTTTGTCTTTCCAAGTTGGGGTACCGGAGAGGTGCAGACCCCATTTGGTGATCAGCTGTAGACAGCTATTCAGCATGTGCATTGCATCATGGGTACTGGTGGGGTTACCCTATCCTGGCACTCAGAGCAGACAGTTTGTGCGGTGACCTGCAGTCCTTCTGTACCCAGCCATTGCTGTGAGATACAACATGGAGGTATAGCCTACTGGTTAGTACAATGCCATTCTCAGCAGTGTTCATGGGTTTGATTCCTTATTGTTCCCTCCTTTCATGTGTGTCCTACTTAAATAGTTTGCATGACTGTAACAGTCACACTTTTGCAGAGCTGTGCTGCCAGCCCATAATACCCTCACCACAGTTGCCAACATTCCTTCGGTCCGTCTATCTGCATCTGTCAGCTCTGTAGAGTCCTGTCTGCCTGTGCAGGCTGCCACCCCATGTCCTGCCCTGCTACCCTTTCCTGCATTGCGCCTCATCGTGCTTGCCTCACCTGTGCCTGATCTGCATGGGACCACCACTCCTCTGTCCACCCATCATTGTAACTATCCTGCCACCTCCGCCTCCACTGGGGGACACGTATTCCCATCGTCTGCCACCAACTGTCTTTCCAGTACTTTACATTGCCAACACCCTGTGCTGTGGTACAGATGCTCCCACCATGTTTTTCAACAGTACTGGCAGCCACATGGGATGCCCGCAGATATGGCAGGTCTAGCAGCTCCCAGCTGTCTCTCCTTCACTCACCTGTTCATTGCCTTTCCTCGGTGCTCTATCTAGTGTTAGGGCTACATCTGTCTCTATGCCTCACAGGTCATGCATGTCATCCTAAAGCACCTTGCAGCCCTTAGGGCACACTGACCTAGGGCACCGTAACCTTGTTAGGCTAACTTAACCTATGGTTCCGTAACCCAGGGTGCCTTCTAAGGTGCCCTGTCCAGGGGTGCCTAATACAGCGCTTAGCCTAAGGAACCCTATAGGGCGCCTTACAAAGCGCCTTATGAGGCACCTTACAAGGCACCTAACTTGGCAAATTAGAAGGCACCTAACAAGGCACCTTAGAAGGCACCTTACTTACAAGGCACATTACAAGGCGCCTAATAAGATGCCTTACAAGGCGCCTTGTAATGTGCCTTATAAGTAAGGTGTCTTATAAGGCACCTTGTAACACGTTTTAGTCTAAGGCGCCTTGTAAAGCGCGTTAGCTGATACGGCTTGCTGTAACAATGCACCACCCACACTTTTATATGGGCATCTGTACCATTACCGCGGAACCTAACGCGGGTAACATTACCACGGTTTAGTAAACATACCCCTATATTTTCACTGCTCTAAAACTGATACTGTGTGGAAATAATTAGAGATGAGTTTTCACAGCTATATGTCCAGACATTTAGGGCCTGATATTCATCGGCATCAACTAGCGTTGATAAAGTGTCTAGCCACCGCCGCTGAACCTTAAACTTGGATATCCGGCCCTGGCATTGAATATCCAGAGTACCCAGATTGCTGAGAAGCTAACTGGGCAGTGGCGATATTCAGCAGTGAAAGCTAGACCAGCCTTTAGTGCACCCATCTTTTGCAGTTTAGCGATAACCGGGCAGCTGGGTGCCGTTCCGGGAATGCCCAGATATTAACGGGTTAGCATTGGGGCATGAAACAATAGCACTCGCGGATAGAGGGATTAACATGGTTAGCAGCTCTGCTAATTGTGTTAATCCAATTGGATATCAGGCCCTTATTTTTTTGTTAAGTATTTCCGGCTGTTCCTGTCAGGCCTCAGCAGAATAATGTAGCACTTAGGAATAAAGATACAACCCAGGAGTCCACTGCTAGAGGCCAGGATAGCAAATATCTCCACTGCCACTGTGTATTTGCCCCTGGTGCTCAGGTACGTTGGGATGAAGGAAACCCAAACGCTGCAGAAAACCAGCATGCTGAAGGTGATATACTTGGCCTCATTGAAACTGTCGGGTAGATTTCTTGCTAGGAAAGCTACGATGAAGCTGATTCCAGCCAGAAATCCCAAGTAACCCAGAATGCTGTAAAATGCAACTATTGACCCCTCATTACATTCAATTAGTATTGTTCCCTTTTCCGATTGCATGTTAAAAAACAGAAATGGAGGAGCAGTACCCAACCAGACGAAGCACAGAAGTGCTTGAAGAAGGGAACAGGAAAGGATAATAGAGTTTGAGAATCTGGAGCCCATCCATTTCCGGAGCTTGCTGCCAGGCTTAGTGGCTTGGAAAGCCATGACCACAGTGATGGTTTTTGCCAATACAGAGGAGAGAGAGATGGAGAAAGTGATCCCAAAAGCCGTCTGCCGGAGAGTGCAGGTCACCTTCTCGGGACGGCCGATGAATATCAAGGAACAGAGAAAGCAGAGCATGAGGGAGATGAGCAGAATGTAGCTGAGATCCTGGTTGTTGGCTCTCACTATGGGAGTGTCTTGGTAATGAATAAAGATCCCAAGGATGAGAGCAGTGATGAGAAAGAAGAAAATGCTGATGACAGTCAAAGCTATGCCCAAAGGCTCTTCATAGGACAAGAAGGTTATCACTTTTGGAATGCAGGCATCTCTCTTCTGATTGGACCATTGGTCCTCTGGGCACTTTATACAGTTATCCATATCTGAGAAGAAAGAATATTGTCTTATGATCTCACAGATAGAAAACCATTATTCTTAGGACAGTCAATGAATTCCTCTTACACTAAGGGATATAGATGATATCAGAATATGCAGTATTATAAGGTTAATGAAGCAGTTTCTATGCCGTCCACACTAGGACATAGACCATGAGTACTTTTTATCCTGGGGAATGAATCCTCTCAATGGAGGGTTCAGTGACTTGACCCAAGGCTGGCCCAATGCATGTGCGAGTGTGTTGCTTGCACATGGCCCCACTCCTCAAGGGGCCCCCCAGCGCTGGCCAGTATAAGAGGTGAGCAAATGAGGCACGAAGCCTGCCTCATTGGCTCACCTCTGCACAGATGCGAGAGCATTTTCCTTCACTACCTGTGGCTGTGCTAACCTGCAGCTGTCGACACCATGCAGCTCATAGAAGTTAAACTGGGCCATTTCCTCTCTTCGTGATGTCAGCTGCTGCAAGTTAGCACAGCCGCAGGCAACAAAAGGAAGTGCTCCTATGGCTGTGCAAGGAATGTAAGCTGTGGTCTTCGCTGCCCCCATCCCCCAGGCAGGGAGATAAGTGTGATTGTGGGACCAGCATGTCCCTTGCTGTCACCACCACGGCTGACCAGCAACCAACTTTCTTAGTCCTGCAGCCATGATTTAAGTGGGGTCTCAACCGCCATCTCTTCAGTTGCGATATTGTGGTAGTAATCATACTATATATTAATTGCAGGGCTCTCATACTCACATCCACCTCCGGGGACCTGTTTGTCATTCCCCTTGTGATGCTTACTTTTTATGTCACAAGGGGTGTGACCAACAGGTCTTCAGAGGTGGACATGAGCATCAGAGATCCTGCACTAATATAGTATGATTACTGCCGCAGCATCATTACCAAAGAGACAGAGGTTGAGGCCCATTTAAATCTCAGCTGCAGGCTGCAGGTCTAAGAAAGATGGTTGCTGGTCAGTCGAGGGGGACAAGAGTCAAAAGAAAAAAAATTGCACTGGGGGAATGTTAGGTTGAACAATGAGGGTAAGTGCAGGAGCACATGGCAGGACAAGGGAAGAGACAGGAGCGATTGGACACAGGGAAAGGGGAATAGGGAGATAGAGGGAAGATACTTAGCATAGGGGAGGGAGATAAAGGGATCATGTTGGACCTGAACATAGGTGATCATAGGGAGATGGACAGGTTACAGTATGCTAGGCACAAGGGAGGGAGTAATAGGGAGACTGAGGAGAGAAGATGGATACAGGGGAAACAGAAGGGATGGGGGATGGAGGAAACCTGCTGAAAGGTGTCAGACGGCTGCCTAGGGTGAGAACTTACACAATCTTGACGATGCATATATTCATATGATTCTTGCAAGGTATTGTGGGTAATGTAGTTCTTTCACTCCAAACACAGCTGAAGACAATAATTGAGTTGTGAAACCAGTGGTAAGGCCAATAAAATACTTCTTTTATTGATGGGGTTTAATTCACCCAGCACAAATATGCTTGGTAGCAATATAAATGAGGTTACTTGCTTGCAGTGTTTAAATGGATAACAGAAAGTCACAAAGCAAATCAGAAAACAACCTTCAGCTTGTCAGGCAATTAGCTAATGTTTTCTTAGCAAATAATTACCAAATAAAAAAGGCACAAAGAAATGAATAAACTTTGCTTGTTAGGTTAACCTCTGCTTATTTTCCACGCAGATCCCAGCAGTGATTCTCCCTTGCTCACACACACAATCAGGTGCAGCTTTAATTACTATCAATTGACCAGCTGAAACCCTTTAGCTGGCTGGCTGCTACTGTGTGAACCCAAATCCTGCTTTAAGAGCTGTTTGCAGTGGAAATAAAGAACAAAGTTAGGTTTCTTTGTGATGGCTGATGTGTTTGCTCACAGAAAGCTAGCAATAGCATTTAGATAGAGAACAGTCCATGTAATTAATAGTTTCATCTGCTGTATCTCCCCCTTCATCAATCAGCATAGGGTCACTATCATACATTGGCACAGACGAGTCTTTCATTAAGGCACTATCATGAGAATGCTTATTCCCTTGCTGCCATTCACTATTATAGATAGGGTCTGGATCAGTGTTCATACCTGAGCCTCTCCTGCTATCATAATTCCTCTCTGTATAGCCTGGCCAGTATGTAATCCAATTCTGATGTCCAGCCTTCCAATCTTGATCCCTGGACACTGGATCTCCTCTCACATACCTTCTGGCATAGGTCTGAAAGTCCTTTCCACGTGCAGTCTTCTCTCTTCCAGGTAGCCACTGGTGATTCCTATCTCTGCCATTCCATTCCTCTGGCTGACTCCAGTCCAATGGACTCTGCTGGCATTTGGAATACCTCCCAGTATAGGTACTGCCTTGGAATCTCCCAGACCTTCCAATGGCCTTTCTTCTCTTCCTTCCAGAGAGTTTCCTTCTCTCTCTATCCGCTTGGCTTGGCTTCTGTTTCTCCAGGTGATACTGGTGCTTGAGCTTGAAGTTGTTGCTGTCTCCTTTCCTGAAGCTCTTTCTGTAGCTGTTATCTGTAGAATAAGCTCTATTCTTATTCTGTCCTAATGTGTGCTCCTCCCTAACACAGCGCAGCTGTGTTGAATCAGGCCCTGCCCTTTGAGATGAGTGCTTAGGGATTACCTCATAGCTCTCTTGATTGCACACACATTTTCTCACTTCAGCCCCTCTCATGGCTGCTGGAAACCTGGTGCATTCTGGGACTGGTAGTCTTTTATGTGAAAACTCTGTTTTCTTACTTCTACCAGAACTGACAGGTTGCTTGTTCAGAGTCACATCATCTTTTCTATAGCTCCTACCTGAGCTATGATAAGCTTCCTTATCACAAAGGGGGTCACAGGGAGACAGAGGACATGCTAGACACAGGTGGGTGAGGGAGAGAGTGAAAGGAAGGGGTATAGGGAGACAAAGGGGCGATGGAGCAGAGATGACGAAGATGAGAGGAAATAGGGAGATGCTCAGAGACAGTGAACATGATTTGAAATTGGGAGAGAGGAGACGTGCTGGACATTCTTGGAGGATACTGAACATGGGAAGAGATGGGACAGATTCTGGATGGGGGGATGCTGGACAAAAGGGAGACAGAGGAGGATGCTGACACAGCAACGAAGAGAGAATTGAGAGAGTTAGTGAAAGACTGTGGAGTAAGAGACTGGACAAGGAGAGAAAGATGGGGAATGTCAGATGTAGGGGAGAAAGTGAAGAAGATAGGAGGGGTGAGAAGAAGAGGCAGATAGACTTGAGACCCTAAAAAAAGGTTGAGAAAATCAAAGAAAGCAGAAACCAGACCTTGGAACCAACACAATTAGAAAAATATAATAGCCAGACAAAGGCAGAAAAAAAGAGTTTAATTTTTAATTTAGTATTTAGAATATGTCAGTTTTTGTAATTTACATCTCTTCCTATTTCTTTGGTATTCCACTTATTGGGGCTTTTCTTTTCTGTCTTAGTGCTGCGTGTCACCCCAATATTGGACTTTGCCCACCCCTTATAATTTGTGTATAATTTTGTAAGACAGGGCAACTTATAACTAAAAAACAATCTAATTTATTGAACTAAAATACACAGATCTTTGCAGCAAATATAGTGTTGTTATCCTGTGAAGCAGAAAGTGACATCACTCAATACAGAGCTACAGTCACTGTCTGACCACTTTACATTCTACAAAGCACTATTTTATACATTCATTTCACACTTTTTTTCTCTTTAGTCCATTTGTCCCTTTTCCCTTATATGGGTATTCCTTACAACAACCTTGGAAACACATTGTTCTTTTGTTTTATGTTTATTTTGCAGGGCCTTATCTCTATGTCCCATTTCCCTTAACCTCCACCAATTCCTGTCTTTCTCTTGTTTATGTATACTCATCGATAGAGCATTCTGTCTGCAATTCATCTTATCAGCAGTTTCGTTCTGTCAGCAGTTTGAAGGTTCACAGTACACACACATATACTGCTTCTATTCACTCATTTCAAGAAGGAGTTTTCAGAGAGGATTCTGGGGAAAGCAGACAGAGAGATTCATTCAGCCCTCTTGTCTTCTTACACTGCATGTAGTCGAGTTTCTTGGGATGTCAGTTTAATATTTTCTACATATTGCTGTTTTTAGTTTGTGATCACTTATGCTGTACTTGATGAGGATTTGCCTATATTCTAAGGTACATGTTTACTAAAGGTTAAGTGCCAATGCATTGATAGAGATAAAAGAGCTGTGGTTTGTGGTTTATGGTTTAGGCACTTGATGTACCACCCTTTATTATGTGCATCAGAGCGGTTAATGCACATTAATTATTTTAGTAAACATGCCCTTAAGTGTGTGATTGAGGCCAGGTGTTCTGTTAGCACAAAGCCTCTATACAGTGATTTGTAGTAATCTGGCTTGTTCAGTTTTTCCAGTAGGTGTGGGGTGTTCCAGTTGGGGTAGGCTCCTTGTCCATTGACTCGGAAGAAAGGCCTGGCAATCTACATCTGGTTACACTGCCAAGAAAGCCCAGGTACTGCTGGGTTGTCAGGAGTCACCATTGACTTTAAGACACACATTGCATTTTTGCATGATGTGAGTTTTGGAAGATAGTGCCATCATGAAATGGTAGATATGTTCTATAGGTTCTGTGCTGTAGTTTTCACTTGTTTGGTTCCTTGTGTGGGATCAACTGTAGGTGGGGGTATTGGAATATGGATAGTCCTTGAGATTTGCAGTTTTGAGTCCTTGCTACCAGTTTAATATTATTTGCGGCCTATTAGTTTCAGTAATGCTGATTTCTGAGTTTTTACATCTTTGGCATGGCTCAATACAACTGCACACCATGATCTCGAAATCATAGTTAGCAGAATTATTTTTGAGTATGAATATATTTATGCAAGTATTTTATGCAAATGAAGCCCCACAATGGGTCACCTCACAGGGCCCCGCATTACCCTCAAACCATCCCTGACGACCAAAATCACAAGAAGCAGCAGTGTGATGAAAACCTCATTCCCTGGTTCTCAGCCCCCTCCTCAAATCATTAGGCTAGCTTTCTGCCCCCCCAGCTGTGAGGTCTCTATGCGTTACATAATGGTGCTCACCCGTTTGGTTGGCGATCTCTCCTTCCGGACAGGGGACGCAGTCATAGCAGCAAGCCGGCTCTCCTCTCCTCGTTAATTTCATGTAGCCAGGAGTGCAACTCTCACTGCATTTCGACTTTGGAGGTATCTAAGGATTGAAAGAAGAACTGTATAAATCTGGGTTGTCTTCTTGGTCAACAAACAGATCTCACCTTTTCTTTGGGTAGCATGTATCAGTCATAGGGGACACATCATACAATAAAAAGCAAAAGAGCTGTTGACCTGCCTAAGAGTAAAAGTGCCGGTCTCTATCATTTCAATTCAAAACTATTGGGCCAATATTGAAAATTCTTAGCCAGATGGCCAATGAGAAGCCATCTGGACAGTATGTGGACAGTGACATTCAGCGACACTATCACTGCATTTCCCACTGATATTTAAGCTCCCGGCTGACTATCATCCTTTCCGAAGATCGGGCCCTTTATTAAAAAACACACAGAAGTCTCTTTGATCAGTAGCGACCAGCACTTTTAAAGTGGCTAGCCATTGCTGCTTTAATGCATTCAATTTGGCTGTCCCACTCTGTGGGACATTTAAATTTTCCCATTCCAATCATCTTGTTTCTATCAGGTGGAACATATGAATAACATGCTAGTTTATGACTCGTAATACAACATGACTGGTTACCGTAGAATGTATATGTCAAATTGGTTGTAATTTATTAATTTTCTTGTTAAAATTTATTCCGATCTGGCATGAGCGACCTATTTGGGCTGATGCCTACCTCAGGGGAATGTACGCCAATAAAACTGAGCTTCAAAGAGTGAGACAGCAGCATTGCAAAATCTTTCCCTCTCCATGCTAGTCTCTCAGATACACATATGCATGCAAAACACGCAAACAAAACACAGCACCCAAACATACAGACAAGAAACTCAGAAGCACTCAGATAGGCTTACACAAATACATGCAAGCAAAATACAGACACACATGTTCTTATGTTCACATGCAGATGGACTGGAAATATTTCCATGAGGTATTGTCTACCTGCTTTCCCTACCAAGGCCCCCTCCCCACCTCTATCCCCTGGTGCTGCTACGTTTCTATCCTTGCTGGGCTAACTCGTAGTGATTCAGATGTTTCTTCTAGTTTCTTTTTGGTAAATTCTACCATGAAATGTAGTAACTAGCTTCTGTGTGTGTTAGGGGTCCCTTGTCTCAGGGCTTTCCAGAACCCATAGGGATCACAAACAGTAGTTTTCCTCTATCTCCTGTCCCTCTTCTTCACTCAGCTTGAGCAATCTCTCTAAGGGTAGATTCATGGGGAAGGGAAATGGATATCCCAAGTACAACTGGTTCCACAGAACCCCTAAGACTAAATCAGGGTGCTGCAGCTGACTTGACTGTTTCAAAGCTGCGTAACACAAATATTGTTCAAAAATAAATGTCCTTCCTTCTGGAAAAAAAGGTATGATATTGAGTGCAGGGTTGTATCACTGCTTCCTATATTGTTGTCTGTGATTTTTCTTCATGGCTTGCCGGTCCTGACATAGGCAATGAGGTTTCCAGCGTAGGGGCACCTTGTCCCTCTTAGCAGAGCTTAACGAGTCCTCTCCCACCACTATGGAGGGACACACATGTATCTTTCCTGGATTATCGGAGACATGTCCCTGCCAAGCCTCCACGTGACATAGACAATATTGCATCAAACAAATGTAAATTTGGGACCTTCTAAAATGGCTTTTGGGTCATGGAAATGATTGGGACATCTGAATGGATGTCTTCAGACACCTAATCACCAATAAGTAATGGAAGAGTAGCCTGATGGTTACAGCAGTGGCCTGGTAGCCAAGAGACCAGCATTTGATTCCCAGTGGCAAGTTACTTTACTCTCCATTGCCTTGGATGAAAAACCTGGCAATCTATTTTGGTTCACACCTTGCTAAGAAAACCCAGGAGTTGCTGGGTTGCCAGGAGTCATCATTGACTCAACGGCACACATTGCATTTTGCAATCAAGAACAGGGTTGTTAAAATGACCCCCTAAATTGCATACCTGTGGGCTCTCTTCCAAAGTGAACAGTCTGAAATTGCTACACAATTATATGGGAAGGAATGCCTGTCATTCAATTACACAACTGGGGTGCTTCCGATGATTTTATGCAGGATGTTTGGATAATGCCATATTATATAACTGACCTGGGTAAAGGCCTTCTCCCATATGATCATCTCCTGCTTGATGCTGAATTCTTGCCCTGGAGGAGCATAAGGGTTGTAACTTCCAACAATTTCAGAGGTTTGCCTCCCATCGGGAAGATATGCCATGTTCACAATATTGTAGCCAGTGGCGAGGTCTCCGTTCTCATTAAAAAAGATCTCTTCACCCAGAGTGTTCTTAAAGTGGACGTTCTTCAGATAATGATGCAGCTACAGAATGTAAAAGTGTTTGTTTTTTTAAAACATGCAGGATACCTGAATACATACATCCTAATATACTTTATGAGGAATCAATAATTATTATTCCGACCCTTTCCACCCACACACACTCACATACTTCCACGCCACTTCTTCTTGAGAAGACTTGTGAGTGGTGATGACTGTCTAGTTGAGCTTAGACTCATTAATATTTAGAAGCTATCACTTTTCCCCAACCTGAGGCAGACCTCTCTCTCTTTTCAACAAGGTGCTTCCTTTTGAGATCACCCCGTCTACTTTGTGAAAGAGGATTTTGTTTATGGACTGTGATGAAAGTAGGCCCAGTCGGTTATAATTTCTCCCTTCATTTACCACTAGGGACTGTTGCATTCTATATTTACATAATTTAGAGCTCATTTACATGTAGATGTGTGATATGCTGCCAGTTGTGGACAATCAAAGGATGATTTTATAACAGGATGTCTACATTAAGACAGGCAAAACGTGTCTTTCATTATCCTATTTTATTAAAAAAACACAAGCACCTACTTATCTTGATAAAATACTAGCTAAGTATTGAGTTTATGCTTTAAATTTAGGCATGAACATTTTCACCTGCTCTGTAAATGAATGCATGTACCATTCGCAAGAATAGGGCAAACAAAGCTGTAGACATACAGAGGTGGAAACATTCAAGAATATTCAACCCAACACAGCTGCGTTTCGGTGTGGCCTTCATCAGGGGCTAAGACTACTAAATGAAACAAGAAGGAAATCAAACATTTTTTTAAAACAGCATATAATAAAAACATGCATTAAAAAACTTACTAACAGTAAGACAAGAGACTACACTCTGGATCAGCAATTGAATTTCTAAACCCACATCTGGAACACCACCAAGTCAGTCTACTTCCAACTCAGAACCCTACGTAATCTACATCCCCTCCTGTGCCCAGAACACTTCTGTTCAGTATGCCAAGCTTCCATCACCCCCATCTTTAACTAATATAACTCTATATACCAGAGACCCCCCCAAAAGCATCATCCTACACTACAGCTTGCCCAATATATCAACACACGCACTATCTTCAGAGCCTTCAGGCACACCCACATCACACCCATATTAAAAACTCTCCATTGGCTTCCAGTCACCTCTAGAATCAAACACAAAGTCCTTACCATCCCACACAAGGCCCGGCACAATATCACCTCCTATCACCTTCAGACACTTATCAGCAGCCTCAAGACCAATTGACCACAAAGGCAGAGCACCCAGAATCTACTCAATCTGCCTACACAGATCTGCAAGAGCACCTAATACCCTCACCTAAGAGACTTTACACTATATGCCTCTACCCTTTGGAACGCCTTACCCCTCGTACTACAGAGTATCCAATCTCCACAGGCCTTCAAGAAAAACCTGAAAACATACCTCTTTCATGAACATTTCAGCACAGATCAGCAGATGGTCCCACAGCAGGATAGCCCCCACTTAACATACAACATCCCTCCTACCCTACCATCGTAGGCACCCATCTATGAACAGTTCCCCTTCCCCCACGCCTAGCAACGATACAATTCCTCACCTCTAGGAAATCCCAACTTAACAGTCCTGCCAGAAACAAATGCTTACTATGTTGATGCTTGAACTAATGTTCTCGATATTGCTGTTTGATGTAACCTGTTTGTACCTCGCTGTTAGAATGTTGATGTTTTATGCAACTTGCCTACACCCCCGCTGTTACTCCACCCTGTTTGCATGTAGTTGATTGCCCACTGCTTTGACTGGTAGAAAAACAGTAGAGCAAAACCAGTTAAATAAATACACTCATATAATAGTAAGGAAGAGATTTAAAACTGGTATTGTGAGGAGAATAAGACTGATTAAAAACAAATTAAACTGAAAGAAGTAAAAACAGTTCCAGAGGGTATAAAGATATGTAGTAATGAACCCACAAGAGAGTTCAAATATTAATAATCCTAACGGGGAACACAAATGCTGCTATTTCATATATTATTATTATTGTTATTATTATTATTATTATTATTATTACTAATAAGCATTTATAAAGCGTTACCAAGCGTACGCAGCACTGTACAGACATAAAAGAAAACAGTCCCTGCTCAAAGAGCTTACAATCTAGGAGACAAACCTACAGGACAAAGTAATACAATAGGAATAAGGGCAATAGGAGTTGAAATACAAGGGAGGAGACTAAGGGGTATGTTTACTAAGCAGTCTTAACGTGCGCTCGGCGATAGTGTGCAGGCTGCCATAAAAGGAGTGGGCGTTTCGGTCTTAACGTAACAAAATGGGATTATCGCGCGATAATGTGCGCTGCGCACATTATCGGGCGAGACGCCGCTAAGCACGTTAATGCACGGTAATCTTAAGTAGGCGCGCTGACATGTAAACACAAAAACAGAGGTGTAGCACAATGGCTAATACACTGAGCGATGGTACTGGGGACATGAGTTCAATCCCCCAGTGTGCCTAATGAACAAGACTGGCTGAGGCATCTCACTTTATGTTTAAGTAGTGCTTTTTGAGGCATTGTAGTTTTATTTTAATTAGTGCTGCCAGCTAACACACCCTCACTGTGGCGTAACCTAAGGTGCCGCATAAAGCACCCGATAAGGCACTCCAGAGGGCACATTATAAAGTGCACTGTCCGCCAAGGCACCCTACAATGTCCCCTATAGGACACCTTATAAGGCGCTTTATAGGGTGCCTTATAGGGCACCCTATAAGGTGCCTTATAGGGCACCCTATGGGGCGCCTTAAGGTTACAGTACTCTGAGGGTGTTTTTGCTGGCAGCACTAATGTACATTAAAAATAGATAATGCCTCAGACAGCCTATCAAATAACCCCACTGTGGGCTAGAACTCATGATCTCTGGCTCTACAGGCAGTGAAGCAACCAGTGGGCTACAGCTCTACAGCTGCTAGCAAACCCCTGGCTGGCTACAGAAGGACTGTATGTCACCACACACACACACACACACACACACACACACACACACACACACACAGTCTGCTGTGGCTACCAGGATAGGGGCAACCCAACCGTACACATGATGCACAGCACATGCAAATCAGCAGTCTACAGATGATCACAAGATGGGGTATGCACCCCACAGCACCTCAGCCTGGTAGGGGGTGCCGACGGTGTGTGTTAGTGGCACAGAGTAGCTACAGACCGTCACATTGTGTGGGTATTGTGCTCACCCTGAGGGTGAGGTGGGGCGGCCAGCACCAGGTCTGCAGCACCTTCAAAGGCTGAAATAGACCATGTTGCAGGTACCCATTAGTGCCAGTGTGTGTGATAGGTAGTTCCTGCAAACACACCTAGGATGCATTAGTGTATATTTGAAGTTGTCAATCAGGTCTGGCCCTTATGGGCTATGATGTACCCAGAATAGTGCATATTCTGTCTTGGTGCCATAGTAACATGATGTAAGTGAGGGGGGGGGGGGTTTGGACCCATAGGCAGATTAGGTACCACCACCCAACCCACCCTCTGTGGCTCAGGGTGGGAGACAGGATCCCCCACCAACAGATCCACACTCTATCTCCCTGCAACAGTGGCAGTAGAGGGGGGCCATCAACCCCAGTCGTGCTGGGGAACAGACACCCTACAGGGCAGCCAATGCAGAGCTGTACACATCCCTAAGGCACTGGCAGGAAGACAGTAGGCCTGGAAATGCTCAGTTGCCCCCCACCACCATCTGACATTCTCCAGCAGCAAGCACAGTGAGTCACCAGCCACTGCACCCTGCAAGGTGTTCCAGCCATACACACATATAACTGCAGACAGTCTGCTAGCTAGTCCACAGTGCATGATCTTGGAGAAGATGTGTGCACCCAAAAGCTGGGATGTGAGCACACCCACCAAGCAGATAAGTCAGTGATTAGGCCTCAGAGAAAAGAACCTATATGTTTCACTGAAGTGAAATACAATATAGCACTATGGGGGATCCTAGCCATGCCGTGGTCACTACTCATAATTATTAGAAAAAGTCGTTCACTGTAAATAGACTAGAGACTTAAATTGCCAATGACTCTATTAGAAATTGTGTGCGAGGTCTCAGTAAAACTTTTTGGCAAAGCCTTGTGGACTGTCGTCGACAGAGGGCTTCCTGCTCATTTACATCAACGACCTCTTTTTTTATATAGTACAGAAGAAAAATATAGCTTTGTTATCTGCGGGACCTATTACTGTTCTATCAGGACACTTATTATCTTAATTCAATCATAGTTCTTCTGAAAAAAAGGTTCTTATACGCTTCCTCCCGGATCGCTATAGTTCTGTACTATTCTTCCTTTCTTGTATAATGCTTCTGATCCCAACGTCAATCCCCGGCACCATTAGACGTTTCACATTTCTGTTTCCTCAGGGGATCTTACAAAATCTGAAAATCAAACGAATAAAAAACCGTTTTACTCTCCAGTCCCTTCCTATTAGACATCCCAAGTTAAAAACCTCCTATAAAATCCAAAAAAACAAAAAACAAGACTCACCAAAGAATGCTGCCCATGCCGTTTCACCATGAAAGAGGATTTCCAAAATCTGTTCTTACTGCTTCTTCGACCAAAAGACGCCGCGCATGTCAACTAACACTATGGCGCCATTTTTAAAGATCACTACTTCAACCGGACCGAACCTGACAGCTGTTCCTTGTTTATCTCATCACTATGCATATACAATGTCTTATATTTCATCACCCCTACTTACCAATACCTTCATTCAAAACCTTACATAACATGTTACTATCTGAACATTAGCAAACCCCAATACCATTTTATTCCTCTATACAAAACCCCTCTAAACACACGCCGCCCATTCTATAACGTTGTTCAAACCCTGTGGCTCTAGTGTGTTAAAAGTGTAAATCAAACGTTGCTCTTGTATGATGAGAAGTTGATCCAGTGTTTTACCCGCCCTCCCGCATTGAACTTGAATCAAACATAAACAGCGTAGTTGTTCAAAACTGTGGTTTTTGGCCATACAATGTGTCACTAGCGGCGCCGTCACTATTTTACATTTTAAGCGGCTACGATGTTCCCGCATTCGCACTTTAAAAGGTCAAGTTGTTTTCCCAATGTAACACAACCCGCACGGGCACTCAATCGCATATACCACATTGGAAGAGTCACAAGTAGTCACACCTTTTAAAGAAAAAATAGTGCCGTGATGCTCAAAAGAAGAAGCTGTCATAGTGATCGCACAAATATCACATGCACCGCACATTGTATGACCAACCTGTTGCTGTCCTTGTTGAGCCTTCCTAGGTTCAGGCAGGATCGCAGGGCTTAACCACTCTTTTAAATTACGGTGACGTTGCCACACGCAATGCACCCTTTTATCCTGCAATCCTGGCACCACCGACAAAATATTATTATGTTTTTAAAATATTTTTTGAATATCTATACTCAACGGGGAAAATTTGGAAACGAAATTAATCTTGCTATCATCAAATTCATATGACGGGTTAGGAGGTCTCATTCTCAGCAATGCAGCTCTATGATTATATAAAGCCCGAGACTGAGCCTTCTTCAAAAGCTGTCTAGGATAGCCCCTTGTCTCAAAATCTTTTAACATCTGCTTTGATTTAGTCTTAAAATACTGTTTACTAGAACAATTACGGCGACACCGCAGAAATTGGGAAAAAGGTAAACCCTCTTTTAGGCGTCGCGGATGCATGCTGTCGTAATGGAGATAAGTAACCCTATCTGTTGGTTTTTTAAATATCGTTGTCTCCCAAGCATCAACACCCTTAGACACCTGAACATCCAAATACGTCAGAGTGCTTTTATGATACGTGTAGGTAAATGTAATGTTAACATCGCAGGTATTTAACCACCCTACAAAAGCAAGCAACGAATCCTCTGAACCTCTCCACAATAAAAAGATATCATCTATATACCGTTTCCAGATCGCTATCTGGGAAACATACTGTGAAGGGGCAACCCATTGTTCCTCAAAAAACCCCATGTAAAAATTGGCTATACTAGGGGCACAAGTAGCACCCATAGCCACTCCTACGTTCTGCTGGTATAATGTGCTCTCAAATTGAAAATAATTTTTACATATGGCCAAGTGTGCCAAATCCAACAGAAAGGCCCTTTGTGCCTCAGAAATGTCCCCTCTCTGCATTAAGACCCGCCCAACTACCTGCAGGGCTGCTGTTTGTGCTAGGCCTGTTTGTGATAGGCCTGTGCTAGGTTTGTGATTTTCGCTAGGAATGATTACATCACTGAAGCTTTGTCCCAGTTGCAGGACACACAGGTGTATTCCATCCTGTCAGTAGACCCGACAGTAACACTCCAACATAGTATCCACTCTCTCACGTCAAGAACATTAGTTGACACAATCGGTCGACCCGGAGGTTTCGTGAGGTTCTTATGGATTTTTGGGACTAGATAGAATTTGACTATCTCAGCAGTTTTTACATTCAAATAGCGAAATTCTTGTCTGGTGATCAATTTATTCTCTAATGTTCTTATTGTGGAGAGGTTCAGAGGATTCGTTGCTTGCTTTTGTAGGGTGGTTAAATACCTGCGATGTTAACATTACATTTACCTACACGTATCATAAAAGCACTCTGACGTATTTGGATGTTCAGGTGTCTAAGGGTGTTGATGCTTGGGAGACAACAATATTTAAAAAACCAACAGATAGGGTTACTTATCTCCATTACGACAGCATGCATCCGCGACGCCTAAAAGAGGGTTTACCTTTTTCCCAATTTCTGCGGTGTCGCCGTAATTGTTCTAGTAAACAGGATTTTAAGACTAAATCAAAGCAGATGTTAAAAGATTTTGAGACAAGGGGCTATCCTAGACAGCTTTTGAAGAAGGCTCAGTCTCGGGCTTTATATAATCATAGAGCTGCATTGCTGAGAATGAGACCTCCTAACCCGTCATATGAATTTGATGATAGCAAGATTAATTTCGTTTCCAAATTTTCCCCGTTGAGTATAGATATTCAAAAAATATTTAAAAAACATAGTAATATTTTGTCGGTGGTGCCAGGATTGCAGGATAAAAGGGTGCGTTGCGTGTGGCAACGTCACCATAATTTAAAAGAGTGGTTAAGCCCTGCGATCCTGCCTGAACCTAGGAAGGCTCAACAAGGACAGCAACAGGTTGGTCATACAATGTGCGGTGCATGTGATATTTGTGCGATCACTATGACAGCTTCTTCTTTTGAGCATCACGGCACTATTTTTTCTTTAAAAGGTGTGACTACTTGTGACTCTTCCAATGTGGTATATGCGATTGAGTGCCCGTGCGGGTTGTGTTACATTGGGAAAACAACTCGACCCTTTAAAGTGCGAATGCGGGAACATCGTAGCTGCTTAAAATGTAAAATAGTGACGGCGCCGCTAGTGACACATTGTATGGCCAAAAACCACAGTTTTGAACAACTACGCTGTTTATGTTTGATTCAAGTTCAATGCGGGAGGGCGGGTAAAACACTGGATCAACTTCTCATCATACAAGAGCAACGTTTGATTTACACTTTTAACACACTAGAGCCACAGGGTTTGAACAACGTTATAGAATGGGTGGCGTGTGTTTAGAGGGGTTTTGTATAGAGGAATAAAATGGTATTGTGGTTTGCTAATGTTCAGATAGTAATGTGTTATGTAAGGTTTTGAATGAAGGTATTGGTAAGTAGGGGTGATGAAATATAAGACATTGTATATGCATAGTGATGAGATAAACAAGGAACAGCTGTCAGGTTCGGTCCGGTTGAAGTAGTGATCTTTAAAAATGGCGCCATAGTGTTAGTTGAAATGCGCGGCGTCTTTTGGTCGAAGAAGCAGTAAGAACAGATTTTGGAAATCCTCTTTCATGGTTAAACGGCATGGGCAGCATTCTTTGGTGAGTCTTGTTTTTTGTTTTTTTGGATTTTATAGGAGGTTTTTAACTTGGGATGTCTAATAGGAAGGGACTGGAGAGTAAAACGGTTTTTTATTCGTTTGATTTTCAGATTTTGTAAGATCCCCTGAGGAAACAGAAATGTGAAACGTCTAATGGTGCCGGGGATTGACGTTGGGATCAGAAGCATTATACAAGAAAGGAAGAATAGTACAGAACTATAGCGATCCGGGAGGAAGCGTATAAGAACGTTTTTTTCAGAAGAACTATGATTGAATTAAGATAATAAGTGTCCTGATAGAACAGTAATAGGTCCCGCAGATAACAAAGCTATATTTTTCTTCTGTACTATATAAAAAAAGAGGTCGTTGATGTAAATGAGCAGGAAGCCCTCTGTCGACGACAGTCCACAAGGCTTTGCCAAAAAGTTTTACTGAGACCTCGCACACAATTTCTAATAGAGTCATTGGCAATTTAAGTCTCTAGTCTATTTACAGTGAACGACTTTTTCTAATAATTATAGTATATCGTTCAAGAAGAGTGGGCCATATTATTTTTTGTGGTCACTACTCAGTCAGGGTGAGAGTGACCTCCCAGCAGGACATGCTGGGGCCACCCTGTCGGTGCAGGTTGTGTCTGGGCACTACAATGTCTGAGCCATTGCCCTATGCCCTGTGCTGATGCATCCAGGCCAGGCTACCCTGTCCAGGCTATAGCCACGGTACCTTGCTCCTCATTATGCACATTGGCAGGCCAATACTGGCAACAGTGCTAGCAGTGTGGGCTGAGGAAGGTGTTAGCAGCCACCACACACTGGATAGACAGACACACACTCCCCACACCTATGCCAGCATTGTGCAACTATAGAGGTGTTTGGCAATCCTGGCCACCGCACCAGTCCTGGGCACAGTGCAGGCATGGCTATGGTACGCAATACAGTTGGGGTCACTCCCCAGGGTGGTAAACACTGTCAGACACCAGATCTGAAGCACACTCCACAGACTTCAGAAAGGTTGCTATGATGCAGCTCAATCAGCAAATTGTGCTTAACTTAGGAATTGCTATCTGCCAGTAATCAAAGCAACCTTTTGATAGCTGTGTACCGTATTCCCAGGTTTAGGGTGGCATTGCTAAGGTATGCAAGTGCTAGTATTGGGAGATGCACGCAGGGCCCAACATCCTGCCTCTCCAGGAGGCTTTGGATAATGGAGCCTGTGGGTGCGGGTGTGTCTGCCCCTGTTGGCCGCTGCTCTAGGGTAGAGGTTCCCAACTCCGATCCTGGTCGGCCAAACACTGTTCGGGTTTTCATGCTGTCCCTAATGAATATGCATGAGATACATCTGCATACCATGGGGGCGGTACATAGAAATGTAGCACAGCCACATTTATTGGAGACAGCATGGAATCTGAATGGTGTTTGGCCCTCCAGGACTGCATTTGGGAGACTCTGCTCTAGGTAATGCGCATGTTTATGGTGTCTGTGCTCTGTAGGGTAAAATGTAGGTGTTTTGGGCATGTTTACGTTATCTGCACTAAAGGTTCTGTCTTTATTGCCATGTTTTAGTAGTGGGTGTTTGGCAGGAACCACAGCTGGGACTTGAACCTGTGACCTTTTGCTCCTGAACACACTGGCTGCGTGCACTGCACCACCATGTTGCCACAAAGACAGTGCATTTCTTGGAGATACCATGACTGTTTGTCAGACAGGGCCTGTCTGTTGCAGTGCATGGCACCCATCTACACAGGGCTAGGCCATGGTCTGCTGTGGGCAGCAGCCACTGGCCCCTCCACCACCAGTACCCCTCTGCCACCATACTGACATGCCCTTCTGCTGGTGGTGCTGGTGGTGCACAGTCTCAGGCCATCCAGTGTGCAGGTAGGCAGCTGCCTATGGTGCGGGTTCTGGGGTAGGGGTGCCTGCATAGATGTCCACGCTTCCCCCCAGCACCGCCTGCCAATGTTCCGTGCCATTGGGGGTACCTGCTGGGTACTATCCCCTGTGACACTGTGGGAGACACACTCGTGCCCCTGTTGGGCCCTCATCAGTTGCTGTCTGGCTGCTCTACTGTTTCAGCATTCCCATGGGCCACCTAGGCATCACCCTAGTCCGCACTGTGGCCCAGCTGCACCACAGCATGTGCCGCCTGCAGCCCTCTGTGTCCACTTTTCCAGCATCTGTCCAGTTGCCCGTTCTGACATGTCCACCCTGCTGTTGTGGAACATGTGCACGCCATAGGAAACCTGTCCAATGGAAAGGGAAAACCCTGATCAGCGCTATTTCACTGTGGGATCATTCACCTTGTATGGGGACAGAGCATAGACCTTTCCAAAATTAATATTATTGTTTTGGAGATTTCTCGGGAGTGTTTTTTGATGTTTCCCATTAATATCACTATTGGCCAACTTGGTTGTGTTTTTTTTACATTTTCTTCTGGTCATTTTCAATGTTTATTTGCCCTTTTGTTCTGTGCACATGTATCACACTTATCACTTTTTGTAGGCTTCCCTGGTTTTGCTGTACATTGCTGACGGAAATGGTTTCTTTTCCCTTTAAATCAGCTCTAACGCCAGGGTTTCACTGGCGTTAGTTTTCAGCCCCGGATTTCACAGCGATAGTGTGTGGGGAGCCTCTCCCCTCCCACTCTCTGCCCATTGACCCTCTTTCTCCGCCCCTGGGGAGCCTTCCTCCGCCCTCCGGGAGCCTTTCTCCACCCTCAGCGCTCATTTGCGCCGCTGTGTGCGTTATCGCGCGCTAAGGTACCTCTGCACCTGATAAAGCACCATTATTGCACGATAAGGTACCTTATCGTGCGATAACATCGCCTGGCGCACATTAAGACGGTTTAGTAAACATACCACTAAGAATCAAAGGCGATCTGAAAGAGGTGAGTCTTGAGCTTGGACTTGAAGAGGGCGAAGGAAGAGATTTTACACAGGGACAGGGGAAGATTGTTCCAGGCAAATGGAACGGCAAGGTTAATAGAACAAAGCCTGAAGTTAGCAAAAGAAGAAAACAGCATAGAGAGAAGTAGATAGGGAAAGAATGGAGATCACGGGGAGGGGTATAGGGAGAAAGGAGAGAGGAGAGAAGAAAGGTAAGGAGAAGCAGCAGAGTGAAGCATTTGTGTGTCAAGATACTGAAGGGACTTTAGAAGAGGAGTAATATGACAGTAACATGACTGGTGAAGAGTTAACCACGCAGCAGAGCTTTGAATGGATTTTAGAGGGAAAAGATGAGATTGAGGGAGACCAGTAAGGAGGAGGTTGCAATTGTCGTGTCTGGAGATAATAAGGGAGTAAACAGGTGCTCCTTGTGGTCTTGAGCAAGCCACTTAACCCTCCATAGCTCATGTTCCCTGTAAAATAGTTATCTCCAAGTTATAATGCCCTATTCAATGTAATTTCAGTTTGTTCAATGTAAACCGCACTGATGCAGAATAGTGCGGTATATAAGAGAATGTAAATAAATAAAAAAATAAACAAGAGTCTTAGTAGTAGAGGACGAGAGGAAAGGATGAATCTTATTAATGCCGAAGAGAAAAAAGCAACAGGATTTAGCAATTTGTTGGATATGAGATGAGAATGGCAGGGAGAAGTCAAAGATGACCCCAAGGTTACGAGCCGAGGAAACAGGAAAAATAGGAGCGTTATCAACAGTGATGGAGAAAGGAGGAAGGATGGAGGATGGATTAGGGGAGAAAACTAGAAGCTCAGTTTTGGCCATGTTCAATTTTAAATGGTGCTGAGACACCCAGGTGGCGATGTCGGATAAGCAGGCGCATAGAAATGACACTGAAAGCCAAGGGATGAGATAAGGGAACCAGACAATTGTGCATCAAGGGAGAAAAGGAGTGGGCTGAGAACAGACCCTTGGGGAACACCATCTGGGAAAGAGATAGAGGAGGACGTACCTTGAGAACAGACACTGAAGGAGTGATTAGAGAGATAGGAAGAGAACCGAGATAGAGCAGAATCTCTAAAGCACAGAAGATGATGTAGCAAGGAGACGAGAGTGGTCAATGGTATCGAAGGCAGCAGAAAGTTTGAGAAGAATAAGAATTGAGTATAAGCCTTTAGACCTTGCTAAAAGTCACTGGAGACCTTGGCAAGGGCTATTTCAGTTGAATGAAGAGGGTGGATGCCAGATTGAAAAGGATCAAAGAGGGAATGAGTGGAGAGAAAGTCAAAACAGTGAGAAAGAACGGCACGCTCAACGAGTTTGGAAATAAAGGGAAGAAGGGAGATGGGACGATAGCTAGAGAGAGCAGTAGGGTCAAGGGGATGGCTTTTTGAGAAAAGGAGCGATCAAAGCAAGCTTATAGACAGCTGAGAAGATGGCAAGTCTGAAATTCGTGTGTTAACCTCCTATCATAAACCAAACGATGGGAGCATAATGTGAACCATATATAGTGTGTATTACCCATTGAGTAACAAAACTCATGTTGCAGTACAGGCAGAAAACTGGTAAGCACAAGCAAATAGTGGAGCTTCAAGGGCCTTGTATTGCCTAAATGGTAGCACTGTACAATGTCATATGCATATACTCAAAAATGATCCCTACCAAGAAGACCCAATAAAACTATCATAACTCAAAATGTACTTTAATAAAGGGGGGGGGGGGGAGGAAAGAAGCAATAAGAGTAGAATAAGTATCCCTTCAATTACATACACCTTTAACCTCCAAGTGGTGTCATCTTTTCCACCCATTTATTAAAGGATTTTTCATCTCAGAGTCACCGGAAGTCAAGTGACTAGAGATACACGACTAAGCTCCTCCAATCCCTTTGGACCCGATTCTGTAATGCGATTTGCGAGGCTGTACGTCCTATGGGCCGTGCAGCCCCATAAGCCATCCTGCCCCGATTCCACATTCCTCTCTCCCCACACACATAGAGCCACTGTGCGGAGAAAGCAGGATGGGAGAAGCACAGGAGCAGGGCGTGGGCAGGCCAGGTACCCAGACATACAGGGCCGATTCAGATCACGGCCCTGTAACTCCGTGAAGCACCGGGAGGACACACAGCTTATTCCACCTCGGAGGTGGAATAAGCATGAGGTGCTCTTTCTCTCTGGTCTAGCAGCCCTCCAGGAGCAATGACACAGTTAAAGATGAGGCCCCGCGGCCCAATCCCAGCCCTGACAGACCCCACCGAAGGTTGAGTGGCGAGAAACCTGGTCATGAGATAGATTCAGGAATGATATGCGGAAATATTTCTTTATAGAAAGAGTAGTGGATCTATGGAATAGTCTCCCAGTGGAGGTGGTAAAGATGAGGACAGTAACTGAATTCAAAAAAGCATGGGACCAACACAGAGGATATCTAAAGGTAAAAAGTGGACTGTTGTAGTTGTTGTTATGGAAGGACAGACTAGATAGGCCATGTGGTCTTTTTCTGTCATCATGTTTCTATGTTTCTATGAGGGTGTCAGCCTGTGGGAGCGGAGGGGTTCTGGGCATCCTGCTGTCTGGACGTCTCCCATGGCTGCTGAAGGGGCACGCCAGGCTGTCCTGGTGCCTGATCTTGCTATCATGGGTCATCTAGCTCCCACAGTGCAGAATCGGATACAAAGGAACCCATCCTGCTCCAGGACATCTGGAAGGCCCGGACATGCCCCTTCCTGGATCGGGCTCCATATTTATATCCTTTCATCAATTTTTTGCTGTTTCCATTGTAATACTGTTTAGATTATTTACTATTTTTTCCCGCCTTTGGTTACTTCCATCTTGGATTGCTAATTGTTTACTTCATCACCATGGTTACATGCACTTTGGCACCAAATTGGCTTTTAAACTCCAAGCTGGCATGCTTGCTTCCCTTATTATTATTTCCGATACTGATTTTGAAAGGCTCTGTGAGACAGTTCTGCGTTCTCTTGAGATATGCATTCATTAAAGTTTATTTTTTACTCCCCTAAGGGAATTTTGGACACTGTGGAAGAATGCTCTTCGGTGTTTATAATACGTTGGACAGGTTTTAGCTCATATTTTTATACAATAAGAACATAAGAACATAAGATATGCCATACTGCGTCAGACCAAGGTCCATTGAGCCCAGTATCCTGTTTCCAACAGTGGCCAATCTAGGTCATGCGTACCTAGTAGTTTCCCCAAAAGACACAGGTTCCACAATGCTTGTACTGGGTCAAGCAATGATATCCTGGGTCCCTTTTTAATAATGGTTTATGGACCTTTCCTCCAGGAACTTGTCCAAACCTTTTTTAAACCCAGCTACACTAACAGCTTTTACTACATCCTCCGGTAACAAATTCCAGAGTTTGATTACACGTTTGAGTGAAAAAATATTTTCTCTTATTAGTCTTAAATAGTTTACCCTGTAGCTTCATTGCATGCCCCCTAGTCTTCCTATATTCTGATAACGTAAACAATTGATCTACGTTTACCCGTTCCACTCTGTTCATTAATTTATAGACTTCTATCATATCTCCCCTCAGCTGTCTCTTTTCCAGGTTAAAGAGCCCTAACCTTTTTAGCTTTTCTTCATAGGGGTATCCTTCCATCCCCTTTACCATTTTGGTGGCTCTTCTCTGAACCTTGTCTAATAATGCTATATCCTTTTTAAGATACGGCGACCAGAATTGCACACAATATTCAAGGTGCGGTCGCACCATGGAACGATACAGAGGCATTACAATACCTTTGTTTTATTTTCCATTCCTTTCCTTATGATACCTAGCATTCTATTTGCTCTCTTGGCCGCCTCTGCACACTGGGCCGAGGGTTTTAACATGTTATCCACAATGATAACAATAATAGGTTTTACTTCACAGGTTGGTTTTACATATTTATTACCATGCACTCCCCCCTTTTAACGCATTAATTTTATTTTTGGGACCAGTAAATGAATTTGTATTTGTTATTTTTTTAGGTGTATTCTTTTATGTCTTATTCATTTTTATAACAGTGTATTCCCTTTATTTTAATATTGTGATTTGATGGGAGAGTGTTCACCGGCATTTTTAGCATTTTAACTAGCATTTTATATATCCTTTATGCTATACATCATAAGTCTTCATAGTGCCTTCATTGTTTTTCATTTTTATTATTATTATCTATTATCTCCGCTTTTAGTGTAATTTTAATTTTAATTTTGGAATACAGTGACAGAATTCAAAATGGCATGTGACAGATTCAGTGGATCCCTTTATAGCACCAGGATAAAATCAAAATAACCTTAACTGTCTCTGCTGTCTCAACAAATAGAGGTGACCTGCATGGAGTGGTGGGTACACCCCTAAACAAAGGCATGAGAGGGGTGACCTGTATGAAGCGTCAGATGCAGCTACAACTGCCACCTTGCTGGGCAGACTCAATGGACCATGATGGCCTTTATCTGCCGTCATTTCCTATGTTACTATTTTGCTTCGTTCTACTCAGTAGGTGTTCTTAGCACTCTCCTACTCCCTTTTGACAGTAATTACGTTTTTACAACGTCCTGAGGGTTCCCCTTTTAATCTTATTTTGAAATTTTATTGATAATGATTGTACTTAATCCACTTTTATTGCTTCTTCCCCCTCCCCCTTTTTAAGTATGTTTTGGGTTATGATGGTTTTATTGGGTCTTCTTGGTAGGGATCATTTTTGAGTATGTGCATATGACATTATACAGTGCTACCGTTTAGGCAATACAAGTCTCTTGAAGCTCCACTGTTCGCTTGTCTTATCAGTATTCTGGCTGTTCTGCTACCTGAGTCCTAATTATTTGTTACTCCATGGGTAATACACACTATATAGGTTCACATTAAGCTCCCATTGTTTGGTTTATGACAGGAGGTTAACACACAGATTTCAGGCTTGCACATTATATGTTTCATATGTATATGAATTGGCAGCGTTTATGTTCCCCGTTATGATTATTAATATTTGAACTCCCTTGTGGGTTTATTACCACATATTTTTATATC
Source organism: Ichthyophis bannanicus (assembly GCA_033557465.1). Lineage (NCBI taxonomy): Eukaryota > Metazoa > Chordata > Amphibia > Gymnophiona > Ichthyophiidae > Ichthyophis > Ichthyophis bannanicus. The sequence goes on along the minus strand of CM066051.1, from coordinate 36,104,782 downwards.
TTCTGGAATTGTCTTTACTTCTTTCAATGTAATGTGTTTATAATCTGTTTTATTCTCCTCACAATAGCAGTTTTAAATCCTTTCTTTAGTATTTTATGAGTGTAGTCTCTTGTCTTATTGTTAGTAAATATGTTTTTAATGTATGTTTTTATTATTTGCTGTTTTTAAGATTTCATATTTGATTTCCTTCTTGTTTTATTTTGTAGTCTTAGCCCCTGATAAAGGCCACACCGAAACACGGCTGTGTTGGGTTTGCACTCACTCTGGACTTGCTTGTTTACATCTGCGAAGTAGTTCATGCTGCTCCTTGGTTGGCCGTTCGCAAGTGTATGCATAGATTAATGTATTTTATAATCAGTGTGAACACCACCTAAGCTCTGCTCCCCCAGCTATACATACTGACAAATTATGCACTTTCATGCCAATGTGTGCTCTTATATGCTAGTTGGTATTTCATGGGAAGATTAATGTTCATAAACCGTCACATACGTGTATCAATGGCTTTATAAAATTTCCTCTTTAAAGTTTTAAAGGTTAATGGTTTATTAAAACTTTAAAATTGCTTTTCTTAATGAAAACAAAGCAGTTTACATAAAAATATTTGAGAACAAGGAAAGGAGTGGAGGAGTGGCCTAGTGGTTGGGGCAAGGTACTTCAGGCCGGAAGGTCGGTGGTTCAAATCCCACTAGAGGACAGCAACCTTGGGCCGGAAGGACTGGGGTTTCTAGTCCCACAGGTGCTCCTTCTGGTCTTGAGCAAGCCACTTAACCCTCCATAGCCCATGTTCCCTGTAAAATAGTTATCTCCAAGTTATAATGCCCTGTTCAATGTAATTTCAGTTTGTTCAATGTAAACCGCACTGATGCAGAATAGCACGGTATATAAGAGAATGTAAATAAATAAAATAAATAAATAAATTTAAATAGCGGTAAAGAGAATAGATAATAGTAAAGAAATAGGGATTAGGTTCACCATGTGAGGTGTCCACAAACCCCAAGAGCACTCAATCAAAGGCATGCTGGAAAAGATGTCTTCAACAGTGTTTAAAATGATTTGAAGGAAGGCTTCTGTCGGAGTTCCCGAGGCAGGGAGTTCCACAGGATTGGAATGCTAAAGAAGAAGTCCGACCTACCGATAGACTCAAGTTTTACTTTAGATGGGGAAGGAAGACGGAGATGGTTGTCATGTAGAGAATGGAGCACATGCATTGAGGTGTGAAGCGTGAGAGGTTTGCCGATAGTTTGGTGAATTAACACCTTAGTATGAGATTAATGGTGCACAGTGGTGACTCTGCTAATTCCACCTGTGACTCTGTGTCATGTTAGAATGTGTTCGGGGCATGGCCTGGGTGGGACAGAAAGTACATACAGGGAATTCACATGTAAACCCAAAACTGTCTATGTCCAGATTTAAACTTACTCCTTTACACGTGTAGGTTTCAGAAGTCTGTGTTTCAGCCAACCCTTTACAGGAGGAATTAAGGGGTCACCTCCTCAGCCCAAATGATTTAACTATAGCGCCCTCTGTAGTTCAGTAGCAGCTTCTATACATTTATGTTTGCAAAATGGCTGACACGTACTTCTAAGTGACGACATTTACATATGGAAGTTGCCATGTTTCTTCATCAGTTTTTACCATGTATAAATTAGTTTAGCTAGTTTCAGTCCTTTTGGGATCTACCAAAGCGATGTAGAACAAAATTTAGGTAGAAAGAAAGGAATTATAATTTAATAAAAGACAAGTAGAGTAGCGGATACATTACGTAGAAGACAATGAACTAAAAGGGATTTGTAGTGTCTAGTCTCTGTGTTAGCAACGAAGCGTTCTCTTTCTACGTAACAAATAATATATTCTTTTAAAAGAAAATGTTGGTACCTTCCATGGCAAGTCTTGACCTCTCAAACTCTTTCCATTCCCCAGTCTATTTCCAGAGCCCCACATGTCATGCAGTGCATGGGCCAGAATGTACACGGCATTGTAAATACTGTAGCTGCTTCCAAAAAATTTAAGGGTACAAGACAGTGAATCAGCTCTCTGAAGTCCTGTGTAATCTTTGCATATCCTTTTAATGCTCTGGGGGCACAGGGGGTGGCACAGATCCCACCACCAAACCTCTGTCTCCTCATTGCTGGGAAACAGCCCTGGGTCTATTTCACGGACAAATTTTGAAAACTTTGGAACAGTCCTCTTTGGCACTGTGAATGCCAATGTGTTGTTCTTCAGATTCTGACTGAATAAGACGATAGAATCAAAGTCCCATTCAGCGGTGGTGATCCAGATCTTGCCAGACATATCCAGAAATCGTGTTTCAAAATACAGGTTTAAAACATAATGCAGATTGCTATAGATAACAATCACGTTAGTTGGCGATGTTTGAATACGCTTCTCTATTTGACTTATGCTCTCTTCGGGAATGGAATTGCTATAACTGAAGAGTTCGATAAAGGCAACACAGCCTCCATTCTCAACGATCCCCTCTTTTAGCATCTGGATGGCCCTTCCACTGCTGTTGTCATCGGGTGCGATAATGCCAACCCAAGTCCAATCAAAATGCTTCAACAGTCTTATGATGGCGGCGCAAAGAGAAAGCTCACTGGGGACAGTCCGGTAGAAATAAGGAAACTTACTAGTATCGCTCATAAAAAGATTCTGTGAGATAAAGCTGATCTGTTGGAAAAAATAGTAATGTAATTCTTGTCTTTGGGACAAGAGTTTCACATCTTGATTCTATAGAATTTGACTTAAGATGCACATTTACGGAAGTGGAAACTAGAATGGATTTTGTGCTGTTTCCTATGGATTTGGCAATATTCATCTATCCTTGTCATGTATACATTTATTCAAATTGGTCACCTCATCATTTTTTAATTCAATTAAAACCTGGGGTGTTCTGCTTTTGTGTGCTAAAAAAACACAGGTTGATATTTAATGGCACTTTTTTGGTTAGGAACCACTGCTATCTGAATTTATGCCACGGACTAGGATATTGTATAGATAATACCACTGAATATTTTTACAGGCCACCTCAGCACTATCCGGATTGTGCTGGAGATTATCTGTTTTGCAGTGATGTTCGGTGCCACTATACAGTAACCATTTGGATAACTTAGAACAGCAAAAAAGCTGTTGCAAGCAGGGCTGGTGTAAAGATATTAGGAGCCCTTAGTGAAACGTCCTTCTGGCAAATCCCACCACCACTATGCTGCACAAAACATCCTTCTTCTAATGCCCTCCCCCCAGCGGCCATCACAGTCACCGCTGCACACCTACCTAATGACCACACCTGAGCATCAATTTCCCTGGGTCTGGCATGCAAGAGAAAAGGTGCCTAAGAGCGTGTTGGATTCCTCTGTAATGTGAGATGTCTGTGAGATGAACCCCATGCCGCGGTGCCAGCGGCTAAGCTGCCGGCCTTCCGCTGCCCATTTACCTGCTCAGGAACATTGGTACCCTATGTGATTACTTAATTTACCTAGTGGAAACACCAGCCCTGGTCATAAGGCTTTCCAGAGAGATTATTCATATAGCAGTGTTGAATATTGCCCCTATGCAGATAACTATAACAAAACTTAGGAAATGCAAGCAAATATCCACACCATTCAATCCCCTATACTGAATCCCCCACTTTCATTCAAACAACTCCATTTCTTTTTGCCGGACAATTTGCCATGAGAGATTACTCTCTCTTGTAGCAAACTCTCCTTTTATTCGTTTTATTGAGAATAACTCAATTTCACCACTAACAGTGAATAGGTAGCAAACTCATATACTATGAATCCCTCATAAATAATAAAAACGCCCACTTAACTTCGAAGGCGATTCTTCAACTTTATACATCTGGTCTGGAACAAAAAATGCTCTCTTCTTGATAACAATTTACCCGCAGCGATAATTTGTTCATATAATTTCATCAAAACCGCCGGTTAATTTTCCCGCACAAACGGCAATAGGCTGGTTAACTTTTCAAACCAAAGCCAGATAAAGGCCGCTACACTGCGCCATGTTTCAGGTCTTGTTACTTCTCCACCCTATGCACGGTGGAGAAGTAACAAGACCTGAAACATGGCCATGCTGGTCACAGTATCTGGATATGCAGTGTTGGCCCCTATTGGAATATCGGTGCTGAATATTCGTAATATCTTTAGCTGCGGAGACTGGCATTTAAAAGATAACGCTGACCACTGCAGCTCAGTATTAACCTGATAACCCAGCTACACATTGCCTGCCTAGCTCCACCCACTCCTCTACCGGCAGCAAAGATCTGCTATAAAAACCAGCCTGCGCCTGAGGACCCTTTGGCGTGGCCCTTAGGCGGAGACCATAGGAGGAAAACGGAAGAACAACCACCGTCCTTTTGTTCAATCTGCAAAAACCTATCCAAAAGACACAGAACAAGGTGCTGCTGCCTACACCTTGAGGAGCGTCCCACAGATCAGATACCAGTTCATGATCCCAGGACCCTATGGGCTGCAATATGCGATCACTGCAGGTCAGACGCCACCACTACAGAACTGTAAGTTACCCTACAAACTCACACTGTGCACACTTCCTTCCCCTTGTTGCAATCCCCTACTATAGCACATACAATACCCAGATTACTACTGCATTTTAACACTACATACAACTTAAAACAATCTGAAACGGCCTACCCTACGAGATTGAACCGAAATAAAGACACACCCTCTATATCCACCCAAATTCTTCTCTAGATATTCTTACCATGGATACGAAAAAGCCCACACTAGCCCTTTGTTCCCTAATAATACTACTACAAGCCTTAAAAGCTATCACATCAGAAAATACACAATGTAACATAATAAGTTACATACCAATCATACAATCAACCAGAAACAATGAATTCCATCGACTATATCAAAACACTATAAACAAGAGACACGACAGACTTCTACAGATTAATCTATCATACACAATGAATGACATAAAAATTGAACATGTGACCAACTATCCCCTGAAATGTGCTCTGATCAACGCCCGATCCATACGAAATAAACACCACATCATTATGGACTACATAGAGGAACAGCAACTGGACATAATGTGTATAACGGAAACATGGCTTACAAACATGGATCAAGTAATAATAAACCAAATCTCCTCACAAATATATGAAACTCACAACTGCCTGAGAGCAAATAAAAGAGGAGGCGGAGTTCTCATCATCGCAAGAAAGTCCCTCAGATTTAAAACTCTCAGCTCGGAGAGATCACTTGATGCGGTGAGGACAGCAGACGTGTGCTGCATGTGCTCCGGTCCCCCGCGCCTCTAACCGGCAGATTTTGAGCCTAGGCTGAGCAGATTCGGGCTACATTCGGTGGTCGCCCCCCCACTAAGAGTATTGGCACGGGATTGCGGGTGGTGGTGCTCTGATTTGGATGGCGGCACCTGCAAAATCCACCCGGCGGGAGAAGGAGCGTGTGGCTTCTGCAGCTAAAATGGCCGATGGGAATGTGATGCCGCGCTCCCCTGCTTCTCCGGCCTTCTTGGACGAGGTTTCGGCGGCAGTAGCTGAGGCGTTGTCGGCCCAGTTTGCAGCCCTCAATGAGAAGATGGACACTCTTCAGACGCTGGCGGGGGCTTTGGGGGGCCGCATCCAGGAGGCCGAGGAGCGCATCGGGAGAGCGGAGGACTCCATTGAAGCTGCATCGCAGGAGCTGGCAACACTGAAGGCCCAGGTGTCGGCACAAGCTGCTAAGCTCGACGACTTAGAAAACCGCTCGAGGAGGAACAATCTGCGGTTGCTGGGTATCCCTGAGGCGATAGCGGATAAAGATCTCAAGCGCTACGTGGAAACTTTACTTCCCCGCCTCTTGGAAGGGGGCTTGGAGAGTGGAGACCTGTTGCTGGAGCGGGTCCACCGCGTGGGGAATAAGCAGGCCCGAGACGCCCGGCCGCGGATAGTTCTGGCCAAGTTCCTTCAATACCCTCAAAAGGAGGCGGTTCTCCGGGCTGCCCGCCAGCGGAATGGACTTACCTGTGATAATTTTACCCTTCGGATTGCCCAGGACTACTCGGCTTCCCTTAGCCAGCGGCGCAGAGCGTATGCCCCTCTCTGTACCAAATTGCTTGCGGCTGCAATTAAATTACTGTGCAATATCCCGCCCGCTTGCATGTGTTCCACGGTGGAGCGCATCGGGTCTTCGCTTCAGCTGAGGAGGCTACATCATATGTGGACCGAGTTGTTCAGGAGGGGAACCGCTCTGCCTCCGACCCTTGATTTTGTAGCGGGCCTGGTCACAGGTTTGTCTTCTTATATACTGACTTGCGGTGGATGGGGATTCCGGGCTGCTGCTAGGGAGCCGTGTGATTTTCTCTTGCCGCCAATTCCTTTCCTGGTGGCCCTGGACTGTTTTAGTTCGGACGGAGAGGAGGTGCTGTCTACTAAGCTCCTGCAAGTGCCCTGGGTGGGTTACTGGAAGGTGAAGGAGTGGAGAAGCCTACCCTGCGGTTTCAGCGCCGGCGAGGAGGGGAGCGTAGGCCCGAACTGGGCCCCCGTCCTTTGGCCGGCTTTTCCTGGACGTGTTGCCTATCTATTTGTGTGGCCTGTTGGCATTACTATCTGTTGATAACATTTGGTTGGTTTATTGTTGTGGACTGTTTAATTACCTGCTAATGTAGGGTAACTGTTTACTCGTTTTGTTTTAGCCTGCTGACAACCAGGGGAAGAGGGTGGGGGACCCCCCCTTTCTGGGTAGCGTGTGGGGTCTGGATGGGAGGTAGATCGCGGGAGGGTTTGGGATGGGACCCCTGGGAGTGGCGCTGGGCTTGTGGGACGGGGCAGGGGGGGGGGGAACAGAGGGTAGCGTAGTAGGGTTGAAGAGATTGGGATGGGGGTGGGAGGGTGGTTTGAGGCTGGGGTTCTTCTTCCTAGGGATCCCGAATCTTTGTTTAGACCGGGGAGCGGGTGGCTTGTGGGGGGGGGGGGGAATAGTTCGGCACTGGGGGTTTTGTTGAGTCCTGCGACCTATCCCGTTGCGGGCTTCATTTCTTCGATTACGCATGGTCTTGGGAGGGGGAGGGGGAGGGTGTTTGAGCCCTACGAGGACTGACCTTGCCCCTCGCAAGTATGAGTTTTTACGGGTTCAGTTTTTAACTTTTCTGGGGCTCTGCTATCTGGTTAATGGGGTTGGGTTTCTTGAGGGTTCCCCACTTGTTGGTAACTTGGGGAGGTATATTGATTGGACGTCCCTGGTAGACTGCTTGGCAGGAATGTCCTGCCCCTGGGTCACCTAGGTGTGGGCTTGGACTTCCGCTACATTATTTTTATTGCTACATATGGTATAAATGACCCTGTTAATTTTGTATGCCTTTCTGATATTTGCCCTTATTGCATTCTTATTGAAACGCTATTTTCTTTATAAGCAGTCACTGTGGTGTATGCTGTGTTTTGCTGTGTAGTCCAATTTTAGCGTATAAAACTCCGAGTGACATTCAAAGACCCCCCACCCTGACGAGAGATTGTATATCGGCACAGGATTTATCTCATGACCTATCTGGACAGTACCTAGTATTATAGAACATGCTGTATCATAGCGCACTCTGTACATAGCCCCCTAATCTAGAACTCCCCCCCACACGCACACCACCCCCCCTGCATTCCCTGCATGAACTCCCCCCTCACTTTACTCCCCCAACACTGCATGAACCCCCCCCCCCCCACATCCTTGATTGTTTTGCTGTGACACCGCCTTGATTTTTATGATAAGACGGCTTAGAAATATTGTTAAATAAATAAATTATGGGGGGGGGGAGGGGGAAAAAAAAACCCCCTAAGGATTAACCTTTTTCGAGGGTTGTGTAGTTGGAGTTTTATGCGTGTGTAGCCCCCGGGAAATTCGAGGGGACATTGCTTTCTAGTGTGTCTCACTGTTTTTCTTTTATTGCTGGGGTTTGGTGGTAAGGGGGGGACCGTATTCTTTTCTTTGGGCTCCTGGCTCGGGGTCTTTTTGGGCCTGGAGCTGTACGTGATTGGGGCGCGGGAGACTGGACGCATCCGTGTGATCTCAATGGGTAGTTTACTCTGCCTGGGGGTGTTGATGTGGAAGATGAGTTGCCACTTGTTGGCTGGGGGGGTAGAGGGTTGGGGGGTGGGGGATAGGGGGAGGGGGTGGGGGAGACATGGTCATGCCCGTGCGGGGTGGCTTTTCCTAACTATTTATCGCCTACTAGGAGGGTGGGGAGGGTCTCAGGCTGGGGGGGCTCTCTCTGGACTATGGGATTGTCTGTTGTTGAAGTATTGGAGGATAGCTATAGTGCTCTGAGGCTTATTTCCTGGAATGTGTGTGGATTAGGGAGCCCAACGAAGCGCTCAAAGGTGTTGCAGGGTTTGGCTAGGCATAAGGCGGATATTGCCCTGCTCCAAGAGACTCATCAGTCTGCAGAAGAACATAGTAAGCTGCGTAGAGCATGGGTTGGGCAGGTCTTTGGAGCCCCGGCGATCGGGAAAAAAGGTGGTATTGTTATCCTGATTCATAAGCGTATACGGTTTGAGGTCCTTCGGTTAATACTTGATCCCTCGGGGCGGTTCTTGCTTCTGCATGGAATGTTGGAGGGCAAGCTGGTGACGTTGGGGAATCTTTACTCGCTGAATATTTTTGACCAGAGGCTTTACACTCGGTTGACTTCTAAATTGGAGAATCTGCCGGAGGCTCCGGTAATTTTGGGAGGTGATTTTAACGGAGTGATGGACGGAGATTTGGATACGACTGTTGGAGAGTCCCGGGAGCCTACACGGGCGATGTTGCGGTTGTGTGAGAGTATGGGTCTAGTGGACCCTTGGAGGTTGTTGCATCCTTTGGAAAAGGATTTCACGCACCAGTCTCGGGCCCATGGATCTTCGGCGCGCATTGATTACCTATTGGTGACGGGTACCCTTTTTGCGGCAGTCAGCGATGCTCGGATAGGACCGGGGGTGATTTCTGATCACGCGCTCATCTGGTTGGATCTTCAGTGGGGGGAAGCGAGGCCTACGACACGCTTTTGGCGCTTTCCTCTAGAACTATACACCGATACTCATTTTCGTTCCTTTTTGCGGCGGAGGTGGCAGGAATTTGAAGCCGATCATCGGACCCATTCGGATGACCCTGAATTGGTCTGGGAAACTGCTAAGGTAGTGTTACGGGGTGACATTATCGGCTACCAGGCCCGTAGGCGGCGACTGATGTCCGAACGTATTATACGGCTGGAAAAAGAGGTTATGACGTTGCGTCGCTTATGTGCCCGCCATTCAACTGTGGCAAATCGGCAACAGCTTATGGAGACTCAGGTGTTGTTGAACGAGGTATTGCACCAGCGAGCGCACAAATCCGTGTTATATTACCGATACAGATTGCATACCCAGGGGGATAAACCTGGGAAAATGTTAGCCCGCTGTTTGCGGGGCCCCCGGAGTTCCCGCTTGATCTCGGCCTTGCGAGATGATCAGGGCACACTGCATCGGTCTAGCCCCCAAATTGCTGCGGTGTTTAAGTCCTTCTTTCAGAAACTTTACTCTGCTGAGCCGGACTCCCCTCAAGAACGGAGGGACTATTTTGCGGATTTGCCTTTACCTCATTTGACGAGGGCGCAACGAGAACAATTAGACCAGCCGATTATGGTGAGTGAAGTACAGGCCGTTATCGCCAAGGCGAGCTGTTATAAATCGCCGGGCCCCGATGGGATGGGGGTAGAGGTTTATAAAATCTTGAGTGATTTGGTATCTCCGACCCTTTTGGCTGTGCATACCCGGCGCGCAGCTCAGGGTTTTTTCCGGTGGGGTAGTAATCAGGCCTATGTCTCCCTCATTCCGAAACCGGGGAAGGACCCCCTAAGCGCAGCATCTTATCGCCCGATCTCTTTACTCAACTTTGATTTGAAATTGTTCGCAAAGGTCCTGGCGGAGCGGTTGGCAGCGGTCCTGGACCAGTTGGTCCACGTGTCGCAGGTCGGCTTTGTGCGGCAACGATATGCCGTATGCAACCTGCGGCGGATTGTGGCGTCCTTAGAATGGGCACGGCGTCAAGCTCAGCCGACCCTTCTCATCAGCTTTGACGTCGAAAAGGCCTTTGACAGGGTGAGCTGGGCTTACTTGGAGGACCTTCTGCCGCGCTATGGTCTAGGGGAATATTTTTGTAAAATGGTGAAATCTTTATACGCGGACCCCAGGGCGGCGATACTGTGTAATGGGTTGCTCTCAGAGACCTTTCCTCTCGGGAGAGGGACTAGGCAGGGTTGCCCCCTGTCTCCGTTCCTCTTTGTTTTGTCTTTGGACCCTCTTATTCGCCGGGTGGAGCGGTCTCCGGAGATCTCTGGTATAACTATGGGTCGGCAGGTTTTTAAGCTGGCTGCCTTCGCCGACGATCTTCTCGTACATTTGTCCGCTCCTCCGGTTTCGTTGACGGCGCTCTTGCGGGAGTTTAGGGCCTTTGGGCGGTTTGCGGGCCTTCGTATCAATTGGGAGAAGTCGGAGGCACTGGATGTCTTGGGGGAGGTCCGAGGGGCGTGGAGGGGTGTGTTCCCTCTTCGGTGGGCGGAGGATTCCTTTTTATACCTGGGAATTATTTTGACGTCTTGTCCGCTCCGTCTCTATAGGGTCAATTTTCAGCGGATAATGACTAAGTTACGGGATCAGTTTCTCTCGTGGGGATCCCTCCCTATATCTCTTTCGGGCAGAATAGCTGCGATTAAGATGGTTATTCTCCCCCAGATCCTTTACTGGTTACAAATCCTCCCCGTTTGGATCCCTCGGCATGACCTCTCCAGACTGGAAGGTCTGATGAAAGGCTTCTTATGGAAGGGGGCACGGGCGCGCATACCGTGTGTGAGGTTGCAAGGGAGATGGAGGCAGGGGGGTATGGGACTTCCTGATCTGGGGGCCTACGCCTTGGCCTGTCAGGCTCGGCACCTGGGGGACTGGCTGGGCGGGACTGAACTTTTTACTCCGAGACGGGTGGAGGCCGCCTGTGCGGCTCCGTTTTCCTTGTTGGCCATCCTCCACCATGAAGACCGTTTGTTACCGCTTTATATTACTGACAGTGTGCTGTTGGGCGCCGTGCGTAAGACCTGGCGGCAGCTTCATCGTTATTGGCAGAGAAGCTGGAAAGTTTCCAGCTGGCTCCCCTTACAGGGGAATGCCCATTTCACCCCTGGCACGGAGAATGCCACTTTGCGGGCGTGGGCCGCACAGGGGATAAGAACTGTTGGGCATGTGGTGGATTTGGATGGTCAGTGTAAGTCTTTCCCAATGCTTCGAGCTGAATACGACTTAGCCTCGTCGCATCCATTCGCCTATTGGCAGCTTACCCATTACGTGTCCTCGTTACCGCGGGAGGAGCTCCATGCTGACCATTTGGTGCAAATACTTGACTTCTTCGACTTGGGGGGCGATTTTCTGCCATCCATTCGTCGCTTACGGGCACGGTTTGCTGATTTTCGTTCGTCCCCGGATTACCGGTCTGTGGAGCGTGCGTGGGCCGCCGAGTTACAGAGGAAGGTTCCGCCGGGTACTGTTCTGCAAGGTCTTCGGCGTATGGTTTCTTTAGCGGAGTGGGTGCGCTGGAGAGAAATTCATTTTAAAGCATTGACACGGGCCCATTTTTCGCCGCGGAGGGCCTTTTGGAGCCATTTGACGGCGGATGGCAGTTGCCCGAGATGTTCGGAGCCGATGGCGACCCTCTTACACATGTGGTGGAGCTGTCGGCGTCTTCGTTCTTATTGGTTTCGGATCTCTACCTACATGCAGAATTTGCTAGGGCAGAGAGTGGGCTGGGATGCCTCTTTTGTTACGTTGGATTTTTTGGGTCTTACCTCGCCTAAGGGTAAGTGGGGGAGATTGCTCGTACGTAAGGCCTGCTTAGTGGCTAAGGGACCCCTACTTCGCCGATGGCGCGACCGGGATCCACCGTCCTTTTGGGAATGGCGGAATACTTTTCACCAATTGATGCTGGTGGAGTGTTGGAGCGCTCGGGGTAAGCCTGTGCGCTGGCAGGCCTTCCAATCCCTGTGGGATCCTTACATTCAGCAGTTGGGCTCCCGTAGTCGGAATGAAGTCTTACAATGGACAATACTGCCACAGGACTCTGGTGGTATAGGCGAATAGGCTCTAGTATGAGCGGTTGACTAGTCTGTATTGGTGTGGGGGGGCTCCCGGTGTGGGGGTGGCCATGTCTCCGTAGGGGGGGGCGGAAGGGGGGGGATGGGGTGGGGGGAGGTAAGGGAGGCGCTGTTTTCCTTACTGTAAAAATTGACACCAGTTGGTTGTTTACTCTCTCCTCGTTGTGGGGATCAGAAACCCACCCCGCACGGGGGTTGTTGTGCTGTTTGCTTTTCTTGCTGTGTGAACTTGGTGTTTAAATAAAGTTTAAAAAAAAAAAACCTCTCAGCTCGAAGCACGGAAAGCTGCAACATCACAACCATTTCAAACAAACACATAGCTTTATCCCTTATACAGAGCACCGGGCACCAACACTGATGATCTTTCACTAATACTAGAGGAAATTTGTAACAACTCTAACCCACAAAAGCCCCTCATCATGCTGGGTGACCTTAACATACCATCTACAACTACCAGACATGGCCAAGCCTTCACACAAGCAATCGAGGATCTCCAATACACATAAATAATAAACGCTACAACCCATAACAAGGGAGGCACCCTTGACCTCCTCTTCATACCAAATATGCTCCTAGATAAGAAACATATACAACCTCCAAAAGTTACACCCGTCCCATGGTCAGACCATTACATCATAACCCTCCAGATAACCACCCCTACTCCAAACAACTCAACAGAATCAACAACCACACAACCAAGATTCAAACAATTTAATAAAGACATGTTTATAAAACAGATCCTACCTCAAATAAACCTAGAATCAACAGACCTCAAAGAGATAATAAATAGCTGGAACTCCATAATCCACAAAGCAGCTATTGCCTCACATAAGAAGACACACATTATTAGAGCACAGCATCATGGTATTCCAATGAGATTAACAACCTGAAACAAGCCCTGTGGAAAGCAGAACGAAGATGGAGAAGGACAAAAAACACACAAGACAGAATTAACTACACTAACAAGATGCAAGAATACCAGTCCCTAATAAATGCCTGCAAGAAGGAATATCACACAAATCTGATCATGAACTCGCTAAATAAACCAAGAGAATTATTCAACATAATAAGAACCTTGGCAAGAAGTAAATCTGATGAGCACAATTCATTCATGATAAATTCATTCATGATAAATCTGATGAGCACAATCCAATTCATGGAGGAGTGGCCTAGTGGTTGGGGCAAGGTACTTCAGGCCGGAAGGTCGGGGGTTCAAATCCCACTAGAGGACAGCAACCTTGGGCCGGAAGGACTAGGGTTTCTAGTCCCACAGGTGCTCCTTGTGGTCTTGGGCAAGCCACTTAACCCTCCATAGCCCATGTTCCCTGTAAAATAGTTATCTCCAAGTTATAATGCCCTGTTCAATGTAGTTTCAGTTTGTTCAATGTAAACCGCACTGATGCAGAATAGCGTGGTATATAAGAGAATATAATAAATATAATAAATAAATAAATAAATAAAAAATATCATAACCAGTCTCAACGCGACAACCTCCACTCTCGATCCATGTCCAGTATCCTGGATCAAAATGACAACTGAACAACTAGCCCCTATTCTACTCAAAATAGTACAACTGTCACTTACACATGGCACTGTACCTCCTATTCTCAAACAATCGATGGTAAGGCCAATTATAAAGACTAACACCCTGTACTCAAACAACCCCAGCTTATACCGACCCATCTCAAACCTTCCACTTACAGCAAAGATAATTTAAAAAGTGGTCCAACTCTAGTTACAAGAGCACCTTGATGCACACGCTCCTCTTGACCCTCACCAACATGGGTTCAATCCCAAACACAGCGTGGAAACTCTCATCACCTCATTCTTGAACAGCCTAATCACCAGACTAGACAACACCAGACAATGCTGCATATTGATATTCCTTGATATAAAAGCTGCATTTGATTCAACAAACCACAAAATACTAATCATTCGCCTAAATGATATCAGACAAGAAACAACATTAAAATGGTTTACATCGTATCTTACCCACAGAAAGATACAGGTCAAACCTGGATCACATCAATCAAATCCAATAGATCAGCAGCAAGGAGTACCGAAGGGCTGAGCACTCTCTGCAGTGCTGCTTAATATCTATCTGCAGCCTCTCTGCGGCATAATAGCAAAACACAAAATAGACTACAATATCTATGCGGATGACATCATGGTCCACACCTCAATCAACATTGACCGACCTGACTACTTGAACATAAATAACATATCTGAAATAAATATCAAGCTGGCTCTTGGAACGAAATTTAATGATAAACTACAAGAAAACAGAAGCAATCTTCATAACAAAGAATTACACATTTGCTCCACCAAAATCTCTGCAAATAGCGCATAACACCATAGAAATAAAAACGGAAGTCAAATATCTGGGGATATATCTCGACCTAAACCTAAACTTTCAAGCACATATAAGCAAGATTATAAAAACTGCCTACAACAAACTAAGAACAATAGAAAAACTCAAACCTCTTCTGGGCTTTAATAACTTCTGCACAGTCTGCCAGGCCTTGATAATGCAAATACTGGACTATTGTAACATCATCTACCAGGGGCTACCTACCCAGTCCATCTACCTTTCGCAATTATTACAAAACACGATGGCCCGTATCATAACTGGGACACCAAGAACCAGTCACATAACCTCAACATTAAGACAACTACATTGGCTCTCCATAATCACCAGGACCAAATACAAAGCAAGACTCACCATTTTCAAAATCCTACACCAACTATCACCACTGACACTACAAACCCTCATCAACAAGGACCCTGAAAACAGAACAAAAAGGAAACTCATTAAAAACCTACTAATAATACCAAAAACCAAAACCAAAGCTAAACAAACAACCTGTCATAGAGCTTTTTCAATATATGCTTCATCACTCTGGAAGGCCCTCCCAGAAAGCATAAGAACCACCAATGACCTGTGGGACTTTCGGAAAGCCTTAAAAACACACCTTTTTTTGGAATACTATGGAACAGAACCTGAAACACTGTGTGAAACGCACCCACTTCAATGAAATATGAACACATCCAATCATTCTACCGTCCATACAATAGCAGCAACCATCACAACCAACATCAAGAAACCATATATCCAATATTGTTAACCCTTAGCAAGTCACTTAACCCTCCATTGCTCAGAGAATCCAAATTATCAATGTCCCTGTTTAATGTACATTACCAAGTTTAAGTTGCAATGTAAAACGCTTTGATTGAAATGATAAAGCGATATAAAAAAAACCTGTTAAATAAATATAAATAAATAAATACCCCTGTTATATTCAAGGTTTTAATTCCTTGTTCTATGTAAAGTTCATTTGTTTTAACGTTCAATGTAAACTGCTTTGAATGTAAGAAAAGCGGTATAGAAAAATTGTTAAATAAATAAATAAAAATAAATAGCCCATAAATGAAAAACAAAATGTTTCAGAGTTTGTATGACAAAGCAGTGGGCTCCCTCCACATGGAATGATTGTGGCTATTCAACCATTCATCACCTGCGCCTTTTCTCCCCTCCAGTATGGTTGGTGTTTATTATCCCTTCTGCTTTGCAATTGTTCCCACAATCCAAATTGCTCTTGGCGATGTACATTTTTTTGAATTAGACTAAGTTAGGTTGCTTAGCAAGAATCTTTAAGTGTACTAAACCTAGCAGTTAAAAAGAGGATATTCTTCGAAGCCACTGCCATCCCTGTGACCTTGCAAAAGTCACATTGCCCTCCACTGCTTCACGTACAAACTTAAGGGCATGTTTAATAACCTACACTACCTGTTAATTTGCACTTCAGCATGCAATAACCAGCATACGTGGAACTGCGCTAACATTGCGCATGCAAACTAGAGAGCACATGCTTCTGGCTGTGATCTGTGAGATATCTGAGATATTTTTTTGAAGCTGCATGGTGTAAATATCTTAATGCAGTGTTCCAGCTGAAATTAAACCCTGGCAATCTGTATGTGTTGCTTTCTTCCACTGTTACTATTCTAATTATAATTAATTTGGTCTCTGATATCACTCAGGTATATTCAATGTCTCTAGATAACATTTAGTCACTTTTATGAAGGACAAGTTTTTGCAGGGATGGATAATTCATTCTGGTATATAGTAAAGCACTTCCATTAGGTACCTGTGGGTAGTGGTACATGCCGAACAGGTTGGCCAATTGCATCGATTCCTCAGACGGAAGGCCTTCAAGGACTGCTGCCAATGTGCCAGAGGTTTCACAGCTGTAATTTGGGATTCCTTTGTCCTTTCCTGCAAATATATCCACAGCGGCTGCAAATGTTAGGAGCGGATTGTTGTAAGACTCATAAATGTGGAACCCCAGAGTAATGTTGGGTAGGATTTCCGAGCTGTTGTTAATCTCTTCCACTGCAGCAACCATGGCCAAGAAATTATAGTAATATGCTGGAAGTATACTGTAATTAAATTAGCTCATTGTTAAATTAAAACCCACATGCCGAATGCCCTCAAGCACTCATTGAAAGAATAATTAACATGAAGTCTTCTGTAGGTAAAACACTGTGTTACCACAGAACTGACCCCTCTGAAAATTGTCCACCCATTATGTGCTAAAAGTAACCACACAGGGTGTCTCTCTTAAATTTAATAAACAAGCCTGTTTTATAAATGTAACAAGAGGTTAAAAAAAATAAAGTAAAGGTATTTTGTTTTATTTTACTTGCCAGTAGTCCTGCAGGTCCGTGGGGCATTTGTTACTGTAATCACGGGTTAGCCGTGATCGCAGATTTGCCGGTGTTGGGGAGCAGGAGGCTTTGCTGGGGTCTGGGAGGTCAAAGGTTGCGTTAACGCCACAAAACCCTGTGCTCGTGGAGGTGGCACCAGCGAGTTCAGGGAAGGCTTGAGGGGCAAGAACCTGCTTCAGGGTGGTGTGCGGTTCCCAAGTACGGGGCAGCCTGGCTGCATCTAAATTAAACTTTTTACTTCAGCTGCGTACCCGGAGGTAACTGTGCATGTGCGATCGGTGCACGTGTGTACAGAGTACTCCAAGGAGGGGGGTTACGACAGGAGCAAAGCAGCCCGAGAAAATTTAAAAAATAATAAATTGAAATAAAAATTGTACGGGGCGAAGGGTCAGCTGGACTGTGGGCCAGACAGTTCTCAAGCAGACACCTTCCTCCGTCCAAAAGGGAAACCACTCAGGAAGGACATATCACTTCCCAATAAAAGAAACATCACAGAGAGGACTTATGCTTTCCAATAAAATCTCACCTTATGCAGGACAACACACTCGTACATGGTAACAACTATCTCTAACAACTAACTGCTAGGTACATATGACCTAGATTGGCCACTGTTGGAAACAGAATACTGGGCTTGATGGACCTTGGTCTGACCCAGTATGGCATATCTTATGTTCTTATGTTCACAGATTTTTCTTCCAAAAGGATCCTTTTATTCCTATCTTACAGAAACAGAAACTAAGAACAAAGGAAAACAGTCCAGTGGAATTCCCGATCTTGCCACCTCTCACAGCAAACAAACAGGGTCGTTCTGTCTTATCTCAGATGCAGATCCCTAAACAGCTACAAGTCAGAATGTCTGGTCCTTCTCCTGCATGATTCTGTCTTACTTCCTGACTCAACTGCGAGTATGACAGGCTTTCCTGGACACAAGAAATCAGTGTAACAGTCATAGCCAAGACAAAACAGCATGCAGACAAAACTCTCAGGGATACTGGGGCCATAGGAAACCTAGGGAATCCATACCCCACACAGTCTTCACTGTGCAGGAGACAAACTCATCATGGATCTGGTCCTGCCACATTATATACTCTTGCTCAGGACCATACTTACTATTCAGACATTCTTCTCTAATTAGCTCATTCTTGTTCCAGCTGTCTGGGGCCCCCCATTTGTGATCTGTCATGTTTTTATTTATTTAACAGGTTTTATATACCGCTTTATCATTTCAATCAAAGCGGTTTACATTGAAACTTAAACTTGGTAATGTACATTAAACAGGGACATTGATAACTTGGAAAATCATTCATATCATGTTATTCTACTCATGTCTGTTCCCCTCTCCGTTAACCTTCTTTGTGAGGCCCATGTCTGCAATTATCACGCTGGGCCTTGTCAGATTTATATTGTTAACTGACCTCTGCCTCCCTCACTCAGTTCTTCACCTGGTTCTCTTGCTTGTTTCTCTCCCACCCCTCAGTTCCCAAGAAATATATCTCTTCAACTCTCCGTGTTCTGACAACTATATTGGGGGCCATATGTTCTTCTTCATGCTAAGCTGGCATGTTTATATCCCATGACTGCCTTTCTACCCTCTCTCTGTCCACCATTACTGATAAGTGTGTTTTCACATCTTTTCCATATGATGCCACATACTTCTGAAAGCTTCACGTACGCACCTCAGTACAATTCCAGCATTCAGACATTTCAATGTTTTTTCTGTGTTCCTGTGTTAATTTCTTCTCCTCTGGCTCTCACAAAATAAAGAGCAAGGAAAGCTCATTTAGGCTGGGCCCGGGTAGGGATATAAAGTTTAATCCTTGAGGACAGGATCTTGGGATTGAGACTGGCTAGCAAAAAAAAAAAGCATAGTGGGAATGATTTAAAAATGATAAAAGGGAGAATAAATGAGTTAAAATAAAGTGAACTGACAGGAACATAAAATTAAAAACATCCCTGAATGAATTGCCAGTGATCGTGGAGAAAATTTGTTGCATATGCCTTGTAGCACTATATTAATGATTAATTGTAGTAGTAGTTAGTGTTTGTATGTATGTGTGAGATTAGACTGAAGAGAGCAGTGGAAAACTGAAAGGGCTAACTTGATCAAATCCGAACACTGTAGCCAACATATGCAGAGGCCTGCTGAGGCGGAGGAATATCTGATTTGGTGCTGAGGTCCCTGCAGCAAATGAGGGAAGCGTGAGAGAGCCTCAGAAACATGTCACAGTTAGCATGCAGGATTAATTACAAAACAGACATTTGTTCTAATTTGATTAAAAATAATATTTGTTAGGGCATAGGTCTGTTAGGACCCAGAAAATGTTCTCTTTAGATGGAACTATCATTTGTCTGGCTGCGGAGGAACACTAGTTTAGCAGCAGAATGTTCTACTAGAGAGGAGACATGCGAGCAGATGGGTGCATGTGCAACTTGTGAGTGTACAAATTACGACATTTGAGAAAAAGGGGAATTAATTTGCTTAAGCAGACATATCTGAGTGTACTTATGTGGAAGAAAGTGTTTTAAAGATAGTTTCAGAGCTGTTTTCTGTGATAAGACTGAGAGGATATATGTTAATATCCAGACATGCTGATATATGTTAATATCTTTGAGGGTCCTTTGACTATTTTAGGATAACATTAAACTTACACTTCTGAATAGAAGATGTAACTAATTAAAGAGCCAGCAGATTTATTCTCCAGAAAACAGTGTTTCCTGTTTGTCTGAGTCAATTGAAAAAATTGAGAAAGTGAATTTTGGCCAACAAAGAATTCATAAAATCTGTAAGTGCTTTACAAAAAGAAATAACCAATGATATTCCTGAAAGAAATACCGGTTTATTTACATGGTAAAGAAACTTTCCTGAAACAAAATCTAAGGTTAAACTCAATCTTTTTCCTGATGCTTTGGGCATAGTCGGATGGTTTAAAAAAAAAAAGACTTATTTCAGAAGATAACGAAACGTAAACTTATAAAAAATTTGGATAACAAAGAAAACTTGGAAAGTTCCTAAAAGAAAGAAAGATTTTTTTTAAACTGCAGAACTCCTGTCAGTTTAGAAACCTGTGAGAGGGACAGCGCTGCTGGTAAGTTCTACTGTAAAGGGAATTAAGCTTCAGTTTTTTATATTTTTGATAATTTGAGTCCGAGTGAAGCTTGATAGATTAAAGGTTGTTTGTTTTCTTTTGAAAAGAACTGAGAAACTGGGAGTGTGAAAGTGAGTGTAAGGAGTGAGTGAGATCTAGTTACAGAATAATAATAATATTTCTTTTTTACTTAGCAAAGTACAATAAGAGTAAAGTGACATTCTTATTACAAAAAGAAGAAAACTCTCCAACATATAGAGGGTGTTAGACTCTTTTATTGAGTTTTTAAAGATAGGATAATAGGAGTTCCTGAGAAGAAAATTAAGGACCTGGAACCAAAGGACCGGAGTGGATCGGATGACCTTCTGACTGGATGAGCATCCTGAATTTAGAGGAACAGTTTCAGTTTCAACACTGGGCCCCTACAAAAGAAAGAGAAGAAGGAGATAAGTAAACTGTGCACTCACACTAAAGAACAGGGGGTCAAAGGGGTGTGCACCATAAAAGTTCACTAAGGCCCCAATTTTAAAAAGCAGATAGTGTAGCAGCACGTCCCACCGGGACGTGCTATCCCTCTAGCCACCTTGCCGGTATTCTGCCTCTGTCCCCCATTGCATGCACAGAGCCGCCGTATGTGTTGTGGGGGACAAAGGTGTCATGGAGGAGGAGAGTGGGCAAAGCGTGGGTGGGCCAACCCGCAGACGTACAAAGCAGATTCCATTGATGGCCCTGTACATCTAGGGATCACCATTGAGGTGGAATAAGTGTGGGGCGCCCCTCCAATCCTGCCCTACAGCTCCACCCACCCCCCTGGAGCCCAGCAGCTCCCCTCCCCCTGGAGCAGTAGACAGTAGAAGGTGGGTCCTCACCACCCAATCCAGGTCCTGGCTGGCCCTGTTAGGGGTCGAATGGCAGGGTGCGGGGAGACAAGGATGCAGTAGGCTGGCTGGGAGGCGCAGGTGCATACCGGGTTATCCTCGGTCAGATTCTGAATGCCGCTGGAACATTTTGTCCCGCGTTTCAGAATCACGACAAATGGGCCCTTCCTTCTTGGGGCTGTCCAGACGGCACAGATGTGCCCCTTCCTGAACCGGGCTATAATAGTGGATTGATGTACATCTCTTCAGAGGAGAGACTAAAGTTCCCTTCTCAAGTGTTGATGAGTACCTTCACTAAATCACAGCAAGGTAATGCTATAATTAAAGTATTTTAAGAATGAAAAATAAAAATAGATACTGGACGCACTTTGCCAACAATAAAAAAGGTACCCATCCGTAGCTTGCGCACTAGGGCTAACAATGGTGGTTGCGATAGTGCAAGCACTGAAGATGTAGATAATATCCCTGCCATGGATAAAGGCCATGGTGAGCCAGTTCATGGACCCACTGTGGCAGGAGATAAACCACAGAAATTAATGAAGAAGTTAAGAAGATTAACTACGGTTAAGTAGACTTCTGCAGATAAAGAGGAGATAATGTACTGTTATTTTTATGTTGCAAACCCTATATTTAAATCAAGAGGGTATACAAAGAGGATCCATCAAAAAGTGGAAGAAAGTGGAAAATTGCCACAAGAAAAACTGAAAAAGCAACATATGGAAATTTAAGATCGTTAATTTTGCAGATTAAAGTAAAGAAGTATGTGAGTGATAACATCTTGAATCAACTAAGGAGGAGGAGGGGACATAGGTGAGAGAACAAGCAGAAAGAAATATGCAGAAAAATAAAGAGCAGCTGAGGGGGAGATGGAGCCAAGAGATCTGGAAATGCAGGAGAATCAGATGAATACAGGACAGGCCAGCAAATCAATGAAGAGGAGAAAGAAAGAGAGGAGAAGGACCCAGAGGTGGAGGAATTCAAGATCAAACTCTTAGTCCACATGGAAAAAGATTAATATGTTGGGTTCCAGGCAAGGGAAAGATGACTCAAGTGAAAGTCAACATCTAGGGTTAGGACTATGATAATTAAGATGAATAAGGCCATATCCAATATAAAGGGATCATTTATTGACATCACTGAAAAAAATCTAATACATTTTTGTGCAGCTAAAATTATTACTGAGAAAATATTACCAACTAAAGTGCAGGCCCAGAAGAAAAAGAGAACAATAACAGTTCCTCCATGGAAAAAGTGCATTGAAGGAAAAATACAATCATTGGGTGCTGAGGTATCCCTGATAGACGGGTATCTAAAAGGCTTAGGATCATCAAAGATATTGAGGAAGATCCAAGATATCAAGCTGAAGCATATTGCATTAACAGAAGACCTGAAATTTATATTGTCGCGCCCTTGCCCCGCCTAGGCGGTTGCCTGACGAGGAAAGGGGGCGAATGTTCCTTTCAATTGTGAACTCCTGGGCAAAGGCCTCTGGGAGTCGTAGTTCCTTAAGCATTTAATTGTAGTTGTAATGAAGTGCTGAGCCGAGGGTTGAAAGCAACACAGGAAATTTTATTCGCCTCCCTTGATAACAGGAACTTCTAAAGAAGCTTGGCATATCACATGTACAGACTTTCCACAAGAAATAAAAAGGTTTGAAAACTTCTCAAAGATATCACTTGCTCTTGCTTACTTCAACAAGGCAAAGGCTGTTTCTTCAAAAGTAAAGGCTTCCATTCACAGTGCTTAACTGAAACTAAATGTTCATTGAAAACTTTCAATGCAGCAAACTCAGGCAATAAACTTTTCTTCTTAGCTTGAATTCCTTAAGGGTTTTAATTAGTTATTCCAGAGACTCTAGGCATTCCTTCTTAACAAGTCTCTTTTAAAACAGCAGCCATACTAATTAAAACTTCCTTCCTTCTTAGAACAACATGCACATCAAACAAATGGGAATTTCTTCAAGCTTATAATTCCAAAACATTCTTACTTTACTGTTATGGATAAATCACATTCCATTTCTTGCTCAGGTTGACTCAAGACATTATCACTTTCTCCAATGTCCATTGATTCACACTCAGAACACTCTGGTTCTGTAGCGTCGTTGAAAAACAGCTGTTCCCCTCGAGACCTCTCTCGGGATGCAGAGCTGCTATCCAAGCAAGTTACTTCCTGGTCTTTTATCAAACGTTTTAAAAGCTTTAAAACATTCAGGCTTTCTTTGTTAAGAGGTTTTCTTACCAGCCCTTCCTGGGTTCTTGAACCTCCTGCAGGCTTCCTGTAACCCTGGTACTGGTTTAAACACTGGAGCTGGCTTTGGGGATATTCTTCCCTCCAACTGTTGTCTGGGAACCTTTCTTGAGACCCTTGGCTAAAATCCTTACGAGCAATACCTTTTGGGATTCTCCTCAGCAGTGCTTCACTGCCACTTCCCTGGCCATGCTGGTTCCTGGATAAATTAGCCCTTCCGTCTCTCTTCCTCCTGTAAGAGTGAGACTCCTGCTCAGACTGAGGTTCCTTCCCAGACTCCGCCTCTGAATCAGATTCAGCTCTCCTCCTTCCGTTCCTTTCTCTTTCCGCTCCTCCTCTCCCTGTTCTCTGGGGCTTATATGAGTGGGTCTGACCTGTATCTTTCCACCCCGCCCCCAGCTGTCTTAGATTACCACCCTCAGTTACCATGGAACTGGGGCGTGGCCTTAGGACAGCAGCTTTTGACAGGTTTTTTTCAATGTTAGCTGCACTTTTAAAGTGACCATTCCCTGCACTTTCCTTCTGACTAGGGGAAACTGCTTGTGTTTTCTCTATTTCTATAGGCACCTGACTGGCTTCGCCACCACAATATGTTCCAACAATAAATTGAAAGTAGAAGCAGAAGCGTAAAAACTGTGAAGATAGAAGAAAACAGAAAAGAAAGATATCAAAATAAACTAGAGAAAACCCCAAACTATTCTACAGGGAATTGGGAAAGAGCATTAATATGGTAAAAACACCACCAACCAAAGCTGAAATAGAAACCTTCTGGAGAAACCTATATCAGGACCTGATAGAGCACAGTCAAGAAGCAGAATGGATACCCTGCATATAGGAGCATTTAGAAAAAGCACACATCAAACCTATGGAATGGCCTTCAGTAACAACAAAAGGGCTGGAAAGTAGGTAAAACTAGCCCCAAACTGAAAGAGCCCTTGCCCAGATGGAGTAACCAATGTTTGGCTCAAACAGTTCACATCACTCCACCAAGACCTGGAGAACTACAAAAATCAATTGTTCAAGCAGCCAAACTTAACATCACAATGACTTACTACGGGAAGAACATTTCTCCTTCCAAAGGAAGACCCAAGTAATATTCCCAACAATTATAAACCAATAACTTGTCTACCTAAAATCTATAAGCTGTTTACTGCAATAGATGCAGACAGAATATACGATCACATCGAGCTCAATAACATCATGGCGATAGAAGAAAAGGACAATAAAAGAGGAGCATATGGAACAAAGGACCAGTTAATGTTAAATAAAGCCATCATGACCATTGCTAAGAAAAGCAGAAATCTCAATATAGCATGGATTGATTATAAGAAAGTTTCTGACAGCGTTCCACATTCTTGGATAATAAATTGCCTTGAAATTTTAAAATAAATCCTGGTTTGATAAAGTACATTAAGTTCACCATAACAATGTGGAAATCACAACCTTTCTGAAATATGAAGATGGCCAGTACATCGGTCCTAACATTAAGGGCCATTAATCAACTGGCAATTCCTGTACTCTCATACAGCTTTGGGATTGTGGACTGGCATCTCAAAGATCTTGAAAAACTGGATGTGCAAACAAGAAAACTCCTAATGCCCATGAAGCACCGTATTTCCTAGATTATAAATCCATTTTTTTTAACATCAGAAACCTATAGCATGACTTATACAACGGTGCAACTTATCTAATAAATTTACGTGGTGGACCACGCCACTCAAAATACATATAAATACTCACAACTGCTCAGTGGACAGTCTTACACCCTGGGTCCTCCGCTCTGCACCCAACGCTTGCAAGCAGACTCTCCGATCAGCATACCGGTACGTACTTGGCCTATACTCGCAAATAGTATACCAAATAGCATACAAAATATCATACCAGACGAATTTCAATTGCAACACAAATGTTATTTTTAACCCCACAGAAAATGGTGATACTGAAGGCACGGAACTCATACACCATGGAATTCAAATTGAAAGTTATTCATTACGCAGAACAACATGGTAATAGAATCGCTGAGCAAATCTTTAGGATAAATGAGAAATTAGTTAGAGACTGGAAGAAGACGCAGGGAAAACTAACCTTGATGAAATGCAGCAAGAAGGCAAATCGCAGCCGCAAAGCATGGAGAGGCCTGAATTAGAAACACATCTGCTTCAGTTCACTGTAGAGCTTAGGGTCCAGGGCCATGGACTGTCCACTGTGCAAGTGCGATTCAAAGCAGTTCATATCACCAGAGAAATGAATATCAAGGGATTCAACGCTGGTCATTCGCGGTGCTACCGATTTATGATAAGAAACAAACTAAGCATTAGACAAAGACCAACCAGTTGTCAGCAGCTCCCCACTGATTTCTTGGATAAAGTAAAAGGAATTTCAGGGATTTCATAAACAAAGAATTCAATATATACACAGTGACACCGGACTTCATAATCAACATGGATGAGGTTCCCTTAATCTTCGACATTCCATGAGGGAGAATGGTCAGTCAAAAGAGCGCTGCGTACGTCTTGTAGCACTATCCAAATGCTCAGTAGTAGTAGTAGTAGAAAAAATACACTTTACAGTGGTGCTGGCCTGCTGTGAAAGTAGAATGAAGCTGCCACCTATGATTATATTCAAAAGGAAGACAGTGCCACGTGAAACTCTACCAACCAACGTTGCTTGTTGTTGATGTGAATGAGAAAGGATTGATGGATGAGAGAATGATACTGAAATGGCTGCGGCGCTGCTTTAGTAAGCAGCCGGGCGGATTTTTCAAGAGACAGAAAGCACTGCTTGTCATGGATAGCATGAGAGCCCATTTCACTGAAGAAATAAAGAAGAAAATAAAATCTCTGAACGCTGTCCCGGTTATTATATCTGGTGGTATGAGAAAAATGCTTCAACCACTTGACATTTCCGTCAACAGAAGATTTAAAGCTGTGTTGCGTCGCCTTTGAGAAAACTGGATATGCCACGCCACTTTTGCAGAACTTACCGGGTGGGTTGTGACAGCATGATGAGGGGGGGCGGGGGTATGAGTGATAAAATAATCAAATCAGGTTTTGTGAAGGCTGAGATCCTAAAGAGCCCCAATAACCATGAAGATGAAGACGAAGAAGAAGACAACGAACATGAACTGGCAGCTGAAATGGTAGAACTATTTCACAGTGACACTGAAGATGAGGACTTCAATGGCTTTCCTGAGAGTGATACAGAATAAATCTGATGTGGAATGAGGGTTATTTTAAGGTGAAAGTGGAACAGAATAAATCCAGTTTTAAGAAACAGCAATGTTGTCTTGCACTTTATTTTTTGTACTGGCAACTTATACACAGGGGCGACTTATACTGGTATTTTACATATAAATATGCCAAATTGTGTCGCTGCAACTTATACACAGGGAGACACATTCTAATATGTGTGCCCTGGCCCCTGTGCACCCGATCGGAATCGGAACGCACACAGGTAGACCCGATTCTGATTCCGCGTGGGCTAGACATGCCCCGCAGGATCAGAATCGGGTCTAGGGGCTGTACGTGCAGGCTGGGACCCGATTCCAATTGGCCTGCACATAGAGACCCATGCCCAGCTAACTCAGTCAGGCTCCTGAATGGAGCCGAGCTGCATTCAGGAGCTGCGATCCCCAGCCACCAACCACACTTTCCTTTCCCAGCAGCCCGACCCCCAATCTGGCCTTCCATGGGCAGGGCCGGGCTGTGGGAAACCCCCTTCACTCCCTCACCTCACTGGCACTGCCCAGGCCTGTCATCCCCCATCCAGTCTGCTGACTCCGGGCGTACAAGGCCGACTTCAGAATCAGCCGTGTACATACGGGGTCGGGGACCGATCATGCCCCACCCTTGCACTGCCTCCGGAAAATCCCCTCCCACCCCTGACTAAGCCTCCCATACAAACTCCTTGTTCATACAGGGAGGCTTCTGCTGGGGATGGAAGGGGGCGAATAGCGGAGATGGACATCCCAAAAGGACGTCCATCCCCACTATTCGCATTACAGAATAGACCCCAGGGGTGACTTATAATCTGGGAAATATGGTCAGTTACAAGAATCAGTGTATGCCAAGACTTTACATCCCTAGAGCTGAAGGAGGGCCTGGCCTCAGAGTGATTGATTATACCTACAGAGCTACTATCATAGGCCTTCAGGCCTACCTGATAGCATCATCGGATCCAAACATGCAAAAATGTGCTGAAATAAAGAAGTAAAAGTCCAGAATCTATCTCCATCACCAAACTTTGACAAGCATTCGATAACTAGAAGGAATGACTGAGAATCCACAAGCAAACACAGGGAAGGAAGTGACGGAATTTGCAAAACAAGAGAAAACACCTTTCAAGGAATTAGTGATATAGCGGAAGGGCTGTCGGGTAAGGTTTGCCTCTGCGGATGATACCAAAATCTGCAATAGAGTAGACACCCAGGAAGGTGTAGATAACATGAGGAGGGATCTAGCTATGCTTGAAGAATGGTCTAGAATTTGGCAGCTGGGATTTAATGTTAAAAAATGTAAGGTCATGCATTTGGGCTGCAGCAATCCAAGGGAGCAATACAGTATAGGAGGTGAAGTACTTTTGTCCACTAAAGAAGAGCAGGACCTAGGCGTGGTTGTGTCTGATGATCTTAAAGTAGCTAATCAGGTAGAAAAGGCGACGGCAAAAGCTAGAAGGATGCTTGGGTGCATACGGAAAGGAATGGCTAGCAGAAAAAAGGAGGTGATAATGCCTCTGTATAAGTCTTTGGTGCGACCTCATTTGGAGTATGGTGTGCAATTCTGGAGACCGCACCTTCAAAAGGATGTGAACAGGATGAAGTCGGTGCAGAGGGTGGCTACTAAAATGATTAGTGGGCTTCATTATAAAGCATATGAGGACAGACTTAAGGATCTTAATATGTACACCTTAGAGGAAAGGCGGGATAGAGGTGATATGATTGAGATGTTTAAATACCTCCGTGGCATAAATGTTCAGGGAGAGAGCCTCTTTCAATTGAAAGCAAGTTCTGCTACGAGGGGACATGGAATGAGGGTGAAGGGAGATAGATTCAGGAGTGATATGCGGAAATATTTCTTTACGGAAAGAGTTTAATAGTCTCCCAGTGGAGGTGGTAGAGATGAGGACGGTATCTGAATTCAAAAAGCATGGGACCAACACAGAGGATCTCTAAAGGAAAAAAGGGGACTGTTGTAGTTGTTGATTTGGAAGGACAGACTAGACAGGCCGTGCGTTCTTTTTCTGTCATCATTTATCTCTGTTTCTATGTTTAAAATAAGCGGCAAATACACAAATACAATGGGAAAAACAGAATGTTAATCCAGGAACCCTTTGTCAATCAAAAATGGAGACATGAATGGAGAAGGAGATATGAACTGAAACCGAAGGATGAGAGGTTGAGAGTTGCAGCCCAGGAGAGCGGCTTATGGACGAGATGGTTTACAGCAAGTATTGAAAAAACTGGCAAAACAGACATATGTCGCTTCTGTGGGAAAGAGCTGGGAGCAGTGACTCATCTCATAGCTGGCTGTGAAGTTGTAATGGCCGAAAATGTCTATACAAAAAGGTAAAATAAAGTAGCACGCCACATCCATTGGAAATTCCGTAAACACTACCACATCACTGTGCCTGAAAAGCATGGGATCACGACCCTAAAAGGATTACAGAGAATGAGGAGGTCATGATCACCTGGGACACTTCCATTCTGACTGATAAAAAGCTGGATGCGAGGAAACCGGAGATAGTGGTAAAGGAGAAAAACAACAGAACAGCATTGATTATAGAGGTGTCATCTCCAAGAGACTACTCTGAATCGCGCTGAGAGGGAGAAGATCTTCATGTACCAAGAAATGCAGTCAGAGACCAAGAAAACATGACAGAAAGATACCGAGTTATTTCCCATTGCGTTGGGTGCCACAGGCCTAAGTAAGAGGAACTTCCAAGCACACCTTGATAAATTACCCATACACGTAACATCTTACGAATTCCAGAGGGAGGCTCTTTTTGGCACAATGCAAGTACTACGCCGATCATTAGCAGGAAATTTGAGAAACTCAGATCATACTCCATCCACATACCCTGGCTTAGAAGTGAGGTTCATGACCGTCACGGTAAGCACAAAGCTCGCTCATTTGGCCCCGAAGAACAAAAAACTAAAGGTAAAAAAATGCTATTTGAGCTCAAATAGGGAAAATAGAGAAAATTAAATGTTTCCATATAAAGAAAAGAAGCAAGATAAAATATATTTATTTATTTATTTATTTACATTCTCTTATATACCGCGCTATTCTGCATCAGTGCGGTTTACATTGAACAAACTGAAATTACATTGAACAGGGCATTATAACTTGGAGATAACTATTTTACAGGGAACATGGGCTATGGAGGGTTAAGTGGCTTGCCCAAGACCACAAGGAGCACCTGTGAGACTAGAAACCCCAGTCCTGAGTCATTTCAGAGTGACATTCAGCGTCCTGAAATAAAAGTTAAACACGGATTAGTTACAGGCTAAAGAAAAGATGTTTTGAATAATATTACCGACAACCTTACTAGTACTTACCGGTTTTAAACAGAACTTGTTGAAGCGATCTGTTAAAGGGAAAAATATTACAAAGTTAAAAAATATGGAAAGTATTATAAAGATTGATACTGATAAAATAATTGTTTACCTGAGTTTAGGGCTGTTATTAAAAAGTTGTAAACTCTTGCTGGAGTAAAGAAAAGAAACATTGAAAGTGGAAACTTCCCATACTTTGAACAAGGAAAATTCAAAGTAATTCACCTGTTTGAAACAAATATTAGTTAATTAAAAGAGCTTTGTTAAAGTATATTTTGGGGCACTTACGATATTTGGTAATGTAGAGTAACACTCGGTTTACATAAAGATGCTTCTCAAACACAATCACCCCACTATTAAGGTCAAAATTTTAAACCAATAGGACACAACACTTACAAACACACTTCAAAAATACTTTTTGTCAAACAATTCTTCAATCTTAAAGGAATTTCTTAAAAACAGTATTGTAGCCTCGGATCTCTGCAATCGTGTCAACTACTCCATCAGTAGTTCCGCTTTTCACTCTAGTATTCCTATCCAGAAGATCCTTATTTTATTAATATCTCAAAATGGTAAATTAAAGCAACTGATACTTCCATGACTACCAGGAAACCCTTCAAATCCGGATGATGCTTCTTGCATCCTTGGGCAATTCACGTCACCCTTCAATGCCTCAAATGCAGATTCGCACCAGGAAATCCCTCCTGTCCTGGAATGGAGCTCACCATGAACTACCACTGGAAATGCAGGAGATATAGGCAACCAAATTTTAAAAAATGACTTCTTACTGTGCCTGCAAAGTTCAAAGGCTCCAAAAGGTTTTCAGAAATTCCATTGAGATCGAGGAACACTTGGGTCAACTCTGGGGCCCTATTACTAAGCGCTGTTAACTGCTTAATGTGCATTTTTTTAGTGTGCAATAATGAGCCACAATAATGCACAGGCATACCAGCAACCAAATAGAGGTGTAGCCTAAAGGTTAGAGCACTGGTTTTGGAGCCAAATGACCCAGGTTTGATTCCCACTAGCACTTCTTGGGGCCTTGGGCAAGTCACTTAACCCTTCATTGCCTCAGAAAATTCAAAGTTATCAATGTCCCTGTTTAATGTACATTACTAAATTTAAGTTACAATATAAACTGCTTTTACTAAAACCATAAAATGGTATAAATATCCTGTTAAATAAATAAAAGATGCATATTACCTGGAATTTGTGCACTAATATGGAGAATAGGCAGTTTAGAGGTAGAGTGTGAGCATGATGAGCATACTAGGCGTAAGTGCAGTTAATGTGGCAATTAATATGGGTTTATTTAATCACACCTCTATGTCTACTTTAGAAGAAAAGCAGGAGAGGGGCAATACATATCTCCATGGTATAAATGCATAAAAGAAGAGCCTCTTTCAATTGAAAGCAAGCTCTGCAAAGAAGGGGCATAGGATGAAGGTGAAAGACTCTGGAGTAATACGTGGAAATATTTCTTTAAGGAAAAAGTGGTGGATGCATGGAATAGCCTCCCGTGGAGGTAGCAGAGATCAGGACTACATCTGAATTCAAGAAAGCAAAAGGGACTGTAAAGTTTCAGCATAGAAGGACAGATTGGATAGACCGTATGGTCTCTACCTATGGTCATTTTACTATGCTTCTATCTAGATCTATGTATAAGTTCCGCTGCAAATACAAGCAACTTTAAATGCATATAAAACCTCATTAAAGTGCATCAGTGCATACATTGTTTTAATAAAACACTTGCAGCATATGTGCCTATGTTCCTTTCCTGCCTAGGCACAAAATTAACCTCTACGTATTGTAAAGGCGAGACTAAGATATTATGGGAGAGGATGATTAATCTTCAGATTGACGTTAAATAGCATGATTCCTACCAAACAATAAGGGACAAATGTAGAATCGAAAAACAGCTCCCTTATATCTAGAGAATTAATCTAACAGGTATTTAATTACATCTGCGACTCAAAGCTGACAGCACAGAAAATAATGTTCACACGTCTATCTCAAAAAGGAACAAAGCCTCAGTGCTACCTACCTTGCATTTCCTCTCAAGAGTGGAGGAACTTTGAAAGATAAGGGTTTAGTTATAGAAAAAAAGTAGGTTGTTGCAATTCCTCCAATGATAATATCTCCTTTCCTATGGTATCCCGGTGTAGAGAAGACTTTTCGCTGTCTACAGTTGACCTCATCAGTATTCCACATGGAATCACTAAATAGCAAAAGAAACAGAAAGAGGTGGGTTAACATCTTTTCCAATGAATATTGTATTGCACAACACTTCTTCATCTGCTGGGGGTCTTGGTCTTCACAAGGGATGGGAAGGTCTTGGAAGCCTCTCCCAGTTTTGTGCTTGTCAAGAGATCTCTATCTATGCATGAGTAGACCCCTGTGTGCACTGAAAGGACAGAGAGAAAAGACTTGGAAAACCTAACGCTGGTGCAGTTGAGTTGAAGCTTTTAAGGACACCGTGTGGCTTTTTTAGGAACCTGCTTCTCAGAGGGTCAGCCTCAAGGGCTGCCTGCTCCCGTACTGTGTATTTAGTATTAATTATAGTCTGCTTTCTCATGAAAATGCAAATATTAATTTGACTTGAATACTTAGTGATATATATAATAGCTTTTTCAGGAATCCTTTGATTAGTTTTTAATAGGTTTTGCAGTCTTAATTTCATTGAATGATTGATACCCTTCTTCATGTTTTTCCGTCATCAGCAGGCTAAGGAAATGTTGCGCTATGTATTCCCATATCATGTTCCAGGCAGTTCATTTTGCGTAAATTGTATTGTGTTTGTTTCTGCATTTGGTTTTGCCTTTTATATATTGTAAACCGTGATGATGGTATTTCGAATGGCAGGATACCGAATCTTTTAAATAAATAAATTTGTAGCACACAGAAAATTGTGGAAAACATGTTTTGCAGATCAAAATCAAATAGATGCCTGATTCCTCGCAGGATATGTCTCAGGGGCATTTTTTACAGAACTGGGACCTCAGTTCGAAGGCCAGAAATATTAAGAGTTGTTTCCTCTTAACAAGAGGGAAGATATTTGTGCGCAATTACAGCCCTTAAACCCAAATTCACATTTCTAGTGAAAGCCAGGCAAAATTAGCTCCCAAAGTGTACAAAAGGGGAAAATATTCTTGTCTGAAAGATTTCACTTCTTGTCCATTCTGGAAGAGAAAAACATATACCCCAGTATTGAAAAGGACTTGTGCTTAGAGTGGTGGGTACATCTCTGTCCACCTCACTGGGCCAAAAGATGGATTATGCTTGTCTTCATCTGCTTTATTTAATATGAGTTCTATTCTGTCCCTCTTGCTGTCCCCGACTAAGCCTCTCCCTTATGAACAAGGAGTTTGTACGGGAAGACTCAATTGTGTAACAGTGCCTTTACTTATCTTGTGAGTCTCAACTGATCAGCGTCTACAGCAACTAGCACAGTGTATTTAAAAAGCTTTGCCCCTTATTGATGAAAAGTAGCTACTACATTTCTCTGAACACCTTCTTTTGTGTCTATGGACCGAGGGAAATTCTATAATCCCGAATTAAGCGCATAAAATGTTGTTGTATGTTTAAGTTGCTTACAACATTACTTCTTAAGGGTCTGATTTTATGAAGGACGCCTAGATGAAAGTGTTTTTGATGTTATAGTGGGAGATCATTTTGCATCCAGTGATCACCAGATGGTGTGGTTCAGTATTAGGACAAGGGCTGTTAGAATCCATTCAAAGGTGAGGGTCTTAGGGGCTTGTTTACAAAGCCACGGTAGCGGTTTCCGATCGTTATCGGAGCCACGGCCCCATTGTAAACAAGCCTCTTAGTCTTTAAGAAGACTAACTTTGCCAAGATGGGCCAATACCTCAGGGAGTCATTAGCGGCATGGGAACACCTGGGGGATGTAGAAAAACAATAGGCAAAACTGAAAGGGGATATTTTAAGGGCAACCAACCTTTTTATTAAAATGGTAAATAAAGGTAAAAGGAAAAGGAGACCGCTATGGCTTTCGAAAGAAAAAGAGGGAGGCCTTCATGAAATACAAGAGATCACAGAGAGAGGAAGACAGGCATCTATATTTGGAAAAACGTAGAGAAGCTAGCAAAGTAGTCAGGAAAGTAAATATTCAAAAAGAGGAGGAAATAGCCAATGCAATAAAATGGGGGGATAAGACATTTTCCACTAGAGGACAGCAACCTTGGGCCGGAAGGACTGGGGTTTCTAGTCCCACAGGTGCTCCTTGTGGTCTTCGGCAAGCCACTTAACCCTCCATAGCCCATGTTCCCTGTACAATAGTTATCTCCAAGTTATAATGCCCTGTTCAATGTAATTTCAGTTTGTTCAATGTAAACCGCACTGATGCAGAATAGTGCGGAATATAAGAGAATGTAAATAAATAAATAAAATAAATAAATATATGTTAGTGAGAAGAGGAAGGGCAAAAGTGGTATTGTCAGACTCAAGGGTGAAGGGGAGGAATATGTAGAAGCTGATGAGGATAAAGTGGAATTGCTTAACAAATATTTCTGTTCTGTGTTCACAGATGAAGAACCAGGAATAGGACCTCAGAAAACACCTGCAAACAGGAACAGAAGCGAGGGACATCTTGAACAATTTTCAGAAGTCTGTGTTCATGAGAAACTAGCTCAACCTAAAGTAGACAAAGCGATGGGACAGGATGGGAAACACCCTAAAATACTGAGGGAACTTGGGGATGTTCTAGCAGCTCCACTGACTGACCTTTTCAATGCCTTGTTGGAGTCGGGAGTGGTGCCAAAGGACTGGAGAGAGGCTCATGTGGTGCCTTTACATAAAAGCGGAAGTAAGGATGTAGTTGAAAACTACAGGCTGGTTAGCTTAACTTCGGTGGTGAGTAAATTATTGGAAACGCTGCTGAAAGAGAAAATAAAGAGGTTTCTGGAGTCCAGAGATTACAGGATCTGAGGCAGCATGGATTCACCAGAGGCAGGCCTTGTCAAACAAATCTGATTGATTTCTTTGACTGGGTGACCAGAGAGTTGGACTGAGGGAGAGCCCTAGATGTGGTGTATATAGATTCCAGTAAAGCCTTTGATACAAGCGACTTATAAACAAACTGAGCACCCTAAGGATGGACCCTAAAGTTACTGCTTGGGTTAGAAATTGGTTGTGTGGGAGGCGACAAAGAGTACAGGTAAATGGAGCTCACACTGAGGAGAAGGACGTTACCAGTGGTGTGCCCCAGGGATCTGTCCTTGGTCCGATTCTTTTTAACATCTTTGTTAGTGATATAGCGGAAGGGCTGTCGGGTAAGGTTTGCCTCTTTGCGGATGATACCAAAATCTGCAATAGAGTAGACACCCAGGAAGGTATAGATAACATGAGGAGGGATCTAGCTAAGCTTGAAGAATGGTCTAGAATTTGGCAGCTGGGATTTAATGTTAATAAATGTAAGGTCGTGCATTTGGGCTGCAGCAATCCAAGGGAGCAATATAGTATAGGGGGTGAAGTACTTTTGTCCACCAAAGAAGAGCGGGACCTAGGCGTGGTTGCGTCTGATGATCTCAAAGTAGCTAAACAGGTAGAAAAGTTGATGGCAAAAGCTAGAAGGATGCTTGGGTGCATACAGAGAGGAATGGCTAGCAGAAAAAAGGAGGTGATAATGCCTCTGTATAAGTCTTTGGTGCGACCTCATTTGGAGTATAGTGTGCAATTCTGGAGACCGCACTGTTGTAGCAAAGTGCAGTCAATGAATAAATCCAGGAGTCAATTGACAGGGTCCAAGCCAGTTTAATGTGCACAGGCCCAGTCAGTCAAAGCTTCAAAGTAACTGAGTAAAAGTTTATACAGAGACATAACTTTTTATACCTCTTTTTCAGTTTGATACATGAGCATTTTCTATTGGTTCTAACTTGATACATGCAAACTTTTCATTGGTTATACATTCCCTTCATTTGTCCAATTAGAAATCCCTCCGGAGCCTAGCAACCGGCCCCCTCCTTTAGGACTGCTTGAACAATGGTACAGTTCTGAATCTCGTTACTTTTCTACTGCAAGGTTAACTTCAGCCTCTGGAATGCATATACTGTTACATTTCTGTTCTTTCACACACAAGAGAATAATAGAAGACTTATGAATTCATGAAAACCTCTTATTAAGCATTTTAAAACAGTTTTCTTATTTTTCACAGATTTTTGGTTCTTTTCTAGCTATAATGGGAGTTAGGATCCAGGCCTAACTTACAGGCCTTTCATAATAGCAGGCCATGCTAGGCCATAGCCTACCACAGCACCTTCAAAAGGATGTGAATCCTTGGAGTCGGTGCAGAGGGTGGCTACTAAAATGATTAGTGGTCTTCATTATAAAGCATATGAGGACAGACTTAAGGATCTTAATATGTACACCTTAGAGGAAAGGTGGGATAGAGGTGATATGATTGAGATGTTTAAATACCTCCATGGCATAAATGTACAGGGGGAGAGTCTCTTTCAATTGAAAGCAAGTTCTGCTATGAGGAGACATGGGATGAGGGTGAAGGGAGATAGATTCAGGAGTGACATGCGGAAATATTTCTTTACGGAAAGAGTGTGGATCCGTGGAATAGTCTCCCAGTGGAGGTGGTAGTGTGGTAGGCTATGGCCTAGCATGGCCTGCTATTATGAAAGGCCTGTAAGTTAGGCCTGGATCCTAACTCCCATTATAGCTAGAAAAGAACCAAAAATCTGTGAGAAATAAGAAAGCTGTTTTAAAATGCTTAATAAGAAGATTTCATGAATTCATAAATCTTCTATTATTCTCTTGTGTGAGAAAGAACAGAAATGTTACAGTATGGGGGGCGGAGCCTGATGTCCAGCGGGTAAGACGCTTCGCGCTGAAGCTCCCGAGAGGCCTACTTAGAATCCTGACTTAATACCTATACAAACTTACTATTTTGCTCCGAGCTGACCGGGGTACCTCGGGGGGGATGGCGGCCCATAAACCAGCGCGCTTGGACTTCGGGTCTCCTTCTTCTTCTCACGGAAAACGCTCCAAAACAGAGGTGTCCTCCCCACAGAAGATGGTTCCACTTCGTGAAAACCCCGAAATGCACCTGGAGATTTTAGAGGAAATACGCGGCGTGAAGGAATTGGTGCAGTCCAATGGAGAAGCGCTTCGAGCCCTGCGAGAAGACTTTGGAGTGCTCCAGGACCGACTTGAAAGTCTCTCATTATGGCAGGACAACATGGCGGGGGTCCTCGACTCGCACGCGGTGCGCTTGGGCAAACTGGACAAGGCTGAGCGCCAGATACAGAATCTTCAAAAGGAGTTAGAAGATAGCAATAATCGAGCCCGTCGCAACAATGTGAGGCTCATTGGAATACCGGAGGGGGTGGAAGCAGGAGATATAAGAGAATTCCTGCTCAAAACTCTTCCCTCCTTGCTGAAGATCACTTTTCATAGAGAACTGGAAATCGATCGTGCACACCGTGTTCCTACCCACATGGCGCTCAACCGAACGACCCCCCGGCCTATTATCTTTCGCTTACTACGATATCAACAAGTGGAACAAATTTTAAATGCTGCCCGGGCGAATCATCATTTGGAATTTGAAGGTCACAAAGTCTCCTTCTTCCCTGATTTGGCAAAGCCTACCGTTGACCGTCGGAAGAAACTCCTTGCTTTTCGCCCTCGACTTCAACAGCTACAGGCTCGCTTTGGCCTGTTGTATCCAGCGAAGCTCCGAGTGACTCTCCACAACCAAACCAGGACATTCGAAGATCCTGATCTACTATCAACATTTTTAGACTCCAAAGAAGCAGAGCAGATGCGCTAATCCAACACCTTGGACTTATTATTTGCCGGCTCTGTCCGCCATTTTGAAGGGCCCGATGCGGCGGTCATAGCCAAGCACAGAGACTACCTGGACTTTCTTTCTTTCTCTATATGACTTTTTTGTTTTTTGGTCTCCTATCCCTCCATGATGTGTGCCTCGGTCGGATTCGGAGCACGCACAGTCCTACAGGTTATGTGTTTTTTCAATTTCGGCCTTCTCTGGGGTTTCTCCCCGCAGACACATGGTCGCCAGTAATTTCTGGGGTTCTGCTTCTTCTCTACCGCACTGCGGTTTTTCTTTTTTAATGTGGGGCGCTTCATTGTATTATATTAGCTTATTTTCTTTTATGTCATGTGTACAGCCAGATACAGTTAATATGAGGGACATTGTGAAATTATGTGCGCTATCATGCTCAGAATTTTTAACTTTTCTGAATGGCCTTATGTAAAATCTTATCACTCAACGTAAAAGGCATTAATAGTCCAATCAAAAGAAAGAAAATCCTTAGCTATCTTAGCCATGAGCATGCTGATTTAGTGTTTCTTCAGGAAACGCATCTAAACTCTGCTGAAACACTGAAACTCAATGCTAAGCCTTACATGGTGGCTGCCTATTCTCCCGCCGTTTCCAAACGGTGCGGGGTAGCCATTCTGGTTAAGAAGTCTTTGCAAGCTACTGTAATTGATACTAGCGCTGACAAGGAGGGTAGATGGGTCCGTGTACACCTTAAGGTTGGAGATAGTGAATTCACGTGTATTTGCATTTATGCCCCGAATGTGGACAACCCTGCTTACTATGCAAGTATTGCGCAGTTGGCACAGGCCTCTGCCAATGCTCCATTAATACTTGGTGGTGATTTTAATCAAGTGTTAGACCCTTTGATAGATAGACAGCCGCCTAGAACGAGTAGTCCACCCAAGAGTCTTGCTACCCTTACAGCTCTGATGCAAGATCTTGCGCTGGTAGATATATGGAGGCTGCTTCACCCCTCCGACTTAGAGTTTACTTTTTTTTCTGCCCCCCATCACTCCCAATCTAGAATAGATTTCTTTCTCATTTCCAAAGCACTGATTTCTCAAGTGGACACGGCTAGGACTCATCCTCTCCATATTTCAGATCATGCTGCCATATCTTTATCATTACATGTCACTGCGCGGGATGATTCTCCCCGAGCTTGGTTTTTTGATAGATCCCTACTAGGTCAAAAAGATTTTCAGGTTGATATAAAGGCCGCTATCCAAGATTATTTTCATTTTAACTCACCCCATGACACAGCGAGCTGGGCTTGGTGGGAGGGTTTTAAAGCATCTATCCGCGCAACTATAACTAGCTATCAAATTCGGCAGGGGAAACAAAGAAAGCAGCACTTACTGATTCTAGAGCAGCAGATACAAGCTGGGGAGCGTCTCCTCACGTCCCGTACTGACCCATGTATTTTACTCCGTTTACAACGCTTGCGTTTTCAATACAATCAGCTTTTGTACACTGCTGCTGTTAAAAATATTGAATCACAACAAGGGATATATTACCGGGAAAATAACCGTGCTGGCAAATTATTAGCAAATGCCCTAAAAGGTCAAAAAGAAGCCAAGCGTGTTACCGCCCTCCGTAATCCGTCGGGGGGGGGGGGGGGGCTTGGTCACTAAAGATACAGAAATCTTAGAACTCTTTCGTGATTTTTATACTCGGCTTTATCAATCTGAATGT
Organism: Ichthyophis bannanicus; assembly: GCA_033557465.1. Lineage (NCBI taxonomy): Eukaryota > Metazoa > Chordata > Amphibia > Gymnophiona > Ichthyophiidae > Ichthyophis > Ichthyophis bannanicus. The sequence goes on along the minus strand of CM066051.1, from coordinate 36,065,683 downwards.
GATTTTGAGCCAGAAGTATTTGAACGCTTACTTTCAGGGGTACAAAGACCGACCCTATCTGACGAAGATAGAGTGGCCATGGACAAACCATTTACTTTATCAGAAATTCATTCTGCTATCAAGAAATGTGCCACAGGTTGAGCCGCAGGCCCAGACGGTCTCCCTGCTGAATTCTACAAAACCTTTCACGCTGACTTAGCTCCAGTTTTGAAACTTTATTTTTCTGCTCTGGCCGAGGAGGGTTCTCCTTCTGGGTCCTTTTCAATGGCAAATGTAGTAGTTTTTGAGAAAGAGGGGAGAGACCCGCAACTAACAGCTAATTATCGTCCAATTTCCCTCCTAAACGCGGACTATAAAATATTTGCCACCATTCTCTCCACCCGGCTCTCTGATAGGATGTCTACCTTAATACACCCAGATCAATGCGGTTTCATTCCTGGTAGATCAACTGCTGACAATGCTCGGACTCTATGTCATGTACTGACTGCCGCAGTTAATCTTGATCGCCCATTTGTTGGCCTCTCACTTGATGCTGAGAAGGCCTTTGATCGTTTAGAGTGGCCCTTCCTGTTTGCAGTCCTCCGCTGGTACGGATTCGGGGAAGGTTTTCTCCGTTGTCTCCGCACCATGTATGCACAGCCTACAGCCAGTATATGTGCCAATGCTTTAAAGTCTCAGCCTTTTCCCCTTCAACGCGGTACTCGCCAGGGATGCCCACTGTCTCCACTTCTTTTCGATCTTGCACTCGAACCCTTGGCTTTACTAATCCGGCAATCGGAGGAGATTCATGGAGTCCCCTTCTCCCATAGGGAAATCAAAATTTCAGCGTATGCTGATGACCTTATGCTTTTTGTCTCTATAGACTCAGTACCGGCTGTCCTAGAGCAAATTGGTAAATACTCACAACTGTCCGGTTATAAGATAAATTGGACCAAGTCGGTAGCCTTTCCATTAAATCCTTTGCTTCATCAGGCAGATATGCAACCCTTCCCTTTTTATGGCAACCTCGCATGGTCAAATACCTTGGGGTTCACTATTGTTCTCCTTTGGAAGACACTATCTCCTTCAATGCCAAAGACTTAACCTCTAAAGTCCGGGCGCTTACTCACCGTTGGACTCCTTTAACACTTACCTGGTGGGGTCGCTTAGAAACCATAAAAATGATGATTGTTCCGAAAGTGAATTATATTTTAGAAATGTTGCCCTGTCTCTTACCTCGACGTACATATAAAGATATAGAGGGCCTTCTGACTAGATACTTATGGCAAAACAAGACACCTAGGATAGCGAAACATAAGCTGCAAGCAGATAAGGAAAATGGGGGTGTCAGATTCCCTGATTTCCTGAAGTACCATCAATCTTTTCTTCTCAAACAAGGCGCTCGTTGGCTGGAAGATCTAGTACCGAGTAGACCTGTGTGGCTAGACATAGAAGAGGACCTTTGCAAACCGATTCCTCTTACTTTTCTCCCTGGTATGACTCTCCCATCAGACTCCCACTATCCACCAATGCTTTTAGACACTTTAGGTGCCTTTAATACTCTTATGCAATCTTTAGACTCCCGACTCTGTCCGTTAGACAGGCTCCCGCTTTGGTACAATACTCGATTTCGAATACAAAATAAGCCGCTGGCGTGGAGCCCCTGGTACACTAGGGGCATTTGGATTCCTAGCCAGTTGTTCCATGATGGTCGCTGGAAAACTTTTAGTGAATTGCAAATTGAATTTGGTCTCCCAGCGAAACACTACTTTCAGTTGGTGCAACTTCAGCATTGCCTTCGGAGTGCTAAGGTGCTCCCGCCATCGGCATCCCCTACACAAGGTTGGTCGGAGACTATCCGATCTATCGGTAGTTCACCGGGTGTAGCATCCAATTTTTACAAAACCTTATGTAATGCTATAACTAGGGATACCCCTATAGCGCAGAAAGCATGGGAGAGAGAATTGCAAGTGACTTTGACCCCGGAGCAATGGAGCCTTGTCTGGAGTAGAGTGACACGGGTTTCCTGATCCGCCTCACTCACTCAGACACTCTTCTTTCTAGCCCACCGGTGTTTTTACACTCCTGACAGATTAGCCAAATGGAACACTACTCAGGGCAATAGTTGTTGGACATGCCATGCGGCCATTGGTTCACTACCTCATGTTATGTATGAATGTCCCGCACTACAGTATTACTGGCGTCGGGTCTGGGGTCGTATCCAGTCTATTTTGCACTTTCAAGAGCCCCTTTCTTGGAGGATAGTGGGACTTCGCTCAGCTGCGGGGATCCCCTCTCTTCCAAAAACGGCTTACTTCCTTTTGGACTTTATGCTTGGCATTGCTATTTCCCTAATTACGAAATACTGGAAAAATAGCTCCCATCTGAGCCCCAATGAATGGTGGAATCATGTCTGTCTCTACAGTAAATATGAACAAATACCTCGTATGTTTGCTTCCCCCGTTCAGACTCCTCATCATCGGTCTAAATGGAAGATGCTCAATGACTATGTACATTCTGCTAAATGCTCTCATATGACTGTTTAAATTTGTATATATCTCTGTCCCATGATCATTCTGTATCGTAGATACTCTTTTGTTCGTTTTGATGTACAATCACTGTTGTTTGGAAGCGCTCACATGCTGACATAATCGGCTAGAGAAGAAGCATGGGGGTGGGGGGTAATAGGGTTTACTTTTCCTTATTGTATACTTGTTTTGTCTCCTTTGGTGTGTTGTTTCTTTTGTTTGTTGCAAAATGAAAATAAAAGTTTAAAAAAAAAAAAAAAAAGAAATGTTACAGTATATGCATTCCAGAAGCCGAAGTTAACCTTGCAGTAGAAAAGTAACAAGATTCAGAACTGTACCATTGTTCAAGCAATCCTAAAGGAGGGGGCCGGTTGCTAGGCTCCGGAGGGATTTCTAATTGGACAAATGAAGGGAATGTATAACCAATGAAGAGTTTGCATGTATCGAGTTGGAACCAATAGAAAGTTCTCATGTATCAAACTGAAAAAGAGGTATAAATGGCTATGTCTCTGTATAAACGTTTGCTCAGTACCTTTTGAAGCTTTGACTGACTGGGCCTTGTACACAATAAACTGACTTGGACCCTGTCAATCGACTCCTGGACTTATTCATTGATTGCACTTTGCCACAGCATATTCTTGGTGCGTTGGCCGGGAAGTGCGAGTGGTAAATGATATTCAAGTGAGTAATCCACGTAATGCGCCTTGAGGTTTGGCCCGGTTGGAACCGTGTCTGTCCGACTGCGGGGGAAACCTCAGGCGCCGCCGGCCCTTTTGTGCCAGAGAGGGTTCCGCCTGCCTCGGCGGGCCATCGGGTCCAGCTGGCTAACACCTCCGACCCGGGGGAGCCCAGGTTCCAACTCAGAAGCTGGTGTGGTATCGGGGACCGGATCCGGTGAGTAGACATTTTCGTGATTTAATAGAGAGAACAGCCTGGGACAGCGTCTTGCGTGCGCAAGACTGATTTGGTATATTTGGTATAGACTAACTGGGAAATCTCGCATGAGTATACGCGAGACAAGGGAGGCTGATCACCTCCCATAAGGGTGGTCCTAGTAAGCTCCGCGTAAGGAAAGCGGAAGCTGAAGCCATCGACCCTTCTTGTTTGGAATAGTCAGTTAGTCAGAAAACCTGGGCACTTGAAATATTGAAATATGATATCTTGTTGAAATACGCTTGCGTGTGTGAATGAGAGGTCTTGAAATACAGACCGAGCAAGAGCGGACTCCTAAGTAGCGCAGTTCCTGGCCGGGCGACGGCGCCCAGGTCGCGAATGGGAGGAAGTGAGTGGTGTTTGTCCCCCCCCCCCCCAGTGTTCTGTGGGCTGTATGGACCCCTTACCTGCAGCCATACTACCTATCCCTATTGTTCGTTGTCTTGTACGTCATTACGTGTACGTAGGGACGTAGGGTACGTAACGTACGCAGGTACATTTAGTACGTAGGTAGTGTACGTAGGTAGTGTATGTAGGTACGTTTAGATTATGGGAGGGACGGAGTCCACGCAAACTCCATTGGCATGTATGATCAAGAATTTCCGTAAAGGATTTTTGGGCGATTATGGTATAAAAATGACCCCATCCAGATTAAAAATGTTATGTGAAAGGGAGTGGCCCGCATTAGCTGCTTCATGGCCCCGAGGGGGCACCTTTGATTTTGAGACAGTTTTACGAATCCATCAGCTCATATTGAGAGTGTATCCTGACCAGTTCCCCTATATAGATTCCTGGTTAAGTATATGTGAACAGCATCCCTCATGGATGAAGCGCTATTATGAGGAGCACTGTAAAATATTTGTAGCTACTACTAGGGGAACCAAAAAGGCTAAGGAAGCGAAGCCACCTGTGTATTCTGACCCAGAGTCCTCAGATATTTTGGATAGTTTACCCCGGCACCCACAGAAATTAGTCCCCACAGCCCCGCAACTTGAAGTAGAGCCTGAAGAGGAGCCCCAGAAAATACCGAAGCAATAGCCTAAGAAGCACCCTACCCCGAGTGAAAGTCCCGAGTCAGGCCCAAGCACAGCATGGGGACTCGAGTCCTCCGATGAGATAGAAAGCGGAAGCTCTCCTGCCAGTTCAGGGTCACCCACCAAGGAGACTAGTGCCCGGGAGCCTTATGATTTAAGAAGCGTAACTCCCAAGAAGAAGGAGAAAGCAGGGCACCTAATGCCATTATGCCAAGTGCCTGGAATTCCTGTTTTGAATGATCAGGGCCAGATGGCACCAGAACCAACCAGCTTAGTTTATGTACCCTTTTCCACCACAGATTTATTAAACTGGAAGACGCATTATGCATCCTACACAGCCAAGCCCCAGGAATTAACAGAATTAATGTCAAGCATTATGCAAACCCATCAGCCTACGTGGGCTGATTGTCGCCAGCTCCTGTCCACCCTCTTCACCACTGAGGAGCGAGGCCGGATCGGGCAAGCAGCCCTCCGATGGTTAGAAGAGAACCCTGTAGAAAGGGGGGGAATAAATCCCCCGCAAGTAGCTGCTGCAGAATATCCCAACGAAGATCCCGGGTGGGACCCGAATGAAGAAAGGGGGTCGACGGCCCTAACCAGATTTCACCAGGCCTTAGTGCAGGGCCTGAAGGGAGGCCAGAGAGCCATGAATATCGGGAAAGTATCGGAAGTTCTCCAGGGTCCAAATGAGAGCCCAGCGGCCTTTCATGAGCGGTTGTCTGACGCTTATAGATTGTATACCCCATATGATCCCGCCGCTCAGGAAAATTTACGCATGGTAAATGCGGCCTTTGTTAGTCAGTCCCAGAGAGACATAAAACGAAAATTGCAGAAATTGGACGGATTTGCGGGCATGAATACAGCTCAGTTAATGGAAGTCGCTCAGAAAGTATATGTGAATCGTGAAAATGAACGAGACAGAGAAAGTGAACGAAAGATGAAGAAGAAGGCAGATCTTCTTGCTGCTGCTATAACCGAACGACGTGGAGGAGGTATTCCTAATCAAAGGACCAGAGGACGTGGACGAGGCCGCGGAAGCGACAGGCCTCCATTAGGTGCAAATCAGTGCGCCTACTGCAAGGAAGAAGGACATTGGAGAAATGAGTGCCCGCATCTGGACTCCGCCCCTGCAAGGGAAGGAGGGAGTCCCTGGAGGACCGGAGGAAGATTTCGAAGGAGAGGAGGAATGAATCGAACACAGTTCCACCAGGAGAGGGAAGAAGCCATTGAGGGAGTGGCAGTAGCAACGGGCTATGACCTGGACGACATAGATGAAGACTAGGCCAGACCGGGCTCCAAGTTCACCCTGGGTCCGCAGGAGCCTATGGTCAGTTTAAAGATAGGGGACCAATACATGGAATTCATAGTAGATACAGGAGCAGAACATTCAGTAGTAGCCAAGCTAGTAGCTCCTTTGTCCTCACGATCTGTCACCATTGTGGGAGCCACTGGAAATAAAGCCACAAAATTATTCTTGCAGAACCGCATGTGTGAACTAGGGGGACAGAAGATAACGCACCAGTTCTTGTATATGCCTGAGTGCCCTATTCCACTACTGGGCCGAGACATGCTTGCCAAGCTCCAGGCCCAAATATCCTTTGCTGAAGGGGGAGAAATGAAAATGACTGTGAACCCAAAGCCTGCTGCATTAATGGTGCTTACTGTCCCCTGAGAAGAAGAATGGCGGTTCTATAGTGCACCTTCAATAAAGTCAACCAGTCCCTGTTTACCTACCAACCTCATAGCCCCACCTGAAGTATGGGCAGAAGATAATCCACCTGGCCTAGCGAAGAACATAGCCCCTGTCATTGTCACCCTCAAGCCAGGAGTGGAACCAGTGCATGTGAAGCAGTATCCTCTCCCTCGACCAGCCATAGAAGGAATTCACTGCCATTTAATGAAACTGCTGAAGTACGGACTTCTCAAGGAATGCCAGTCACCTTGGAACACCCCCCCTTCTCCTACTACCGCCCAGTACAAGATCTAAGGCGAGTAAATGATGCAGTTGAAACTATACACCCAGTAGTACCAAACCCTTATACTCTCTTGGGACTGATCCCCGCTGAGGCTACTCACTTCACCGTCCTTGACCTGAAAGATGCCTTTTTCTGTGTGCGCCTAGCACCCACCAGTCAACTTTTATTCGCTTTTGAATGGCAAGACCCCACAACAGGAAGACGGGTCAGCTCACCTGGACCAGATTACCCCAAGGATTCAAGAATTCACCTACTCTCTTCAGTGCTGCCCTAAATCAAGATCTCTCAAGTTACCCAGTGGACCCAGGAAAGAGGGTTCTTCTTCAGTATGTAGATGACTTGCTCATAGCCACCAACTCAGAAAGTGAATGCCTACAAGCCACTGGTGAACTTTGGTACCTTCTCAAAGATGCCGGATACAAAGTCTCAAGAGCCAAAGCACAACTATGTCAAACTGAAGTCAAGTATCTAGGATTCCAGTTGTCCAGTGGGATCCGACGTTTAGGACCAGAACGCAAAGAAGCTGTATGTAATATCCCCACACCAACCACTAGGAGGCAAGTAAGAGCCTTCCTGGGGGCCGCGGGATATTGTCGCATATGGATCCCCAACTTTGCCCTGATTGCAAAACCACTATACCAAGTCACCAGAGGAATGGAAAAATCCCCACTAGACTGGGGACCTGAACAAGATGTAGCATTCCAAACTTTGAAAAAGGCCCTGATGTCATCCCCAGCTTTAGGTCTTCCAGATGTTCAGAAGCCTTTCCATCTTTTTGTCCATGAGTCACAAGGAAATGCATTGGGAGTATTGACCCAATCTCTTGGTTCCTGGCAACGGCCAGTAGCTTATCTGTCAAAACAATTGGATGTAGCCGCTGCTGCCGCCAACACTCCAACTCCCCCCACTGTGCTCCTGCCCAATCCGGGCAGTGGGAGAGCAGGGGAGAAGCGGCCCGCCAACATAAAAGCGGCGTCCCTCGCCTCCGGAGGGAGCCGCTGCTGCCGCCAACACTCCAACTCCCCCCACTGTGCTCCTGCCCACGCCGGGCGGTGGGAGAGCAGGGGAGAGAAGCGGCCCGCCAACATAAAAGCGGCGTCCCTCGCCTCCGGAGGGAGCCGCTGCTGCCGCCAACACTCCAACTCCCCCCACTGTGCTCCTGCCCAATCCGGGCAGTGGGAGAGCAGGGGAGAAGCGGCCCGCCAACATAAAAGCGGCGTCCCTCGCCTCCGGAGGGAGCCGCTGCTGCCGCCAACACTCCAACTCCCCCCACTGTGCTCCTGCCCAATCCGGGCAGTGGGAGAGCAGGGGAGAAGCGGCCCGCCAACATAAAAGCGGCGTCCCTCGCCTCCGGAGGGAGCCGCTGCTGCCGCCAACACTCCAACTCCCCCCACTGTGCTCCTGCCCAATCCGGGCAGTGGGAGAGCAGGGGAGAAGCGGCCCGCCAACATAAAAGCGGCGTCCCTCGCCTCCGGAGGGAGCCGCTGCTGCCGCCAACACTCCAACTCCCCCCACTGTGCTCCTGCCCAATCCGGGCAGTGGGAGAGCAGGGGAGAAGCGGCCCGCCAACATAAAAGCGGCGTCCCTCGCCTCCGGAGGGAGCCGCTGCTGCCGCCAACACTCCAACTCCCCCCACTGTGCTCCTGCCCAATCCGGGCAGTGGGAGAGCAGGGGAGAAGCGGCCCGCCAACATAAAAGCGGCGTCCCTCGCCTCCGGAGGGAGCCGCTGCTGCCGCCAACACTCCAACTCCCCCCACTGTGCTCCTGCCCAATCCGGGCAGTGGGAGAGCAGGGGAGAAGCGGCCCGCCAACATAAAAGCGGCGTCCCTCGCCTCCGGAGGGAGCCGCTGCTGCCGCCAACACTCCAACTCCCCCCACTGTGCTCCTGCCCAATCCGGGCAGTGGGAGAGCAGGGGAGAAGCGGCCCGCCAACATAAAAGCGGCGTCCCTCGCCTCCGGAGGGAACCGCTGCTGCCGCCAACACTCCAACTCCCCCCACTGTGCTCCTGCCCAATCCGGGCAGTGGGAGAGCAGGGGAGAAGCGGCCCGCCAACATAAAAGCGGCGTCCCTCGCCTCCGGAGGGAGCCGCTGCTGCCGCCAACACTCCAACTCCCCCCACTGTGCTCCTGCCCAATCCGGGCAGTGGGAGAGCAGGGGAGAAGCGGCCCGCCAACATAAAAGCGGCGTCCCTCGTGGGCGCGCCCGCGCCTGGCGGGCCCGCGCCTGAGGGCCTCGCCAGGCGCGGCACAGAGGCGCAAAAAAGCAACCAACCAACTTTCCTTCCTCCCCGAAAAGACACGCTATGTCCAACAGACCCCTCCGCCACCGAATGAAGATCAACGACCACAACGACTCTGCACACCACTCCGGAACCCCAGGCGAGGCACGTAGCCAAGCAGCAGGAAACAACAGCACCGACCGCATCACAGGAGAACCCAGCAAGGAAGCAGACCGAGGCGAAGGACGTCAGAACCGCAAGTAGAACTCTCACAGTACATCACTCATTCCCCACCACCAAGCCCGCACCTCCACTACACACACCCCAACACATCCGGCCCTCCTCCACGGGACAGGCTCCCGCACCAAGACACCCTACGCTGAGCCGGTTCGCCACCCACGGGACAGGCTCCCTCCACGGGACAGGCCCCCGTACCAAGACACCCTACGCAGAGCCGGCTCGCCCTCCACGGGACAAGCTCCTTCCACGGGACAGGCTCCCGCACCAAGACACCCTACGCAGAGCCGGCTCGACCTCCACGGGACAGGCTCCCTCCACGGGACAGGCTCCCGCACCAAGACACCCTACGCAGAGCCGGCTCGACCTCCACGGGACAGGCTCCCTCCACGGGACAGGCTCCCGCAACAAGACGCCCTACGCAGAGCCGGCTCGCCCTCCACGGGACAGGCTCCCTCCACGGGACAGGCTCCTGCACCAAGACACCCTACGCAGAGCCGGCTCGACCTCCACGGGACAGGCTCCCTCCACGGGACAGGCTCCCGCAACAAGACGCCCTACGCAGAGCCGGCTCGCCCTCCACGGGACAGGCTCCCTCCACGGGACAGGCTCCCGCACCGACACCCTACGCAGAGCCGGCTCGACCTCCACGGGACAGGCTCCCTCCACGGGACAGGCTCCCGCAACAAGACGCCCTACGCAGAGCCGGCTCGCCCTCCACGGGACAGGCTCCCTCCACGGGACAGGCTCCCGCACCAAGACGCCCTACGCAGATCCGGCTCGCCCTCCACGGGACAGGCTCCCTCCACGGGACAGGCTCCCGCACCAAGACGCCCTACGCAGATCCGGCTCCCCCTCCACGAGAAAGGCCATCGCACAATATACAGCTCTCTCCAAACAGCCAACAAGAAGAAGACTTAAGACAACAGGCATCTCCTTAAAAGAACATCACAAAAAACCAACATGCACGCCACATACTTCCTCCCGCTCTGCTTACTCATTACACAACTCCTCCCACCAACCACACACCTCCACCACCCACAAGCAAACACAACATGGCACCCTCCAACTGTATTGCCATATCTGGAACCACAGCACACATACAAAGAGACACTCGGAACCTCCCAGGCAAAGCGACCAAACAGACACAAATCAAACTCCCACACCCGCACAAAGGAAGCACATGTAACAGCAAACTCATCAACAAAGACAACAACGATAGAGCTCATAAATGCCAGATCCGTCTGCAACAAGATACACACGCTTGTAGACCACATTGAAGAGCGACAGCCCGACATAATATGCATCACAGAGACATGGCTCAACCCGACTGACAATGTTCTACTCAACCAACTTGTACCAAACAACTATTCAGCGTACAACTGCCCACGCACTCACAGGCGTGGAGGAGGAGTCCTGATCATGGCAAAAACAAAAATGAAGTTCAACACACAGAGCCTCACCGATACACAGCAATGTAACACAATTAGCATCAAGAACAAGAACATTGCAATCTGCCTAACATACAGAGCACCCAGAGCTCCACCCGACGAACTGGCCTTCACACTCGAAGAAGCCTGTGCCATAACAACAAACAACAAACCAGCGCTGCTGATTGGAGACTTCAACCTAAAGTCCACCAATGTCAAAGACGCAGAGGCCTTCCTGCAAGCAATGTCCTCACTGCAATTCACGCAAATAATCAATGCTCCAACACACAGACATGGATCATCTCCAGACCTCATATTCGCATCCAATTACCTAACATCAAGAGACCTGATCTCTCCACCAACCATTACCCCAGTGCCATGGTCTGACCACTACTTAATCGAGATAAGGCTGCGGTCACAAGAGGACCAGACAAACGAAAGAGCAAACACCTCACACACACAAAGACGATTCAAGTGTTTCGACAAGGACGAATTCATACAGGACACAATGCAACACCTGAACATTACTACGGACGACCTGGAGGAACAAGTTTCCAGCTGGAACAGCATTTTAGCCAACGCCGCAAAACCACCAGATGACGGGACCGAGAAACAACACCACAACAAGAGACAAAACAAACCATGGTACTCAGCAAAAATAAGACAGGAAAAGAGGGAACTCAGGAAGATTGAACGGAGATGGAGAAAAAACAAAACAACTGCCGACCAGCATCTCTATCTAACAAAGCAAAAGCAATACAATGAACACATCAACCAATCAAAGAGGGAATTCCACACAAACATGATAAACACCTCCATCAACAAACCCAGAGAGCTTTTCGAAATAGTAAAAATCCTCACAAAAGAGCAAACAACAGAAAAGGAAGCACAAATTGATCCACAGAAATTCGCCGACCACATCAAGGACAAATTTCACTCAACGGAACAAACATCGCCTAGTAGAACCTCAAGGACAGATGTACACTCCAAAACCTGGGGCACATTCTCCTCACCCTCAACAGAACAGATATCCCACATCATCTCTACAATCAACACAAGCACCGCTCCTACAGACCCATGCCCAGTGTCGTGGGTCAAAGCCACCAAATCAAGCCTCATCACCACCATACATAAAATGGTACACAACTCACTCACTCAAGGTCTCATGCCAAAGCAACTAAAACTTGCCTCAGTGAGACCAATCACAAAGAAAACAACTCTCGACAGAAAAGATCCAGCAGCATACCGACCAATATCCAGCATACCCTTCCTCGCAAAAGTCATCGAAAAAAACAGTTCAACTACAACTTCAGGATCACATCGACAAACACGAAACACTTGACGACAACCAACACGGATTTCGTCCTAACCACGGTGTCGAAACGCTACTGATCTACCTCTTCGACAGCATCCTAAGAATAATTGACAACACCAGGAATGGAATAATAATGATATTCATCGACATCTCCTCAGCCTTCGACACAGTGGACCACAACACGCTCCTAGAAAGACTACAGAACACTGGTATACACGGTATCACACTGAAATGGTTCCACTCGTACCTAACCGAAAGACAGCTACAGGTCAAGGTGGGACACATCACCTCCCGACCCATCAAAGTCCGTCAAGGTGTACCTCAAGGTTCTGCGCTCTCAGCACTCCTATTTAACATCTACATCCAACCAATCTGCAACATCATGAAAGAGAACAACATTCAATACACGATCTATGCGGACGACATCATGATATACACCCCGATATCAATCGACAACCCGGACTTCTCTAAGATAACAGACTGCCTTACACAAATGACCAGTTGGTGTCAAAACAACAACCTCGCCATAAACTACAACAAGACTGAAGCTTTAATCATCACTCGGAACCAAAGCTTCATACAACCACCAAATATAAAGATACAAAACATTACTATACCAATAAGGTCAGAAGTAAGATACCTCGGGGTTACGCTGGACAATAAACTCAATCTCAAGCCACACATAGACAAAACAATACAAAAAGCCTACTACAAGATGCGAATCATCAGGAGACTGAAACCACTCCTCGCCCCAGAACACTTCCGTACCGTCTGTCAAGCACTGATAACCCCTCTACTGGACTTCTGCAATCCGATATACCTTGGACTACCGAAACAAGCCATCAAACCACTCCAACTGGCACAAAACACCGCAGCACGAATCATATCCGGAACTGCAAGACAGGAGCACATCACACCCACCTTAAAGGACTTACACTGGCTACCAATCGATGCACGCATCAGATACAAAACTATTATAAACCTATTTAAGATAAAACAGCAAACATCAGCCAACAGCCTGCACACCCTCATACAACCAGACACCAGCACACGTCCTAGAAGAAAACAAAACACACAACCGAGTCAGCACCCCAAGTGAATACAAACACACACGCAAGGACACAACAGACAGAGCACTCTCCATGGCTGCTCCAACAATATGGAACAAACTACCGGACGATTTGAGGGCAACTACAGAGCTCAAGGACTTCAGAAAACAGCTGAAAACCATACTGTTCATAGAACACTTTGGACACATCACATAAACTAAGGAACTGTATAGCAGCACACGTTACCGCCTAACACTAGATGTATATAAAATGATTTTAGCACCACTGTAAATAGCCCACATTGTACATAGCTCACACCAATCTAGCAAACAAGACAACACACACCCAACGAAATTTCCACCCTCACTGCATGTATCAACACTCACACTACCAGATTGTTTGCTGTGATACCACCTTGATTATTATGATAAGGCGGTTTAGAAATACTGTTAAATAAATAAATAAATAAAAAAAAGGATGGCCTCCTTGCCTGAGAGCTGTCGCAGCAACAGCCCTCCTAGTGGGCGAAGCAAACAAACTCACACTAGGACAAACTCTTCAAGTTACCGTGCCACACTCTGTTCTGACCCTCATGGAACACAAAGGAAACTTCTGGCTAACCAATGCACGAATGTTGAACTATCAAAGCATGTTGTGTGAAAACCCTCGGATACAGTTGAAAGTTAGTCAAGCTTTAAACCCTGCTACATTGTTTCCAATTAGTCCTGGGCCACCTGATCATAATTGCTTAGAAACCATGGACACTGTATTCTCAAGTCGCCCTGATTTGACCGATGTCCCTCTAGAGCAGGGGTCTCAAACTCAAATTGCTTTGAGGGCCAAATGAGGACTTGTAGAGTAACCCGGGGGCCGCACAAGACGCAGGCCTCATTTGCATAAGGGCATCATTTGCATAAGGGCATCATTTGCATAAATATTTGCATAATGTTACCATACACTAACTTTTAGTAAACATGCCTCTTAATGAGTGTATGGATAAAGAAAGACTAAAAGATTTCTACATTACTATAAACCAATGCCAACCGCCAGGCACATTAGGAACTACTAGAAACACTGCCCATTTAGAACCCATAGCAAACCTGCCGTGTCCTAACAGCACTACCAGGACTCACAAAGCACCATACCCTAACTATCAAAAGGCAACACTGCAAATATTAAATCAACACATTTCAGAGAATAACAATACATGACCTACTCGGGAAAGAGAACAAGTGGCAATGTCAAATAGGAATTACATAAACAGAATACCTCAGCTCAGTTACACATGCAGAACATACACCATCACCAAACAAGGAATCACAATTTAGAAACAGGAAGACAATTAAACTGGGAACCCCAAAAGCCAAACTTAGAATGTACAACACTGTAGAAATAAAACTATACATTGATTTCCTCTTGTATTAAATAAAGTGCAGACGTTAAAGATGCACATTTCCAAGAGCTGACATATTTCAGTTAATAAATTCAAAATAAAGAGATATTTTTCTACCTTTTGTGCATTTTTTTTTCAGTTGCAATTGTTCCAGTCACTTTTTCTGGTTTCTTTGTGTCTTCTGCTAACTCTCCATCGTCTGCTGTCCATTTCTCCTTTCTTCTTTCCTAGTTTTTTTCCATTCTCTCTACATCTGCTTTAACATACTAATCATTCTCCTTTTGCTCTTTCCTCATTCCTATTTCATCCACTCAAATTTTACCCCTCCATCCTCAATCCCCACTTACTCTCCCAATACCCGGCCAATTGTAGATTTTTCTTCCCTCCCACACAAAATATATTTCCCCTCTCCATTTCACTCTCCCAGCCCCATCCCATTCTAATCGTCCCCCAACATCAACTCCCTTCTAGCTCCTGCCCAACCCAGCATCCGCTCCCTTCTAGTCCCCGCATCATCAGCCCATTTCCAGTCCTAGCTCCCTCCCCTCACAGCCCATTTCCTTTCCAAGCCCCCCTCCCCATCAGCCCATTTCCATTCCAAGCCCCCTTCCACTCAGCCCATTACCATTCCAAGACCCTGTCCCAATCAGCTATTTGCAGTTCAAGCTCCCCCTTCTACTCGGCCCATTTCCAGTCATAGCACCCCCCCCCCAGTCCATTACCAGTTCTAGCCCCCCCCTAGCCCATTATCGGTCCTAAGCCCCCCAACAGCCCACTTCCAGGCCTAACCCTTCCATCGCCCCATCTTCATTCTTAGCCCCCCCATAACCCCATTTTCAGTCTTAGGCCCCCAGTCAGACCACCGCCAGTCCTAACCCCCATCTGTCCATTACCAGTCCTAACCCCCATCACCCCATTTTCAGTACTACCCCCCCCCCAGCCCACATCAAGTCCTGCTCCCCCCCATCAAGTCCTGCTCCCCCCCTACATCAAGTCCTGCTCCCCCCATCAAGTCCTGCTCCCCCCCTACATCAAGTCCTGCTCCCCCCCCCACAAGTCCTGCTCCCCCCCATCAAGTCCTCCACCCCCCCCCCGCCACACAACAAGTCCCGCCCCCCCCCCCCCAAAAACTCCCGCTCCCCCCCCCATCAAGTCCTGCTCCCTCCCCCCCCCCCGGGTAAATGAAACCTTAAAAAAAAAACCGGCTTCTGCTGCTGCTGCTGCCGCCGCTGCCGTGGCCGGCAATAGCAGCAACATCGCAAGTCCCGCGGGCTCCCCCCCACCCGGCAGATCCCTTCCTGCTTGCCTGCCAGTTCTCCGCTTCGGCTTTCAGAGCCGCGAAGGGAGAGCTTCTCCCTCGTGACTCTGTTAAGCCCGCTGGGGCAGATGGGAAATTTCCCATCTGCCCCAGCGAGCTTAACAGAGTCGCGAGGGAGAAGTTCTCCCTTCGCGGCTCTGAAAGCCGAAGCGGAGAACTGGCAGCATTGGCAGGCAAGCAGGAAGGGATCTGCCGGGTGGGGGGGAGCCCGCGGGACTTGCGATGTTGCTGCTATTGCCGGCCACGGCAGCGGCGGCAGCAGCAGCAGAAGCCGGTTTTTTTTTTTTCCCCCCCTATGCATCGCGGGCCGCACAAGGGTCTCTCGCGGGCCGCATGCGCGCGTGCTTGAGACCCCTGCTCTAGAGGACCCAGAACGGACTTTCTTTGTAGATGGAAGCAGTCTGGTCATTAATGGACATCATTGTGCTGGATATGCAGTGGTGACCCTTGATCTGGTAGTTTATTTATTTATTTATTTATTTATTTAGCTGTATTTATATCCCGCTTTTCACCGGGTCAAAGCGGCGTTACATATAAAAGTTGAGTCCTCAGCCCTGTCCCCAGGAACTTCTGCACAGAAAGCTGAATTGATAGCCCTCACCAGAGCCTTGACATTAGGAGAAGGACTCCGCATAAATGTGTACACAGATTCCAAATATGCTTTCACTACTTTGCACGCACATGGAGCCTTGTATAAAGAACGAGGGTTAATCACCTCAGGGGGTAAGGACATTAGGTATGGGCCCGAGATATTGATGTTATTAGATGCTGTGTGGGCCCCCAAACAAGTGGCAGTCATGCACTGCCGAGGTCATCAGGCAGGAGCAGGAGAAGTTGCACGAGGGAATAGATTTGCAGATGCCACAGCCCGAAAGGCAGCTACCACAGGACATGTCAGGACCCAAGATACTGTAATGCAGGCAGCCCTGTTCCCTGTGCCCCTTAGTTCCTGGGCACCCTGATATACTACAAGAGAGTTAGACTATTGTTGTGAAAAGGAAGGAGGAGTTTTAACAGAACAAGGTTGGATAGTGCTACCACCCCCAGAAGGTAGTCCACCTCCAGGTCCTACCATCATCCCTGAAGCATTAGGGCCAGCCTTTGTTCAAGCTTTTCATCAAGCCACACATTATGGAAAAACAGCCATGGAGAAAGCCCTGAGACCACACTTCTGTATTTCATTGCTAGGATCTCTAGCCGCCTCGGTGGCACAGCAATGCCTGATATGTGCCAAAAATAATGCCAAACAAGGTCCTGTTCCACCCCCAAGAATTCAGTCAGTAGGGGTGACCCTCATGAGTGATATTCAGATAGACTTTGCAGAAATGCCCCGTGTAAATGGATATCACTATATGTTGGTGTTAGTCTGTACATTTTCAGGGTGGGTAGAAGCCTATCCCACCCGAACTGAGAAAGCCCAAGAAGTCACTAGGGTATTGCTCCATGAGATTATTCCCCGATTTGGAATACCATCAACTATAGAGTCAGACAATGGTCCATCATTTGTATCCCAAGTGACCCAACAGTTAGCTCAAGTTCTGAGAATAAAATGGAAGTTGCAAACTGCTTACAGACCCCAGAGCTCAGGGAAAGTAGAGCGTATGAATAGAACCCTGAAAACTCAATTAGCCAAGCTCTGCCAAGAAACCCACCTGAAGTGGCTCCAAGTCCTTCCCATAGCCCTTCTTAGGGTACGTTCAGCTCCCACCAGATCCTTAGGAGTCTCCCCTTTTGAGATTTTGTATGGGCGACCTCCACCCATAGTGCAGGGAATAAAGGGAGACATGAGGCAGATAGGATCTGAAATAACCAGACAAGAGCTATTAGCTTTAGGTTCTGTTTTGCAGAAACTCCAAACGTGGGTGCAAGACCGACTACCCATCAACCTGACCGAGCCTCTGCATCCCTTCAAGCTGGGAACGTCCGTGTGGGTGAAAGAGTGGAGAAAGACCCCACTGGTGCTGCATTGGAAGGGACCATATGTTGTCATCCTGTCAACCCCCACCACAGTGAAAGTTGCAGAATTTGAACCCTGGATCCACCATAGTCGAGTGAAGCCAGCAGCTGTACCTGATCCTGGCCAATGGACGTCAGTAAATGATCCTGAGACTCCATTGCGACTCACCTTGAGGAGACAGCCAGCTTTATAGAGAATCTTCAAAATCCACCTACGTCACACGAGAGTGACCATCGCAGTGAAAACAGAAGACAACTCAGTACAGTCTATTATCCTCAATTTTCCAGCTAACTTCCAGAGACTGTAATCACAATGTTCTCCCACTATTGCCTCGTGGGAGTGGTGATCCTGGGAATCCTGGAAAAGACCTTTGCTCTACCCCCTTGTATAGCTTGCATAACCACCACCCGAACAGGACAAAAGGTTACTCAGACTTTGCTCTATCATTCCTACTATACTTGCACTGGAACAGTCAGCCGGTGTGTTTATAAGGGCACCGAACTGAACATTTGCACAAAGGGAAGAAGTAAGACTTGTTATACCCCTCAACAAAACCCATCATACTATACATTTGAGATACGATGGAATGATGAAGATGGAGCTATCCTGAATGCGACAAAACCCCTTACCGATCCCACCAAACCTATCACCTTGAACTTTGACGCTTGTGATGCCATCAACAGAAATGCTTACCACAGATGTGGGTCATGGGAGCGAGCCTACTACCATGATGATAAATACATGTGTCCCGAAGGAGCCTACGGATGGGGACGATGTACAGGAAAGAGTACTGCAGCCACTATTTACACCACCGCATCTAAACAGGATTACTTTTGCCCAAAATGGGAATGTGTATATTTTGCTACCTGGAAGAATGCACCGACCGGACAAGACGGCGATCATCGCAAAGGCAGCCTAACGAAGATCAGCATACCAGAACCTAAGAAATGCCAGAAAGGTGCCTGTAATCCTCTACAACTCTTCATAGCCAACCCCAGCCACTGGAAGCAAGGATACAAGTTTGGGTTGCGTATTGCAGGAGGAGGAGTAGATCCTGGGACTATTTTATATCTGCAATTAAACACCAAAACCCATGTATCCTCACCTTATCGTATACATCATTCCTTCTATGAAGCCATGAAATCAGAGTTTGAAATCCCTCTTGCCTCCCAGAACTTATTCCTTGAATTAGCGGGAGCAGTTGCTTCTAGTCTCCATGTTTCAGACTGTTTATTTTGTGGAGGAACAAAAATGGGAGACCAATGGCCTTGGGAAGCACAAGAACTGAACTATTCTGTTCCATATAATCAGACTAATATACGCAATACCACAAGTGAATGGGTATTGGCCCACTCCATTTTGGGTAATTTATGTTTCTCTCGCTATGGACAAATGTTCAGTATGGAAGTGGGGCAGCTGGTCTGTCTCAATCAAACGTTTTACAACAGTACCACTAAGAAGAAATCTTGGTGGTCAGGAGCCAATGCTACTGAACCCACCAATCCTCTAGTCCAGTTCCCCAGACTTGCCAGCATCTGGACTAACCTAGCAGCCTATAATTCTTGGCAAGCACCACCTGGACTGTACTGGATTTGCGGAACCCGAGCATATGCCAGACTCCCTCATCACTGGGGAGGCGCATGTGTATTGGGAACCATACGGCCTTCCTTTTTCCTTCTGCCAACATCCCAGGGAGAACAGCTGGGATATCCTGTGTACAGAAGTCGACAGCTGAAGGAGGCCTTGAAAATAGGCCAATGGGACAAATGGGATGGTGAAGAATGGCCCCCAGAAAGAATCATTGCATACTATGGACCTGCCACTTGGGAACAGGATGGGACTTGGGGATATCGTACTCCTGTTTATATGATTAATCGAATAATACGTTTGCAAGCTGTTGTTGAAATAATAACCAATGAAACTAGTAAAGCACTAACCCTGTTGGCAAAGCAAAGTACGCAAATGCGCACAGCCATTTATCAGAATCGTTTAGCTTTAGATTATTTGTTATCAGCTGAACGTGGGGTATGTGGGAAGTTGAACCTAAGTAATTGTTGTTTACAGATTGATAATAATGGGCATGTAGTTGAAGATTTAGCCACCCAGATGAGAGAGCAGACATTTGTGCCTGTCCAGACTTGGCACAGTTTGAAGATGGATGGGTGGTTTGGTTCATTGTTTTCTTGGATTGGTGGTCTGAAATCCCTTATGTTTATCGTACTATTCATATTAGCCATGTGCTTATTGCTCCCTTGTCTCCTACCCCTTTGCTTACACATGATAACGTCATCAATTGATAACACAATAGAGCGGAAGGCAGCTGCGAAAGTATTAGCTATGTGGAAATATTACCCTATACCCCACAATGATGACGCCATTACACCTGTATAATGTGTTAATTGACTAATGAGTGATTTAATTCTCACCCTTTCTCACTTGCGGGTGAGAATAATCAAAGGGGGGAATGTGGTAGGCTATGGCCTAGCATGGCCTGCTATTATGAAAGGCCTGTAAGTTAGGCCTGGATCCTAACTCCCATTATAGCTAGAAAAGAACCAAAAATCTATGAGAAATAAGAAAGCTGTTTTAAAATGCTTAATAAGAAGTTTTCATGAATTCATAAGTCTTCTATTATTCTCTTGGGTGAGAAAGAACAGAAATGTTACAGTATATGCATTCCAGAGGCTGAAGTTAACCTTGCAGTAGAAAAGTAACAAGATTCAGAACTGTACCATCGTTCAAGCAATCCTAAAGGAGGGGGCCGGTTGGTAGGCTCTGGAGGGATTTCTAATTGGACAAATGAAGGGAATGTATAACCAATGAAGAGTTTGCATGTATCGAGTTGGAACCAATAGAAAGTTCTCATGTATCAAACTGAAAAAGAGGTATAAATGGCTATGTCTCTGTATAAACGTTTGCTCAGTACCTTTTGAAGCTTTGACTGACTGGGCCTTGTGCACAATAAACTGACTTGGACCCTGTCAATTGACTCCTGGACTTATTCATTGATTGCACTTTGCCACAGCAGTAGAGATGAGGACAGTAACTGAATTCAAAAAAGCATGGGACAAACACAGAGGATCTCTAAAGGAAAAAAGGGGACTGTTGTAGTTGTTGATATGGAAGGACAGACTAGACAGGCCATGTGGTCTTTTTCTGTCGTCATATTTCTATGTTTCTAATATATGTCATGAATGGGATATGCTATGACATCGGCAGGTATTGTGACAAATACCTTCTAGGTTAGATTGCTCCTGAGGTCATCTTTTTTCTTCAGTTGGTGGTTGATTGCAAGTGAGCTTAGCATGTGTCTCAGGGGGTTTGCGTGCAGAGGCTTCTGGATGAGTGTTTTTCTGGAAGTTTTGAATGAGTTTGAGAGAACACGAATGGAGTGTTCATAGGAGTGAGTGATTTTAATGTTTTATTTTGAGGGGGATTTTTTTGTAGGAGGTGATAAGCATCCTTTTCATAGGACTTCAAGTGGAGAGTAACTGCTAGTGTGAAACCTTAGGCAAGACTGAGAATTAAGCTGAAGACATAGGAGAATAGAGGAATTTATTTTTCCTTTTTTGGAAAAAAAGGGAAGAGGAAGAGTTCAAGCTAAAATCTGAAAATCCTATTTCAGGACTTGGCAAATTGTACGTTTAAACATAGAAGTAAGTTTATTAATGTGTAGAGAAGGTAGAGAAAAGGTTTTCCTTTATAGATGCTGAGACTACTAGAGGTGAAACCTTTGTGGGTTGTGTGTGTGGCTTAAGGTTTTATAGGATAGATAGGGATGATATCCCTTAGTATTAAAGGAACGCGATTTATATAAGGAAACTGTGTGACTGGATAATATACTTGGAAGGTAATGTAAGGGAGGGTTGAACGTGAGCTGCCTGTGAGTGAGGAGTACTTGAGAGACAAAGTGTGAAGAATGACTTAGTGGAATATTATTTTTTTCAGCAAGCTTTTCATCTTGCCAGCACATTTTTTTCTCCAGCTGGATTACGGAGAGGAGTTAGAAAGGGAACGTGTTTATTAGAGTAGATGAGAGGTAGGCCTGAACAGTGTCACAAGAAGTTCATCCTTTCCCTGATTTGAAGACTAGGATGAACCTGTGTTCTAGTGAGGACATCGGAAGCCAAGAAGTCTTCAATAATTAGAGAAGGATCTAGCTTGCCTAAAGCAAGAAGCGTTTATTGACACAGTTAAATTTTGTCTATTGTATACTTTAAGAGAGCAGATTTGAGACAGTGAGAATGTAACTTAATTTTGTTATGTATACCTAAATTGCTACTGTTACAAACCTTTTAATATTTATCTTTCTGGAGTGTGTTTTCAATTTAAGAATTTAATAAAAGTCCACATTTGTAACATCATACTTGTCCAAAAGGGATTTAATCCACATTCGTTTATTTTATTCATTCCCGCTGTTGTTCCCCTCTTCAGAAGCGAGGGGTATCCCAGGGGAATTTCATCTTTTTGTCCTGGTTGTCACTCTCTGGAAAGGGTCAGATCTTCACATCTATCCCAGTTACTGTAAGTTACACAGGTACACTACCAAAAAACTGCCTCCAGTTTTGCAACTGATTCCTATAGATTTTGGGGTGCTGAATCCAGGAAAAATAGCCAAAATGTTCCATCACGTCACGTTTTCTTGCAAAATTAGATTTCTTACCCATATAAGGAATGTTCACATAATTTCTTTTTAGCCGACTGCAGTTTATTTTCTTGGCCCAAAATAGAGGTTGTAATGGTTAACTAACTAGAAACACTCCCTCATGATATTTTAGAGTGTTTTGTATTCATTTTATACATTAACAGGACAATTGGGAGGCGGGGGGCTAAATCCAGTACTCGCGCTGGCGCATGTTCTTTCCTGTTCGCCTCGCCTCGTTCGCTCGCTCAAACACGGTGGTTGCGACATGAACGTTCCTGTCAAATTTCAGTTTCTTGCAAGTTCATTATTACCTTTTGTTTGCTCAGTCGTAATCCAGCTTTATTCCGAAGTGGTTCACTACAGTTGTAGTTTGCAGTGCTGTGTATTTGTGATGGCTCACAGAGCCAGAGGTTGCGTCAACTCTCCGGACAGTTTTTGTTTTATTTGTGGGGAATATACCGTGAAAAAGCGGCAGAGGAACATTTCTGCATTTATTAAAAAAGTATATTTCGCCTATTTCGGTTTGAGGTTAGGCGATCAAGACAAACCGTGGGCTCCTCACAAAGTGTGCAAGACATGTGAGGAGGATCTACGCTTATGGATGAAAGGTAAAAAACAAGCATTTCGTTTCGGAATACCTATGATGTGGTGTGAACAAAGAGACCACAGCAGTGACTGCTATTTTTGCTCTTGCATTGTGAAGGGATACAACTTAAAAAATAAGAACGTAATAAGTTACCCCAACCTTCCCTCAGCAATTAGGCCTATGCCTCATAGCAACGAAGTACCTGTGCCTGAACCACCAAAATCTTTGGATCATATTTGTGTGGACGGTTCTGATCATGATGAGACTCATCAGATGGCTTTTCCCGATGAGCCCAGTACTTCCGAGTTTGAAACTGAACCAGATCCGAAACCTGAACTTATCTCTCAAGCTGAATTGAATGATTTAGTCCGGGATTTAGGACTCCCAAAAGATGCTGCCCAACTGCTAGGTTCTCGGCTTAAACAGAAAAATCTATTGTCACCAGGAACAACTTTTTATTGGTACCGCAACCGCGAGAGACAATTTTTGAAGTATTTCAGCAAAGAGGAAGATTTGGTATTTTGCAACGATATATACGGAGTGATGGAAAAGTTTAAACTCAAGTATGATCCTGCTGAATGGCGGCTGTTCATTGATTCGTCAAAAGACAGCATAAAAGGTGTTCTTCTTCATAATGGCAACACATTCGCTTCAGTTCCTATTGCTCACTCTGTTATTCTCCAAGAAAAATACGAGAATTTGGCCCTGATTCTTCAGAAGATTCGTTATGATGAGCATAAGTGGATGATTTGTGGAGACTTTAAAATTCTATCCATGCTATTAGGGCAGCAATCCGGTTTCACCAAATATCCCTGCTTCCTTTGCTTGTGGGATAGCCGGGCCCGCGACCTACACTGGGGGGAAAAAAAGCCTGGCCAATTTGGGAGTATTTGAGACCCGGTGAGAAAAATGTTCTTCATGAGAGCTTGGTACCTCGTGATAAAATTCTATTACCACCTCTCCACATTAAGTTGGGTCTCATTAAGTAATTCATCAAGTCCCTTCCAAAAGATGGTGAGTGCTTTCGGTACCTTTGCTCAAAGTTCCCCCGACTTTCTGAAGCAAAGCTAAAGGAAGGAGTGTTTGTGGGCCCTGATATAAGGAAACTCATTTCAGATGGAGCATTCGCTGAAACGATGTCTGAGAAGGAAAAAGAAGCCTGGGATTCCTTCAAGGATGTTGTTCTCAAATTCTTGGGGAACAGGCGGGATGAGAACTATAAGGATATTGTTGCCAGGATGCTCAATGCCTTCAAAGAACAAGGCTGTAACATGAGCCTGAATGTCCATTTCTTGCACTCCCATGTGAACTACTTTCCCGAAAACTTGGGGGCGTACAGTGAAGAACAAGGTGAAAGGTTTCACCAGGACATCAAGGACGCAGAGAGAAGGTACCAAGGAAGATGGAACACCACTATGATGGCTGATTTCTGCTGGTTGCTGCTGCGGGAAACCCCAGATGAAAAATACGCCAAGCAGCGCACCAAGAGAAGCATTCGGGGGAAGAAGAAACGGGCCCACCAGGAGATTGATTGACCCAAGAATGACTTTAAAATCTAAACTGTGTTGAGAAATATCGTGTTTTTACTAAACTTTGAAATAAAAATTTGCTAGTTATTACCACAGTGTCGGATCTCATTTATTAGAATTTTATTTTCACACCATCGGGTGTTTGTCTTCATGTATTGCAATGGTGCGGTTTGCGTTTTCTATTCTTACATACATACCTGTACAACATTTTTTGCACATTTCTTTGCTTTGCTTTGTGTCTAACCTCGCTCTTATATGCTCAATGTTTGTGCAGATGTATGTGGCTGTTTTAAGTGCAGACAATTTTGCTACCATCACAGTGTGTTTTGTTGACATTACTCTATTCTTATGTGCTGCCTTGTTACAATTTTCTTTATTCTTATTTGAATAACTACTAAACAATTAGTATAAAGAATTCATCCAAGAAACTTTTATCTCGATCGCACTCAATCTGAAACGTTCACCTCAAACTGCTAACCCAATGTAGCAAAAAATCTGTACGTGATGGAGCAAATTGGTTACCAGATTTGGATTCAGCGCACCAAAAAACGTAAAAATCAATCGAAACATTAGAGGCAGTTTAAAAAAATTTTTTTTTAGTGTACCTGTGTTATTTGTTCTTTAAGGGGAACCCTACCAATCTGACCTTCAGACACTGTGGCAGCAGGTGACAGTAGTTAAAAAAAATTACAACAATAAAAGAGAAAATAAAATGCAAAATAAAAAGGCATCAGAGAGTCAGTTGCTTTCTTCACTTGCTTAGTCCCACGCGATGCGCTCCTTGGATATCACAGACCAGTGGCCTGCTCCCTTTTACTTCAACTTGCACCAGCAGGACACGCCAGCGAGCGAGAGCGGGATGGCAGCTTACAGGACCTTTCCCCAGCTAGAATCTGCATCAGGCCCCTAGCATCAGACAGCCTCAGGTGCTAGGTGACAACCTTACGCTGCGGCTCTGACTTCCTTCAACAGGAAAAGAAAATCTCATTACCTGCCAAGCCAAGCTGGTAAGATTATTTGTTTTTTTATATTTCCAACTGTTGCAATTTTTTCTTTTAAAATTACTTCATTAGTCCTAAATGTTGCTGTCTCTATTTTCCTCGTTCTATCCCTTTTCTCTCATAGCATTCTCTTTCTTTCCTATACTCCTTCCCCTTGCTTAGCAGTGTCTCCCTTGCCCTTTCCTCTCCCTCAGAAGTCTCTCTCTCTACTCTCACTTCCTCTGTCCATGAAGTCTTTCATTCTCCGATGATCATAACCTCTTCATTCTTTGTAATTCTTTTAGGGTCATGATCACAGCGCTTTTCACGCACAGTGATTTTGTAGTGTTTACAGAGTTTCCGATGTATGAGACCTGCAACCTTATCGTGCCTTTCTGTATAGAAATTTTTTGCCATCAAAACTTCACAGCCAGCTATCAGGTGACTCACTTTCGCAGCTCTTTCTTACAGAATTGAGATATGTCTAGTTTGCCAGTTTTTCAGTTCTCGCTGTAAACCATTTCATCCATAATCCGTTGTCCTGGACGGCAACTATCAATCTTGCATCCTTCGGTTTCTTCTTAACCATTCTCCCTTGCTCCACTTCCTCTGTTCCAGAGTCTCCTATTCTCTCTTGGCTCCTTCCTCTGCAGTCTCTTTCTCGTACCTCATCCTCTCTCTCAGCACTCTTTCATACCACTTCCTAGACCCTGGCAGTCTCTCATTCTCTCTTGTTCCTTTCCTTTGTTCCTTCATTCTCTCTTTCTCGCATACCTCTTCCTCTCCTCCTTCAGTCTCTCTCTCCCGTTCTTGTACTCCTTTCTCTTTTCCTATACTTTCTTGTTCTCTATCATACCCATTGCTCTCTCTCTTTCTATCTCTCAAATAAATTAATTGGAAACAAAAAATATCAGAAAAAACTTAATTTTATTAAAACAAAAACAAAAGCTAGCATATTTAATATGCAAATATATGCAGTTAGCTGTAACATCAAAAGCCCTCAGCTGCTCCTCCCCCCTGGACTGGAGCCTCTCCATTTCTTACTTCTGAGAGTGATAAAGACATAATGAACTTTCCCATTGGGATCTGCCAAGTAATATCAAGTGTTATGGACCGGCCACTGTCGTAAACTGGATGTTAGACTCAGCGAAGGAGTCCTCTGGCTAAACAGGGCGATCCTTATGTTCTATCTCTGTGCAACTCTGAAATTCCAGGTAAATAATTAGCCGCAAGCCCCACTTCAGAAATGACTGATGAACCCTATTGAATGCTCTTTCAGGATCAAAAGTAATGACATGAAGGGATCTTATAGGTGTGATTTTATTTGCAGTGAATCTCACTCAGTCTAACTATTTTTTGCATAAACTGTAAATTCCAGCACAGGAATCATCTGCTATCTTTCCATGAATTAATTTGCAGGAATTCTGAGTGGTGATCTGAACGAATTGGATGATATCACATGCACATTACAAATGATTAATAACAGATACAAAACAAACTAATTCAGCTCCCCCCCCCCCTCACATTTCTCTGGTAGAAAACATTTCTGGGAAGTTTCTGGGAAATTTCAAGCAAATACACGTTGATTCACACATCAGCAAATAAAAATGTTGATCAGTCTAGGAATAGTTTCCTCAGTTACAAGTCAAAAATTTAAATTTTTTGTTAGGTACTTCCTGTTGTTCCTGTCAGGTCTCAGCAGAATAATGTAGCACTTAGGAATAAAGATACAACCCAGGAGTCCACTGCTAGAGGCCAGGATAGCAAATATTTCCACTGCCACCATGTACTTGCCCTTTGTGCTCAGGTAGATTGGGATGAAGGAGATCCAGACACTGAAGAACATCAGCATGCTGAAGGTGATGTACTTGGCCTCATTGAAACTGTCAGGTAGATTTCTTGCTAGGAAAGCTACGATGAAGCTGACACCAGCCAGAAATCCCAAGTAACCAAGAACACAGTAAAATGCAACTATTGACCCTTCATTACATTCAATTAGTATTGTTCCTTTTTCCGATTGCATGTTAAGATAGGGAAATGGGGGAACTGTACCCAACCAACCTAAACACAGAAGGGCCTGAAGAAGGGAACAGGAAAGGACTATAGAATTGGAGACCTTGGAGCCCATCCATTTCCGGAGCTTGCTGCCAGGCTTAGTGGCTTGGAAAGCCATGACCACAGTGATGGTTTTTGCCAATACAGAGGAGAGAGAGATGGAGAAAATAATCCCAAAGGCCGTCTGCCGGAGAATGCAGGTCACCTTCTCGGGACGGCCGATGAAGATCAAGGCAAAGAGGAAGCAGAGCATGAGGGAGATGAGAAGAATGTAGCTGAGATCCCGGTTGTTGGCTCTCACTATGGGAGTGTCTCGGTAATGAATAAAGATCCCAAGGATGAGAGCAGTGATGAGAAAGAAGAAAATGCTGATGACAGTCAAAGCTATGCCCAAAGGCTCTTCATAGGACAAGAAGGTTATCACTTTTCGGATGCAGGCATCTCTCTTCTGATTGGGCCATTGGTCCTCTGGGCACTTTATACAGTTATCCATATCTGAGAAGAAAGAATATTGTCTCATGATCTCACAGATAGAAAACCATTATTCTTAGGACAGTCAAAGAATTTCTCTTACACCGAGGAATTTAGATAATATCAGAACACGCAATATTATAGGGTTTTATGGCATTTATACACTGTCCATACTAGGGCATAAATGATGAGTACTTCTTATCCTAGGCATTGCACCATTTTTTACAGTGAAAGTATGTTTGTGCTTTCAGTTTACAAATTGCCAAAGCTGAAAATGTGAAAGGTAAACAAAATGACAGAAGAGCAAGGAGAAATCCGACTCAACCTTTCCTTTGTAGAACCAGCCTTTAATAAATACCCCTACCTGACAATGTTTCTGCTTTCAAGCCTTCATCAAGGGGATTGTTCCCAACCTCTAACAGATAAAAACATAAAAATATTAAATAATATAAAATCATAAATAGACATTATCATTAAAACAAAATAATAAGGACCGCCACAATGTGGAACATTGTAAAAACTTAAAAAAAAACAATGAAATGATGACATGGTTAAAAGGGGGGGGGGGGTTAGCAGTAATAATACTATGAACAATTGTCTTAAAATCAACATAAAACCTTCAGATCTTATATACATATGTCTGAATAAAAGAGAACATGACTATAGCTCAGACTTCTTAGGGCTATAAGGACTGGTAGCTTCAAAAACCATCAAAGATAAAAACTCCAGGGATATTTTTCTCCCTCCCCCCACGTGTCTCTTCCACGAAAGATTTTCTCTGTGGTTTTTAATTTTTGCTTTTATGCCACTATTTACTTTAATTGTTTATTCCTATATATATTTATAAGTTCACTTTGATGTGGTCTAGTCCTATTAATCACGCAGTTGGTATTTTTAGGGTTCACAATTTTTACCTCTCTACTTTCTATCTATTTCCATTGATTCACCTTGCATCGCGTTTTTAAGATACTCCTCATGTCTTTCATTAGAAGTTGTGTTCGCTCCTCAGTTGCCGCTAATAGAGTAAGCTGTGTAATCTCATTTCCAGCCGGTGGCTGTGTTTCCCTGGTTTCAATTTGTCAGCTTTGAGGCAGCTCTTATCTTTAGAACTGTCCCTTATGACATTTATGTATTTTTTATGTCTTACTGGTTTTACATATTCTGATCCTCAGCTGCAGCTAATGTTTTAAGCCGTGAAAGTGCTTATTCCAATTCTGAGGATTGGATTTGGCCAAAACAAGCAAGAAGATGTCTTCACCACCAAGAGATTTCCTTGGCTGATAAGACCCCAACACCTTATCCATATTACATGCCAACAACCAGGAAAACTTCTCACTCTGAAACCTACAGACCATAAAGCTCTAAAATGCATGCTTGTAAATGCAAGATACATTCAGAAGAAATGGCCAGTTATTAGTGACTATGTGCAGAATTATAAGCTTGACATAATTTTCATCACAGAATCTTGGCTAACAGATACTGATGCAGTACTTATTATTCAGCTCGAGCTTCTAATTTATGATGTCTTCAACTGCCCAAGGACCAGCAAAAGAGGTGGAGGCACACTCATAATGGCGAGATCTGACCTGCAGTTCCAGTGCCTCTCTTCCCATAATACTAGCAACCTTGACGCCATCACGATAGCAAATAAGCAAATAGCAACAGCACTATTCTATCATGCCCCATCTCCATAACATTAAATCTAATCTGTAACCACTCGCCACAGTCCAAACCTCTCTGGATTCTAGGAAACTTCAACCTCCCAGCTCTATTGAAGAAGAACTCCACAGCTTTTCTGGATGCTATATCTGCTTTTAACTATCAGCAACTGATACATGCCCCTACCCACAATAAAGGTAACACATTGGACCTTATCTTTGCACCCCCCTATACTTATGGTACAATCAACTTTATACAACCACAAGTCTTCCCGGTACCTTTGGTCAGATCACAAAGCTATCCTATTTCATATCCCATTCAACATACCAGTATCGAAAGCTCCTATTAATACTGACTTATCACCTGCTCGTCTCTTTAAGCCATTCAACAGAGAGTTACTCCTTGCAGAAATTCTACAGGACCTTAACTCCGACTCTGAATCCACTGACTTAACCGAAATAATACACACTTGGGATGCTACCCGAAGAAAAGCTGCACTTCTAACCCAGCATAAACAAAAAAAAAGGATGCATACAGCTATCTGGTTTATAGCTGATCTGCACAAATCACTAAAGAATCTCAGGAAGCTTGAGCATAAATGGCACAACTCTAGGCTCCCCAATGACCGAGAGTTATACATGAAGACCTTGTAAGAACACCACAATACCATTATGCAAAGGAAGAAAGAATACCATACTAATCTCCTTATGCGCTCGCTCAACAAGCCCCGTGAGCTCTTTAGATTAATTGAATCCTTACAAATGAGTCATCTCTGCCTCAAACGAAGAATGTAATCCACCCTCAAGACATTGCAAATCACATTCACAATAAGAACAAAGCGACCCTCAACAATATGGAAAACATCTACATAGACACCTCATCGCCTGAAAGCACAATATCCCTGCCCTAAGTCATTTTTACCCATACTCCCCAAAACAAATCAATAATATAATAAAAGGTCTTAATTCTACCACCTCGCCCTCTGATTCATGCCCTTCTCATTGGATCAAATCTACCTGTCCTGAATTAAGCTCCCACATCGCCAAGATTATCCACCTTTCCTTCAACAAGAGTACTGTACCAGCATCACTGAAAACTGCCACAATCAAACCGCTCCTAAAAAATCCCGAGCTAGACTCACAGGACCCAAACTCCTATCGTCCCATATCTAGTCTTCCTTTCTTGTCTAAAATAATGGAGAAGATAATGTAGCAACAACTACAAGACCATATTGATTGCCACGCACCACTTGATCCGCAACAGCATGATTTTCGGCAACATCATGGGGTCGAGACTTTACTCACATCCTTAGTTGACAACCTGATATTAAGCTTAAATAATCTGAAACAGGGCTTTATCTTGATATTCATGGATATTGCTTCAGCCTTTGATACAGTCTGTCACAGCTAATTAATTAATCTGCTTAAACTTAAGGGCATTCAGAGCTCAGCTCTAGATTGGTGTCGCTCATACCTAACAGATCGGCAACAAGAAGTCTGTATCGGCAATCAAACATCAAATATGTTTCTGCAAACACAAGGTGTACCGCAAGGTTCTTCCCTATCTGCCTTACTATTTAACATATATGTATAACCAATTTGTACAATCATACAGTCCTTCGGCATCCTTTATCACATCTACGCAGATGATGTGCTCTCTACATTCCTTTCTCAACAGAAAACCCAAGTTTCACCAGAATCATTGACTGTTTCAATGCTGTCTCCGACTGGCTAGCTGTGCACAACCTGAAAGTAAATTATAAAAAACCAGAAGTCCTTTTTATCACAAACGTTCTAACATTCATTCCCCCGACAACTCTGCAGGTTAAGAATGCTGAACTGAAATCTAATCATAAGGTTAGATATCTGGGCGTCACGCTTGACCAGTCCCTAAACATGGAGCCCCATATAAACAATATCACAAAGTCTATCATAAAATACGTTCCCTCCAACATCTCCGACCCTTACTGGAGTCTACTGATTTCCACACTGTCTTCCAAGCCCTGATCACTCTACTCTTCGACTACGCAAATATCATCCTGCAAGGACTTCCCGAATATTCTATCCATCCTTTACAATTAGCATTGAATACTGCGGCATGAACTATCTACGGAGCATCCAGATATGAGCATGTATCTCCTCTCCTAATCCAACTTCACTGGCTCCCAATAAGCAGTCGACTCAAGTACAAAACTCTCCTAATAGCATTCAAGATTCTCCACCACCTATCAGCACCCTCACTGGAAGATCTCCTACATTGGACTCCTGACAACAGAGCGAGAAGAACAAATATGATAAACACTCTTACCATCCCATCCATAACCAGAAAAAGCTCCCAATTCACCATGAACAGGGCATTTTCCCTCTTCGCCTCTCTACTATGGAACACCCTACCTCCTCCTATTCATCTCATATCAGATTTGGCCACCTTTCGCAAAGCAATCAAGACACACCTATTCCACCTTACTTTCGACTACATAATGTAAAGTGTCTCCATCAATATCATACTCAGGATCCTATCAGACTGTAAATAGTTCCCCAGTATAATAAGCTACTGTGAATGATCTTATTGATCTACCAATGTAAATAGTTAACTGTTTATATCTTGTTCACATGTTCAATATGTTAAATGTAAACTGCTCCAAGTATGATGTTACCTTGTAAACCGTGCTGATCTCAAATAGTGCGGTATAAAACCAAATAAATAAATAAATTGCAATCAGGCACACAGGTACATTTGGACTCTCATTTGGGGTAAGAAGTAATGTACCGCTGGATGCTTTCGTCAATGATTAATAGACAGTGTTGAGGTGGTTTTTATTGTGTGCAAATTTGCCTGATATACACCAGCATCTATGTGTACACATTGCATGGAGCAAAGAATCCCTTTGATTGCACTGTGTGAATGCAGCATGGGACAAGAATAATGTGCATGCAGGTAAATCACAGATCCCTGCCAATGTCACCAACTAAGTGCATGAATTGTACATGCACAGAGGCCAGTCCTCTTGAGCCTAGTTCCCTATAGACTGCAGCTGCACCAAGTGGGCTCACAGTATTGCCACAGATACAGCTGTTGTGACTTCTGGAATTAATCAAGCCTCTCACCTGTGCAAATGGGTGTGTCCTGAGGCCTGGAGGCTCAGTCAGAGGTGAGGATTGCAACACACACATGTGTCCCCCCTGCTCACTCCAGTCAAACCAGCAGGCAATTTGGGAGCTGCACAACAGTGTCATATTGGGAGGTAAGTGTAGGGGAATGCTGTGAGGATGGGCCTTGATGATGCTGTAACTGGGAATGCATTACAGTATCACAGCCACAGGTTGCAAATACTTACTGAAAATTAACCTTCTACTTGAAAATGGTTCTCACACAGTATGTGGGGTTCATGTATAACTGACCAGTAGCATGTTGTATGCACAGCCATAAAGCCTAGGCACCATATGCATGCCACTGCATTGCTGCAGCTCACACTCCTCTGGAGACACAAACACACACACACACACACACACACGCGACATCACTGTCCAAAAGTACTGCAGGTTGGCATTCTTACATGCCCCTTAGGCCTCCTTTGATGTTTCACCATTGTCAATGCCTGCTCAGTGTGCAGGCGCTCTTAACATGCTCTGGTGCTGGCAATGCCTGCAGAATGCATGGGCGCTTTCAATACCCACTTAGTGTGCCGGTGCTATTAGCGTACTCTCCCATCCAGGCATTGGTGGTGCAGCTTCTCATTGTGGCAGCTGAGTGTTTGGACTCATGCTGGAGGAAATGTTGAAGGTTGCATATGCTGATACAGTTCTGGTAATGTAGGATAAAGTTAACACGCCTGAACATACCATTCCTGGCCATGTGTTTGGAGCCACAGAGCAGCAGTGTAGGTTTATTGTCAGTATGCATGTGGCATAAGTTGATGTCTGCTTAGATCTCTGCAGGCTCTGTGCCATACTTTTCTGACAAGGTTTGTTTGGCAGGAATGGGAGAGGGACATCCTGTAAGGTCTGTATGTTGCAGTGCCTTGCTATGCTGCTGGTTCAACTGACATTCATGTCTTACATATGGGATCTGTCCAGTCACAGAGGCAGGCCATGATACTGAACACACACATTCCAGACTATGGGTGTCCTAGAACAATGACCAACATACTCATGTCCAGGTGTGTGCTTGTGGGGCAGTCAGGGACTAAGCTCATAAGTTGAAGACCACCATAGCTCTTTTGGATTCACATGTGGCTCAGATGGTTGTAAGACTGAGTACTTATTTATGGAGAGGTCACGCACAGATTATGGTCATCATTTGGCAGGTGAGGGGGCAGGGTAGCCATTTTTCCTTTGATATGGGCTGTTATCAGCTTGCATAGTCTTCCTGCCTCAATGGCATATTTTTCACCCCACATGCACATATACACTCAATATGTGCAAGTGGGGGGCATCCTGATCAAAGGGATAACCCATCCACTCAGCAAACTAGGCAGATACCAGGTTCCACCGATCATGAAGGACAGCATGCCCACCAACCCCTTCCTCCCTATCATTGTGGCACAGCCACCGCTTCAGTGCTGCAGGCGGCATTATTGATTGCACACATGCAGCTTGTCATAACATGCCACTCCTGCTCCCTCCACCGGGTTATGTGGGCATGCATGTAGCTGCCTTAGAACTTGGAAGGGAGGGATCACTATGTGCTCCACTGTACCTGCTGCTGACATGCTTGCCATTCCACTGACAGTGGCAACTGCAATGTTGCACCTGACACACAGGACCGGGACATAGATTCATAAGCGGCAGGCCGCAGCCACTGTGACCGTCTTTCCCACTTTGACACAATACTGACATGGCAGCATGGTGGAAGTGTGGGTGGCACAACTCCTCTTCGACTGCGGCACTATGTATCATGCTGCTACTGTCACAATGGAGCCATACCAGACATCACAGCTGTAAACCCTATGCAACAGCATTGTCAACTTAGTGGACCTGCCAGCCCCACTGCATCACCCACGTGATACCTACTTTGCCAATTTGGGACCAACAACATAGTGCCCTTTATTAATGGGGCACCATGCTGTTGCTGCCAATAGAGCACTAGTATCACAAGTTTGAGAACTACAGTGGATGGAGCACATTGCATACATTAAAATAATCTCTCTCACCTCAGAAATCGCCCTTACCGCGAGCTTTCAGATAGCATTAGGGTTCCCAGTGCCAGGAGTTCTAAAGCACGGTAACACAAACTGACATTAAAGGAACAAACGCTATCCCCGCCCAGTCTCCATCCCATTAACATATACTCTACATCTCTTTTTACCTTAACGTTAGGGGACTTGTTTCTGCAAGTTAATCCAACATTCTCTGGTAACAAGCAGGGAGTCAGTCCTCACATATGGGTGACATCGACGCCAAAGGAGTCCATGTGGAGCAAATCCACGGTTTTCAAAGAAAGCCTTTGTTAATTGCTACCAGGCATGTGTGGTCCCCTTCCCGCCCAAGGGTGCTATCTTGCTCATTCTCCTTTTTTCCACGGAGCCTATCAGACATAGTCGGTACCTGGATGTAGTAAAGGCTGTTAGTGTAGCTGGGTTTAAAAAAGGTTTGGACAAGTTCCTGGAGGAAAAGTCCATAAACCATTATTAAGAAGGGACCCAGGATATCAATGCTTGACCCAGTACAAGCATTGTGGAACCTGTGTCTTTTGGGGAAACTGCTAGGTACGTATGACCTAGATTGGCCACTGTTGGAAACAGGATACTGGGCTTGATGGACCTTGGTCTGACCCAGTATGGCATATCTTATGTTCTTATGTTCTTATGTACCTGTCCTGGAAAAAGTTGATTTCTTTCTGCCTTTTTGACTGTCTCTGGTTTCGCAACGGTACTCTTTCCCACCCCGGCCTCGGTTCCTTGGTATTCGGTCGGTTCCTCTTTTTTTCTACTAAGTTTTGATCTTTTTATTGGGGCGTCTTCGAGCCCATTTTTCCTCACTGGCAGCCCAAAGGGTCTTCGACTTTGCTGGGGTTCTTTTTCCCTCCATGGCTAACAGTGGGTTCAAAAAGTGTGACCGGTGCGGGAAAATCATGTCCCTCACCGATACGCATGACTACTACCTCCGGTACCTCGGCCCGGACCACGACCTGGCAGTCTGTGGCCTCTGCAAAAAGATGTCCTCGAAGGCCTTGAGGAGCAGCCAGCAGCAGCATGATAATATTTTCCCTTATTCCCCTATGCCTCGGAGAGCTAGGACCTCATCTGAGGCCTCCACGCCTCGGGAGTAGCATTCTGAACCCGAGCATCATCGGGGTTCCTCGGAGAGGGGGGTCTCCCTCGAGGGACACAAAGAGAAGGAAGAAACCCTCAAAGGTGGCATATCTGGAAGGTTCCGAGCAGTCGAGCTCCTCTCAGGCCGGTCACGGAGCCCCGAGCGCCTGCCCCAGGCATCAGAGAAGGAGTGTCCAGCCAAGGTTCCTCGCAGGGACATGCTCATGGATCGGCCTAGCCAAGTACATACTGTCCTTGTTAACGACTCCCCTCTGGGGGAACCGGCTTTGGTCTTGAGCTGAGGGCTGCGGAGCCTCCGGAACTGCTGTCCAGGATGGCAGCCTTGCAATGCAGTGTCACTGCCTTCATGGAGCAGCAGCAGACGCTGATGTCTGGCACGTCCGGTTCCTCTGCCCAGACCATCGGGCATTTGATGTCAAAGTCTACCCCAGAGGCCGAGCCGATCCTCAAGGCCTTGCTGGCCCGAGTCGATCCTCGGCCGAGGTCATGCTCGGCCTCCTGCTTGTCGGGACCGAAGTCGTCACCGCTGAGCCTGCAGGCATCAGGGCGGATGGCGCCAGGGCCCTAGAGGCCCAAGGAGCTTCACAAGTCTTCCTCAGAGGCCTCCGCTTGGGAGACCGAGGACGAGGAGTCTCCGGATACTCGTCGTCATCGAGATATCCCGTCTGATTCTCCGGTATGTGAACCTTGGGGAAGGTCCCCACCAGAGGATATGGGTTTTCTGGACTTCGTTCGGAATATGTCCAAGGCTTTGGCTTTTCCGACAGAGTCCAAGGAGGATCCTTGAGCCGATGAGCTTGAGATCCTCCAGTATGAAGCTCCCCCTCAGGAAACCCTCACAACGCCCATTCCTCCTATCCTGGAAAGACTTATGCTCCACATGGGGGAGATGCTAGCGACAACGTGAGTAATCAGCAAGCAGCTCGACTTGATGTATCGAGTCCACCGGAGCCCTGGGTTCCACAAATCACAACTGCCACACAGCTCCATGATTGTGAAGTTTGCCATGCATCGAATGAAAAGTCAGAAGACGCATTCCTCGGTTCCTTCCGGCAGAGAGGCCAGCACCTTGGATGCCCTCGGCAGGAAGTGTTACCAGGGCGCAATGCTGAATTGTTGGATCCAGGCCTACCAGCTGTACACGGGCATGTACCTGAGAGACTTGGCGAAGGAGCTTGCCAGGTTCTCGGCTGGTCTCTCCGAGGAGCTTTGCAGCACTTCAAGGGCCTGTCCAAAGCTGTTCATGAATGCTCCAAGTTCATGTCTTGGGCGGCCTATGACAGGTTTTAGTTGGTTACACGGGTAGCCACGGTGGGCATCAGTGCATGCCGCCATGCTTAGCTGCAGTTGTCAGACCTCGAACAATGAGTACAAGACAAGTTGGTCGATGTCCCATGCCGAGGGGAGAACCTCTTTGGCAAACCCATGACCGACAAGGCCGCTGAGCTGGAGACCGAGTTCATGATGAGGACAAGGCTCTCTAAGAAGACCTCTTCCCCTTCCTGTAAGAAGGGCTCAGGTAAAAAGCCCTTTTACCCGAGGAAGTCCACTTCTTACTGAAACTACCCCCCTTACCAGGCCTCCCCAGCTCCCCAACAAGGGCAGCAGGTCAAGGGATAGGGGCATGGCCCACATAAGTAGAAGGCCCCCAAACCCCAGGCTCCAGCTCTGGCCCAGCCTGGAGGGAGTTTTTGACTCCTGCAGCATGGCCCCTCTCCCAACCGGAGCTGGACAGCCCACAGGAGGTTGGCTCGCCTTGTATGCCCTCAGGTGGGGAGCTATCACCATCGATTCCTGGGCATTGCAGGTGATCAGGAAGGGATACCTCCTCCATATAGCCCAAGTGCCTCCACACTACTTCCCGGGAGAGCCTATCAGGTCTCCTCTTCACTGGGACCTACTTCTGAAGGAGTTGGCAGGTCTTCTCGAGGACCATGCGGTGGAACCGGTGCCCCACCACCTCAAGGGCAAGGAGTTCTACTCCAGGTACTTCATCGTGCCAAAGAGAAGAGGGGGACTAAGGACCATCCTCGACCTGAGCAACCTCAACAAATTCCTGTTGAGGGAGAAGTTCAAGATGCTCTTCCTTGAAATATTGCTGCCTTACCTCCACCAGGGAGACTGGCTATGCTCCTTGGACTTAACGGATGCCTACAACACATCCTAATCCACCCAAGACACAGACAATACCTAAGCTTTGTGGTGGGGGGTAATCATTACCAGTACAGGGTGCTTCCCTTTGGCCTTGCCTCGGCCCTCAGGGTATTCACAAAGTGCATGGTGATGGTCGCCGCCTTCCTCAGTCTTCAGAGGATCTTTGTCTTCCCCTATCTTGACGACTGGCTCATCAGAGGCACTACAGCCCCCGAGCCACAACTTGCACCACCCAGATACTTCAACACTTGGGTTTTGTTATCAACTACCCCAAGTCCAGCCTTTGCCTGGCACAAGAGCTGGAATTCATTGAGGCAAGGATCAATACCCTTCAGTCGAAAGCCTTCCTGCCTGCAGACAGGGCAAGCAGGCTCATGGCCCTAGCCAAAGACATAAAGCACCATCCCTCAGTGCCAACAAGGCATCTGCTGCGCCTCCTCGGGCACATGGCCTCCACAGTCCATGTCACTCCAGATGCCCATCTCCACATGCGAACTGCACAGTGGTGCCTCAGGGACCAGTGGTCCCAGGCAATGGGACATCTCCAGGACAGGGTCAGAGTGACCACACAGGAGTTGAGGAGTGGCCTAGTGGTTGGGGCAAGGTACTTCAGGTCGGAAGGTCGGGGGTTCAAATCCCACTAGAGGACAGCAACCTTGGGCCGGAAGGACTGGGGTTTCTAGTCCCACAGGTGCTCCTTGTGGTCTTGGGCAAGCCACTTAACCCTCCATAGACTATGTTCCCTGTAAAATAGTTATCTCCAAGTTATAATGCCCTGTTCAATGTAATTTCAGTTTGTTCAATGTAAACCGCACTGATGCAGAATAGCGCGGTATATAAGAGAATGTAAATAAATAAATAAATAAATGTCTGGAGGCTCTGGCCCCATCACCTGGAGGTGCGACATCGTGGCTCTCGCCCCATCACCTGGAGGCCGGAATGCCCTTCCAGACCCCTCACCACTCGAGGGAGCTCACCACGGATGCCTTCCTGCTGTGCTGGGTAGCCCATTGCCAGTGATACCGCACACAGGGAGTTTGGTCCCCCAACGATAGTGCTCAACAGATCAATCTGTTGGAATTGCGTGCAATCCGTCTCACCCTGAAGGCTTTCAGGCAGTGCCTGGGCCACAGGACTGTCCTAGTACAAATGGACAACCAGGTTGCCATGTCCTATGTGAACAAACAGGGGAGCGCGGGGTCCCATACCTTCTGTTAGGAAGCCCTAGATCTATGCTCTTATGCAGTCCGGCAGGGCATTCTCCTCAAAGCAGTATACCTGCCGGGCCAGGACAACTGGCTGGCCAACAGACTCAGCAGGATGCTCCAGCCACATGAGTGGCAGCTAGACCAGGAAGTAGCCAGAGGGCTTTTCCAGACCTGGGGGGAACCAGTGATGGACCTGTTTGGAAGCCCGGACAATCACCAGTTGCCCTGCTTCTGCTCGAGGCAGCTGCACCCCACCAGGGTGGCAGCCGATGCCTTTCTAGTCTCATGGTTGGTGCATCTTCTCTAGGCTATCCCCCCGACGCCTCTGATCACCTAGACTCTGTTCAAGATTCTTCACGACAGACCTTCAGTCATCCTGATAGCCCCATGGTGGCCCAGACAATCGTGGTTTCCACTCCTCCTACAGCTACAGCTAGCGGTGGAGGCCCCCATCCCTTTGGGGTCAGCTTCACGGCTCCTTTCCCAGGAAGGGGGCTCTCTTTTGCATCCCAACCTCAGCTGCCTTTTGCTGACGGTGTGGCTGCTGAGAGGGTGACTCTAGCCCCGCTCCTCCTTTAGAAGGACGTGGAGGATGTTTTGCTAGCTTCACATAGAGCGTCTACCAGACGGGCTTACTCTTTTAAGTGACACAGGTTTGCGCTTTGGTTTGTTGAGCAAGGGGTAGATCCCTTCTCTTGCCCAATAGAGAAACATAGAAACATAGAAACATGACGACAGAAAAAGACCACATGGCCTATCTAGTCTGTCCTTCCATAACAACAACTACAACAGTCCACTTTTTACCTTTAGAGATCCTCTGTGTTGGTCCCATGCTTTTTTGAATTCAGTTACTGTCCTCATCTCTACCACCTCCACTGGGAGACTATTCCACGGATCCACTACTCTTTCCGTAAAGAAATATTTCCGCATATCACTCCTGAATCTATCTCCCTTCACCCTCATCCCATGTCCCCTCATAGCAGAACTTGCTTTCAATTGAAAGAGGCTCTCTCCCTGAACATTTATGCCACGGAGGTATTTAAACATCTCAATCATATCACCTCTATCCCGCCTTTCCTCTAAGGTGTACATATTAAGATCATTCAGTCTGTCCTCATATGCTTTATAATGAAGCCCATTAATCATTTTAGTAGCAACCCTCTGCACCGACTCCATCCTGTTCACATCCTTTTGAAGGTGCGGTCTCCAGAACTGCACACCATACTCCAAATGAGGTCGCACCAAAGACTTATACAGAGGCATTATCACCTCCTTTTTTCTGCTAGCCATTCCTCTCCGTATGCACCCAAGCATCCTTCTAGCTTTTGCCGTCGCCTTTTCTACCTGTTTAAGATCATCAGACACAACCACGCCTAGGTCCCGCTCTTCTTTAGTGGACAAAAGTACCTCACCTCCTATACTGTATTGCTCCCTTGGATTGCTGCAGCCCAAATGCATGACCTTACATTTTTTAACATTAAATCCCAGCTGCCAAATTCTAGACCATTCTTCAAGCTTAGCTAGATCCCTCCTCATGTTATTTACACCTTCCTGGGTGTCTAC
The DNA here is from genome assembly GCA_033557465.1 of Ichthyophis bannanicus. Lineage (NCBI taxonomy): Eukaryota > Metazoa > Chordata > Amphibia > Gymnophiona > Ichthyophiidae > Ichthyophis > Ichthyophis bannanicus. The sequence continues at coordinate 36,025,191 of CM066051.1, read as the reverse complement.
TCTATTGCAGATTTTGGTATCATCTGCAAAGAGGCAAACCTTACCCGACAGCCCTTCCGCTATATCACTAACAAAGATGTTAAAAAGAATCGGACCAAGGACAGATCCCTGGGGCACACCACTGGTAACATCCTTCTCCTCAGAGTGAGCTCCATTTACTTGTACTCTTTGTCGCCTCCCACCCAACCAATTTCTAACCCAAGCAGTAACTTTAGGGTCCATCCCTAGGGTGCTCAGTTTGTTTATAAGTCGCCTGTGAGGAACAGTGTCAAAGGCTTTACGGAAATCTAAATACACCACATCAAGAGCTCTCCCTCGGTCCAACTCCCTGGTCACCCAGTCAAAGAAATCAATCAGATTTGTCTGACAAGACCTGCCTCTGGTGAATCCATGCTGCCTCGGATCCTGTAATCCGCTGGACTCCAGAAACCTCACTATTTTCTCTTTCAGCAGCGTTTCAAATAATTTACTCACCACCGAAGTTAAACTAACCGGCCTGTAGTTTTCAACCACATCCTTACTTCCGCTTCTGTGTAAAGGCACCACATGAGCCTCTCTCCAGTCCTTTGGCACCACTCCTGACTCCAACGAGGCATTGAAAAGGTCAGTCAGTGGAGCTGCTAGAACGTCCCCAAGTTTCCTCAGTATTCTAGGGTGTATCCCATCCGGTCCCATCGCTTTGTCTACTTTAAGTTGAGCTAGTTTCTCACGAACACAGTCTTCTGAAAATTGTTCAAGATGTCCCTTGCTTCTGTTCTTATTTGTGGGTGTTTTCTGAGGTCCTGCTCCTGGTTCTTCATCTGTGAACACAGAACAAAAATATTTGTTAAGCAATTCCGCTTTATCCTTATCAGCTTCTATATATTCCCCCCCTGCACCCTTGAGTCTGACAATACCACCTTTGCCCTTCCTCTTCTCACTAATATATCTGAAAAATGTCTTATCCCCCCATTTTATTGCATTGGCTATTTCCTCCTCCTTTTGAATCTTTGCCTTCTTGACTACTTTGCTAGCTTCTCTAAGTTTTTTCCAAATACAGATGCCTGTCTTCCTCTCTCTGTGATCTCTTGTATTTCATGAAGGCCTCCCTCTTTTTCTTCACTTTTTCAGCTACTTCCTTCGAAAACCATAGCGGTCTCCTGTTCCTTTTGCCTTTATTTACCATTTTAACAAAAAGGTTGGTTGCCTTTAAAATACCCCCTTTCAGTTTTGCCCACTGTTTTTCTACATCCCCCAGCTGTTCCCATCCCACTAACGACTCCCTGAGGTATTGGGCCATCTTCGCAAAGTTAGTCTTCCTAAAGTCTAAGATCCTCACCTTGGAATGGATTCTAACAGCCCTAGTCCTAATACTGAACCACACCATCTGGTGATCACTGGATGCAAAATGATCTCCCACTACAACATCAGAAACACTTTCACCATTGGTAAGCACCAAGTCCAGTATGGCCCCTTCACGTGTGGGGTCTGTTACCAATTGCCTGAATAGTTCCCCCTGTAGAGAATCCAGGATCTCCTTACTTCTAGATGATACTGCAGCAGGAATGTGCCAATCAACATCTGGCATATTGAAATCTCCTATCAGTAGCACTTCCCCTTTCCTAGCAATGCTGCGTATGTCTTCAATTAACTCTCTGTCCACCTCTTCCTCTTGTGAGGGAGGTCTGTATATCACTCCAATGCAAATAGATTTCTCTTTCCCTCTTTCTAGTTTAACCCACAATGCCTCCTCTCTCCCTTTTAAGCTCTGTAATTCCAAAGCTTTAATAGTAGTTTTTACATATAGTGCCACTCCTCCTCCCCTTCTTCCTACCCTGTCCTTTCTGAATAAAGTATAGCCAGGTATAGTTATATCCCAGTCATGGTTTTCTGTGAACCATGTTTCTGTAACTGCCACTAAATCCAAGTCCGCCACTCCCACCAAAGCTTCAACTTCAGGGATCTTATTTCCCATACTACGGGCATTAATACACACTGCTTTCCATATGTTACCCCTGTTACCCATTTCCATAAAGGTATTTAATGTATCACCTACCTGGGGGCTTTCACTTACCTGGGGGCTTTCTTCACCCATCCCCAACAAATCTAGTTTAAAGCCCTCTTCAGTAGATTAGCCAGTCTACTACCAAAGACGCGTCGACCTCTCCTGGACAGATGGACGCCATCTCTGCTCTGCAACCCTTGGAACAGCACCAATGGTTGTGGTATTGCAATGCCTTCTCCACCTCTCCAGAACGGAGCTTAAGTCCAGCTCCGTCAGAGTGCATCTCAGTGCCCTAGCGGCGAACCACCATCAGGTGGATGGAAAGCCCCTCTCAGTTCATCCAGTGGTGTCCAAGTTCCTAAAGGGCCCACTCCTATTGAAGCCCCCAGTCTGCCCCTCGGCAACCGAATGGGATCTCAACGTAGTGTTGAGGCAGCTCACCCGGCCACCCTTCAAATCGTAGGCCTCATGCCACCTCCATTATCTCTCCTGGAAGGTGGTTTTCTTGGTTGCGCTCACTTCTGCCCGGAGGGTGAGTGAGCTCCAGGCCCTCATGGTGGAGAGGCCTTATACCAGGTTCTACAAGAATAGGGTGGTGCTTCACATGCACCCCAAATTCCTTCCGAAGGTGGTCTCCTCATTCCAGGTCAACCAGGGGGTGGTCCTTCCTACATTCTTTCCCAGACCGCATGCCAGTTGAGCAGAGGTGGATCTCCATACCTTGGACTGTAAGAGGGCTCTGTCCTTCTACATTCAATGCATCAAGGTCACCGGAAAGCCTCTCAGTTTTTTGTTTCCTACGACCCCAGTGGCATCAGTGGCTCACCTGTGCTCTGTGCCTCTGGCAGACATTTGCCGGGCCGCCACCTGGTCTTAGGTTCATACCTTCACAGCTCACTACTGCCTGGATATGGAGTCCCAATGGGACAATGCCTTCGGCCAAGCCATACTCCGTAACCTTTTCGGGGTCTAGGCAACTCCTGTCCTCCGACCCCTCTGTCCAGTATTTTCCCATAATCTCACTATAACCCTCTGGCCAACATCACCACTCCATCTCCCCTCCATGCTTTTCCCTATGCCCCTTTCCATATGCAGTATCTCTGTCTCCCTAGACCCCCACATCTTGGTTATGAATTGTTCTCCTGGGAACGCCTAAATAGATGTTTGATACTACAATTTGCAGTATTTCTTAGGAAACATTTTAAACAATAAGTATGGATGTTTTTAACCATGATGTTGGAATAGCTTGACTGCCCTAGTCCTTCTGGTTGAACACACTTGGTTCTGTATCTCACTTATTTTCCTCTTCTTTCAACCTTCCCACTCCTTCTGCATGACCCCCCTCTCCTCATGTGTGCTCCCTCTCTCTGATTTACCTGACTCTCTTTCCGCTGTCCTTTAATTATTGTAACTTCTTTTCCTTTTTTCCAGGCCTTTGGCCGTCCCTTTTTGTATTTTTGATGTATGTACACCGCTTTGTTGTTATAATTGAAAGGCGGTATATAAAGTTCAATAAACATAAACATAACATAAACATATCTATTCCTTAAGCACCAGTTTACTCTGTGCTGGTATTTGACCAGTTCGTCTGTATCACTCTGGGGGTTCCCCTTTTTCCTGAATCAGTCTCTCTCCTAAGTGCATGTTGCTCAGGGATTCAGTCCTCATAGTTCCATGGTCCTGTACCTCTTTGCATGAATATCTTTGGATACAGTTGACGTTGGGGTCTTCACTTCCCTGTGATCCCCTTTAATGTGTCAATTTTCTCTATTTCAGCAGGCTTAATCCCTATAGTATAATTAGCATAATACATTTTTATAAAATAAATTTGAACCATAGTGTGTTGGATTTATTCTGATCAAATGATTGGGAAATTCATCCCAGGATATAATCTAAGTTTGCATCTGAGACAATAGAGGACATAATGATTTGCCCAAGAAGCATCAGTATGATATGAACCTTGCTCCCTCCTCTAAACCATGGGGCTACTTCTCCACTCCCCGCACCCCACTCCCACCCCCAGCTGTGAGGTATCTAGGTGTTAAATAAGAGCACTCACCCGTTTGGTTGGCGATCTCTCCTTCTGGACAGCGAACACAGTCATAGCAGCAAGCCGGCTCTTCTCTCCTCGTTAATTTCATGTAGCCAGGAGGGCAACTCTCACTGCATTTGGACTTTGGAGGTGTCTACAGGTTGAGAGAGAACTATATAAATCACATTTACACATTTTCAAAAATACTTTTTTCTCTCAACAAACAGTTCAAACGTTTTTTTTAGTAACATGTATCAGAACTTGGGGGCACATGGTTTATGGTTTATTTCACATTCTCTTTTTTATGGTTAGGCAAAGAAGTTATAAAAAAGAATTAAATAAAATAAGAATTAGAAAGGAATGCAAATCAATTGACAGCAAAGAGGAAAGGAGATGGAAGAGACATCGGACATGTTTCAAAAGCAAGGGTCCTAGACTCTAGGAAAACTAACTTTGCCAAGAAGGGACAATACCTCAGAGAGTCATTAGCAGGATGGGAACAGCTGGGGGATGTAGAAAAACAGTGGACAAAACTGAAAGGGGATATTTTAAGGGCAGCCAGCATTTTTGTTAACATGGTAAATAAAGGCAAAAGAAAAAGGAGACCACTATGTTTTTCGAAAGAAGTAGTTGAAATGATGAAGAAAAAGAGTGAGGTCTTCATGAAATACAAGAGATCACAGAGAGAGGAAGACAGGCATCTATATTTAGAAAAACTTAGAAAAGGTAGCAAGGAAGTCAGGAAAGCAAAGATACAAAAAGAGGAGAAAATAGCAAATGCAATAAAATGCGGGGATAAGACATTTTTCAGATCTGTTAGTGAGGGAAGGAAGGGCAAAAGTAGTATTGTCAGACTCAAGGAAGGGGAGAAACATAAGAACATAAGATATGCCATACTGGGTCAGACCAAGGTCATCAACCCAGTATCCTGTTTCCAACAGTGGCCAATCTAGGTCATGCATACTGTGGCAAAGTCAGCTATCCTGAGAGTGGGGGAGGTGAGAAGCATAACGAATTCACCCTAGTTAAGGGTCCCCTTCTAGGAGTGCAAGGAGAGAAAGCCACAGCCAGGTTTCAAAGACAGAAAAACCCCAGCTGGAACAGGTTTCAGCCAATGACTGATAAAGTAAGAAAGAGGGATTGCAAGCACGAGGACCAAAGCTCTTACTTTAACAAGTGCACTGATTATTCTAATATCAGAAGGCAGGGGGATTACCAACACCTGGGAAAGAAAGAGGTGGGGTTAAGACCCTGGAGGTATAAGCCTGGGTTAGATTATGCAGAGGGGGAGAGACGAGAGAGGGAGAGACGAGAAAGGGAGAGACAAGAAGAAGAGCAGCCGGGAGAGCAGCTGAGACAGAAGCAGAGAGAAGGAGTGGATTCTTGGAGAAGAGCTGAGCTACCCAGAGCTCAGAGAGCTGAATTCCCTGCAACAGGTTGGCAACAGAGGTGGGGACCAGGAAGTGGAGAAGCTTTCAGACCACCAGAGAGGTTATCAGCTGAGCAGTCTGACCAGGTCGGTGAGTCAGAACCCATGCAGTTGGGAGAACCAGTGTCAGAGTTGGGGGAAGATGATTGCTTTATGGATTGCTCTCTATGCCAAGCTCTAGACAGGAGGTCTTGAGGAAAAGCCAGCCCTGAAAGAAGTAATTCTCCTTGGAAGTTAACCATATGGCAGAAGCAGTGTGGAGGTAAATTCCTGTCTGTTTTAAAAGGGAAATTTACTGCAACGTACACCTGATCAGGAAGCTCTGATTCATGCTTGTTTGACACCTGTGTTTGAACTGTGCAACAGCAAGAAAAGCCAAGTTAGCTGCTATAAGAGTTTTTGCATGCTCCTCTCCTATATGAAAAGCCTGCTAAGAGTTTTGATAACAGCTTGGAATGTTTATTTTGTTCTAAGTTTGGTTTCATGTAGAAATGCAGCCTAGAGAGGTTTTTGAGGCTGGCAGAAACCAAACTGCTGTAGAAGAATTAAGCCTGAATTTTTCTTTATGCTCTGATTAACAAGGACTAAGCAGGAAAGTGGCAGCCTAGTTTCTAAAGGCAATTGCTTCTGCAAGTAAGAGGACTTTAAAAAGCCATTTCTGAGTTCTTGTGGTTTGTGTGCCATTATTTTGCTGTACCTTAAGCAAATCCTACAATTGTATCCTGTAAATGATACCTTGAACCTGCTGTGTTCTGTGTTATGGAAATGAACTTTCTGTTACAAGCCTTACCCTCGGTTACCTCAACTACAAACCTTCTACTTAAAGCACCAAGATATTTTTAGCAGTACTACACTTCCCAGAAACCAACACGAGGAAATAGGCTGCTAGGAGCTGACAGAAGAAGGAATCCTCAACCACCACGCCCCTCGACCACTAAAGGCAAGTGGCTTCGGGCGTTGTGCTTGTGACAATACATAGCAGTTTCCCCAAAAGACAGGTTCCACAATGTTTGTATTGGGTCAAGCAGTGATATCCTGGGTCCCTTTTTAATAATGGTTTATGGACCTTTCCTCCAGGAATTTGTCCAAACATTTTTTAAACCCAGCTACACTAACAGCCTTTACTACATCCTCCGGTAACAAATTCCAGAATTTGATTACACGTTGAGTGAAAAAATATTTTCTCTTATTTGTCTTAAATAGTTCACCCTGTAGCTTCATTGCATGTCCCCTAGTCTTTCTATATTCTGATAACATAAACAATTGATCTACATTTACCCATTCCACTCTGTTCATTAATTTATAGACTTCTTTCATATCTCCCCTCAGCCATCTCTTTTCCAGGTTAAAGAGCCCTAACCTTTTTAGCTTTTCTTCATAGGGGTATCCTTCCATCCCCTTTACCATTTTGGTGGCTCTTCTCTGAACCTTTTCTAATAACGCTACATCTTTTTTAAGATAGGGCGACCAGAATTGCACACAATATTCAGGTGCGGTTGCACCATGGAACAATATAGAGGCATTATAATATCCTTTGTTTTATTTTCCATTGCTTTCCTTATGATACCTAGCATTCTATTTGCTCTCTTGGCAGCCGCTGCACACTGGGCGGAGGGTTTTAACATGTTTTCCACCATGATGCCTAAATCTTTTTCCTGGGTGGTGTTTCCTAATGTGGAACCTTGCATTGTGTAACCATAGTTTAGGTTGTTCTTCCCTAGGTGCATAACTTTGCACGTGTCCACATTAAATTTTATCTGCCATTTTGATGCCCAGTCTTCCAATTTATCAAGATCCTCTTGTAATTTTCCACAATCCTCATGGGTTTTAACAACTTTAAATCACTTGTGTCATTTGCAAATTTGATAACCTCACTCGTTATTCCCTTTTCCAGGTCATTTATGAATATGTCCAAAAGCAGCGGACCTAGCACAGATCCCTGGGGTACACCACTATTCACCTTTCTCCATTGGGAAAATTGGCCATTTAGCCCAACCCTCTGCTTTCTATCTTTTAACCAGTTCCTGATCCACAATAATACACTGTCTCCTATCCCATGACACTTTAGTTTTGCCAAAAGTCTTTAATGAGGGACCTTGGCAAAGGCTTTCTGAAAGTCTAAACACACTATATCAACCGACTCACCTTTGTCTACCTGTTTATTCACACCTTCAAAAAACGTAACAGATTAGTAAGACAAGATCTTCCTTGTCTAAAGCCATGCCTATCTACATGTTCAGCAATTTTGTTCTTTATAATGGTTTCTACCATTTTTCCCGGTAGTGATGTCAGGCTCACTGGTCTGTAGTTTCCTGGAACACCCCTAGAACCCTTTTTAAAAATTGGCATTACATTTGCCATCCTCCAATCTTCAGGTATTACAGATGATTTTAATGATAGTTCACAGATTACTAATTGCAGGTCTGCAATCTCATATTTCAGTTCTTTCAAGACCCTTGGAAGTATATCATCCGGTCCAGGTGATTTGCTACTCTTCAGTTTATCAAATTGTTGTAATACATTTTCCCGATGTATTGATATTTACTTCAGTTCTTCCACACCTTTAAATACCACTTCAGTCACGGGTAACATCCCTACATCTTCCTCAGTAAGACCAAAGCAAAGAATTCATTCAGTCTTTCCGCTATTGCCTTGTCTCCCCTTAGTGCCATAAGGACATAAGAAGTTAATATATGCCATACTGGGTCAGACCAAGGTCCATCAAGCCCAATATCCTGTTTCCAACAGTGGCCAATCTAGGTCATACGTACCTAGCAGTTTCCCCAAAAGACACAGGTTCCACAATGCTTGTACTGGGTCAAGCATTGATATCATGGGTCCCTTCTTAATAATGGTTTATGGACCTTTCCTCCAGGAACTTGTCCAAACCTTTTTTAAACCCAGCTACACTAACAGCCTTTACTACATCCTCCGGTAACAAATTCCAGAGTTTGATTACATGTTGAGTGAAAAAATATTTTCTTTTATTAGTCTTAAATAGTTTATCCTGTAGCTTCATTGCATGTCCCCTAGTCTTTCTATATTCTGATAACGTAAACAATCGATCTATGCTTACCCATTCCACTCTGTTCATTAATTTATAGACTTCTATCATATCTCCCCTCAGCCGTCTCTTTTCCAGGTTAAAGAGCCCTAACCTTTTTAGCTTTTCTTCATAGGAGTATCCTTCTATCCCCTATATCATTTTGGTGGCTCTTCTCTGAACCTTTTCTAATAACGCTATATCCTTTTTAAGATACGGCGACCAGAATTGCACACAATATTCAAGGTGCCCCTTTAACCTCTCTATCATCTAATGGACCAACTGACTCTCTCACAGGTTTTTTGCTACGAATGTACTTGAAAAAGTCTTTATTATGCGTTTTTGCTTCCGCAGCAAGCTTCTTCTCAAATTCTCCCTTTGCCTGCCTTATCAATGTCTTGCATTTAACTTGCCAGTGCTTGTGCTGTTTCCAGTTTTCGTTGTTTGGCTTTTTTATCCATTTCCTGAAAGATGCTTTTTCAGCAACAACAGTCTCTCTGACCTCACCTTTAAACCATGCTGGCAGTTTTTTTGACTTCCTTCCACTTTTCTTAAAGCGTGGGATACAGCTGGTCTGGGTTTCCAAGATAGTATTTTTCAACAACACCCAAGCTTGATGTAAGTCTTTAACCTTTGCAACTGCTCCTTTTATTTTTTTCTTTAACTATTTTCCTCATTTTATCATAGTCTCCCTTTTGAAAGTTAAAAGGTAGTGCTGTGGATTTCCTTACCATCCCTCCTCCACTAATTAAATTAAACGCGATCATGCTATGATCACTATTGCCAAGTGGCCCCATCTCTTGCACCAGATCTGGTGTTCCACTAAGGACTAGGTCCAACATGGCTTCCCCTCTGGTCGGTTCATGAACCAGCTGCTCCAAGAAGCAGTCATTTATTTCATCTAGGAACTTTATCTCCCTAGCACAAGGGTGGGCATTTCTGGCCCTCGTGCACCACAATCCAGCCTGGTTTTCATGATGTCCCTAATGAATATTCATGAGATCTATTTGCATCCACTGCCTTCCATTGTATGGAAATAGGTCCATGAATATTCATTAGAGACATCTTGAAAACCAGGCTGGATTATGGTGCAAGAGGGCTGGAATTGCCCACCCCTGCCCTAGCATGTCCTGCCGTGACTCTGACCCAGTTGATACCGGGGTAATTGAAATCACCCATTATTATTACTGCGCTGTAATGTTTGTTAGCTTCCTTGATTTCTTTGAGCATTTCATCATCCATTTGTTCATTCTGGCCAGGCGGTTGATAGCACACCCCCACTACCATCAGCTTACCCTTTTTACATGGAATTTCAATCCATAGAGATTCTACAGCAAATTTTGTTTCCTGTAAAACTTTAATCCTTTCTGACTCAATGCCCTCTCTAACATAGAGCGTAACCCCTCCACCAATTTGATTAGCTCTATCATTACGATATAATTTGTACCCAGGTATCACAGTGTCCCACTGGTTGTCCTTCTTCTACCATGTCTCTGAGATTCCAATCATATCTAACCTCTCATTTAGTGCTATATATTCTAACTCTCCCATCTTATTTTTTAGACTTCTAGCATTTGCATACAAGAATTTTAGAGACTTTATTTTATTCATTTTAATTTGGCTATTGTTAGACATGGGTAATTTGCAATCTTTAAGCTCTGTCTGCTTCATACTCAAGGGCATTTGGGCTACTTTATCCTTTTTTGGAACCTCTCTGCTTTTGGTAGTATCCTTCAAGGATACATTCTTCCGAATCATGCACTCTTCTGTGACTGTCAGCTTTCCCCTGTTTTCTAGTTTAAAAGCTGCTCTATCTCCTTTTTAAAGGTTAATGCCAGCAGCCTGGTTCCATCCCGGTTAAGGTGAAGCCCATCCCTTCGGAAGAGCCCCTCCTTTCCCCAGAATGTTTCCCAGTTCCTAACAGATCCAAAACCCTCATCCTTGCAACATCGTCTCATCCACGCATTGAGACTCCGGAGCTCTGCCTGCCTTTTGTGTCCTGCGCATGGAACGGGAAGCATTTCAGAGAACGCTACCCTGGAGGTTCTGGATTTCAACTTCCTACCTAAAAGCCTAAATTTAGCCTCCAAATCCTCCCTACCACATCTTCCTATGTCATTGGTACCGACATGTACCAAGACAGCAGACTCCTCCCCAGCACTATCTACGACCTTATCTAGGTGGCGCGTGAAGTCTGCTACCTCCGCACCAGGCAGGCATGCTACCAGGCGATCCTCAGGTCCACCAGACACCCAGCTATCTACATGCCTAATGATTGAATAAGCAACTATAACGGCTGTCCTAACCCTTCCCTCATGGGCACATGGCCCTGTAGAAACTTCCTCGGTGTGAGAGGGTTTTACATCACCTGGAGGACAGGTCCTATTTACAGGATCATTTCCAGCCACACCAGGGTGATGCTCTCCTGTCACGTGACCTCTCTCCCCCATGGCAAAAGGGATGCTGCCAGACTGGAGGTGGAACTTCAGGACTATATCCCTGTAGGTCTCGTCTATGTACCTCTCTGTCTTTCTTATGTCTTCCAAGTCTGCTACTCTAGCCTCTAGAGAACGGACTCATTCCCTGAGAGAAAAGAGCTCCTTGCACCTAGTGCACACATAAGACCTCTCACCAACTGGGAGAAAATCATACATGTGACACTCAATGCAAAAGACTGGAAAGCCCCCATCTTGCTGCTGGACTGCTGTCTGCATCCTAGTTTTAAGCTTGTGTTTAGATTTTTAAGTTCTTTACTTACTAAGGGTTGCTGTGAATACTTATACTAATAAAAGAGTACCTAATACATTTAATATACCTTGTTCACCTGAAGCTTAATTAATCTCAGGTCCTTAGTGTATGACTGATTTTGATAACGAGCTGCACCTGAGAGCACCTCCTTTCCTTTAAGATGTGTATGTACCTATAAAGCTACGATTATCCTAGGGGTGAGTGGGTGTTGGAGAGGGGGGTGGGAAATAAGATTTGTTAAAAGAGGGCTGCTACACAGTACCCTGTCCAGTGCTTCGAAGGTAAGCTGTGACCAACTTCCTGGGTGATTAACAATCCTTGCTTGGATAGAAGGAGTCTTGTAGAAGGAGTGTTGTAGAAGCTGATGAGGATGAAGCGGAATTGCTCAATAAATATTTCTGTTCTGTATTCACAGATGAAGAACCAGGAGCAGGACCTCAGAAAACACTCAGAATAAGGAACAGAAGCGAGGGGTATCTTGAAAATTTTTCAGAAGACTGTGTTCATGAGAAACTAGCTAAACTTAAAGTAGACAAAACGATGGGACCAGATGGGATACACCCTAGAATACTGAGGGAACTTGGGGACGTTCTAGCAGCTCCACTGACTGACCTTTTCAATGCCTCTTTGGAGTCGGGAGTGGTGCCAGAGGATTGGAGAGAGGCACATGTGGTCCCTTTACACAAAAGCTGAAGTAAGGATGTTGTTGAAAACTACAGGCTGGTTAGTTTAACCTCGATGGTGAGTAGATTATTGGAAACACTGCTGAAATAGAAAATAGTGAGGTTTCTGCAGTCCAACGGATTTCTGGATCCAAGGCAGCATGGATTCACCAGAGTTAGTTCTTGTCAAACAAATTTAATTGATTTCTTTGACTGGTTGACCAGAGAGCTGGACCGAGGGAGAGCCCTAGATGTGATATATTTGGATTTTAGTAAAGCCTTTGACACCGTTCTGCACAGGCGACTTATAAACAAAATGAGCACCCTAGGGATGGACCCTAAAGTTACTGCTTGGGTTAGAAATTGGATGACTGGAGGCGACAAGAGGTACAGGTAAATGGAGCTCACTCTGAGGAGAAGGAGATTGCCAGTGGTGTACCTCAGGGATCTGTCCTCGGTCCGATTCTTTTTAACATCTTTGTTACTGATTTTACGGAAATGCTGTCAGGATTGCCTCTTTGCTGATGATGCCAAAATCTACAATAGAGTAGACACCCAGGAAGGTGTAGATAACATGAGGAGGGATCTAGCTAAGCTTGAAGAATGGTCTAGAATTTGGCAGCTAAGATTTACTGTTAAAATATGAAAGGTAATGAATTTGGGCTGCAGCAATCCAAGGGAATGATATAGTATAGGGGGTGAAGTACTTCTGTTCACAATAGAAGAGTGGGCCCTAGGCGTGATTGAGTCTGATGATCTTAAAGTAGCTAAGCAGGTAGAAAAGGCGACAGTAAAGGCCAGAAGGATGCTTGGGTACATAGGGAGAGGAATGGCCAGCAGAAGAAAGGATGTGATAGTGCCTCTATATAAGTCTTTGGTGTGACTTCATTTGGAGTATTGTGTGCAATTCTGGAGACTGCATCTTCAAAAGGATATAAAAAGGATGGAATCTGTACAGAGGGTGGCTACTAAAATGGTTAGTGGTCTTCATTATAAAGTATATAAGAACAGACTTAAGGATCTTAATATGTATACTTAAGAGAAAAGGAGGGATAGAAGTGTTATGATAGAGACGTTTAAATACCTCTGTGACGGTCCTCCTTGGTTTCTTGAATGAGCTTCACACAGCTCATGATCACGGTGACCTGTCGGTGGCGGTGTCTCTCGATCTTTCTGCCGCCTTTGACCTTGTTGATCACTCCCTCCTTCTGGCTCGACTTCGGGAAGCAGGCCTTTGTAGCACCGTCCTCCACTGGTTCCACTCTTTCCTTTCTTCCAGGTCCTACTCCGTTCTTCCTTCATCTCCCTCCTCTTCTCCCTCTGAGTCCATTCCTCTTCTCTGTGGTGTTCCTCAGGGATCTGTTTTGGCCCCCCTCCTTTTCAACATTTTTCTCACCCCCCTAGCCCTACTTGTTCAACAGCACGGGATCTCCGCATATTACTACATCGATGACCTGGTTCTTCTCCATCACACTTCTCCTCATTCTCCCGACCTCTCCCCTCTGAACACCTGCCTCACCGCTGTTGCCAACTGGCTCACTGCCCACTGCCTCCACCTTAACCTCACTAAAACTCTCGCCATCTGGTTCTCTCGTGGTGACACCTCTCCCCAGATTGCCCCCTCTTTTTCCGGCTCCCCGGTTCCATTGGTTTCCTCCTTCCGTTATCTGGGAGTCTTCTTTGACTCTCATCTTTCCTTCCGCGATCACATTGCTCATGTGTCAAAATCCTCCTTCTATTTCCTCCGTCAGATTCATGCCATCAGGCCTTTCCTCACTGCACAAGCTCTCACCACCCTTCTTCTTTCTCTGGTCATGTCTCGCGTTGATTTCTGTAACTCTGTTCTAGCTGGTCTCCCTGCCACTCAACTTCACCGCCTTCAACGCATCCAAAACACCGCTGCCCATCTCATTTTCCACTCCTACCCCCGTGATCATGCTACACCTTTGCTCATTCACCTCCATTGGCTCCCTGTCAAGTCTCGTATTCACTTCAAAGTTCTGACAATCCTGCATCGTGTCCTCTACTCCCATTCCCCTCAGTATCTCGCTGACCTTGTCCATTTTCATACCTCATCTCGTTCCTTGCGGTCCTTCCACCTCAACCGCCTTCATCTCCCTTCACCTGCCCAGGCTCACCTTCAATCCACTCGTTCCTCCGCTTTCTTTTTCCTTGGCCCTGCCCTATGGAACTCTCTCCCCTCCTCCATCCGACTAGAACAGACACATACTACCTTCAAGAACAAACTCAAAACCCATCTCTTTGCCCTTGCCTTCGATCTCCCTGACCCCTCTGTGTAGCCCTCACCCCTTCTTTTCCCACTTCCCCTCCTTTCTCCTCTTGTCCTGTCGTTTGGTTCTGCCTGGTTTGCTTTCCTGTTATATTGTAATTTCCTTTCCTCTTTTCACTTTATGATTTCTTTGTTTTTTGTACTATGTAAACCGCTCTGATATATATATTTGTAGAGCGGTATATTAAATCAATAAACATAAACATAAACATAATTGCAGAGAAGAAGAACCTCTTTCAATTTAAAACATGCTCTGCTATGAGGGACATAGGATGAGGGTGAAAAGGGATAGGAGTAAAATGCAGAAATATTTCTTTATGGAAAGAGTGGTTGATGCGTGGATTAGTCTCCCAGTGGAGGTGGTAGAGATGAGGACAGTATCTCCATTCAAAAAAGCATGGGACAAACACAGAAGATCTAACTGCTGCTTTAGCGCCATGGAGGGCTTTAAAATGCCCATGCATGTGTGTGCAGTTCTGGCCTGCAGCTCCTACCCCCCTCGAATGCTACTTTCTTGGAGAGTGGGCTGGAGCGGCAGGCCGGAATTGCATGCATGTACATGAGCTTTTTAAAGCTGCTGCTTCTGGGGTGTTGGGCTACTGACGCTGGCCACCAGGGACTCCTGCCCTAGGCAACCACCTAGATTGGCCTAGTGAACTGGCTGATCCTGCTCAGGAAGCAAGGCAAAGGTCACATCGGGACACACAGATCCTAACTGAAATCATGGTATCAGCTAGGTCTACACATCGTGGAGGTAAGCTCTGATCCCGGGAGCCGCATCATCGCCCACCTAATAAATAAACTATCCCTCTCAAAGTGGCCCTCATCTGGCAGCCCTTGCTTAAGGACCTCACCAAAGGGCCCTTAGGTGTGGCCCTTAGAGTGGGCTGCAGATTGAACTGAAGAGCAACCCGCCCTAACATGGTAGGTTTCCACCTCCTGGATAATTTGCATACAGCATAATCTGAAGCCAACTCCACTGTAAACACAGTTATCTATAACTGCCACAGACATTCATACTTGTATTACAGACTATGACCTAGACATCATGTATATAACCAAATCTCGGTTCACTGACACTGACAATGTCCTCGTTTACTTACTAGTTATACCAAACTACAACTTATTCAACTGTCCGAGAGGCGGAGGAGTCTTTATTAAAGTTCTAAATTGTAGAGACTCACTCTACAGGCAGTCAAGATGCACTCATGATCATTAACAAGCACTTAACTCTCGTTTAATATACAGTATAATCATCAACATTAGGAGCTGATAAACTATCTGCCCTTCCAGAAATGGCATGCGGTCACATTGTCCAGAACAAATGGCTCCTAATCCTAGGTTATTTGAACCTCTCTTCTACCTCCCCTAAGCAACCTAATCATTCTTAAATTCTATGGAAGCTTTGGAATACAAACATCAACAAAGATCCTACCCATGCGAAGGGAGGAACACTAGATATAATTTTTACTCCAAAAAAAATTCTAAAAAGAAACCATCAACTCTCCTGACTAGTACCCCTACTACCATGGTCTGATCACAGTGTAATAATGGTAATGATGTTTCATGTTCCACAGAACACATTTGTTGATAAAAATAATCTTATGCAACAAAATAGCCACAGATTATGACATTTGTCGCCCCCACCTGGCCGGGTAGATAACCAGGTACCAGGAGAGGTCGCCTTTTTACCTTTAAATAAGTTCCCCTCAAAATGGCTGCCAGGAGGGCTGCTGGGAGTTGTAGTCTTATCTTAAGGCAAAGGAGTTGTGAACAATCTTGCTTAACGGGTTTCACAATGCCATGTCCCACCAGGTGCCCCAAGTATTTTACTTCTTGGGCCCCGAACATGCATTTTGCCGGGTTCAAAGTCAAACCAGCTTCCCTCATTGCTTGTAGGACTGCCTTTACGTGGACCATGTGCTGATCCCATCTGGTGCTATGGATCACAACGTCGTCCATATATGCCGTAGCATATTTTTGATGCGGCCTGAGTACTATATCAATGAGACGTTGACAGGTGGCTGCCGCTCCATGAAGCCCGAATGGCATCCTCCGGAATTGAAACAACCCCTGTGGTGTGCTGAAAGCGGTTTTTGGGCGAGATTCCCTGGTCAGGGGAATCTGCCAGTATCCTTTCGTCATATCTAACGTTGTTAGATATCTGGCCTGGCCCAGCCGGTCAAGAAGCTCCTCTATCCGAGGCATGGGATAAGTATCAAATTTTGAGATAGCATTGACCTTGCGAAAATCGATACAGAATCTAAGAGATCCATCGGGTTTCGGAACCAGCATGACCGGGCTGTTCCAGGGACTCCTAGATTCTTCGATGATACCAAGGTCTAGCATCTCCTTGACCTGGTCCATCACTTCATGCTTCTTGGCTTCGGGCAGCCTATATGGACGTTGCCGAATTACTTCTCCTGCTGGTGTCAGGATCTCGTGAGCAACGAGTTTGGTTTCTCCCGGCAGTGGCGTCAGGACATCTGGAAAGCTCTTAACAAAACGCTCCAACTCCTGTCTCTGAGACCATGAGAGACCATCCGCTATCCTGAGTTCAGGTTCCTTCCTGCAGTCACTTAGCTGGGGTCCGAGGTCGTCCTCCATCTTTTTTTCCAGCGTTGCAGTCAATCCATGCTTGTCTGAATACCCCGAGGACCCAAAACCTTGCGTCCCTCGCAGCGTATCGGACACCATGGCCACCTCTTCCAAAGGAGGGAAACCCACTCGCTCACAAATAATTTGTGCAATTCGGTCGCCCACATTCACTTGGAAATCTTCGGATCCAAAGTTAAATAGCAATACTTTAATAGCCCCTCTATAATCCGGGTCCACTACACCCGCACCTACGTCTAGGAAGTGCTTTACAGCCAGGCCTGATCGAGGTGCAATTCTCCCATAGCACCCTGCTGGGATCTCCATCTGCAGCGCTGTGTTTACGAGTGCCTTCCCATGCTTTGGGACAAGAATCTCTTCAGCACTGTACAGGTCGAAGCCTGCTGCCTGTGGAGTGGTCTTCTTTGGGGCTCGTGCTTCTGGACTCATCCGACAAAAGCGTAAAACAAAAACAGGTTTCTTAGGAGGCTCCTCCTTAGGCAAGTGTGGCTTCCCCTTTCCACCTTTTCCAAACAAAGGCCTTAATATTGCCATTGCAGCACCTGCCTTTGGCTTCCTTGTTTTACCTATAGGAGCTGCCCCTAAAGCTTCATGAGAGGGTAGAACCTCTGCCTCCCCCTCTATGGGCTCTTCCCCTAGGACCTGTTGGGCTTGGGACTGGGCTCGCGTGGAAACCAACCCTTTCTTAACGCCCAACCCTTGTTGCACACCTCGCTGAAATTGGGGCCAGTCCCTCCCGAGCACTACCTCCTGGGGTAATCTGGGAACAATAGCAACAGGGACCTCCCTTTCTATGCCTAACCCTTTTATCCGGACACAGTAAACCGGATAGGTACACGCCGTTCCGTGAACACATCGAATGTTTACATTGCCCGTGGGTGTCTGAGGTGTCCTTAAACCTGGGGCTGTTAACCTTCGCCATAAGCGTTTTGAAAGCATAGATTGATCCGATCCCGAATCAAGCAGTGCTTTAACCGGTAGGCCTTGTACTGTAATATCTAGTAAAAAGCCTTCTCCCTTCTTACTAGGGTCACTCAACACTAGGGCTGTTTTCATCTTGCAATCACGTATTAAATGTTGTTCGCTTCCACACTGATAACATGCACGCTTCACTTGCATCCTTCTACTGGTGGGAACACAAACATTCTTCACATTCTTCTTATCATCATCCAACCTAGCTATAGACATCTTAGTACAGGCTACAGACCTATCCTTAGCTAACACATCAGCTTCTAGGAATCGCTCTGACATTGTTATAGCCTCTTGTGTGTTTTTACAGCCTTGCAACATAAGAAAACTTTGCATCCTTTCAGGTACTGCTGCAAAATATTGCTCTAGAACAAGCTCATCACTCAGCGTCTCTACTGATTTATGTTCTGGCTCTAGCCATTTAACTACCAACATTTTTAATCTATGATAGAGCGCTCGTGGTGTCTCATCCACACGTAATTTAGCATTTCTTAGCTGGCGGCGATAGACTATAGGTGTTAGGCCTAGCCTATCTTTTATAGCCTTCTTGACCTCCAAATAGTCATTGGCCAACGCAGCGGGAATGGTTTGGTAGGCGGCCAACGCTTCACCAGTAAGCGAGACAGCCAACCTTACCGCCCACTGTTCTGGTGGCCACTTGGCTATTTGTGCCACCTTTTCAAAAGCGTCTAAGAAAGCGTCTATACTTTCCCCATCTTTTAGTTGTCCAAAACTAAGGGCCTCTTTGGACCCGAGTCCAAAGGTATGGGCTAATCCCAGTCCTAAGAAACCCGTGGTAACCGGATCAGGCTCTGGTGGCTTCTTACATTCCTTCACCCAGGCCTCCATAAGGTCTACCAGCGGTTTCTGTTGGGCTTGCAGTTGACGGGCCGCTTGCTTCTGAAGCTCCAATGACAACTCTTTTTGCCGCTTGAATTGCGCTGCCGCCCATGCAAGGATATCCTGTGTCTCCATCGTCGTCGTCTTCCTGTAGAACGAGAAAACAAAACACAGACCACCCAAGTGTGGCACCCAACACTAGGTGTGTTCTCCCCTCTACCTGCTGCTACCGCCCCCACCCAGTACCGGTATCCTTAACTTCCCCAGTTAAATACGGTGTACCTGGTACTGGTGGTGCATCTCGCTCAGCAACAGCGTAGGGCCTCGGCAGGCCTTTGGACCCTCCGGCTTGCAGGAACTCTGGACTCTCCGTCACAGCCGCTTGCAACTCTCACCGGCGTCCTCCCGTCGAGTTCTGGAACGCGTTTGTGTACTCGTCTTCTTCTGCGCAGTCGTATTCCACACGCAATCCAAAGAACTACGCCACTCTGTCGCCCCCACCTGGTCGGGTAGATAACCGGGTACCAGGAGAGGTCGCCTTTTTACCTTTAAATAAGTTCCCCTCAAAATGACTGCCAGGAGGGCTGCTGGGAGTTGTAGTCTTATCTTAAGGCAAAGGAGTTGTGAACAAGCGGTAAGGCGCAAAACAGAGAAAATTTATTTGTTTGTAATCAGGGATTCCTTCATACACAGGATACAAGTGGAAAAACAAAATACAGGATTTTTACTCCAACGCAAAAGCTTTAACTTCTTCAAAAGAAAGTAGATACAACTTTGCTTGTGTACAAAAATGCAGCTTATTCAAAAACTTTAACTTCTCAAACGTTTCTCTTTACAGGAACAATATTTCTTGTAGCAAAAACAGCTCTTAGAATGTCCACTGATTATTACTTTCAGCTTTCAGCCTTATAATCAGTTGAGCCTAGCACTCAGCTGTTTTTCTTCTGCCGTGACGTTCTCACAAATCAGGTTGCTCTTTAAGCATTCATACATTCAACGGCTCTATAGATTAGCACTCTTCCACATCAGAGGCTTGACAAAAAGCACATTGCATTTCATAGGAGTTATCTTCTATATCTCCTATTTCCATTTCTTCAACACTGTCCCTTTCACACACATCACAACTGGAGGGAGAGCTGACTATTCTCTTTCTGGATCAATTCATTCAGCTTTTTGAGAAGGACTTGCTTCTGCCCTAGCTCTTCTGCTATGTGTGCCAATTGATAATCAGATAAATAGTCCCTCTTTATTCTGGGGTTTAGCTTACAGCTAGAATTAGCTTTTAACTCTGGAGCTAATTCTCCTAAGCTTTTACTGGACAAGAACTGAGGAGGACACACTTGCCTGGAGTCAGGAGTATTCAGTATTTCTCTCTGCCCTGTAAGCAAGTCCTGCTGTCTTCCGTCCGCAGTAACTTCCTTTGATTGCAACAGCCTCCCTTTCAGCTGGGACTGCTTTGGAACCTTTCCAATCAGTTCCCCCTGAGCACTTGGAAGCTTTAGGTCAGCAGCCCTTATCTCTCTCCTGCTGCCTTCATTCAAAGGTTCACCAATACCTTCATCAGCTCCACCTTTCCTTGCTCTCTCAGCTGTTCTCTGCAACCTCTCGCTGGCCCTCTCGTGGGCTCCTTCACTGGCCCTCTTGCTTGCTCTCTCGTGGGCTCTCTCCCTTCCTCTCTGTGTGTTTCTAAAAGTCAGCTTTTTAAACTGTTCTTCTTCCTGTGCCACGCCTTGCTCCCAGCACATGTGATTAGAGTCAGGCTTCTCTCTAACCCTGACATGCTGCTGTGGGCGGGGCTTAGGGATGACTAAGTTGTGAGTCAGAGACTCCTGGTTACCGGGGAAACCCTTGATACTTTCAGAATTAAAGGTACAGGTCTCATTTCCCTGTGTATCCATAGGCTCAGGAGTGCTTTCCTCACCACACATTTCATCAAGCAAACCTTCCTAAAAGAAATTTTGCCAAAATTAGACCACAGTACAACTGACATTGATTCCGTAACCAATAATTGGAACAAGATAATTGCTGCAAATGCCCTAGTGCCACAAGCCATAGGAAATGCAAAAAGGAGACACCAGGCCATCTGGTATACATCAGAGTTAAACTATGTTAAGCGATAGCTTAGAAAACCTGAAGAAAAATGGTTGCATTCAAAGCATCCACAGGTCAAGGTGCATACACAGCCAAACTTCAAGAATATTGGACCATGAGACAAGTACAAAAGAGATTATGATACTCAACTCATCATGAGCTCTCTAATTCATTCTAGAGAGCTGTTCAACATTGAAAAATCTTCAATAAAGGACCCCCAATAAAAGAATTTAAAACAATAACCTATGCTCACAAGCAGTGACCAATTACCTTCAAAACAAGACCAACAGAGATAGCAACAAAACATCTGCAAGCCAATTAACACTAATCAACAGTTCCAAAGACAATGTTTGGTAATCATTTGATCCAGTCTCCCCAGAACATACAAAAATATTCTCACCAACCTTAGCACAACCAATGTCCTCTTGATCCATGTCCAGTTTCCTGGATAAAAATGGCCTGAGCTGAACTGAACATAACAATACTCAAGACTGCACAACTATTTCTTACAAAAGGGTACATGCCTACCAATTTCAAATGTGCATGTATCCATTCCGTAATGATGAACACCTCACTAGATCCAAAACCCCTCAGTTTTTAAAGACCCATCAACATCCTAATGTTCCTTGCAAAAAATATTTTGAAAACAGTACAACATCAGCTTCAAGATTAGATCAACTCTCATGTACCTCTAGATCCACAACAACATGGATTTAGATCCAGAGTGGAGAATCTTCTAACGGCACTTTTGAACAGACTAATGTTGTTGTTAAGTGCAGTCGAGTCGGAATCGACTCATGGCGACCCTCTGGATAGCTATCCTAAATTGTGTTCGGTCTTCAGTCAGGCGGCTCATTGTTGACAGACTGGTACCCATAGCTGCTGTTATTGTATCGATCCATCTCATTGCTGGCCTTCCTCTTTTGCGTTGACCTTCTATCTTGCCAAGCATGATGTCTTTCTCTAATGATCTCTCTCTCCGCATGATGTGTCCAAAGTATGAAAGTCGAAGTCTTGTCATCTGAGCTTCTAAAGAAAGCTTAGGTTTGATCTCCTCTAGTACCGTCTGGTTAGTTCTTCGGGCAGTCCATGGTATACACAGTATTCGCCGCCAGCACCATAATTCAAAGGCATCAATTTTCTTCCTGTCTGTCTTTTTCACTGTCCAGCTTTCACATCCATATGATGTTATTGAAAATACCATGGCTTGAACAAGTCGAATCTTTGTATGGAGAAAGACATCTCTGCTCTTGAGAATCTTATCTAGGTCTTTCATGGCCATTCTGCCAAGAGCAATGCGTCGTCTGATTTCTTGACTGCTTGTTGCTTCTTTATTGCTAGTTGATCCAAGTAGGTTAAAGTTGTTCACGATTTCAATTTCTTCTCCTTCAATGATGAACCTGTTGATTATGCCAGTTGTCATGATCTTTGTCTTCTTTACATTAAGGTGCAGGCCTATTTTGAGACTATGTTCTTTGATTGTGAGAAGCAAATGTTTCATATCATCTTCACTTTCAGCCAGTAATGTGGTATCATCAGCATAGCAAAGGTTGTTGATGAGTCTTCTACCAATCTTCACACCTCTGTTGTCTTCATACAATCCTACTTCTCTGATGATTTGTTCTGCATATAAATTAAACAGGTAGGGGGAAAGTATGCAGCCTTGTCTTACACCTTTGCTTATTTTAAACCATTCTGTTTCTCCTTGTTCTGTTCTAACTGTTGCTTCTTGATCAATGTACAGATTGTGCAAGAGTACGATCAGGTGTTCTGGTATACCAATGCTTCTTAATGTGGCCCAGAGTTTCTCATGGTTTACAAGTATCAAAAACGGCAACGAGGGTTTATCCTTATAGTCTTAGATATGACAGCAGCCTTTGACCAATCAACCACAGCATGCTAATATCACGTCTAAAAAACATAGGGATATATAACACAACTTTAATATGGCTTTGCTTTTATCTACAAGAACACCAATAGCAAGTAAAATAGGAATAAACAAGTCCATTTCCTTTAAACAACAACAAGGAGGTCCACAAGGATCAGAACTATCATCACTATTATTCAACATTTAAATATAACCACTTTCTTTGATTATACAGGCCTACAACATTTTCTACCACATATACACAGACGATATCATGCTTTATGCAGCCTTCTCTGCCTCTAAGCCTGCATACTCATCACCGATAATGACATCTGGTCAACGTACCTACACTAGACTTCACAAACACTGACTTCAGTAAAATGGCCACGTGCCTGAAGGAGGAGTTTGCAGGATGGGAGGAGGTAAGGGAGGTGGAATTGCAGTGGGCTAAACTAAAGAATGCAATAAAAGGGGTAACAGAAAGATTTGTAAGAAAAGTAAATAAAAACAAGAGGAAAACGAAACCTATTTAGTTCTCCAAAGAAGTGACTGCACAAATAAAGGCAAAAACGCGGCTTTCACAAAATTCAGAAGCTCGCAAACAGAGGAGGACAGAAAAGAAAACAGGATAGAGCTAAAAGAGACAAATAGAGAAATAAGGATAGCAAAATCAAAGTCAGAAGAAAAGATGGCTAAAGATCTAGGGCCCAATATTGAGTTGTGTAGGCTATGCCCTGCGGCGGTGCATTGCCAGCCTTCCGTCCTCCTTAACCCGGATTTTCAGTTTTGTGCCTGCGGAAGTGAACATCCGGATTAGCCTGCACGCCCCAGCAGCTGTAGAGGTTACATGGGTAGCAGCAAAATTCCTTGCTTATCTTTAAGGCACAGAGGGCTATGCAGTTAGCATAGAAAATCAATTAAAAGTAAATAGATAAAACAAGAGGTTCACTATTTAGGCATAACCTTAGACCAGCGACTAACCCTGCAATCACACATCAACAAGACCACAAAACTCATACTTCACTACTTACCCTCACTATTTGACATGACTTCTGAACAGAGTTTTAGGCTACATGTTTCTACATTTCGACTACTGCAACATAGTCTATCATGGGTAACCAAAATATGCTCTGCACCCATTATAGATGACCCAAAACACTGTCACTTGCACCCTACTTGGTGTAGCAAGAACTGGCCACATAACACCTATACTAAAGCAACTACACTGGCTTCCGATAATAATCCGTATAAAATACAAATATCTGCTCACTATATTCAAGATTAGACAGTATGGGGCCGCGTCTCCGAAATCTCACAGAAGCTGTTACGGCTGTTTAGTAAAGATAGCCCTTTATTTCCTCAGATTACCTTCAGTCATTACTTCACAAAACACCAGACAACCACACCAGGAGAACTCTCGCGCAAAATACAGTCACATTTCCAACCATGAAGGCAAAAAGCAATCAAGTCATTTGCAGCCGAGCCTTCTCTTTCTACACACCCTCCTTCTGGAACACTGTCCCACAAGATATAAGAGACATGACAGAGATAACAGAATTTAACAGAAAACTCAAAACGCAGAGACCATTTCCGAAATGATATCTAACACATAATACTACCACAATCTTTATCATTTGATTATGTTCATGGATATGTTGTGTTATAATCTCTTCCCCACACCATGTTGATGAAAGACTTTCCACACCCAGTTATAATGCACTAAATGTTCTTTGGAAATTATTTAAGTTACAGTTCTCTCCAAACTGCTTTGGCTTTAAGACAAAGCAGCCTATAAAATAGGTCAAATAAATAAATAAATAAATAAATACATAAATAAATAACAAAAACGGAGAAGCGGAAGTGAAACAGACAGGAGGCGATGTCTATACTCATGTTATCCTGTACTCACCCTGCTGCTTGGGAAGATCAAAAGTCTGTCTGAATAGGTATGTCTTCAACTCTGATTTGAACTTATTGTATGAAGTCTGTAGACAAAACTGATTGGACAGACCATTCCATAGCATGGAGGTTAAGATGAAAAATGCTGATTGTCTGATGGATTCATAATGAGCCCTGGTTGGGGGCGGCAGACATAATTGGTTCCCATGAATTAATCACAGGGAACGAGCCAGACAGTAGGGGATAATTAGTGATGACAGATATTCTGGGGCGATCTGATAGAGGTTTTTTGTGGGTCAGAGAGAGAATCTTATATACATACAAAACAAAGCAAAGTAGCTGTGGCCAACACTACAGTAAACGTGCCAGTCTCTAGAATTTCAGTTCAAATCTATAAACTTTACTCAAAAAAACACAATCCTAAAACAGCTGTACATAACAGAAGTACAAAAATTAATCAAACCCAGCACCTTTGGGCTTATGCCTGCATCACGGATACGTATGATACTCGTTATACAAGAGTCACAGATACAACAGGCAAACTTTAACAGTCATCACCTCTTACTTTTTTTGAAACTGCAGTGTTCACTCAAAATTTGACTGTTGTCTCTGTGAGAATTACTGTGAGGGAGCGACCCCCCTTCTCTGCCCAAGAGAGCTGTGAATAAAGTCTCCATAGTCCTGTCGGGGGTGGTTCTGATTCACCTTGACATCCAAAAAGGCCAGAATGAGACAGAAGCATTATAAAATCTTTCCCCTCGGGGGAGTGGAGTCTGACCCTGTCTGGTAGCTGTGTATCTCCTGTGAGCACTGTGTGCTGATTGCTGATGTCTGCTGTGCCTTACTTAAATCTGGGCTGCACCGCGGGACGCCGGGGAGTGGAGTCTGACCCTGTCCGGTAGCTGTGTATCACCTCTGGTCACTGTGCGCTGATTGCTGACGTCTGCTGTGCCTTACTTAAATCTGGGCTCCATCACGGGACGCGGCCACGGGTGCGTCCCTCGGGCGCGTGACCAAAGGGGCGTGACCAAAGGGGTAGGCCACGCCCCTTTGGAGCCCCTTCGGAGCACTTTGGAGTTCTGAGGAGTGGAAGTGAGTGCTTCTCCGGCATGGGGAAAAGAAGGAAGAAGAGTACACCAGCTGCATCAACTATGAAGGCCTCCGAGATTGAAGGCTCTATGGACAAGCATTTGATTCGGCAGGTTTTGGAAAATTGCAGCTTGGATGTATCGGCTTCTGTAAGCACTCCCTTACTCTCAACCTCGTCTCTAATAGGGGGTTTAATCCTACCCCTCTCGTCATCTGATCAGGTAGCGGTGGGGACAGAAGGTTTTGGTGGATCTTCCTTCCGTGCTGACGCCGCTTCAGTTTCTGTAGTAACTCTGGTTGAAGTCTGCCTGGATGTTAAACAACTGCCATTACCTAAAGTGGTTCATGTTCCGTCGTCGCTGGGAAGTGCTATTAGTCCTTCTTCGCCTCTTCAGGATGTGACACTGAAAGATATTTGGGCGGTGTTACCCGTACTGAAACTGCTCTAAGAAGAACTTTGGGACAAATTGAAGAATTTACTCGGGACTCTGTTGCTAAATTTCCTGAATATGATGCTCAGTATATGGCTCAGGGTGAACGATTGAGTCAGGTTGAGGCAAAAATAGGCTCTGTTCAGGCAGTGTCTGTTGCCTCAGTTAAGGATAGTTTGTTTTTTTTATAGACAATTTGAAATGTTACAGAATTCATCTCGATCTAAAAATCTGAGGTGTTTAAATTTTCCAGTTACACACTATCTTTCCCCTCTTATTTTATTTCATAAGTATTTGAAAGAAGTTTTAAGGTTTGAGCAACCTGAGGATGTTAAGGTTGCTAATTTATATTATATTCCTATGTTTAAAAAAAAAGTGGGTAATGATTTGGCAGGGGAGGAGCCAATTCAATTGGTTTCACCTAGTAGTTTAGATATTTCAGAATTTCTTGAGTCCTCTTCTGATACTATTTCTGCTCCTGCAACTTTATTACTTTTGTTTCAGAATTGGACAAGAAGTCTGTTTTGAAAACATATTTTTCAAAAAAATATGTTCTTTTTTGTGGTCAGAAGATCACTCTCTTCCCAGATGTCTCTCGTATAACTCAAAAGCGTCGTAAAGCTTTTTTGGAGTTGAAAGATCGCACCTTAGTTATGGGGGCTACTTTTTTTCTGAAGTTCCCATGTAAGTGTATATATGGAGGAGTGGCCTAGTGGTTAGGACAAGGTACTTCAGGCCAGAGGGCCGGGAGTTCAAGTCCCACCTGGGGACAGCAATCTCAGGCTGGAGGGACTGGGATTTCTAGTCCTATAGGCACTCCTTGTGGTCTTGGGCAAGCCACTTAACCCTCCATTGCCCATGTTCCCTGTAAGTATTAGCATATGTGTCTCATATCCCCTTGTGTTAAATGTATCCCCCAATTGACCGCTTTGACCCGGTGAAAAGCGGGATATAAATACAGCTAAATAATAAATAAATAAATAATAATTGTGTAGTAGACCATCATGCAAAGCGTTATGGTTTTCTGGAACCGGATCAATTAGAGGTTTTTCTTAAGAATCATGAGTCTCAATCTGGGGTGACGGGTTAGTGTAATTTAGGGTTTTGTTTATTAACACGCTACCAGTGACTTGTATCATTTTTCTTTGAATTGTTTCTTATTAATGATTTTCCACTCTCTCATAATGTGGACTTTTATGTATTATATGTATATTTACTGAGATTCTCATGAATTAATGGTCTCTTGGTATATGTAAGTGATTTGCAATTTCTTTCATATTTCTTGATCTACTTATTATGGAATAAGTTGAAACTTAATAAACATATTAAATCTAAAAATCTTTCCCCTCTCTCTGTGTTACTCTCTCACATAGACATACAGAGAAAGAAAATACAGCCACCCAAACACACATACAAAAACACAGATACACAAACATACAAACAGACACACCAAACTTAAAAACACATACACACATAAAATACATGCAAACAAAACAGAGATATAGATAGAAGGATTCAAAATAATTCCATGAGGTATTTTCTGCATGCTTTCCCCACCAAGTGCTGCTATGCTATGATCCCTGCTGCACTCATAGTGATTTGAATATTTAGTGCATTTTCTCTGTAGATGGATAGTCACAACAAAACAAATTGGCGATATAGTGCTGGAAGATGAGAACTTCAGGTTGGAAGGCATTAAATGGGTAACTGGGGACAAGATGAAGACTTTTCAGAGTAAGGCCAGCATTTATGATGTGGTTAAACACATCATGAGAAGAGAGAGATCATTAGAGAAAGACATCATGCTTGGCAAGGTTGAAGGTCCACGTAAGAGAGAAAGGCAAACAATGAGATGGATCGATGCAATAACAGCAGCCATGGATGCCACTCTATCAGCAATGAGCTGCTTGACTGAAGATTGAACACAGTTTAGGACAACTATCCAGAGGGGTGAAATGAGTTATCACCAACTTGATGACAATAAATTTGAAAAGGAAAACTAGTGACTGAACCAAGGAGCTTTGGGGAGGACTAACAGACAAATCTATTATCCATATAGCCAGTGGGAGCCTATCCAGATAAGTCGCTGTGTGAGATATCCAGTGGCACTATCCTTACAGTGCAGTCAAGGTCTATAGGCGAAGCGAGGACAATATCACCACTATCCGTATGAGTGTCAACCTTATCTGGATAATGTTATTTGCAGCCAGCAATTTATGCAGATAACTTAGGTCACACAGAAAGTAGGCCTAAGTTGTTATTTATATAACTGCCAGCTGAGAGTCACCGCTATATAGAAAAGTATAGCAGTTAACTTTCAACCTGGATTTTCAGCGACATCTACTATTCGTAATGGTTTAGTATATTATCATGCTTTCAGAATTTCCACTTTGTGGTTCAACCATAATTTTATTGTTTTATTTAACAATTTTTTTATACCGCCTTTGTCCAAAACAGTTTATAATGAACAAACATAACCATTACATAATAATTGTTTTTACATTAAACAAGGGAAGCCAACTTGGAGATAAATATGGGGTTGACTGAAGGAAAGATATAAATTATGACCATAGTCAAGCAGATATCATTTATGGGGGGGAGGGGTGGGGGGGTGAAGTGCAAGGGTGATCTAAACAGTCAGGAGGGGTAGGATGTGCCAGTTGAGATTAAGTAATGTCATTGGGTCATTAGTATTCAATGAAGAGATGTGTTTTGAGTGACTTCTTTAGATCTGTAATGGATTTTGCTGCTCTTATCTTTTCTGGTAGTGAATTCCATATAGATGGTGCGTATAGGGAGAATGCTCTGTTACTGGTTTGTTGTGTCGTTTTGGTCTTCAGTGGGTGAATATTCAGTAGATTCTGATTGTTAGATGTTTATGTTTATTACATTTGATATACCGCTCAGGCCAAGAGGCATCAGAGCGGTTTAGAATCCTACATTTATGTTATGGAAAATAAGAAAAGAACGCCATTAATAAGATAGGACAGAGTAGGAGAAACAAATAGACAAAGAGATAGCAAAGATAAGGAGAAAACAGAACAGCAGACTACCGGGGGCGGAGCCTGCGAGATCCTAGCATGGCAGCGTAAGAGAATCTCTCCTGACCCCAGCCAGACAAATCCTATCTTTATCAACTTATTTGCCCTCCCTGTGTGGTGTAGAGTTGGAGAGGCGGACTGGGAGCATGTCCGGGAGTAAGCAGACCCGTTTGGAATTTACCAACGCAGCGGCATCTGGTTCTAAAAGAACCAAGACTGATCCTTTGTCTCCGCAAAAAATGGCGTCTCCCCAAACCTCGGAGGAAGGACTGCAGGAGCTACTAAAGCAGGTACGGGCAATCCGGAGCCGGGTGGATTCAAATGGGGAGTCCCTGGCTGAAATGCAATCGGACCTGAAAGAGCTGACTGCACAGATGCAATCGATAACACACCGAGTCGAAAAAGTAGAAGCGGCGGTGGGGACGCACGAGGAACGTTTGGCCCTTTTGCCTAGGGTCACGCGTAAACTCGATAGTTTGGAAAAGAGTCTGGAGGATATGAACAATCGAGCACGGTGCAATAATATCCGCATACTCGGGATCGTAGAGGGGGCAGAAGGGGGAGATCCTATCCATTACCTGGAAACTTTAATCCCGAAGTTGCTGCGAATAGAATTCTCGCGCCCTTTTGAGATTGAGAGAGCACATCGGATACCATCTGTGGTTGTGCAGGGGGCCAAGCATCCACGGCCGATGATTTTATGTATGCTCAGGCATCAACACGTCAACCAAATCCTGTCTGCAGCTCGAGCTTGTCAATCACTACAACTTGAAGGGAGACGGATTTCTATGTTCCCGGACTTTAGTAAGCCCACAGTGGATAAAAGGAAACAATTTCTCGCCCTGCGACCACGGTTGCAGCGTCTGCAGGCCCGATATGGCCTATTTAACCCTGCGCGATTTAAGGTGACCTTGAATAATGTCACTAAAACCTTTGAGGATCTTATGGTGCTTACATCATATATCGAAGAACAAGAGGCCTTGCAGATGCAAGCGGACTGACGCTGTCAAAGTATTTTGATGACTGGGACTGCTTTGGGGCTTACTTGGCCTACTGGGTGGATGTATCCTGGAACTTGGTCTCCTCTGCGGTCTCTTGGAGGTGGATGAAGATGCACACCCTTGTATACCGGATTGACGATGATGATTTCCCGGGGATCCTTCCAGTCTGCTTTCAAGGGAGGATAACTAGGGTTGCTGTTCTTTGGGGGGGGGGGGGGGTGTATTAGTCTGGGGTCAGGCTGGGCCATGCTGGACGATTTCTATGTCTCACCCAATTTGTAGTTTTCTTGTTGGTTTTTTTTTGTTGTGGGGAAATGTACTGTTCTCTGGGGAGGAATATGAGTTGCAATTTCAGGGATGGAGGTTTTATGTTGTAAATGATGCCTTTACCGTTCCTTGTCTCTTGAGGGGAAATGGCTAACAGGGTAAAAATTATATCCCTTAATGTGAAGGGCGTTAAGACGCCAGTAAAAAGGAAAAAGATATTGCTGTATTGCCGCCGACAACAGGCTGATATAATACTTTTACAGGAGACACATCTTACTATGCAGGAGACTAAGAAACTAGAGGATAAACAATACTTATTGGTTGGATCCTCCCCGGCTGATCATAAAAAGAACGGAGTGGCCACACTTGTGCGGAAAGCGCTTGGGGTGCGGGTTGTCAGCACTAGTAGTGATGTCTCTGGTAGGTGGGCCCTATCCTTAATTGAGCTTGGGCGGGTGCGATTTTCCCTTGTTAACGTTTATGGCCCCAACAGGGATGATCCTGACTTCTTCCGTGCTTTAAATAGCGTTTTACAGATGGGCAATGCTGCTCCCATTATCCTGGGCGGGGATCTTAATATGGTAAGGGACCCGTTGCTTGATTGCAAACCGGGGAGGGCTGCCAGGGTCTCACGCGCAAGTGCTGCTCTCACAGGATTGATGGAGAACTGTGGGTTAGTAGATATATGGAGGCTGTTACATCCGGTGGATATGGATTTCACCTTTTTCTCCCCGGTCCATAATTCCTTGTCGCGAATTGACTACTTTTTAATATCTAGATCTCTAGTTTCGAGCAGCTGTGAAGCAGAAATTTTAAGTATGTCAGTGTCGGATCATGCAGCCATAACGCTTAAAATTGAGTTGCAGGAGGTAGATCGGCCTCGCCCACCATGGTCTTTTAATAGAGTGTGGCTCGCAGATCTTTCTTTTCAGGAAGAAGTGCGGGACGCTATAAAGCACTATTTCAATGCCAACTTGCTAGGGGAAACCGCCACATGGGCCTGCTGGGAGGCCTTTAAGGCTTCTCTCCGAGCCACCATTACTAGC
The DNA here is from genome assembly GCA_033557465.1 of Ichthyophis bannanicus. Classification (NCBI taxonomy): domain Eukaryota; kingdom Metazoa; phylum Chordata; class Amphibia; order Gymnophiona; family Ichthyophiidae; genus Ichthyophis; species Ichthyophis bannanicus. The sequence continues at coordinate 35,993,846 of CM066051.1, read as the reverse complement.
TATCAGATTAAGGAAAACAAAAAACGGAAAGCGCAGCTATTGGTTCTGGAGGACCAGATTAAAGCTGGGGAACGACTATGGATCCGGTACCCTAACGCTAGTATTCTTCTTCGACTGCAAAGGCTGCGTTTTCGTTATAATGAAATATTGAGTTCAGAAGTGGACCAATTGATGTTAAAACAGTCGGCTAGATATCATGTGGAACGTAATAAAGCCAGTAAGCTTTTAGCCAACACATTGAGAGGGCAGCGGGAAAAAAACAGAATTGTTTCCATTATAGATGATAATCAGATGAGTGTGATTGGTGATGATCAAATTTTAGCTGGATTTTCTAAATTCTGTACCACACTGTACTCTTCAGAGGTAACCGCAGGGCCTGAAGCTATTGCGGATTTTCTGGACGGGTTGGGTCATCCCATGCTGGGAGAACAGCAGGCTAAACAGTTGGGTAAGCCTTTCACCGACATGGAACTCCACCGGGCAATGAGTTCAATGTCAGCAGGGAAAGCTGCTGGCCCTGATGGGATCCCCGCCGATTTCTATAAAGTTTTCAGTAAGGAACTTATCCCATATCTACTGTTATACTATGAGGATTTAGCGAAAGAGCAGGGGCATACAGGTGGATTCTCAGAAGCCACGATAGTTGTATTGGAAAAGCCTGGCAAGGATCCTGCCCGTGTTATCAATTACAGACCTATATCTCTGTTAAACGCGGACTATAAAATCTATGCCAGTGTTTTGGCAAAAAGGTTAGCCAACATCATCGGGGAGCTTGTGCACCCGGATCAATGTGGGTTTATACCAGGTAGGTCCACTTCCGACAATGCCAGGTTATTATGTAATTTATTAGCTAGGGCGGCAGAAGATAACTCCCCATATGTAGCCCTTTCCCTTGATGCTGAAAAAGCATTTGACAGGTTAGAATGGCCTTTCCTTTTCTCGGTTCTGAAGTGGTTTGGGTTAGGTGAAAGCTTCATCCGTAAGGTTGGAGTTCTGTATGCAAGAACTAGCGCCAGAGTTTTCGCCAATGGCGTACTTTCTCAGCCTTTCACTTTATATCGGGGTACCCGGCAGGGATGTCCTCTATCTCCCCTCCTTTTCGATCTGGCATTAGAGCCTCTGGCTATAATGATCCGACACAGTATGTGTATTAAGGGATTTGATTTGGGAGATATGCAAGTAAACTCTCGGCTTATGCTGATGATCTTCTCTTGTTCACCCAGCCTTCGGAGATACCGGAGATTCTATCTATGATTGAGAATTATTCAAGCATTTCGGGATATAAAATCAACTGGAGTAAGTCAGTGGCATTTCCGCTTAATAGCTGCTCGAACGCGGGATTAATGGCCCCCTTCCCCTTTAGATGGGAACCAGATGGGATTAAGTATTTGGGTGTTTGGTACAATGCCTCAATTGAACGCACTATTCAGATGAATATTGAGGAGCTCTCTCAAACGATTCGTCATAAGACCTTAGCCTGGTCTCCTCTTCACTTTACTTGGTGGGGTAGGTTGGAAATTATCAAAATGGTGCTCGCGCCCAAAGTCAATTATGTTTTAGGCATGCTACCTTTTCCTTTACCGACAGGAGTTTACGCAACCTTGGAGAGAAGCTTGCTGCGCTTCCTTTGGAACGGCTTACAGCCGAGAATTGCCTGCAAGAAACTCAAAGCCTCTAAAGAAAAAGGGGGGGTTCATTTCCCTGATTTTCAATGGTACCATCAGGCTCTCTTGTTAAAGCAGGGAGCCTTGTGGCTTTGCGCCGATGAACCTGTATCCTGCCCGAGCTGGCTCAGTGTCGAGTCCAATTTGGCAGCTCCGTACCCTTTGCAATTTATGATGGGTATGTTGCATCCAGTGGACTCTGCGGTGGGCGTTGTGGTGCGGGCCACTCAGATGGCTTTTTTAAGGCTGTCGTGAATGGCGGGCATAGATGGGAAGCCCTCCAGAATGACCCCACTATGGTGGAATGCACAGTTTAAAATCAGAGGGAGGAGATTTGCATGGCGGAAATGGCAGGAACGGGGAATTTGGACACTAGGCCAGTTAGTGGGCGAGCACGGTTTGAAAGATTATCCATCTTTACAAGAGGAGTTCTCTCTCTCTGGGAGTTGTTATTTTCAATGGCTCCAGCTCAGGCACTGCCTGGCAGCGGCCAAAATCCAGGTACAGGAGTTGGCTGCGGAGGGAACCCTATTTAGTTGCCTCAAAGAGACTTATGGACGGAAAGGGCCCATATCAAGATTGTATGCTTTGTTTAGAGACTTTGCGTCCCAGAACCCAGGGGGGTTAACAAAAGTATGGGAATCAGATGTCTCACAGCTGTTAAGTACTGACTCCTGGAAAGTATTATGGGGTCCCATATGTAGAGTGTCGCGGTCGGCAGCAATCACGCAATCCTTATATTTTCTTATGCACAGGGCCTATATCACACCTGTAAAGCTCTCCAAGTGGGATAAGTCCTCATTGGGGAAGTGTTGGTCATGTCAGTTAGAGGTCGGTACCTATATGCATATGTTTTATGATTGCCCCTTTGTACAGAGATACTGGAGGTCTGTATGGGGAAAAATACAATTAATCTTAGATATCCCGGACCAGCTTTCTAAAGGCGTGGTCTTTCTGAGGTCCCTGGGGTTTGCTCAGAGGTTACCCAAAGAGAAAGTGTTTTTGCTGAATTTTATGGTGGCTGTAGCCTTTAGAGTGATATTACTCAACTGGAAGAGTTCACAGAATCTCAGCCCGGGCATGTGGTGGGGGCTGGTGTCCCAATACTCTCAATACGAGAAACTGTATAGTAAGCTCCACCAGCCACATAATGCTGTGTTAAACTTTGATAGATGGCTGCTGTTGGATCAATACATAGCTAGATCTATAGTTTCACAAGTGGAGAGTTAGTAATGTGGAGTTCTCCTTGTCCCTGGAGATCTTCGGTCCTGATTGCCAGGTAATGAATGGGTTGCGTAGAGGCGTAGATTGTTTCTTTTTCCTTTCTTTTTCTCTTCTCTTCACACTTTTACTTTAACTGTGCCTTCCCCAGAGAACGGGGGGGGGGGGGGTTGGGGGGGTGGAGAAGGGTGTTTTTGTTTGTTTAGTTTCGCTTTCTTTTAAAAATACTGTCATGTTGTAAGCTTGTATTTACACTTTGTTATGTGCTAATGTTAAATAAATAAATAAATAAATAAAAAAGAACAGTAGACTACCTTCACAAGCTACAGGCATGACAAATAGACTCACAATTTCTGTATGATTTTAATCTTCTTGATCTTGCTTTGTGTGTTGAGCTCATTATTTCTTTGAGGCAGGGCTCTGAGAAATTGTGAGGATTTTGAAGGTGGTGGTGATGGATTTATATTTTATCCGCTGTGATATTGGGAGCCAAAGTAGGCTTCTTAGGATCGGTGTTATATGCTGCCGGGTTGTACTGCAAGTAAGGATTCTGGCAGCAGTATTTTGAACTAACTGAAGTGGGAATAGAGCATTCTTTGGGAGGCCTTGGTAAATGATGTTTCCATAGTCAAGGTGTGGTGTAATGATGGCTTGGAGTATGGATCTAAAATCAGTTTCCTGAAGTAGGTGTCACAGGGTTTTGATGAGTTTTAGCTTCCAGTAAGCCATTTTGGCTGCATTTTTTATGTGTGTGGACAAGTTGAGGTCGTTGTCAGTAGTTATACCTAGATATTTAATCTCTTTTCTTATTGTTATTTCAGCATCTCGTGTTCTTATCTTCTCTGGTGGCTTGTAGTCCGGATCTCTGAATTTAAGTAGGGCTTCTGTTTTGCTTTTATTTACTATGAGGATTATTTCAGAGAGTAAGTTTGTCACTGCATTAAAGATATCAGCTATGATTGTGAAATCTAGGTTGGTGGTGTTGAACGGCATATAGAACATGATGTCATCTGCGTATAGATGGTAGTACACGTTCAGCTTTCGTAGCAGATCACAGATTGGTTGAATGTATAGACTGAATTATAATCCTGAGAGGGATGAACCTTGAGGGATACCTTGAGTTAACTTAAAGGGTTTTGAGTTGGTGGTGTCGACCTTTACTTGTATGGTTCTGTCTGACAGGTTGGAAGTGAACCATTTTAGGGTGTCATCTGTTAAACCAATGTTTCTGAGTTGGTTTAGCATAATGTGATGCGAGACTGAGTCAAAGGTTGCGCTTATGTCCAGGAATATAAGAATAAATCCTTGGCAGGGCTTATCAAGGCCTTTGGTGAGTCTAATTGAATAGGTCTGTTAGTAGTGTGTCGATTCCATGGTGTTGGCGGAAGTCATGTTGATGTGGGTCTAGCGGAGCATATGTATCAACATGATCTTGCAGTTGGTGCTGTATGGTTTTTTTCAATTATTTTGGCCAGAAAAGGAATGCTTGCAATTGGACAGTAAGCACTTGGGTGAGTATTGTCTAATGAGGCCTTTTTTAAGATAGGTCATATAGAGAGGCTTGTTTGAGTGCAAGGGGGGAAGGTATCCTTGTTGAGAGATATGTGTATTATCTGTAGAATGGTCTGGGCAAATTGATTGCATAGATTTTTTTAGCCATGATACAAGACAGGGGTGGAGGGGTGAGGTTGTGGTATTAATGTTGTTAATGATGTCAAGTAACTCCCTTTTATTTATTGTGTTGAAGTTGCCCCATAAGTGATATTGGTCTGTTCTGTTCTTTTGCTGAGATCGATCATAGTGCTGTAGCATTGTCTTGCTTTGTTTGTTATGGAGGAAATCCGCCTAACTTGAGGGTCAATTTTTGTGTTTGCGTTTGTTGTGTCTGTTGAGGTAGGATCACTAGTCAGCTGAGATACAATCGAAAAGATTTCTCTAGGTCAGTTGAGTGATTTCATAAGGGTGTTTGTGATGTATTCCTTCTGGGTTTTATTACACAGGCAGTTGTATTCTTTTTGGCATTTGAGAAGGTGAGTTTTAACAGAAGAATCTTGTGACCTTTTCCATTTTCTTTCTAGGCGTCTAAGTTCTCTTCTGATTTGGTCTAGATTCTTGGAAAACCATGGGGGGGGGTAGATTTTTGTTGCTTCGTAGTGTGTTTTTCGTTGAATGGTGCTGTGTCATTTATTACCTGGTTCCATGTGCCTATGAATGTGTCTAGGTCACCTATGTCTGCATCTAGCAGTGAAGAGATCTGGTCGAGAAAGAGTTGCGGGTTGAAAGCCTTGAATCTACATTTGTAATTGTGTTGAGGAGGAGTAATTGGTTGAATGGTGTTTGCTGGTATATTAAAGGATATCATGGAGTGGTCTGTCCATGATACTGGATCAGTTTGTAGGTTTAGGTTTGCTTTGTGTAGCATTTTGGGGATGAATAAGAGGTCCAACATCGATCCTTTGCAGTGGGTTGACAAGTCAATTATTTGGGTTAGTTGTAGAGATTCCATGGCACTTAAAAATGTGCTGGCGTTTTTTGCAGATGTTGAGGTCACCCATTAGAATAAAGAGGTTTCTTGTGGCTGATTGGGTACATACTTCATCTAAGATTGCTGATATATCTTCGGTGTTGGAGGTGGGTTTTCTGTTGGTTATGCATATGGTGTAATTTTAGTTGGAGATGGTTAGATAATCTAGTGTATGTAATGACTGTGAGTTTATCATTGTGAAGTTCAGGTGTTTCTTAGTGAGGATAAGTACTCATCCTCCTCTTTGTTCCAATCTGGGACAGTTGAATAGCATATAGTGTGATGTAGTTAGTTGGTTGAGGTGGATGTTGTCATGGTCGGTGATCCAACTTTCAGTGATGCACATTACGTCAGTGTTTGTGTGTTGAATGTGGTCTATAATAGTCTGAATTTTGTTATGGACAGAGCGAGCGTTGATGAGTGAGCATTTACTCTGGGAGATCTTAGAGTTTGCTATCAAAATTGATGTGCTGCATAGGCTTTGTGTTGATATAGATGAGCCTGCCAGTTGGATTAGTCGGTAATATTTTTTTTGTATGTTGTAAGGTGCAGAAAGTGTGTTCTGTGCAGTATTGGTATGTTGTTGTTCCAATTATGAATCAGCTGGGTGAATGATAATACAATAAGCATGGCTAGAAGCATCATCTTTTGCAGATGTTGAGGGGAGGTTGAGGTCACCCATTAGAATAAAGAGGTTTCTTGTGGCTGATTGAGTACATACTTCCCAATCAGCCCATGTTCCCTGTAAAATTGTTATCTCCAAGTTATAATGCCCTGTTCAATGTAATTTCAGTTTGTTCAATGTAAACCACCTTGATATCATGAAAGAAATGTTAAAATAATATAAAATATTGTGATAGCATATTTGGTTGGTAGCTTACAGTTTGCCGTTCAGTGTTTGTTTGTAGGAGGTTCTCTCGGTATTTTGATTGTATCGTTTGTAGATTCCTTAGTTTCCTGTATTATAATGAGTTGGTGGTTGCTTAGTCTCTGGTGTTTTCTTCTCTCCTGTTTATCGGCATCACTTCCCAATTCTCCTACCTCCATTTTTTTTCTGCTAAGTTTAGACTCCCTTTGTTAAGCATAGTATCTTTCATCCTTCTTTATGGGATTTTAGCCCAGTCATTTGCTGATTTTCTAACTAACTGAGCTAACTGAGGCCATTTCTAATTCTCCTTCTAACTCCTTCCAGCTCATTATAACCAGGAAGCGCTTGGGGTATTGACTAAACTACAACTCTGTGAACTCTGTCCCAAAGTGGATATTCTGAAAATTACCCCACGATGGTACAGGAAGGAATGTATGTCAACCAGTCATGCAACTGAATATATACTGGAGATTTGATCATTTTGCTGCCTTTTATTATGTGCTAATGTTACAATAACTCTGACCTGATTGAACGCCGTCTGCCACACGATTGCGTCCTGCTTGATGCTGAATTCTTGCCCTGGAGGAGCATAAGGGTTGTAACTTCCAATAATTTCAGAGGTTTCTCTCCCACTGGGAAGGTACGCCAGGTTCACAATATTGTAGCCAGTGGCAAGATCTCCACTCTCATCGAAAAAGAGCTCTTCCCCCAGAGCGTTCTTGAAGTGGATGTTCTTCAGATAACGGTGGAGCTAAAGAATGTAAAAGGTGTTCTTTTTAAAAAACAGATGGAACCTTGCATTTCAACATCCTAACATCTTGTGTGAAGAGAAATTGCAGTATGTTTAGAGGCCAAAATGTACCTATCTTTAGTCTATTTTATAAAGAGATCTAGATGCCTACTTGTCTTTATACAATATTAGCATAAGTGGCAGCCTTAAATTTAAGTATGGACATAACAGATGCAAATGAAGTCATGTAAAGTTTGCATGTATGTGCATAGATTATGGTATTTTATAATCAACATGTGAACTCTACCCAAGCTCTGTCCAGAATGAGCCCCTGGCTACACCTACTGGAAAAGGATGCACCTTTCAATCCCTCACCAACTCCACCGCTAGGAATGTCTTCTTGAAATGCACGTAAACGTACGCTCATACAGGCCAATTGGCTACAATCCCAAAACCTCCGGATTCAACACAAGAAGACGGAGGTGATGTTCATTACAAGAAACCGTAACTTCACTGCCCCAACAGTACTGAAAGTGAAGGAAGCAGACCTCCAGACCAAATCCGCGATCAGATACCTCGGCATCACACTAGACCAGAACCTAAATATGCAAGCTCATATAAGTAACACTGTAAGGGCAGTATATCATAAAATTAGATCCCTTAGATACCTAAGATCTCTGCTGGAGCCAGATGATTTCAGGACTATCTATCAAGCACTAATTATCCCGCATTTCGATTATGCAAATGCAATACTTCAAGGTCTCCCCCAAACCACCCTAAACCCACTGCAAATGGCAATGAACACCGCAGCAAGAGTACTGCACGGAGCATCCAGGAAAGACCATGTCACACCTATAATGAAACAACTCCACTGGCTCCCGATTCAAGGTAGAATTACATTCAAGACCTTGCTGCTCACCTTTAAAGCCACCAAAGGTCTCTCGTCAACTTCACTAACTGAGCTAATCCAGATGACACCCCACAACAGAGACAGAAGGTCAGTAGCTCAAAACACCTTGATAGTCCCAAGATCTATAACTAAATGCTCCAAGTCAACATCCAGCAGGACTTTCAATCTTTATGCACCAGTGATCTGGAATAACCTCCCTCACAACATTAGATCAATCCCAGACATATTCCAATTCAGGAAGGCCGTGAAACACTACCTCTTCCTCATACATTACCCTGAACCTAATAGAAACTCAGCACCATTTGCCGAATCCACCCAAATCACTACTGTCTAAAACCACACAAACACATGATCAGCCTACAAATTGTATATATTGTATATTTTATGGTTGTACATAGTTACCCTGTTAGCCAAGTTGATTATCCTGTTCATATGTAAACACAAAGTACTATTGGAAATGTGTATGTTCACTGTTTATTGTAAACCGCGCTGATGCTGAATAGCGCGGTATAAAAGAGACTTTAAATAAATAAATATTTAAATAAATTACACACAAAGGTAAAACCAAACACATACAAGATAATACTTAAAACCCACAGGTTGCCTTTCTAAAAATGAAACCGTTGCTGAATATCACATTTCTCCATTGACCATCGGTGCAATATTCGGCTGTTATCCAGAAAGCAAAAACCACATAAAGATACGGCAGCTTTTTTTTCGGCCTAATTATGCAGGAATTTATCCATAGTGAGAGCTAACTGGATAATTAAGTGCACCATCCTCACCCACATACGGACCATGCCAGCACTATCTGGATAGTGCCTCTGTTTATCCCTCTCGTGTGGTTTATCTGACTAGTAGGTCATGATAACTGGCTAAAGCTTTTTAAGTAAATATGAGGCCCATAGTTTTCTCTGTTTTACACTTGCTCAGATTTTCAAAGCTAAAACCAGATGAACACTTCCATTACAAAAATTTATCTGGGAAAACTCCACCTTTATCTTTATACAAACATAGTAAATGATGGCATTTAAAGACTATACGGCCTATCTAGGACTATTAAATTCTACAATCCCTTCTCTCTCTCTGAGATGCTCTGTATATCTGGCATTCTTTCTTGAATTCAGATACAATTCTCATCTCCACCACTTTCACTGGAAAGCTATTCCATACATTCATCACCCTTTCCGCAAAGAAATATTTCCTATATAACACCTGAGACTATCCCCTTTCACCCTTAACCTATGAAACAAGTGAATGATGAAGGAATCCTCTTCTTCGCACATGGAGTCAGAATCCGATCTTCCGGAACTCCAAGCTGGTACTGCGCACAAGGGAGAGGATCCGATGCTCCCGAAATCATCCTATTTTGGGGGTGTTTCTGTGGCAGAGTGCTTGCCAGATTCTCTCTGACCTGCACCAAGCAGCTTCACCCTAAACAAGGGGAAAAGGAACAAGAAGACCGAGAAGCCAAAGGGTCTACTGCGGCATGCCAGTAAGACTAGGCATGCTGAAGAAAAATGAAGAATTTCAGGGAAGACAGGCCAGAAGCTTAGGCTACACCATACGCTGTGACTACCCCTTTCATCAGAAACACACCAGACACCCGGACATCCCAATAGGAAAGCTCTGGTGGACAGATATCCAAATATATAGTGGAGGATTCCTCAAAGTGGCGCTGTTTCTTCCCTTAGCTGACCATAATGCTGCCTGCAATGCTGCCGAGGTTGAAGAGGGATCCATGCTACTCACTGCCGCAAAGGAACAAGGTATGCTGAAGCGGATTGCACCTACAGTACATTCTGTGAGGGCATAAAGACATGATCACATACATCTTGAAACCTTCGTCCAGAATTTCGAGGAGTTAGTGGAGACGAGGAAGGTATTTGAATTCAAGAAAGCATGGGACAAGCACAGAAGATCTCTAAAGGATAAATGAGGACTATTGCAGTGGTCTTTTTCTACCATCATTTTCTACAGTATGTTTTCATGTTTCTATGCGGCTGTGCTAATCTTGGGATTCTGATCCAAATCTGGCTGTTCAACCAGCCCTTTTACAGGATAAGCATGGGAAACTGAACCAACACCTTTCTCCATGGGAAACCCAGAAGGGCACCAGTTTAACGTGTGACCCAATAGGTGCCTCCCATGTTGAGCTCAAGTGAAGAAGTCATCCCTAAGAGCGGTTACCTACAGGCTTAATCATTTTCCTCAAAGCGTTCAGGTTGCTGCTCACATGTGACCACACTTTACTGGAGATAGAGAAATACTCTAGATATAGAACAGGATGAAGTCATCAGAAGATTCTTGATTTTTCTCTGCCTTCACCTCTTCTGGCTGGGGTACACAACCCACTTGCTTGGATTGGCCTAGTAGTACGATATAGAAGTGGTACTTTAGAAAAGAGGCTCGAGTTATATCAAAGACATCCAGGGTGGAATGTGTAGAAAAACACCAGGCAGTCTATATCTCCAACTGATATTAGTAACATAGATGTCCCTGACATGGACGTCCATGCCAATGGCCATAAAAATGTCACCCTTAGGAAGGAATGGACACAGACTTCCATCTTATGCAAGCTAGGATAAAGGGACATCCAGCACTGTAGCCAAATGAAGACATTATTCATCAGTGTTCATTAGTATGTAAAATAAAGAGGATATTAATGTAGCTTCTTCTCCACACCCTCCAGACATTTGCCTTGAGAAAATAATCACTTTGCAGTTCTTTTTTGTGCCTGGAGCGGGTATTACCTTAGATGTGACTCCAGACATCCAGGATGTTTCTGAGATCTGGTTGGGATGTCTGCATTCTAGGGAACACCCTGGCCACACCTCTGCCAAACTCCTATTCAGACTTGGACATCCTTACGTTGAGGATGTACGCAGTCCCAGTTTCTTAAATGTCTTTGTAGATGTCTCTATGTTTTGGACATCTTTGCACAAAGTTCATGTTATCGTTCAATGTAAAAACAGAAATGCCGTCTGTTTCCTAACTGTTTTATGTAAACCGCACCTGATCTTCGGAAGGATGCGGTATATAAAAGTTTGTTAAATAAATAAATAAAATAAATAAATAAATAAATCTCAATATCTATTCTGAAATATCCAAAGCCTTATCTCCCCTCTTCTGCCTTTCTTCCAAATGTTTATGTTTAGATCTTGAAGTTTGTCTTATGTGCTTTATCATGAAGGCCGCTGACCATTTTAGTAGCTGTTCTCTGGACTGACTCGATCCTCTTTATATCCTTTTGAAAGTGTGGTCTCCAGAATTGAACACAGTACTCAAAATGAGGCCTCACCAGAGACGCAAACAGAGGCATTATCACCTTCTTTTTCCTGCTGGCCATTCTTCTCCCTATGCATCGGCTCTTCAGAGTGCCCAAATGTTCTGGGTTAATCTGCAAATAGAGTATGCACTTGAATTTTCAAACGTAGTCATATAAATGCAAAGCCGTCCTCTGGAAGTGCCACCTCACACAGTGGGTAAGTGCAAGTGTAAAGAGCTTGTACATGCCCAAATTTCCCTGTACATCAGAAGGACAATTTGTAACTTTACCGATGAGGATTACCCTCCATCTCTCATTTTATATGATCTGCTTATTGGAGCAGTAGACAAGTATACTGAGCACCAGACTTAGAACCAAGGAAGACAGGCTTCAAATCCCACTTCTATTAACTTTGGGCAACTCACTTCATCCTGTGTTGCTTAAGATATAATCTGTTTGTTCCTGAAACAATGGAGGATTTAATAATTTGCACAATATCATAGAGAAGGAATGGGATTCGAGCCTGGCTTCCCTGGTCCTCCAAGGAGACACTGTTCTGTTTCAGGGTTCATCGTGTGTTCGCTGCTTTCTGTTCACTTCCTGTCCTCACTGATTGCCCTCTAGGCAGATGCTACCTTGTTCCCTGTCTCAGTCTGTAACAAGATGAAAAGTCCGATATACTGAATTAAGCCCTGCATCCGATTCCTGCTGCATACACTATTGTTCTCAAACATCTTCGAACAAGCTCATGGCCTCATTTACTAAACTGCATTAGCCAGTTATACACTAATGTACGATAACACATATTACATAATATGAGCGCGATTACTCTCAGTGGGGAATATTTGCTAACTATGGGTCATTCCAAGCTATGAATATGGGAATGTATGCCCTGCGTGGACAGGTAGAAACAAAACAGCACCACACCTGCAGAAAAACAGCATGCAAAAAAGGGAGCAGGCAAGAGACCTTTGGAAGAAACAAAGTTTATTGAAGGTGTCAGCCCTTCGCTACTATTATATGACATATATTTTTTTTTTACTTTTATTTCAAATTTCTAACTTTTTCTTTTGCATGCAGTATGCTTTCCATGTTTGATTATTATGCTTTATGCCTTATTCTCAACGATTATTTATTAGATGATGTTTTTCATTGTATTAATTTTGATTGTGTTGTTTTTATTTATGTATACAATTTTATATTATTTAATTTTGAATAATTAGTTTTTTTATGTTTTCTAGTGGTCACAGCCATCTGAAGAAGGCCTGTGTGGCTGAAACACATGTAGGGCTGACCCTGTCAATAAACTTTGTTCCTTCCAAGGGTCTCTCGTTGCCTGCTCCATTTTTGGTGTGTCCTGCATGGATATACATTCCTGCTATTCATCCCCCTTCCAGTCCCCATGCAAGGCTCCCTGTATGAACAGTGGACTTGTACGGGGATGGGAAGGGGCAGGCTGAAGGTGGAGCGAGGGGGATGCATAGGTCAGCCGTCACCCTGGACATATAGGGCTGATTATGAGGTGGAAGAAGTCCCCCTGGACGCGGAGTAGCAGCAGCAGCCAGTGAGGACAAAGCAGGGAGGCGTGCAGGAGGTTCCCCACAGCTGAACTGATCATGGGAGGCTGGATTGGGGGTCTTTCTGCGGGAAAGGACATTCTCTGCGGCAGCTGGTAGTCACGGCTCTGTAATGGAGCCGTGATGCCATGGAAATGAGACACCATGGCACTGCGGCTCCAATACGGAGTCAGGCAGAGTTTGACGTGGCTGTGACGGGACATGCAGCGCTTCAGAATCAGGACCATTCTGCATGTACAAGCCGGTAGACCCAATTCTGATCCCACAGAGGCTAGACGCCAACATGGGATCAGACGCCAACATGGGATCAGAATCGGGTCTACCGCTGTACATCCCAATTCTGAGGGTCCGTACAGGTGCTGGACGTCCAAAAGAGGATTAGGCCTCTATGTGTTTAGCTTAAATGAACAAGTTAGCTAGTTAACATGTAGTAAAGGACGACCTCTCTTTGTAACAAAAATGTATTAGAGTGCACAGCCCACAAATTTTTGTTTTATTTGGTATCCCAGGTCATTTAAGGGATTTTTTTTGTTTTGTCTTGTTTCTTTAAAATATGTTTCAGAAGGGAACTGTTTTTTAATAGCACACACTGTCACGCAGTATGAGCACTATTGAGCCATACTGTGTGCTATGGGTGAACAGTTTTTGCCGCTGAGGAATAGTGCTCACTAGGAAGGACTGACAGAAAGAGATGACATTTCTTCTTTTTACTTTTATTTCCATTCAAAAAGAGCATGACATGAGATAGGAAATATCGTTGAGATTTTCTATGTCTTTTTAAATGACTGCACATCTCTAATATATCTTAAAAGAAGAAGCTGGTACCTTCCATGGCAAGTCTTGAGATCTCAGGTGCGTTCCATTCCCCAGTCTGTTGTTTCCCGAGTTCCTCAGGGTCATGTCATGCAGGGCATGTGCCAGAGCGTACACAGCATTGTAAATACCGTAGCTTCTTCCTAAATATTTAACAGTACAGTGTGGTAAACTAAATACTGTGCAGGTCCTTTTAATGCTCTTAGGGCACTGGGGGTGGCACAGCCCCCTCCACCAATCCTTAGTGTTCTCATTGCTTGGAAACAGCCCTGGCTCGACCTCACGGACAAATTTTGCAAAACGTGGAACAGTCCTGTTTGGCACTGTGAATGCCAAGACGGTGTTCTTTGCATTGTTATAAAATAAGGAGATTGAATCAAAGTACCATTCAGCGGTGGTGATCCAGATCTTGCCAGACATCTCCAGAAATTGTGTTCCTAAATAAAGGTTTACTATATATTGCAGATTACTGAAGACAACAATTATCTTGGTTGGCGATGTCCTCATACGTTCCTTTATTTGACTCATCCTCTTTTCGGGAATGAAATTGCTAGAACTGAAGAGTTCGATAAAGGCAACACAGCCTCCATTCTCAACGATCCCCTCTTTTAGAATCTGGATGGCCCTTCCACTGCTATTGTCATCGGGTGCGATAATGCCAACCCAAGTCCAATCAAAATGCTTCAACAGTCTTATGATGGCGGTGCAGAGAGAAAGCTCACTGGGGACAGTCCGGTAGAAATAAGGAAACTTACTGGTATCGCTCATAAAAAGATTCTGTGAGACAAAACTGATCTGTTGGCAGAAATGGTGATGTAATTCTGAGTTGCTTAGCAAAAACCTCAATGTATATTAAAGTTAATTATTAAATAGACAACACTCGTCAGAGCCACTGACATTCCTGTGACCTTGGGCAAGTCACTTCATCCTCCATTGCCCCAGATAGATACTTAGGGGTATGTTTACTAAACCACGATAAAGGAGCAAGTGTGCTGTTAGCATGCCCGTCCTCACCCTCAGGGTGACCATAGAAACTGCTTAGTAGCATGCTTGTATCACACATTGCCAGTGCATCTTACTGAGCTGAGGTGATGGACAAGTGCATTCTCCATTCAGTTATCAGCTGTAGACCACTGTTCTGCATGTGCACTGCATCATGGGTACTGGTGGGGCTACCCTATGCCGGCGAACACAGCAGACATTTTAGGGAGTGATCTACAGTCTCTTTGTGTCCAGCCATTGCTGTGTAGAGAGGTGTGGAAGTGGAGCCTACTAGTTAGTGCAAGGTCTCTGTAGGTAGAAATGGGGGTTTGATTTCTACTTGTTCTTTTGTGACTGTGCTATTCAGATCGTTTTCATGCCTATAACTGTCTGGCCTCTGCACATCTCTGCTGTCAGCTCATACTACCCTCTCCTCAGCCGCCATTCATCCTTGTCTCTGTCGACCTCTGTCGGCTGTGTACAGTCATGTCTTCTTGTGCAGGCTGCTACTCCATGACCTACACTGATACTCATTTCCTCATTTTGGCCCTTTGCGCTCACCTCTCCTGCGCCTGATCTGCACGTCACCACTACTACTCTGTCCTCCTGTTGCTGCAGACATCCTGCCATTTCTGCCTCTGCTGGGGCACACGTCTTCCCCATTCTATGCCCCACACTGACATTGCAGCACTTTACATTGGTACTGCCCTGTGCATCGGTACAGCTGCCTCCCACATGCTCATCCGCTTTACTGGCTGCCAGATCGGCATACCATGGCCGACACAGCCAATCTGGCGCAATGAGTATCACCGTTCCTCTGTGACATGCTATGCGCTGTATGAGCCGGCCGAGCATCGGCCACGACGGAAAGACATACAGGAGGGTGTCTAGCAGCCAGGACTGCACCAAAGCATCCAGGCCTTCCGACATGTGTTCCCTGCGCCTGCTAAAAAAACGAGACGCCTTGGCATTGCCGAGAGTAGCCATGAGGTCCATCACCGGCTGCCCCCAGCGAACCGTAATGTCGTGAAACACAGCCGCGTTCAGTTCCCAATCCCCCGGATCGAGAACATTGCGACTGAGGTAATCAGCCTGCACATTGTCCCTGCCCGCGATGTGTGCCGCCGAGATGGCGAGAAGGTGAGTCTCCGCCCAACCGAACAAGTCCAGGCTTTCTTCTAGTAAAGGTACATTCCTGGTACCACCCTGTCGATGGATATATGACACTGACACCGCACTGTCGGAAAAGACTTGGACCGCCGCCCCCTCGAGCAGTTGTCCGAAATGAAGAAGTGCGAGACAGACCGCTCGGAGCTCTAAGCGATTGATCGACCACACGCTCTCCTCCTGGGACCAGGATCCTTGGGCCACCTTAGACTGACAGTGAACTCCCCAGCCCGAGAGACTGGCGTCAGTAGTTAGCAGTATCCACTCTGGCTCTTGCAAGGAAACCCCTGCTTGCAGATGACTGGGATCCAGCCACCACCGTAGACTCCTGCGAACTGGATCCGGACAGGCGAGTTATTGTGAGAGAGGGTGAAGCTGTGGAGACCACCTGGCAAGCAAGGCCTGTTGAAGAGGCCTCATATGCACTCTGGCCTACGGAACCAGGTCCAGGGCTGCCGCCATGGAACCCAAAAGTTGCAAATAGGTCCACGCCGACGGAGCCGAAATCCGCAAAAATGCTTGCACTTGTTGCCGAATCTTCTGTACTCTGCACTCGGGCAGGAAAACTGAACCTCGTTCCGTGTCGAAGAAGGCCCCGAGATAAGTGAGCTGTCTCACCGGCTGCAACTGACTCTTCGCCTGGTTGATGGCCCAACCTAGCTGCTCGAGGACCTGAACCACTCGAGCCGTGGCCACCTCTGAGTCCGAATGGGAATTGGCCCTGATTAGCCAATCATCCAAGTAAGGATGGACTTGGATACTTTCCTTCCGCAGAGCCACCGCCACCACCACCATCACTTTCGTGAAGTTGCGAGGAGCAGTGGCTAGACCAAAGGGCAACACGCGAAATTGGAAGTGACCCATAGGTACGGCAAATCTCAAAAACCGCTGATGCTCTGCTCTGATGGGAATGTGCAGATAAGCCTCCGTGAGATCTATGGCCGAGAGGAACTCCCCCGGCCACACTGCTCGAATAACGGACCGCAGGGTCTCCATCCTAAAATGTCAGTGGGATCCCTCTAAATTGCTGTGTGGATCGAATTCTTGGCTGGATGATGGCTGATTTTCGTCAGGAGTGACGTCAGACGCCAAGCAGAGTTATATAAGGTGTTTTCCTCTACTCTAATTGCATTGAAGCTTTGGATTTGCTGCGATTCGACTGAACTGATGCAGGGTTGAAGATTTTGTCAAACCCGAAACGTGACACGTCATCATTTTTTTATTTCTGGTGGCTCAAATCCACTGACCTAAGTATAGCGTTTACACTTTTAAAGAATGAAATGATTAAAAAGGAGAGGCTCCAGTGGTGTACAGACTAGTTCTGTTCACTTTGTTGACTCATATTGGGGCACTTTGTCTCCCCTTAGGGCACCTTGTCTTATATTAGGTCACCTTGTCTCTCTTTAGGACACCTTGTCTACCCTTAGGGCACCTTCTCTCAGTTTAGGGCACCGCGTCTCACATTAGGGCACCTTACTGCAAATTTTCTTGTTAGTGCACGTTAAAAGGCCATAATGCCCTAATGCCAGGATGCCCCCTGCCCGCCCACTGCCTTATATGGCTTCAGGAACCATAACGCTGCCATTACCGCCTGTCACTTTACCGCAGTTTAGTAAACATACCCCTTAGACTGTAAGTTCTCCAAAGACAAGGAAATAACTACAGTACCTGAGTGCAACTCACCTTCATCTAATACTGAGAAGGAGAGAGCTTAATCCAAATATCAATAATATTAAATTATTCAAAGGAGGGGTTGAGATACTTTTTAAAAAATGCATGGCATGACTACTTTAATTTATCAAATTGAGTACATATTTATTTCTGTAGTACTGGTGAACTGGGTGTCTCTTGAGTAGACATTTTCAGGGCTTATATTCTGCTTGATTATATTGTGGATCCCCGGTACTGAAATCATGTCTCTGAGGGGCGGTGGAAGATCTCCTGAGCCATGCTGCTGCTTTCAGAGGTGAAGGGACTCCACAAAGATCTGCGTCTTCCATGAGGGAACGTCCTCTCTAGTCTGCCTGCATAATCCTTCCATCCTACCTCTACCTACTGATTCTTCCACACATGCAAGGCTGGTACCACAAGGAACCTCATGCATCATTCCCATTGAAATTAAGCCCTGGCAATGTGAATGTTTTGCTTTCTTCCACTCTTACTATATTTATTAAGATTTTGGCCTCTGCTATCATTCAGGTATATTCAAAGTCTGTAGATAAGATTTACTTATATCATACACACCTAAAGTATAGCGATAAAGTCCCTCATACACTGAAAAAAACAAACCATGTAAGAAATTTTTGTATTAATAAGGACCTCTAGTATTGTGAGTAAAACTAGGCTCAAATATGCCCTCTAGCCTATGAAGGCTATTATTAGACAAGCTCAGTGTCATTATCGGTCCAAATATTTTACTATATTCCTAATAAATTATGGTATAAAACTCTTACAAATATTACTGACATATTTATAATACTTTATATCCATCCTCAAAACAATAGTGTGTTTAGATAAGAAAAAACGTATCTCCTTCAGGGAAAATCAAAACAAAGTATGAGATCCCTAGATCTACTCTCTAGTCGGCTGAGCGCTCATAAAAACGGATTCACTTCAAAAGAATTTAAAGGTATTCAGTAGTCCGTGATCAAATCAGCCAACCAAATGAGAGTTGCTGAATCAACTGCTTGATTGAGATTGGATGGCTCAATAGAGCTTAACTGGAACATCCAGACATACTCACGTAAATCAAGTTGTTTTAATCTATTGCCACCTCGTCATGATGAGATTTAGTCATTTTTATGAAGGATAAGCTTTTTCAGGGATGGATAATTCATTCTGGTATAAAGTGAAGCACCTCCATCATGTACCTGTGGATAGTGGTACATTCCAAACAGATTGGCTAACTGCATCGATTCCTCAGACGGAAGGCCTTCAAGGATTGCTGTAAACGTGCCAGAGCTTTCACAGCTGTAATTTGGGATTCCTTTGTCTGTTCCTGAGAACATATTCATGATGGTCTCAAATGTTAGGAAGGGATTGTTGTGAGACTCGTAAATGTGGAACCCCAGAGTAATGTTGGGTAGGATCTCAGAGCTGTTGTTAATCTCCTCCACTGCAGCAACCATGGCCAAGAAGTTATAGTAATGCGCTTCAAGTTTTCTGTAATTAAGTTAGTTAATCATTAATTTCAAGTGCCAAATTACGTCAATCATTTATTGAAAGAATAATTATCATGGGGTCTCTTGCAGATAAAAAGCTATTTTTCTCACAGACATGGTCCCTTTGAAAATTTTCCACATGTTATGTGCCTAATATTGAATATATAGGGGGTCTGTGTTAAATTTTATAAACATGTCTGTTTGATAAAGATGCTTCTCAGACACAATTACCCCAGTACTAAGGTTAAAATTATAAACTAATGGAACACATTAGTCTGTCTGTCTGTCTTCCGACAGCTTAGTTCCAAATACAAATCAGCTATTATCGCTGCTAAAAAACACTATTTCGATAAGCTTATTTCCACTGCTTCTAATCATCCCAAGAAATTATTCTTGTCATTTCCCATCTTATGTTGTCAAATCAACCACTGATACTGCCAAGCCTCCCTGAAGTTGCAGAGCCTGTTCACAAGCAGCAGGTGCTGATAATTGTTGCTTCCTCTCATGGAGGCGTTGAGTATGATTCAGTGGGATGAGCCGCTAGTTCCCCTGTTGTAAAAGAATGGTCCTTGACCTCAGAAACTGCTTCTTCCACTTTTAGCCCAAAGAGGCTGTCCCCCAGACAAGGTGCGTCAAGCAGGCTATTATGAAGATTGTCCCTCAAGCTCGATACTCTAAGCGATAGCTATCACCGCAGCATGTGTCAAAAGCATCGTAGGCAAATCGGATGATGCGATATAGGGACTCCTGCAGAACTTCAGTGAGTAGAGCGAAATCCCCTCTGAAACCTCACTTTCCCCCCACCTAGCCAATCTACCTCTTCCAAAAACTCCTCCAATTGCTCAACCACCCCCATTCAATGACATTTGCAAAAGTATCAAGAGATGAGATAGGCCTAAGATTTTCCCAAGCCATATTAACCCCCCTTTTAGGTACTAGGGTAGCATAGCATCCTTCACTGAATTGGGGTAGACTTACCTGCACAAAGAATGCATTAATTAACTACACCGTCCATGTTAACATCTTGCCTGGGCATCGCTGCAACAGACGGCCATGCATTTTGTCCAAATGCATCAAAGTGAGGAGGTTGCGTTTGAACAACACCTGGGTCGCAGGTGTAAAGCTCACCCAAACATCCCCTCTCCCACCCTCCACCACTTCAGTCCCCTGCTTCTCCTCTTCTTTACCTCCAGTCAACTGCTGAATCCCATGGACAACGCGGAACATCTCCACTCTTTAAAGAAAAATATCCTCCACCTGCTCCACCTCCACCTTCCCAGGTTCCCCGACTTCAATCCCTGTCTGTAGTGCTAAAAACCATTTTGTAATCCAGAACAGTTCCTTAGGTCTATTACCTGCTGCTAAAATACAAGCTGAACAGGCCTTTCTTTTTGCATCCTGCACCTGCCATCAATACTCATCTGCCTTCCTTCACCATACACTTCTCTCTTCTTGCAAGCTCAATTTCCGCAATCCCCTCTCAGTCCTTCATAATTCCCTATTTACCTAATAAATCAGCTGTATACCAACCTCTGTTCCTATCCTTCTTACCCCCCACCCTTACCTGCTATAACGGAGTTACCACCTCCTCCAGAAAATCCCTTAGAGCATCCATCCAACTTTGTACCAGAGTCTCCAACACTCAAATACTGAGAACAATTCCATCTAATAAGCTCTTTCTCCTAGAACAACTTCTCATCCAATTTACCCCTCCTAAATTCCACTGTTATCCTCCCCTACTACCCCTGTGTTTACTCTTCCAAAAATGGCATGGTAGCAGAGCTTTTATAAAATATTGCCCCGTGTCGCTGAAAAGTGACTGCTATATTCTCTGATCATCTACTTTTGTATCCGTGGCCAGGGGACTTCTATAATGTCCTGCTTGAATGCATAAAATGCTGTTGTATGAGTTCAAGATGGTTACAAAATTATGCTTTAAGGACCCGATTTTATAAAAGACATATAGGTATCATGTTTAAGATAGGAAGTGTGCATGTGTGTTTGTATTTTACATGTGTGTTCATGGATTTTATAAGATATGCACATCCATCGGCCCTTTCTCTACCCAAAGTCTGCCCCTGGGAACACCTACATGAAAAATATAAATGCACATCACTTATTTAGTACATGTATGTATGCACACATCTACTGCAGGGCAATTTCATAAAAGACTTTTTCTTTGTGCAAAAAAACCTTTACACATGAAAACCTGTTTATACAGTTACTCCCTAAATTGACACAAGTCTCGGTTGTGTATGTGTGCCTGATTTGGGAGGTGGGAGGGTGGGGAGGGTATAGCAGGCAAGGCTATCCCGGGTAATACCCCAACACTTCGGAGTCACAAGGTGAGTGTCCAAAGAGTATCGCCTCTGAACCTGGGTGGAAGGTAATTGCTAACAGAAGAAGAAATACGTTTTTATTTTAAATAGAATGCGATCTGCTATGACATCAGCAGGTATTGTGACACTTACTTGCCCAGGTTAGATTGCTGGCGAGATCATCTTTTTTCTTCAGTTCGTGGGTGATTGCGAGTGAGGTTGGAATGTGTCTCAGGGGGTTTGAGTGCAGCGGCCTCTGGATGAGTGTTTTTCTGGAAGTTTGAAAGTTTTGAATAAGTTTGAGAGAACAAAAAGAAAAAATTAGACCTTACCTGCTAATTGTCTTCCCTTGAGTTCTCTCCGGGCCAGTCCAGGACATTTGGATGGTCAATCCGCTCCAGCAGCTGGGGACTGAATACTGAACGTTTTTTCCTGACAGCTTACCCAGCTCCCCCTGGTGTCAGAGAATCAGTCTTACGGTAACAAAGCAGTGAAACTCAAACTAGTACTGGAACCAAAAGAACAAACGCTAACTGCTGGACAAGTCATCCTTAGAACATACAGCGTGAGGTGAAAAAATAAAAACTATTCCATGCGTTCCAATCCGCTTCTTGTGTCTCCCTCTTTTTTCTTTTTCCTTTTTTCTGGGAAGAACCCCTGCTTTCTTATAAGGAACCCCCCAGGATCCATTTCCAAGATGCTACACACCGCTGCAGCTCCGACCGCAAGCCCGACAATACCTGCTAAATCTGCCAACACTCCCGCCGAGGCTGCACTCCCCTCAAAGGCTCGCAGGCATCTCGAGAGGGCCCTGGACTGGCCCGGAGAGAACTCAAGGAAAGACAATTAGCAGGTAAGGTCTAATTTCTTCTTCCTAATCGTCTCTCCGGGCCAGTCCAGGACATTTGGGCAGTACCAAAGCAGTACCTTAATCCGGGAGGGTCCTGTGAGCCCCGCAACGATTGCTGAGGCACCTACTCTAGCATCAGCCCTGGCGTGAACATCTAACCGATAATGCTTTGCAAACGTATGCAACGAAGACCACGTCGCTGCTCGACAGATATCCACCGGCGGAACCAACGCATATTCCACCCAAGAAGCAGCTTGCCCCCTAGTGAAATGCGCTCTGAGCCCCACAGGAACAGGCTTGCTCTTTGACTCATAAGCTGCCCATATAGCATGCTTTACCCACCGAGCGATAGAAGCCTTAGTAGCAGCTTTTTCTTTAGCTGGTCCCCAGAAGAGGACAAACAACTGGTCGGATTGCCGAAAGGACTCTGTCTCTTTCAGATAGGTATGCAACATGCAACCTATATCCAGCCGCCAAAGCGCACGATCCAAACTACCGCCGCCCGGATCTTTAAAGGTGGGAAGCGAAACGACTTGGTTCACGTGAAAACAGGAAACTACCTTAGGAAGGAAGGACAGCACCGGCCGCAACACCACCTTTTCCTCCGAAAAATGAAGGTAAGGTTCCCTGCAAGAGAGAGCCTGCAGATCTGAAATTCTCCTAGCAGAACACAACGTCACCAGAAAGGCTGTCTTCCAGGACAACTCACGAAGATGTCCCGACGATGCCGCCACAAAAGGAGGTTCCGTCAAAGCCTGTAAGACCAAATTCAAATCCCAAGGCGGCACCACTTGCCGCAGCAGAGGCCTAATGTTTTTGGCCGCCCTCAAAAAACGTAGAACATCTGGATGTGTAGAAAGAGTACCGCCCTGCACTCTCCCTCTGCAGCAAGACAGCACTGCCAGCTGTACCCTCAGCGTGCTAACTGCCAGGCCCTTCTCTAGTCCTCCCTGAAGAAAACCTAAGATGTCTGACAGCTGCGCCCTCCAGGGCGTAACTTGGCGATCGCTACACCATGCTTCAAAAACTCGCCATACCCTAATATACGCTAATGAAGTGGATCGTCTCCTGGACTGCAATGTGGTAGGCCATGGCCTAGCATGGCCTGTTGCTATGAAAGGCCTGTAACTTAGGCCTGGATTCTAACCCATACTATAGCTAGAAAAGAACCAAAAATTTGTGTGAAATAAGAAAACTGGTTTTGAAATGCTTAATCAGAAGTTTTTATGAATTCATAAGTCTTCTATTATTCTCTTGTATGTGAAAGAACAGAAATGTTTCAGAATATGCATTCCTGGAGCCAAGGTTAGCCTTGAAGTTAAGTCAAGAACTGGACCATTGTTAGAACGGTCCCGAGGGAGGGGGACCAGTTGCTAGGATTCCAGAGGGATTTCTAATTGGATAATTGAAGGGAATGTATAGCCAATGAAATGTTTGCATGTATCAAATGTACTGAGCTAGAACCAATGGAAAGTTTTCATGTATCAAGCTAGAAAAGTGGTATAAAATGTGTCGACTCTTCCACCCACACTAAGGGAGGCAGGCTAGATCTCATCTTCCACCTCATTCCAACGCTTTGACATCCCAAGACCTCGCACTGTCCGTGGCACCAGTGCCTTGGTCCGATCACTATCTTCTCAGCTTCCATATACCCATAAGTACTCCCAGTAACAGTCAGACAATGACAAATACATCCAGAACTCCAGCAGCCCGCTTCCGTCCGCTCAACAAGAGCGAAGTCCTAGAGAACCTCCAACCTCTTATGAGTAACACATCCCTCAGCCTAGATGACCTCATATCTAAATGGGATGAAAACCTTAGAGCTGCATCCTGTCCATCATACACCGAAAAGACTACAAAACGACGAGAACATGCACCCTGGTTCTCCACCGACCTATGAACATCTCTACACCATCTACGCAAACTCGAGAGACAGTGGCGCCGAACCCACTCCTCTGAAGCGCACACTGCATACAACTCATACTTGCTGACCCACCTTGCGAAGATAATGCAGAATAGGAAACTCTACCACACCGATATATTAAAACGCTCCATCAACAAACCACATGCCTTGTTCAATATAGTAAAGTCCATAACAGGAGAGCCAGTCTCAGTCCACCCCCCAATGCCTCAACCACAGGACTATGCAGACTATTTACAATCGAAGATGGTCAAGACCAATGCAAACATAGGCATTAATAACCCCTCCACACCGCCTAAAGCGTTTCAAGCAACTCCACTATGCAATTTCACCACGGTATCCATTAAAGAGGTTGAGGACATCATTGGTTCTGTTAACCCCAGCACAGCACCTAATGATCCCTGCCCAGCCAGCTGGATCAAAGAGCTACGACATGACATAAGCCACATCCTGTGCAAAATACTGAACCAGTCCTTTATCACAGGATCATTCCCGCAGAGCCTCAAAAACACGTCTATCAAGCCCTTACTAAAAAACAGCAGACTAAACCCATCCAAAGTAGAATCCTTCAGACCAATCTCGAGCATCCCCCAGCTTGCCAAGATCATCGAAAAAGCCGCCCAACAACAAATCCAGCAACATATCGACACCGAAGCACCGTTGGATCCAGCCCAACATGGATTCAGAGAAGCACATGGAGTCAACACTGTCCTCACAACCCTGTTCAATGATCTGATCACAGGAATCAACAGCATCCAACAAGGATTTGTCCTTATTTTCCTGAACATCTCTGCCGCCTTTGACTCGGTGAGTCATGACATACTTCTACAATGCTTGAGAGAAAAGGGGATCCAAAACACAGCTCTAAAATGGTGTGAATCCTACCTATCCAATAGGTGGCAACAAGTCAAGGCTGGCCACTCATCCTCCAAACCATTTCTGCAAACACAGGGAGTTCCCCAAGGATCGTCCTTATCATCACTAATGTTCAACATTTATATGCAGCCGATATGTGACTTAATCCGATCCTTCAACGTAAAATGCCTCGCCTACGCTGATGACATCCTCCTTTACATGCCGTTCTTGATAGACCAACCAGTGCTCTCCCCAATAATTAGTTGCTTCGAAGCAGTAGCCAATTGGCTATTGTCACAAAACCTATGGATCAATCACAGCAAAACAGATGTCCTATTTGTCACGAGGAACCTCAAATTCACACCTCCCTCATCACTACTTGTCAACAATGTAGAATTGAAGTCCAAATCCACAATCCGTTACCTCGGCATCACCCTGGACCAGCACCTGAATATGACAACGCATGTAAAAAACACCACAAAGGCAATATACCATAAGATCAGAACTCTATGTCACCTCTGACACCTACTGGACTTCACAGACTACCGAACAACCTTCCAGGCACTAGTCCTTCCACATTTTGATTTCGCAAACATCATCCTCCATGGCCTCCCACAATTGACCTTAAACCCGCTCCGCTTAGCCTTGAATGCAGCCGCAAGAGTCCTCTCCGGATCGTCAAGATCCGACCACATAACGCCCATCATGAAGGATTTGCATTGGCTACCTCTACATGCCAGGCTCCAATACAAATCATTGGTCCTCACCTTCAAAGCCCTAAATAACTACCCCCCTACGCCAATCAGCAAGCTAGTCCATGGCACCCTGGAAAATAGAAACAGAAGGTCTACTGCACTGAACACATTAGCAGTCCCCAAGCTAATGACTACGTGCACAAAGGCTACCTCCAACAGAGCCTTCTCCATATTCGCCCCTGTAAACTGGAATGCACTCCCCCATGAAATCCGTGGAATTAAAAGCCTCATCCTATTCAGAAAAGCCTTAAAACTCTACCTGTTCACAAAATGTTACCCAGACACTTCCAGCGATAGAAGCACAACCAACAACCAGCAAGCTTCCCTCATACACCAGTCGCCCCTGCACGTCAATACCACAGACAATAGGTAGTCCCCGCTCAAGCCCAACCAACCACTAATCTTCATCTTCACAAAATCAATGCAACACCCATTTATATTAGAGTATTGTACATAGTTTCGAGTTAATATGTATTTAGTTTCCCCGGTTTCGCTCCCATGTTCAATTCCCTGTTCTTTGTAAACTCAATGTTGTTTGTATACATTGCAGTATTTTTGTTCGATGTACACCACGCTGATTTTAATAGCGCGGTATAGAAGAAATGTTAAATAAATAAAATAAATAATAAATGTCTTTATGGAGAGCTCCGCTCAGTTCCTTGAAAGCTTTGACTGACTGGGCCTGTGCACAAATAAACTGGTTTGGACCCTGTAAATTGACTCCTGGACTTGTTCATTGACTGCAGTTTGCTGCTACAGCAACATAGTGGCTATCACTGCCCTCGAGTAGCCCTTATGGCGCAATCATTCCCTTTCAAGAGCCAAGCCGTAAGCAAGAACCGATCCACCTGTGGCATTAGTACAGGACCTTGCCTCAACAGATCGACCCGAACGGGCAGTCGCCAGGGAGGAGCCACGAGAAGCCTCATCAGGTTGGCATACCACGGCCGTCTGGGCCAATCCGGAGCACCTAGAATCACTGATCCCCGGTGTCTCACAATCCTCTGAATAATCCGCCCCAAAAGCGGCCACGGAGGGAACACGTAAAGCAGCTGATCCTGCGGCCAAGACCGCACCAGCCCGTCGAGTCCTTCCGACATGTGCTCCCGGCGCCTGCTGTAAAGCCGCGCTGCTTTGGCATTGGAATGGGTAGCCATGATGTCCATGACTGGCTGACCCCAATGCTGAGAGATCTCTTGAAATATCATCCAGTTCAACTCCCATTCCCCGGGGTCTAGGAGATGACGACTGACATAATCGGCTTGAACGTTGTCTTTGCCTGCCACATGGGCCGCCGAAAGTGCTACGAGATGGATTTCGGCCCAGCGAAACAAGTGTTGACTTTCCTCCAACAACGGTGCACTGCCGGTGCCCCCCTGCCTGTTTATGTGAGACACGGTCACCCGATTGTCGGAGAACACCCGAACGGCTTTCCCCTCGAGCACCTCGACAAACTCTAAGAGTGCCAAGCGCATCGCTCTTAGCTCTAGAAAGAGGATCATCCTGCGGCAACCTACAGGACAACAGCGCCTGCTACAGTGGCCGCATATGGGCCCTGGCCCACGGAACTAGATCTAAGGCCGCCGCCATCGACCCCAACAACTGCAGATACCTCCAGGCCGTCGGAGCCTTGACGTGCAGGAAAGCCTACACCTGAGCCAAAATCCTGTTCACTCTTTCTTGCGGAAGAAACACTGAGCCTAACTCCGTGTCGAAGAAAGCCCCGAGATAGGTCAACTGCATGGCCGGCTCCAAATGACTCTTCGCGCTGTTGATGACCCAGCCTAACTGCTCGAGGAACTCCACCACTCGAGCAGTGACCGCAACTGACCCCACACGAGACGGCGCCCAAATGAGCCAGTCGCCCAGGTAGGGATGGACCTGAATTCCCTCCTTCCGCAGCGCTGCAGCAGCCACCACCATCACCTTGGTGAACGTCTGCGGCGCTGTAGCCAGGCCAAAAGGTAAAGCCCGGAACTGAAAGTGGCCCATAGGGACTGCAAAACGCAAGAACATTTGATGCTCACTCCTGATTGGGATGTGCAAATAAGCCTCCGTTAGATCTATGGACATAAGGACCTTGCCCTGTCTTACGGACCGGATAACTGAACACAAAGTTTCCATCCGGAAATGTGGCACCCGCAAGGACCGATTCACGTGTTTGAGATCCAGAATAGGCCGAAAAGAACCGTCTTTATTGGGAACCACAAAATAAATCAAGTATCGACCTAAGCCGTACTGGTCGGCAGGCACTGGTATCACTGCTTGAAGACGCAACAAGCGTAATAAAGTCTCGCCGACTGCATCTCGCTTTGCTTGCGGACCGCACGGCGACCGAACAAAGGCGTCCGGTAAAGGCTGTGCGAACTCCAGCGCATAGCCGTCCTGGACAATTTTGAGAACCCACTGTTCCGTAGTTATGCTGGCCCAGGCGGAGAGAAACTGGTGTAAACAACCCCCTACCGGAATCTCCACCTGGACCAGCCTCCCTTCATTGTGGCTTCTTAACGGAGGTTTGTTGGGCATTAAAAAAGCCCCTATTGAAAGCTCTGGCCCCTCGAAAGGACTGCCCTCTGGCCACAAAACGGCCCCGCTGATAAGGGGAGAAACGAGATCTGCGAAATCTGCGAAAATCCTTACCGTGTCCCCTCTGCATGGAAGACAACTTTGCCGCTCATGGACGGTCCTCGGGAAGACGACCCCCTTTGGAGTCCCCCAAATCTTTAACTATCTTCTCTAACGCTTCCCCAAACAGTAACTTGCCTTGTAAGGAAGCTTACTTTGACGCGCCTTAAAAGACGCATCTGCCGCCCAATTCCTTAACTATAGGAAACGCCTGGCAGCAATTACCGATGCCATGGACTTCGCTGAAATATGCACTAGATCATAGCAGAGATCCACTAAATAAGCCGCCGCTGACTCTAACTTGGCACCGCCTGAAGCATTCTCCACCTTATCTGGACTTTGTTCTCCCTGGAGCCAGCGGATAGAGACCCGGGACACATAGGCTCCACAAACGGAAGCCTGCAAGGCTAAGACACTGGAACCAAATGCTTGCTTTAGCAGTGCTTCCAACCTCCGATCCTGCAAGTCCTTAAGCGCTGCACCGCCTTCCACGGGAATGGTGGTCTTTTTAGTGACTGCTGAAACTAACGCTTCCACCTTAGGCATACGCAATAAGTCCCAACACTCTTTCATACCACTTCCTAGAACCTTTCAGTCTCTCATTCTCTCTTGTTCCCTTCCTTTGTTCCTTCATTCTCTCTTTCTCTCATACCACTTCCCTCCTCCTTCAGTCTCTCTCTCCCATTCTTGTACTCCTTTTTCTCTTCCAATAGTCTCTCGTTCTCCATCATACCTATTGCCCTCTCTCTATATATATATATATCTCAAATAAATTAATTGGACACACAAAAACATGTCAGAAAAGACTTTATTTTATTAAAGCAAAAACAAAAGCTAACACATTTGATATGCAAATATAAACAGTTAGCTGTAACATCAAAAGCCCCTCTGATACCCCTCTACCTGGACTGGAGCATCTCCATTTCTTACTTCTGAGAGTGATGAAGACATGATGAACTTTCCCATTAGGATCGGCCAAGTAATATTATGTATTATTGACGGGCTACTGTCTAAACTGGATGTTAGACTCAGCGAAGGAGTCCTCTGGCTAAACAGGGCAATCCTTATGTTCCATATCTGTGCAACTCTGAAATTCCAGGTAAATCAGCCCCAAGCCCCACTTCGGAAATGACCAGTGAACTCTATCAAATGCTCTTTCAGGATCAAAAGTAATGACATGAAGGGATCTTAAAGGTGTAATTTTTTTTGCAGTGAATCTCATTCGTCTAAATATTTCTTGCATAAACTTTGTAAATTCCAGCACAGAAATCATCTGCTATTTTTCCATGAATTAATTTGCAGGAATTCTGAGTGGTGATCTGAATGAACTGGATGATATCACATGCATATTACAAATGATTAGAAAAAAGTTCAAAGCAAACTAATTCAGCTCTCTCTCCCTCACATTTCTCTGGTAGAAATCTTTTCTGGGAAATTTCAAGCAAATACACGTTGATTCACGCATCAGCAAATAAAAATGTTGATCAGTCTAAGAATAGTTTCCTCAGCTACAAATCAAAAACTTTTCATTTTTTGTTAGGTACTTCCTGTTGTTCCTGTCAGGTCTCAGCAGAATAATGTAGCACTTAGGAATAAAGATACAACCCAGGAGTCCACTGCTGGAGGCCAGGATAGCAAATATTTCCACTGCCACCATGTACTTGCCCTTTGTGCTCAGGTAGGTTGGGATGAAGGAGATCCAGACACTGAAGAACATCAGCATGCTGAAGGTGATGTACTTGGCCTCGTTGAAACTGTCAGGTAGATTTCTTGCTAGGAAAGCTACAATGAAGCTGACACCAGCCAGAAATCCCAAGTAACCCAGAACACAGTAAAATGCAACTATTGACCCTTCATTACATTCAATTAGTATTGTTCCTTTTTCCGATTGCATATTAAGATAGGGAGATGGGGGAGCAGTACCCAACCAACCAAAACATAGAAGGGCCTGAAGAAGGGAACAGGAAAGGACTATAGAATTGGAGACCCTGGAGCCCATCCATTTCCGGAGCTTGCTGCCAGGCTTGGAGGCTTGGAAAGCCATGACCACAGTGATGGTTTTTGCCAATACAGAGGAGAGAGAGATGGAGAAAATAATCCCAAAGGCCGTCTGCCGGAGAATGCAGGTCACCTTCTTGGGATGGCCGATGAATATCAAGGCAAAGAGGAAGCAGAGCATGAGGGAGATGAGAAGAATGTAGCTGAGATCCCGGTTGTTGGCTCTCACTATGGGAGTGTCTCGGTAATGAATGAAGATCCCAAGGATGAGGGCAGTGATGAGAAAGAAGAAAATGCTGATAACGCTCAAAGCTATGCCCAAAGGCTCTTCATAGGACAAGAAGGTTATCACTTTTCGGATGCAGGCATCTCTCTTCTGATTGGGCCATTGGTCTTCTGAGCACTTTATACAGTTATCCATATCTGAGAAGAAAGAAAAAATATTGTCTCATCATCTCACAGAGAGAAAACCATTATTCTTAGGACAGTCAAAAACGTTCTCTTACACCGAGGGATTTAGATGATATCAGAACATGCAGTATTATAGGGTTTTATGGAGCAGTTCCTACACTGTTCATACTAGGGAATAAATGGTGAATACGTCTTATCCTAGGCATTGCACCACTTTTTACAGTGAAATTATGTTTGTGCTTTCAGTTTACAATTTGCCAAAGGTGAAAAGTAAAGAGAATGACAGTAGAGCAAGGCGAAAACCGACTCAACCCTTCGTTTATAGAACCAGTCTTTAATAAATACCCTTACCTGACAGAGTTTTGGCTCACAATCCTTCATCAAGGGGATTCTTCCCAACCTCCAACAGATAAAACCATAAAAATATTAAATAATATAAAACCATAAAAAGACATTATCATTAAAACAACATAATAAGGACCACCACAATGTGGAGCATTGTAAAAAACTTTAAAAAACCCCATCAAAATGATGACATGGTTAAAAAGGATGGGGAAGACAAAGATCCCCTGAAGCCTGAGGAAGGTGGCAACCACTGCCAGGCACTTTGTGAATACCCTAGGGGCTGAGGCAAGGCCAAAGGGGAGCACTCTGTATTAGACAGTAAGTGGGATGAGCATGTGGGAGGCATCTGTACTGTATCAGTGAGGGGCCTCACGTAATGTCAGTGTATGGCATACGTTTGGGAAGAAGTGTCCCCTGGCGGAGTTATCATCACCATGATATGGGTATCAAAAGGATGACTGAGCAGGAGTGGTGATCCTCACCACAGATGCCTTCCTGCTGGGCTGGGGAGCCCATTGCCAGGGATACCGCACAAAGGGAGTTTGGTCCCCTGACAAGAGTGCTCAACAGATCTGTTCTCTTATGCAGTTCGGCAGGGCATTCTCCTCAAGGCAGTATACCTGCCGGGCCAGGGCAACTAGCTGGCCGACAGACTCAGCAGAATGCTCCAGCCGCCCAAGTGGCAGCTGGACCAGGAAGTAGCTAAAGGTCTTTTACAGACTTGGGGCGAACTGGTGATGGACCTGTTAGCAAGCCCGGACAATCACCAGTTGCCCTGCTTCTGCTCGAGGCAGCCACACCCCACCAGAGTGGCAGTCGATGCCTTTCTAGTCTCATGGTCAGTAGGTCTTCTGTATGCTTTCCCCCCGATGCGTCTGATCACCAAGACTCTGTTGAAGATTTTTCACGACAGAGCTTCAGTCATCCTGACAGCCCCACGGTGGCCCAGGCACCGTGGTTTCCGTTCCTCCTACAGCTAGCGGTGGAGGCCCCCATCCCTTTGGGGTCAGCTCCACAGCTCCTTTCCCAGGAGAGGGTCTCTCTTTTGCATCCCAACCTCAGTTCCCTTTCACTGACGGTATGGCTGCTGAGAGGGTGACAAGTCCCGCTCCTCCTTTCGAAGGACGTGGAGGATGTTTTACTGGCTTCACGCAGAGCATCTGCCAGACGGGCTTATGCTTTTAAGTGGCGCAGGTTTGCGTTTTTGTGTGCTGAGCAAGGGGTAGATCCCTTCTCTTGCCCGGTGGTTGTGGTATTGCAATACCTTCTACACCTCTCCAGGATGGGGTTTAAGTCCAACTCTTTCAGAGTGTATCTCAGTGCCCTAGCAGCGAACCACCATCAGATGGATGGAAAGCCCCTCTCAGTTCATCCAGTGGTGTCCTGGTTCCTAAAGGGCTCACTCCTGTTGAAGCCCCCAGACTGCCCCCCGGCAACTGAATGGGATCTCAATGTAGTGTTGGGGCAGTTCACCCGGCCACCCTTCATACTGTTGGCCTCGTGCCACCTCCGTTATCTCTCCTGGAAGGTGATTTTCTTGGTTGCGCTCACTTCCGCCCGGAGGGTGAGTGAGCTCCAGGCCCTCATGGCAGAGAGGCTTTATACCAGGTGCTACAAGAATAGGGTGGTGCTTCGCACGCATCCCAGATTACGTCCGAAGGTGATCTCCTCATTCCACGTCAACCAGGAGCTGGTCCTTCCTACCTTCTTTTGCAGACCGCATGCCAATCGGGCAGAGGCGGACCTCCATACCTTGGACTTTAAAAGGGCTCTGTCCTTCTACATTCAACGTACTCAAGGTCACCAGAAAGCCTCTCAAATTTTTGTTTCCTATGACCCCAGTAAGCTGGGGGAGGTGGTGACCTAGCATACGCTGTCCACATGAGTGGCGGACTGTACTGCGTGGGCTTATGAGGAAGCGAGGCTTCCTCTGGAAGGCCGTGTTACAACTCATAGGGTCAGGGCCATGGTGGCATCAGTGGCTCATGTGCACTCTGTTCCTCAGGCAGACATCTGCCAGGCCACCACCTGGTCTTCGGTTCATACCTTTGCAGCTCACTACTGCCTGGATATGGAGTCCCGACGGGACAGTGCCTTCGGCCAAGCCATACTCCGTAACCTTTTCGGGGTCTAGGCAACTCCTGCCCTCCAACCGTTCTGTGTTTAGGCTACCAGAGTGCTACTTTACTTGGATGCAGGTCCTATTTCCCTTGAGGCTGCTTGCAGCTCTCGATGAGGGAGTCTTTTTTGGCAGATCCCTACATACAAACTCCATGTTAACAGAATACCTGGCCTTGGCCACACACTCAGAACACAGACCCTCACTAAAGTACAGAATAAGTGACCATAACCTAAAAATAAATATATGTAGACAAAAATTAAACTGAAACCCCAAGAAGCCAGACTCTGCATGCAGCGCAACACCAGAAAATTAAGAGATACAGTTCCCCATACTGTGTAAAATATAAAAATAGTGCAAAGTTCAATCACAAAATTGAAAATAAAATTATTTTTTCTACCTTTGTTGCCTGATCATTTTATTTTCTGATCATGCTGGTCCCGATCTGAGGTTTCTGCTTTCTTCTGTCTTTTCTTAGCTCTCTTTCTACGGTCTCTAGTCCATCTGCCATTTCTTGTTTTCTTCACTTCCTTCTGTCTTGGATATTGATTTTTTTTCCTTTCAGTTTTCTTCCATTTATTTCTTTCTCTCTCTCTCTGTCCACTCAGATTTCACTCCTCCTTACCATCCAGTTCTCAATCTCCCTCTTTTTTACACCATCCACCTACCACTTTTCAAACTTCACCCCAGTCTTTCCATTCCCCAGCTCTTCTTCCCTAGTCCATTATTCCCTAGTCTTTTGTTCACTCTCTCTTCCCCTCCAGATCTAAGATCTCTCACCCCCCATCCAGTGTCTCTCTCTCTCTCTCTAACTCCCTCTTTCCCTCCATCCAGTACCTCTGCCCTCTCTTTATTTATTTACATTCTCTTATATACCATGCTATTCTGCATCAGTGTGGTTTACATTGAACAAACTGAAATTACATTGAACAGGGCATTATAACTTGGAAATAACTATTTTATAACTTGGAGATAACTATTTTACAGGGAACATGGGCTATGGAGGGTTAAGTGGCTTGCCCAAGACCACAAGGAGCACCTGTGGGACTAGAAACCCCAGTCCTTCCAGCCTAAGGTGGTTGTCCTCTAGTGGGATTTGAACCCCTGACCTTCCGGCCTGAAGTACCTTGCCCCAACCACTAGGCCACTCCTCAACTCCTTTCTTTCCTTCCATGTCTGCCCTCTCCCTTCCTATCCCCCTGCAATCAGCATCTGCCCCATCTCCAGGCCATCCCCTCCCTATTACTCCCATGGCCAGCATCTCTGCGTCTTTCTCAACCTTTTTATCCATCTTCTCCCATCTCTCTCCCTATTATCCCCATGTCCTGCATTTCTTTCTCCCCTTATTACCTCATGTCCAGCATCTGGCCTCTCTCCCTCTCCCCTCACCAAGTCCAGTATTTTCCCATAATCTCGCTATAACCCTCTGGTCAGCATCACCACTCCTCTCCCCTCTTTGCTTTCCCTCTGCCCCTTTCCATGTGCAGTATCTCTGTCTCCCGAGCCCCCCACATCTTGGTTCTGAATTGTTCTCCTGGAACGTCTAAATAGATGTTTGATACATGCGCATATCGGGTACATCCACGTTGTGCCTGAACTTGCACGTGCCTGCCTTTTCTTTCACACCTTCTGACTTTGACGTCCCATTGTGGAATGTGCCACTAAATGTTTATTTTGCTGCTTAAAATGAAACAAACTGAAGTAAAACCTCAAATGAAATGAATGAAATAACAGAAAAGGGCAAACAAAACAAAAATGTATAAGTAACATTTTTAGAGGTCACCGCTCTTCCTTCTGCCATTCTTGGTAGCCTCCTCTTCCCTTGTTTTTGGAAGTTGATGGGATGCAGATACCACCAAAGCCTGGTAATTCTTTTAGGGATTTTGGACATTGACATACTCGCATTCCCCCTTCTCATTACACAAACTCCAGGCCAGAAGGTTCTGTTATGAAGCAAGGTTTTACTTAAAACTTAGGATCCCTGATGAACATAACAATTTACCAACAATTTGCAGTATTTCTTAGGAACTATTTTAAACAATAAGTATTTATGTTTCTAACCATGATGTTGGAATATCTTGACTGCCTCAGTCCTTCTGGTTGAACGCACTTGGTTCTGTATCTATTCCTTAAGCACCAGTTTACTCTGTGCTGGTGTTTGACCAGTTCATCTGTATCACTCTGGGGGTTCCTTTTTTCCTGAATCAGTCTCTCTCCTAAGTGCATGTTGCTCAGGGATTCAGTCCTCACAGATCCATGCTCCTGTACCTCTTTGCATGAATATCTTTGGATACGGTTGATGTTGGGGTCTTCACTTCCCTGTGATCCCCTTTAATGTGTCAATTTTCTCTATTTCAGCAGGCTTAATCCCTATAGTATAATTAGCATAATACATTTTTATAAAATAAATTTGAACCATAGTGTGTTGGATTTATTCTGAGCAAATGATTGGGAAATTCATCCCAGGATATAATCTAAGTTTGCATCTGAGACAATAGAGGACATAATGATTTGCCCAAGAAGCATCAGTATGATATGAACCTTGCTCCCTCCTCTAAACCATGGGGCTACTTCTCCACTCCCCGCACCCCACTCCCACCCCCCAGCTGTGAGGTATGTAGGTGTTAAATAAGAGCACGCACCCGTTTGGTTGGCGATCTCTCCTTCTGGACAGCGAACACAGTCATAGCAGCAAGCCGGC
The DNA here is from genome assembly GCA_033557465.1 of Ichthyophis bannanicus. NCBI lineage: Eukaryota > Metazoa > Chordata > Amphibia > Gymnophiona > Ichthyophiidae > Ichthyophis > Ichthyophis bannanicus. The sequence continues at coordinate 35,958,064 of CM066051.1, read as the reverse complement.
TCTCCTCTCCTCGTTAATTTCATGTAGCCAGGAGGGCAGCTCTCACTGCATTTGGACTTTGGAGGTGTCTACAGATCGAGAGAGAACTATATAAATCACATTTGCACATTTTCAAAAGATCTTTTTTCTCCCAACAAACAGTTCAAACTTTTTTTATGAGTAGCCTGTATTGGACCTTGGGGGCACATGGTTTATGGTTTATTTCACATTCTGTTCTGCCTTTTATGGTTAGACAAAGAAGTTACAAAAAAGAATTAAATAAAATAAGTATTAGAAAGGAACCTCAAAGCAATTGACAGCAACGAGGAAAGAAGACGGAAGAGACAGACAGACGTGTTTCTGATGTTATAGTGGGAGATCATCTCACATCCAGTGATCACTAGATGTTGTTGTTCAGTATTCAGACTAGAACTGATAAAATCCATTCAAAAGCAAGGGTCCTAGACTTTAGGAAAAATAACTTTGCCAAGATGGGACAACACCTTAGAGAGTCATTAGCAGGACTGGAACAGCTGGAGGATGTAGAAAAACAGTGGACAAAACTGAAAAGGGCAGCCAACATTTTTGTTAAAATGGTAAATAAAAGCAAAAGGAAAAGGAGACCCCTATGGTTTTCAAAAGAAGTAGCTGAAATGATGAAAAAAAGTAGTGAGGTCTTCATGAAGTACAAGAGATCACAGAGAGAGGAAGAAAGGCATCTAAAATTAGAAAAACTTAGAAAAGGTAGCAAGGTAGTCAGGAAAGCAAAGATACAAAAAGAGGAGGAAATAGCCAATGCAATAAAATGCGGGGATAAGACATTTTTCAGATATGTTAGTGAGAGAAGGGCAAAAGTGGTATTGTCAGACTCAAGGAAGAGGAGAAAATGTAGAAGCTGAGGAGGATGAAGCAGAATTGCTAAACAGGAGCAGGACCTCAGAAAACACTCACAAAAAGGAACAGAAGCGAGGGGCATCTTGAAAATTTTTCAGAAGACTGTGTTCATGAGAAATATACTAAACATAAAGTAGACAAAGCAATGGGACCAGATGGGATACACCCTTGAATACTGAGGGAACTTGGGGATGTTCTAGCAGCTCCACTGACTGACCTTTTCAATGCCTCTTTGGAGTCAGGAGTGGTGCAGAGGATTGGAGAGAGGCACATGTGGTCCCTTTACACAAAAGCAGAAGTAAGGATGTGCTTGAAAACTACAGGCCGGTTAGTTTAACGTCGATGGTGACTAAATTATTGGAAACTCTGCTGAAAGAGAAAATAGTGAGGTTTCTGCAGTCCAACGGATTACCGGATCCAAGGCAGCATGGATTCACCGGAGGTAGTTCTTGTCAAACAAATTTGATTGATTTCTTTGATTGGTAGACCAGAGAGCTGTACTGAGGGAGAGACCTAGATGTGATATATTTGGATTTCAGTAAAGCCTTTGACACCATTCTGCACGGGCGACTTATAAACAAAATGAGCACCCTAGGGATGTACCCTAAAGTTACTGCTTGGATTAGAAATTGGATGACTGGAGGCGACGAGAGGTACAGGTAAATGGAGCTCACTCTAAGGAGAAGGAGATTGCGAGTGGTGTACCCCAGGGATCTGTCCTTGGTCCAATTCTTTTTAACATCTTTGTTAGTGATTTTACGGAAGGGCTGTCAGGATTGCCTCTTTGCTGATGATACCAAAATGTGCAATAGAGTAGACACTTAGGAAGGTGTAGATAACAAGAGGAGGGATCTACCTAAGCTTGAAGAATGGTCTAGAATTTGGCAGCTAAGATTTACTGTTAAAATATGAAAGGTAATGAATTTGGGCTGCAGCAATCCAAGGGAATGATGTAGTGCAGGGGTTGAAGTACTTCTGTCCACAAAAGAAGAGCGGGCCCTAGGCGTGGTTGTGTCTGATGATCTTAAACTAGCTAAACAGGTAGAAAAGGAGATGGCAAAAGCTAGAAGGATGCTTGGGTGCATACGGAGAGGAATGGCTAGCAGAAAAAAGGAGGTGATAGTGCCTCTGTATAAGTCTTTGGTGCAATCTCATTTGGAGAATAGTGTGCAATTCTGGAGACCGCACCTTCAAAAGGATATAAACAGGATGGAGTCAGTACAGAGGGTGGCTACTAAAATGGTTAGTGGTCTTCGTTATAAAGCATATGAGGACAGACTTAAGGATCTTAATATGTACACCTTAGAGGAAAGGTGGGATAGAGGTGATATGATTGAGATGTTTAAATACCTCCATGCCATAAATGTACAGGGGGAGAACCTCTTTCAATTGAAAGCAAATTCTGCTATGAGGGGACATGGGATGAGGGTGAAGGGGGATAGATTCAGGAGTGATATGCGAAAATATTTCTTTACAGAAAGAGTGGTGGATCCGTGGAATAACCTCCCAGTGGAGGTGGTAGAGATGAGGAAAGTATCTGAATTCAAAAAAGCATGGAACAAACACAGATGATCTCTAAAGGAAAATAGGGGACTGTTGTAGTGGTTGATATGGAAGGACAGACTAGTTAGGCCATGTGGCCTTTTTCTGTCATCATATTTCTATGTTTCTATGTTTCTTTACGTAAAGAGTGGTGGATCCGTGGAATAGTTTCCCAGTGGAGGTGGTAGAGATGAGGACAGTATCTCAATTCAAAAAAGCATGGGACAAACACAGAAGATCTAACTGCTGCTTTAGCGCCATGGAGGGTTTTAAAATGTCCATGCATGTGTGCGCAGTTCTGGCCTGCAGCTCCTGCCCCCCTCCAAAGCTACTTTCTTGGAGAACGGGCTGGAGCGGCAGGCCGGAATTGCATGCATGCACATGGGCTTTTTAAAGCTGCCGCTTCTGGGGTGTTGGAGTACTGACGCTGCCCACCAGGGACTCCCGCCCTAGGCAACCACCTAGATTGGCCTAGTGAATATGCTGACCCTGCTCAGGAAGCAAGGCAAAGGTCACATCGGGAAGCACAGATGCTAACTGAAATCATGGTATCAGCTAGGTCTACACATCGTGGAGGTAAACTCTGATCCCGGGAGCCGCATCATCGCCCAATTAATAATTAAACTATCCCTCTCAAAGTGGCCCTCATCTGGCAGCCCTTGCTTAAGGACCTCACTAAAGGGCCCTTAGGTGTGGCCTTAGATTGGGCAGCATAGTCAACGGAAGAGCAACCTGCCCTAACATGGTAGGATCCCACCTCCTGGGTAATTTGCATACAGCATAATCTGAAGCCAACTCCACTGTAAACACAGTTATCTATAACTGCCACAGACATTCATACTTGTATTACAGACTATGACCTAGACATCATGTATATAACCAAATATCGGTTCACTGACACTGACAATGTCCTCGTTTACTTACTAGTTATACCAAACTACAACTTATTCAACTGTCCAAGAGGCGGAGGAGTCTTTATTTTAGCGAAAAGCCTATTAAAGTTCTACATTGTAGAGACTCACTCTACAGGCAGTCTAGATGCCCTCATGATCATTAACAAGCACTTAAAACTCATTTAATATATAATCATCAACATTAGGAGCTGATAAACTATCTGCCCTTCCAGAAATGGCATGTGGTCACATTGTCCAGAACAAATGGCTCCTAATCCTAGGTTAGTTGAACCTGTCTTCTACCTCCCCTAAGCAACCTAATCATTCTCAAATGCTATGGAAGCCTTGGAATACAAACATCAACAAAGATCCTACCCATGCGAAGGGAGGAACACTAGATATAATTTTTACTCCAATAAAACATCTAAACTCTCCTGACTAGTATCCCTAGTACTATGGTCTGATCACACTATAATAATGGTAATGATGTTTCATGTACCACAGAACACATTTGTTGATAAAAATAATCTTATGCAAAAAAATAGCCACAGATTATGACATTTCATCAAGCAAACCTTCCTAAAAGAAATTTTGCCAAATTTAGACCAAAGTACAACTAACATTGATTGTCTAACCAATGGAACAAGACAATTGTTGCAATTGCTCTAGTGCCACAAGCCATAGAAAATGCAAAAAGGAGACACCAGGCCATCTGGTATACATCAGAGTTAAACGATGTTAAGCGAAAGCTTAGAAAACCTAAAGGGAAATCGTTGCATTTAAAGCACCCACAGAACCAAGGTCCATACACAGCCAATCTTCAAGAATATTGGACCATGAGACAAGTACAAAAGAGATTATGATACTCAACTCATCATGAGCTCTTTGAATCATTCTAGAGAGCTGTTCAACATTGCAAAATCTCCAATAAAGGACCCCAATAAAAGAAATGAAGACAATAACCTATGCCCACAAGCAGTGACCAATTACCTTCAAAACAAGACCAACAGAGATAGCAACAAAGCATCTGCAAGCCAATTAACACTAATCAACAAGTCCAAAGACAATGTTTGGTAATGCTTTGATCCAGTCTCCCCAGAACATGCAAAGAATATTCTCACCAACCTTAGTACAACCAATGTCCTCTTGGTCCATGTCCAGTTTCCTGCATAAAAATGACCCGAGCTGAACTGACTATGACAATACTCAAGACTGCAGAACTATTTCTTACACAAGGGCACATGCCTACCAATTTCAAATGTGCATGTATACATTCCGTAATAATGAACACCTCACTAGATCCAAAACCCCCCAGTTTCTAAAGACCCATCTCCATCCTACTGTTCCTTGCAAAAAATATTGAGAAAACAGTACAACATCAGCTACAAGATTAGATCAACTCCCATGCACCTCTAGATCCACAACAACATGGATTTAGATCCAAACAGAGTGGAGAACCTTTTAATGGCACTTTTGAACAGACTAATAAAAGGTATTGAAAAACTGCTGTGAGGGTTTATCCTTAGATATGATTGCAGCCTTTGACCAATCAACCACAGTATACTGATATCACGTCTAAAAAACATAGGGATACATAACACAACTTTAAAATGGCTTTGCTCTAATCTACAAGAACACAAATAGCAAGTAAAATAGGAATAAACAAGACAATTTCCTTTAAACAACAACAAGGAGGTCCACAAGGATCAGAACTATCATCGCTATTTATTCAACATTTAAATATAACCACTTTGTTCGATTATGCAGGCCTACAACATTTTCTACCACATATACACAGACAATATCATGCTTTATGCACCCTTCTCAGCCTCTAAGCCTGCATACTCATCACCGATAATGACATCTGATCAACGTACCTACACTAGACTTCAAAAACGCTGACTTCAGTAAAATGGCCAAGTGTCTAATGGAGGAGTTGGCAGGGTGGAAGGAGGTAAGGGAGGTGGAATTGCAGTGGGCTAAACTAAAGGCGGCAATAAAAGGGGTAACAGAAAGATATGTAAGGAAAGTAAATAAAAACAAGAGGAAAACGAAACCTATTTAGTTCTCCAAAGAAATGACTTCACAAATAAAGGCAAAAACGCGGCTTTCACAAAATTCAGAAGCTCGCAAACAGAGGAGGACAAAAAACACACATACAAAAACACAGATAAACAAACATACCTACAGACACACCAAACTTAAAAACACATACACACATAAAATGCATGCAAACAAAACAGAGATGTAGATAGAAGGATTCAAAATAATTCCATGAGGTATTTTCTGCATGCTTTCCCCACCAAGTGCTGCTATGCTATGATCCCTGCTGCACTCATAGTGATTTGAATATTTAGTGCATTTTCTCTGTAGATGGATAGTCACAACAAAACAAATTAGCGATATAGTGCTGGAAGATGAGACCTTCAGGTTGGAAGGCATTAAATGGCCTGAAGACTTTTCAGAGTAAGGCTAGTATTTATGATGTGGTTAAACACATCATGAGAAGAGAGAGGTCATTAGAGAAAGACATCATGCTTGGCAAGGTTGAAGGTCCACGTAAGAGAGGAACTCCAGCAATGAGGGCTATGTTCATTTGGAGAAACTTCAGGGTAGTGTATTAGGAACAAATGATGTTTTAATGCTTTTCTGAACTTCATTAGGCTTGAGATGGCTCTGATTTCGGGTGGAAGGGCATTCCAGGCTCTGGGTGAAAACAGTGAGAAGGCTCTAGAGGCTGTTGATTTAGAGCATTTAGTAAGGAGTTTCGGCAGGTCAATGGAGTTCAATGTAACAGATCTCCTGGATCTGTTTGTTGGAGTGATATGTATCATATTGCTGATAGGTGATAGAGATGGGCACTTTGAGGCTTTAAATGTCATGACCAGGGTTTTATATAGGGTTCTGGCCTGAAGGGGTAACCAGTGTAAACTCTTCAGTATTGGAGTTATGTGCTCTGAGCGTGGGGCACCTATGAGAATTCTCTCAGCAGCATTCATAGCCAGACGGAGGGGATTTAGAGTAGACTGTGGGAGACCGTGTAGGATGATATTGGCGAAATCCAAGTGTGGTAATACCAAGGCTTGGAAGATAGTGCGGAAGTCGGAATAGTCAGGTAGAGGTCAGAGATTACGTAAGGATCGAATCTTGTGGTAAATTGTGTTCGTTGTTTTCTTGATGTGTGCTGACATATCAAGCGCTGGTCTAATATAATCCCTAAGTATCGGATTGTAGGTTGTGCTTTCAACTCAATCTTGTTTACTTGTAATGAGGCAGGGGGTATGAATGTTGGGTTCCGTGTAACGAATAGAACATCTGTTTTGTTGTGATTTATTCGTAGATTCTGTTTGAGGAGCCAGTTTGATACAGCTTCAAAGCATTGAACTATTGATGCAAAATCTGGTTGTTTTACGTTGAATGGAGCAAACATCAGGATGTCATCAGCATATGCAAGGCATTGTATGTTGAAGGTGCGTATCAGATCGCAGATAGGCTGCATATAGATATTGAACATTAGTGCAGACAAGGAGGATCCCTGAGGGACACCTTGTTTAAGGGGAAAAGAATCAGATGTTGCTTCACCTGTTCTGACTTGCTGCTGTCTATCAGATAAGTAGGATTTGCACCATTTCAGGGCTAGACCTTGAATACCCTTATTTTGGAGGCGCTGTAGGAGAGTATTGTGGTTTACTGAATCGAATGCTGCAGCTATGTCGAGAAAGATGAGAATGAACCCCTGATGTATATTGTCAATGCCTATGATTAGGTTATTGAAGAGGGTTGTGAGTAGGGTGTCAACACCATGCTCTTCTCTAAAACCATGTTGTGAGGGGTCCAGAGGAGATTCTGAGTCGACATGGTGCTGTATTTGTCGCTGGACTACTTTTTCCATGATTTTTGCTAATAGAGGGATGCTGGAGATAGGTCTGAAAGATTCGACTTTTGTTGGGTCTAGCTTGCTGTTCTTCAAGAGCGGGCGGATGCTTCAGGCTCTGTGGGAAGGATCCAGTCGAGAAGGAATAGTTGATGATCTTGCTTATAGTTGGGCTAAGTTCATGACGTAGTTCTTTGATCCACCTGGCTGGGCAGGGGTCATTAGGTGCAGTAGTTAAGTTAATAGCTGCTATGATTTCTTCGATCTCTTTGTTGGATACCTGGGAGAATTTGTCAAGCGATGCTAGTTGGGCCGCAGTCTGTGGGGTGAGGGGTGCTGATTTTGTGAGTATCGAACTAGTCTGTATCATTTTTGACTGTAGGTATATGGCATAATCTTGAGGGTGTGGCATAGGTGGTTGGGTTGTAGTTGGATCACCTGTTAAGGATTTAACAATATTGAAGAGGTCATGTGGCTTGTTTAAGGACTGCATTAGTGTATCCGAGTGGTATTTCTTTCTTCTCTCCAATGTCATCCTCCGGTGAGCTTGTAGGTATGAATTGTATGAGCAGAGTGCGTCAGGAGACCGGGAGGAGCGCCAGCGTCTCTCAAGTCTGCGTAGGTGTAGGAGAGATTCTTGTAGTTCAGAGGAGAACCATGGTTTATGTTTGCCCTTGGTCTTGATCCTGTCGGTAGCAGAGATGCAGGCAGCGGCTTTCAATGTATTGTCCCAATTGGCTACTAAGTCGTCTTGAGAAGGTAAGTCTTTGTGGAGAGCAGGTAGGATTTTCTCCAGGGCTTCGATCTTATTGAAAGGACGGAAGCGTGTTTCCAAGGCACTTGGGGGGCGACCTGATTTGTTGATGTCAGTGGTGAAGTGTTCGGTGGGGATGTTAAAAAGGAGTAGATTGTGATCAGACCAGAGTACAGGGGTTATGGAGATCAGGAGCTTTTGAGATGTGTTGGTTACCGCTAGAGGAGCGAAAATTAAATCCAATGTGCTTCCTCTTATATGGGTGGGTGCGTCAATAAGTTGTTCATATCCTAGTTGGCGCATGGCTTCAAGGAATGCTGAGGAATGTGAGGCTTGTAGCGAGGGTAAGTTAAAATCCCCTACTAGCCAGTTAGGAGATTGAGGGTTTGGAGAGTTACATGCAATGTTGATTATTGATGGAAGGTCATCTGGGGAGGGTGACGGTGCTCGATAGAGTAGATTGATCGTACAGGACCTATTAGATATGGACAGGGCATCAAGGTGTGATGTGCTGGAGGTATTGCTCAGTTTGAATTGGAGGTCCGATTTAGCGAGAATGAGTGTGCCACCAGCTCTCTGGTTGGATCTGTGGCAGGCGTAGATGGAAAATTCTAGTGGGATCATCTGGTTGATGATGACGTTGTCGTTGTCAGTTAGCCATCATTGTGTGTGTTGAGCTGATTAGTTCTTTGTGTGTGTTGAGCTGATTAGTTCATTGTGTGTGTTGAGCTGATTAGTTCTTTGAGGCAGGGCTCAGAGAAATTGCGCAGGAATTTGAAGGTGGTGGTGATGGATTTGTATTTTATCCGCTGTGATATTGAGAGCCAATGTAAGATTCTTAGGATCAGTGTTATATGCTGCTGGGTCATACTGGAAGTAAGGATTCTGGCAGCAATATTTTGAACTAGCTGAAGTGGGAATAGAGCTATCTTTGGGAGTCCTTGGTAAATGATGTTTCCATAGTCAAGGTGTGGTGTAATGATGGCTTGTAACCGGGTAGCCAGACCCGGCGCTCCCCCTTTTCATATAACCTTATTTTCCCCCCACCCCACACCCTTTTCTGAACGCTTCCCATTTTAGCTTTCACACAATTGCACAGAAGCCAAGTATGGTGACAACTGGTCGCAGCTTTATTTCAACAATTTTCAAACAACAACAGGAACAATGATCACAAAACCCCCCCACCAGCGGAGCATTGTGTCACCAGCCATGCTACTAGCAAAGCGACCTTGCTTCTGCTCCAGCCAATTTCACACCACCGGCAACGTTCCAACTACCCCTATCCGACTTCGCCATACTACTAGCAAACGTCTTCCAGGGGCAGTCCAGCCCGAGGGCACCCCGCCCCCGTCCTGAGTCGCCTAAGGCTCCGGACCCCGGAAACCTCCGGGATCCCGCCTCACCCCCCCCCCCCCCCCCCAGCTGCGACACCCCAACTCCAGCCCCATCACAAAGGCTGGGTGGGCGGGTGGGCTGCCGAGCCTCCCGCCAGACAGCCTGTGCTCTGGCCAGATAACGCACGCCAGAGCACATGGCAGCCTGCCCATTGATTGGCTCCGCTGCCTGGCCTTCACAAGCGGAGCCAATCAATTTAAACCACACGCCCCGTGCACGGCCCAGCGCGGCACCCGCGATGCTGCCGTGCACGAGCAGGGTCCCACGCCGGGCAGAGCACCCTGCCCGCGCCTTTATACTAACCGGGTAGCCAGACCCGGCGCGCCCCCTTTTCATATAACCTTATTTTCCCCCCCCCCCACCCTTTTCTGAACGCTTCCCATTTTAGCTTTCACACAATTGCACAGAAGCCAAGTATGGTGACAACTGGTCGCAGCTTTATTTCAACAATTTTCAAACAATAACAGGAACAATGATCACAAAACCCCCCCACCAGCGGAGCGTTGTGTCACCAGCCATGCTTCTAGCAAAGCGACCTTGCTTCCGCTCCAGCCAATTTCACACCACCGGCAACGTTCCGACTACCCCTATCCGACTTCGCCATACTACTAGCAAAAGTCTTCCAGGGGCAGTCCGGGCCGAGGGCACCCCGCCCCCGTCCCGAGTCGCCTAAGGCTCCGGACCCCGGAAACCTCCGGGATCCCGCCACCAGCACAGGCTTAACCTTACCTGTGCCCCCCCCCCCCCAAAAAAAACCTACAGGAAGCTGCGACCAGTGCGTCACACCCCTACAACTCTCTCCAACACCTCCTGCCAGTCATTCAAGAGCAAGTCCATTCCTACTGGCGAGAGGTGCACCCCATCCGCTCTAAACAACCCGGGACAGGTCACATCAACCCAGGGATGCTGCACCTGCAAGCCCCCTTGTTCACCGACCCATCTCCCAATCTGCCGATTAATCTTGGTCAATCCTCGTGACCATCTGCGCTGACACCAGGATGAAGGTCTCGGGATAATGTCTGACCAAATTAACACGACTCCATTCAACAAACGGAGCAGAGCCCTCAAGTCCTTTTTTGCCGCCCTTATCAGCTGCTTGCAGGACCACTCCGACAAATCGTTGCCCCCAAGATGCACCAGGACGACCGCTGGCTGTCCTCGAACCCGCAGATGATGCCTTAGCAAAGGGAGGAGCTGAGACCACCTCAGCCCCCGCTCACCCAGCCATGAAATCGCCACCTGCGCTGGGTCCAATCCTAAATTCGCCCCGATAGGCCGCACTGCCACTCTCTGACCCACCCAAAAGACAAAGGAGTGTCCCAGCATCCAGCAGCTTTTCGCAGCCTGCCCTGCACCTGCAACAGAAAGTAACAGCATTAGTACCCCCCGCCCCGACCCGAACGGGCGTCTCACAGCCGCACATAACCGTGAAACGCCTTAGACCGCCATCGGCCAATATTCTCAATCTGTTCCCGCACTGGTGGCCGCCCCGATACGAAAAGAGTGGGCCGAAAACAACCCCGGATCGGTACCGATCCCCCGCAGAGCCATGCGTAGCACTGCCGTCACCTGATACCTGGTCACGGGTGACGAATTCTCATGCACAAACAGCCCTTCGCTACCACTCGGGTGCACACCCAAGTAGTTCTCGAGGGCCGCTACAGGGCACGTTATTCCCCCAATCCTTCCCAGTACCACCCACAAGCCCTTTCCCTTTTGATCGGTTTTGGACTTAGCCAACAGCATGCGAATGCTCCCCGGCTCCCTCCACACGTGCTGCAGCTGCAAAGAATGACCCAACCCTGCCTTAACAGAATCCACTGCCATTTCACCAACCCGAAAAGCCCCAAAAAACGCCAAACAAAAAACTGCCCGAAATAGGACTACCTCGTATGGAGATGACGCCACCCCCGGCAACCCGTAACACAAGCGCTGCAACAAGTCATGGGAGATCGGAAGTCGGCGATCCCTCTGCAGCGGGAGCACCCGCTCCCACCCGTGCATTAACCGCCGAGCCAGACGCCCCCGCACTGCGCCCTGCCAACCCACCGCCCGGGCAAAAAACTCGAACCCAGCAAGATGCCCCCACACCGCCGATCTCATCAACCTCTGCTCCTTTGCCCAGCCAACATACATCCCCAGCATATACTCCGACACCTCACTTCCAACACACCCCATGCCACACAGATACTCCCACACACGCTCACACCCCCGACGATACGAGTCCCACGTGCGCTCCGCCACCGAATTCTTCAAGAGGTTCTTCATCTCGGTGGGCCACAACTCCACAAGTTCCAGGGGACCCGGAGCCCTTCCTCGTCCGCCTCCGGCGCCAACTGCCGGAAACGCCACAACTGTAAACGAGAAAGAGCATCAGCGATTTCATTAGTACGCCCCGGAATATGACGGGCTCTCAAATCCACATTTAAACGCAAACAAGCTAGTATAACTTGACGCATTAAGGCCGCAACCGAACAGCAGCGTGGAGTATACCGGTTCACAACGGCCACCACCGCCTCGTTATCACACCACCACACCACCCTACGGTTGGCCAATCTATCAGGCCACAATGAAAGAGCCACCAAAATTGGAAACAATTCTAAAAAGGTAATATTCCGCAAAAGCCCCTCAGCCGCCCATTCCTGTGGCCATCTGTCCGCACACCAAGCCCCGTTGAAATACACACCCAGATCAACACCCCCTGCCGCATCCGAATACAGCTGCAAATCGTGACTAGAGATCTCCGCATCCCGCAAAACCGAAGTGCCATTAAAGTCCCGCAAAAAGAGATCCCAAATCCGCAAATCCTCCCGCATAACCGTAGAGACTCGTATACGATGGTGAGGCTTCCGTACCCTAGCAGTCGCCGCCTCCAGGCTCCTAAGGAAGACTCTTCCCATGGGAATGACCTTACATGCAAAGTTGAGTGATCCTATTAAGGCCTGTAGCTCCCGCAAATTCAACTTAGACGATGCCAGTGAATTAGCCACCAGCACCCTCAATTTCTCCACCTTCTCTGCCGGCAATCGCGCCTCCAAACTTTGGGAATCCAACTCCACCCCCAAAAAAGACAACCTCGTCGCCGGGCCTACTGTCTTACTATCCGCCAACGGCACCCCAACTCGCCAGCTAAACGCATAAAGCCAGCCAACAGCTCGCTACACCCTGCTGACCCTGCTGCACCCACAAACAAAAAATCGTCCAGATAATGGACCACCTCCCCCCCTTCCTACTCTACACACTAACAGCCAGTGTAAGAAAGAGCTGAACTTCTCGAAGTATGCACACGATACCGAACAGCCCATGGGCATACACTTATCAAAATAAAATTCCCCTTCAAACTGGAAACCCAACAACCTGAAGGAAGCCGGATGAACCGGCAGCAAGTGAAAAGCTGACTCAATATCAACCTTTGCCATCAACGCCCCGCGCCCCGCTCTCCGGACTAAGTCCGCAGCCTTGTCGAACAACTCATAACGAACCGTGCACAACTCTCGCAGAATCGCGTCGTTGACCGAGTAGCCGACCGGGGAAGACAAATTGTGAATGAGCCGAAACTTCCCGGGTTCCTTCTTCGGAATAATGCCCAAAGGCGATACCACAAATTCTGGGAATGGAGGATGCCTGAACTGCCCCGCAATTCTACCCAACCGCAATTCCTCCGTTATCTTCTCCCGCGCTATCGCCCCCCAACGCCGGACACTGGGAGAGTTCCGCGTCGAAGACCCTGAAACCACCCCGTGTACCGGAACCACAAAACCCAAACTAAAACCCCATTGCAAAACCAACCTATCCCGCCTCCGCGGATAAGCCCGCAACCACTGGCACAAAAGCGGAACCTGAATCGGCGAAGGAGCAATCTCAAAGGGACGCCACTTACTTGAGCCCCGCCGTTGGCTGAGCACCGGGCACCTTTTTAACGCATTTGGATGCCGCATGGGGACCCCCACAGCCCGAACACGCGTGACAGAATTTACAATCTGGGAAGGGACACATCGACCTATTAAACCTCCAGCAGACATCGCCCCCTGTCCCAAGGGTCGGCCTGGCCGGTCCTGAGGAGAGCCCTCCCCGAAAGGACTGCGGTGCCCCCCAACCGCGACCATCCCTCCTTTCCCGCCGCTACCCCCAACACCCCCGCTCTTGACCGACATCTGTGTTAGCCAAAGGTTAATATCTTGGGTACCCCATGTTAACAACTTATTCTCCTCCATTTTATCTCGAAACGTCTCATCGTAATTAAGCCACGACCATCCCTCGTGCATTTGAGAAGCCTCTAGAATCGAATCAGCATAGGACAACAGCAGCCCATACTGGTGAGGAAAATGATGTCCCCACACGCTCGCTAACCTCAAAAACAAGCGCACCCAATTAACTACATTCCGCGACACTTTCCGAAGCCGCCCCGCTTTCTCATCTTCCTTCCGTTTTTTCTTACTGTCCCCGGAACGCTTCCGCCCTTCTAGCAAACGAAAAATATCAATATATTTCCGCTTGCGGATCTTCCGCCTCAGCTTCCTGGGGACCCCCTCCCACAATTCCGATAACGCCACCATGGACGCAGATCCCCCACCTGCTATAATTCCTTCAGCCCCCCCACCCAAGGCCGCCCCACTCCCCTTCTCTGACGCTGCCGCTGCATCAGACGAATCAGACGACGAGGAGGTGGACGACGACGATCCGCGCCGACGGCGAGACCAATGCTTCTTCTTCCTGCGCGCCTTGCCAGACTTCTCGGGCCGTGACCCACGCTCCCCTGCTTCCCCCACGTCAGCCGCCCGCAACTCACCTGTCCTGTCCGCGACTCCGCAGACCTCAGCCGAGGGTCGCCCGTCGTCGCCAGTCACCATTGGCCGCTGCCGATCCTCCGTCCCAGAAGCCTGGACCCCGACTCCCGCTGACCCCACGTCCGCGTGGGGCTGCGTCTCCATACTCCTCTCACTGCATGACCGCACCGCTGACGAACCCTCCACTGGCGAAGCCATATAAGATACCTGCAAAGACAAAATGGGAAAACCAAACGAAGAGAGCCCAGGGGCACTCCCCGGGGGCCAAGCCCGTGTCCAATCAGACCTGGACGAACCCTGCCCCCCTCCCAACCAGTGCTCCCACCCCGCCCACTGCCCCGACTGCCCGTACCACCCCGGAGGGGACATACCCACCCCCGGAGGCACCAATCCCCCAACCGGAGACATCCATCCCCAACCATCCCCCCCTGCCACCCCAAAACCTGACCTAGGGCCTACACCCCATTGGCTTGCAGGGCCTAATCCCCAGCCCTGCCCTTGATCCTGATCCATACTCGACCGCCCCACCTCCACACAATCTGTCTGCACCCTCCTGCGCCCCATCACCCCTACATTGGTATCACATGACCCTGCAGACGAGGCCACTGCCTGTCCCTGAGGCCCAACACTTTCTGTCTGCCCTGCACCACCCTCACTGAGCCCCTCCTCCGTCCGATTGCCCCCACGCCCCCTTACATACCCCCGTGCACCTCGCACCCCCTTTTTTCTCCCCCCCCCCCCCGCCGAATTGGCACTCCGAGACCCAGGCTGCACCGCTTTTCCCAACCCCTGGCCTTTCTGCCCTCTAGCTTGCTTCCCCCTGTCAGCCCTGCCCCCCCCCCCTTTTTGCCGGCTGTTTTCCCACCATATTGCCTCTCAGCAGAACCAAGGGGTTCCTGTGCTCAACCCCAGGTCGCTGCGACAGTGGATTAGGCTCTCACTTTGCTAGCTTTGGTTTTTTTTTTTTTTCAATTGTCGTCGCTTCGCCGCAGCTCCGTCCCGTCCCCCGTTCCTCCGATCGCCCCCAAACCGCCCCGGGAAGCTTACCTCCCAGGGGACCAGCACTGACGTGGCTCCCGAACCCCCAACCCCTTCCACACTCTCCTGATCAGCAGGCCGCAACTCTCGCCGCTCCACTCCGCCGCTGCTGAACGCTGCCCCCGATCCGACAATTGAACTGTGCACCCCACCCCTGCACCGACAGGAATTGGGGCTCCGCACCGACTCGCCGCCTCGCCGCCACCGAAGATAAAATTACCGCTCTCTGCACCACGCCACTGCTGGTCCTGCCGAGCCTCCCGCCAGACAGCCTGTGCTCTGGCCAGATAACGCACGCCAGAACACATGGCAGCCTGCCCATTGATTGGCTCCGCTGCCTGGCCTTCACAAGCGGAGCCAATCAATTTAAACCACGCGCCCCGTGCACGGCCCAGCACGGCACCCGCGATGCTGCCGTGCACGAGCAGGATCCCGCGCCGGGCAGAGCACCCGGTTACGGGCAGGCTCCGGGACCCTGCCCGCGCCTTTATACGAGTATGGATCTGAAATCAATTTTCTGAAATAGGTGTCGCAGGGGTTTGATGAGTTTTAGCTTCCAGTATGCTACTTTGGCTGTGTTTTTGATGTGTGCGGACAAGTTGAGGTTGGTGTCTGTAGTTATGCCTAGATATCACAGGTATACTACCAAAAAACTGCCTCCAGTTTTGCAACTGATTCCTATAGATTTTGGGGTGCTGAATCCAGGAAAAATAGCCAAAATGTTCCATCACGTCACGTTTTCTTGCAAAATTAGATTTCTTACCCATATAAGGAATGTTCACATAATTTCTTTTTAGCCGACTGCAGTTTATTTTCTTGGCCCAAAATAGAGGTTGTAATGGTTAACTAACTAGAAACACTCCCTCATGATATTTTAGAGTGTTTTGTATTCATTTTATACATTAACAGGACAATTGGGAGGCGGGGGGCTAAATCCAGTACTCGCGCTGGCGCATGTTCTTTCCTGTTCGCCTCGCCTCGTTTGCTCGCTCAAACACGATGGTTGCAACATGAACGTTCCTGTCAAATTTCAGTTTCTTGCAAGTTCATTATTACCTTTTGTTTGCTCAGTCGTAATCCAGCTTTATTCCGAAGTGGTTCACTACAGTTGTAGTTTGCAGTGCTGTGTATTTGTGATGGCTCACAGAGCCAGAGGTTGCGTCAACTCTCCGGACAGTTTTTGTTTTATTTATGGGGAATATACCGTGAAAAAGCGGCAGAGGAACATTTCTGCATTTATTAAAAAAGTATATTTCGCCTATTTCGGTTTGAAGTTAGGCGATCAAGACAAACCGTGGGCTCCTCACAAAGTGTGCAAGACATGTGAGGAAGATCTACGCTTATGGATGAAAGGTAAAAAACAAGCATTTCGTTTTGGAATACCTATGATGTGGCGTGAACAAAGAGACCACAGCAGTGACTGCTATTTTTGCTCTTGCATTGTGAAGGGATACAACTTAAAAAATAAGAACGTAATAAGTTACCCCAACCTTCCCTCAGCAATTAGGCCTATGCCTCATAGCAACGAAGTACCTGTGCCTGAACCACCAAAATCTTTGGATCATATTTGTGTGGACGGTTCTGATCATGATGAGACTCATCAGATGGCTTTTCCCGATGAGTCCAGTACTTCCGAGTTTGAAACTGAACCAGATCCGAAACCTGAACTTTTCTCTCAAGCTGAATTGAATGATTTAGTCCGGGATTTGGGACTCCCAAAAGATGCTGCCCAACTGCTAGGTTCTCGGCTTAAACAGAAAAATCTATTGCCACCAGGAACAACTTTTTATTGGTACCACAACCGCGAGACACAATTTTTGAAGTATTTCAGCAAAGAGGAAGATTTGGTATTTTGCAACGATATATACGGAGTGATGGAAAAGTTTAAACTCAAGTATGATCCTGCTGAATGGCGGCTGTTCATTGATTCGTCAAAAGACAGCATAAAAGGTGTTCTTCTTCATAATGGCAACACATTCGCTTCAGTTCCTATTGCTCACTCTGTTATTCTCCAAGAAAAATACGAGAATTTGGCCCTGATTCTTCAGAAGATTCGTTATGATGAGCATAAGTGGATGATTTGTGGAGACTTTAAAATTCTATCCATGCTATTAGGGCAGCAATCCGGTTTCACCAAATATCCCTGCTTCCTTTGCTTGTGGGATAGCCGGACCCGCGACCTACACTGGGGGAAAAAAGACTGGCCAATTCGGGAGTATTTGAGACCCGGTGAGAAAAATGTTCTTCATGAGAGCTTGGTACCTCTTGATAAAATTCTATTACCACCTCTCCACATTAAGTTGGGTCTCATTAAGCAATTCATCAAGTCCCTTCCAAAAGATGGTGAGTGCTTTCGGTACCTTTGCTCAAAGTTCCCCCGACTTTCTGAAGCAAAGCTAAGGGAAGGAGTGTTTGTTGGCCCTGATATAAGGGAACTAATTTCAGATGGAGCATTCGCTGAAACGATGTCTGAGAAGGAAAAAGAAGCCTGGGATTCCTTCAAGGATGTTGTTCTCAAATTCTTGGGGAACAGGCGGGATGAGAACTATAAGGATATTGTTGCCAGGATGCTCAATGCCTTCAAAGAACAAGGCTGTAACATGAGCCTGAAAGTCCATTTCTTGCACTCCCATGTGAACTACTTTCCCGAAAACCTGGGGGCGTACAGTGAAGAACAAGGTGAAAGGTTTCACCAGGACATCAAGGATGCAGAGAGAAGGTACCAAGGAAGATGGAACACCACTATGATGGCTGATTTCTGCTGGTTGCTGCTACGGGAAACCCCAGATGAAAAATACGCCAAGCAGCGCACCAAGAGAAGCATTCGGGGGAAGAAGAAACGGGCCCACCAGGAGATTGATTGACCCAAGAATGACTTTAAAATCTAAACTGTGTTGACAAATATCGTGTTTTTACTAAACTTTGAAATAAAAATTTGCTAGTTATTACCACAGTGTCGGATCTCATTTATTAGAATTTTATTTTCACAGCATCGGGTGTTTGTCTTCATGTATTGCAATGGTGCAGTTTGCGTTTTCTATTCTTACATACATACCTGTACAACATTTTTTGCACATTTCTTTGCTTTGCTTTGTGTCTAACGTCGCTCTTATATGCTCAATGTTTGTGCACATGTATGTGGCTGTTTTAAGTGCAGACAGTTTTGCTACCATCACAGTGTGTTTTGTTGACATTACTCTATTCTTATGTGCTGCCTTGTTACAATTTTCTTTATTCTTATTTGAATAACTACTAAACAATTAGTATAAAGAATTCATCCAAGAAACTTTTATCTTGATCGCACTCAATCTGAAACGTTCACCTCAAACTGCTAACCCAATGTAGCAAAAAATCTGTACGTGATGGAGCAAATTGGTTACCAGATTTGGATTCAGCGCACCAAAAAACGTAAAAATCAATCGAAACATTAGAGGCAGTTTAAAAAAAAATTTTTTTAGTGTACCAGTGTATTTAATCTCTTTTTAAATTGTTATTTCAGCATCTCATGTTCTTATCTTCTCTGGTGGCTTGTAGTCCGGATCTCTGAATATACGTAGGGCTTCTGTTTTGCTTTTATTTACTGTGAGGTTTATTTCAGTGAGTAAGTTTGTCACTGTATTGAAGATATCGGCTATGATTGTAAAATCTGGGTTGGTGGTGTTGAACGACATGTAGAACATGGTGTCATCTGCGTATAGATGGTATTACACGTTCAGCTTTTGTAGCAGATAACAAATTGGATGAATGTCTAGAATGAATAATAATCCTGAGAGGGCTGAACCTTGAGGGATACCTTGAGTTAACTTAAAGGGTTTTGAGTTGGTGTTGTTGACCTTTACTTGTATGATTCTGTCTGACAGGTAGAAAGTGAACCATTTTAGGGTGTCATCTGTTAAACCAATGTTTCTGAGTTGGTTTAGCATAATGTGATACGAGACTGAGTTAAAGGCTGTGCTTATGTCCATGAGTATGAGAATAAATCCTTGGCGGGCTTATCAATTCCAATGATGAGTCTATTGAATAGGTCTGTTAGTAGTGTGTCGATTCCATGGTGTTGGTGGAAGCCATGTTGATGTGGGTCTAGCGGGGCATATGTATCATCATGATCTTGCAGTTGGTGCTATACGTTTATTTCAATTATTTTGGCCAGAAAAGGGATGCTCGCAATTGGACGGTAAGCACTTGGGTGAGTATTGTCTAATGAGGCCTTTTTTATGATAGTTTGTATAGAGGCTTGTTTGAGTGTAGAAGGAAGGTATCCTTGCTTGAGAGATATGTGTACTATCTGTAGAATGGTCTGGGCAAATTGATTGTGTAGATTTTTTAGCCATGATACAAGACAGGAGTTGAGGGGTGAGGTTGTGGTATTAATGTTGTTAATGATGTCAAGTAACTCCCTTTTATTTATTGGGTTGAAGTTGCGCCATAAGTGATGTTGGTCTGTTCTGTTCTTTTGCTGAGGTGAATCATAATGCTGTAGCGTTGTCTTGCTTTGTTATGGAGGAAATCCGCCATAACTTGAGGGTCAGTTTTTGTGTTTGCATTTGTTGTGTCTGTTCAGGTAGAATCACTAGTCAGCTGAGATACAATCGAGAAGAGTTCTCTAGGTTGGTGGAGTGATTTCATAAGGGTGTTTGTGATGTATTCCTTCTGTGTTTTATTACATAGGCTGTTGTATTCTTTTTGGTATTTGAGAAGGTGAGTTTTAACAGAAGAATCTTGTGACCTTTTCCATTTTCTTTCTAGGCGTCTAAGTTCTCTTCTGATTTGGTCTAGATGGGGGGCGTGTAGATTTTTGTTGCTTTGTAGTGTGTTTCTCATTGAATGTTGCTGTGTCATTTATTATCTGGTTCCATGTACCTATGAACGTGTCTAGGTCATCTATGTCTGCATCTAGAAGTGAGGAGGTCTGGTCGAGAAAGAGTTGCGGGTTGAAGGCCTTAAATCTACGTTTGCAATTGTGTTGAGGAGGGGTAATTGTTTGGATGGTGTTTGCTGGTATATTAAAGAATATCATAGAGTGGTCTGACCATGACACTGGATCAATTTGTAGGTTTAGGTTTGCTTTGTGTAGCATTTTGGGGATGAATAAGAGATCCATCATCAATCCTTTGCAGTGGGTTGACGAATCAATTATTTGGGTTAGTTGTAGGGATTCCATGGCACTTAAAAATATGCTGGCGTTTTTTGCAGAATCTGTGGGGAGGTTGAGGTCACCCATTAGAATAAAGAGGTTTCTTGTGGCTGATTGGGTACATACTTTGACTAAGATTGCTGATATATCTTCGGTGTTGGAGGTGGGTTTTCTGTAGGTTATGCATATGGTGTACTTTGAGTTGGAGATGGTTAGATAATCTAGTGTGTGTAATGACTGTGAGTTGATCATTGTGAAGTTCAACTGTTTCTTAGCAAGGATAAGTACTCATCCTCCTCATTGTTCCAATCTGGGGCAGTTGAATAGCATATATTGTGATGTAGTTAGTTGGTTGAGGTGGACGTTGTCATGGTCGGTGATCCAACTTTCAGTGATGCACATTATGTCAGTTTTTGTGTGTTGAATGTGGTCTACAATAGTCTGAATTTTGTTACGGACAGAGCGAGCGTTGAGGAGTGAGCATTCGACTGGGAGATCTTTGAGTTTGCTATCAAAATTTATGTGTTGCATAGGCTTTGTGTTGGTATAGATAAGTCTGCGACGTGGATTAGGCGGTAGTAGTATTTTTTTGTATTTTGTAAGGCGCAGAAAGTTTGGCAGTAGTATTTTTTTGTACGTTATAAGGTGCAGAAAGTTGGTTCTGTGCAGTAGTGGTATGTTTATGCTCCAATTATGAATCAGCTAGGTGGATGATAATACAATAAGTGTGGCTAGAAGCATCATTGTATAATATATAAAATAATGTGGTAGCATGTTTGGTTGGTAGCTTACAGTTTGCCATTGAGTGCTTGTTTGTAGGAGGTTTCTCGGTATTTTGATTGTATCTGATGTTGATTCCTTAGGTTCCTGTATTATAATGAGTTGGTGGTTGTTTAGTCTTCTGGCGTTTCCTTCTCTCCTGTTTATCGACATCAATTCCCAATTCCCCTACCGCCATTTTCTTTCTGCTAAATTTAGACTCTCTTCGTTAAGCATAGTATCTTTCATCCTTCTTTATGGGATTTCAACCCAGTCATTTGTTGATTTTCAAACTAACTGAGCTAACTGAAGCCATTTCTAATTCTCTTTCTAACTCCTTCCAGCTCATTAAAAACCTGGAAGCGCTTGGGTATTGACTAAAGTACAACTCTGTGACCTCTGTCCCAAAGTGGATGCTCTGAAAATCACCCCACACATGGTATAGGATGGAATGTATGTTAACCAGTCATGCAATTGAATATATACTGGAGGTTTGATCATTTGCTCCTTTTATTATGTGCTAATGTTACATTAACTCTGACCTGATTGAACGCCGTCTCCCACATGATCGCTTCTTGCTTGATGCTGAATTCTTGCCCTGGAGGAGCATAAGGATTGTAACTTCCAATAATTTCAGAGGTTTGTCTCCCACTGGGAAGATATGCCATGTTCACAATATTGTAGCCAGTGGCGAGATCTCCATTCTCATCGAAAAAGAGCTCTTCACCCAGAGCGTTCTTGAAGTGGATGATCTTCAGATAATGGTTGAGCTAAAGAATATAAAAGGTATTCTTTTTAAAAAACAGATGGAACCCTTGCATTCCAACATCCTAACATCTTGTGTGAAGAGAAGTTGCAGTATGTTTAGGGGCCAAAATGTACCCATCTTTAGTCTATTTTGGGGGTGTTTCTGTGGCAGAGTTTGCCAAGTTCTGTCTGACTTGCACCAAGCAGCTTCACCATGAACAAGAGGAAAAGGAACAAGAAGACCCACAAGCCAAAGGGTCTACAGCAGCATGCCAGTAGGACTAGGCATGCTGAAGAAAAATTAAAAAGTTCTGGGAAAGACAGGCCAAATGCTAAGGCAGCACCATCCACTGTGACCACCCCTTTCATCATAAACATGTCAGACACCCGGACATCCCACTAGGAAAGCTCTGGTGGACAAACATCCAAATATATAGTGGAGGGATTCCTCAAAGTACTGCTGTTTCTTCCCTTAGCTGACCCTAATGCTGCCTGCATTGTTGCAGAAGTTGAAGAGGGTTACATACTACTCACTGCCACAAAGGAACAAGGTATGCTGAAGCAGACAGTACATTCTGTGAGGGCACGAAGCCATGGTCATATACATCTTGAAACCTTCGTCCAGAATTTCGAGGACGGAGTGGAGACGAGGAAGGTATTTGAATCCAAGAAAGCACAGAAGATCTCTAAAGGATAAAAGGGGACTATTACAGTAGATATGGAAGGGTAGTAGTATTTTTCTCCCATCATTTCTATGTTTCTATGAGGCTGTGCTAGTCTTGGGATTCTGATCCAAATCTGGCTGTTCAACCTGCCCTTTACAGGGTAATCCTGGGAAACTCAACCAACACCCTTCTCCATGGGAAACCCAGAAGGGCACCAGTTTAAAGGGTGGGGTACACAACCCACTTGTCTGGATTGGCCTAGTAGTATGATATAGAAGTGGTATTTTAGAAAAGAGGCTCAAGTTATATTGAGGACATCCGGGGTGGAATGTGTAGAAAAACACCAGGCAGTCTATATCTCCAACTGATATTAGTAACATAGATGTCCCTGACATGGACGTCCATGCCAGTGGCCACATAAATGTCACCCTTAGGAAGGAATGGACACAGACATCCATCTTATGCAAGCAAGGATAAAAGGATGTCCAGCATTGTAGCCAAACAAAGACATTATTCATCGGTGTTCATTGGTATCATGTAAAATAATGAGGATATTAATGTAGCTTCTTCTCCACACCCTCCAGACACTTGCCTTGAGAAAATAATCACTTTGCAGTTCTTTTTTGTGCCTGGAGCAGGTATTACCTTAGATGTGACTCCGGACATCCAGGATGTTTCTGAGATCTGGTTGGGATGTCTACATTCTAGGGAACACCCTGGCCACACCTCTGCCAAGCTCCTATTCAGACTTGGACATCCTTACGTTGAGGATGTACGCAGTCCCAGTTTCTTAAATGTCTTTGTAGATGTCTCTGTGCTTTGGACATCTCAATGCCTATTTTGAAATATCCAAAGCTTTATCTCCCCTCTTCTGCCTTTCTTCCATATCTTTATGTTTAGATCTTGAAGTTTGTCCCTATATGTTTTATCATGAAGGCCACTGACCATTTTAGTAGCTGACTCCATCCTGTTTATATCCTTTTGAAAGTGCAGTCTGCAGAATTGAGACTTAAACAGAGGCATTTTTTCTCCCTGTGCATCGGCTCTTCAGAGTGCCCAAATGTTCTGGGTTAATCTATAATATGTGAAAGGAAGCTTGTCTGTACAGAGCTTTGTACACTGTGAGCGTACTTAATAATACTATATTACTGAAAGCCCTCAGAAAGCGTTAACAGCACAGATTCAGTAGCTCAGACATTCCAGGGCCTATTACTTAGCTAACGACCTTGAGAGACTCTACTGAAAAACTATGCTGAACTTTCACATAACACAAAAACTAATTTTGTTTATGATACCGAACGTGCAGGGAAGAACTTTCTCTTTAGTCTTGAAACAGAGATGTGAAAATTGCTTGTGTTAGAATTATTGTTTAAGAAGTTATGTCTGGGAATACATGTATGTCTCCCCCTGATGACCTATACTAATAAAATTTGACCTTTGACATAGAGACATAAGAGATGCACATTATGAATATACGTGATGCTTGAAGTAGAAACATAAGGTGGAAATTATGCTGTGTAATGGAATTTTGATCAATAAAAATAATGCCTGAGGTATGTGGAGTCAGAGAGGCAAGGTGAAAGCTGTACTCTCTCTCCCAAAGCTTTGGGTTTTTTTTATATAATACTATTGTGTGTGATTTGTATTATTAATGGTTATTGCTTCCTTCTCATTGCTCTGAGTGTGGAAATCCGGTACCCAAGAGCACAGGTGCTGTTACTGTGGCAGGTGAAGGCCTGTGATCCACAGTGTCTGACATAAGCAAGCAGGCCTAACTGGCCTGACCTGTAAATGAAGCCTGTGAAGAGGCCCATAGGAATTGCACATCCCCCAATATGCTGCTGTAGAATTAGAACTCAGTAAAGTATTGAATTAGCTTAGATAAGTAGAATTGAAGCCTGGAAAAATACAGAAAAATATGTTTAAATGCCTACTGATAAGAGAACACAGCCGTAAGGGATTTAATTAAAACTGCTGACAGAAAGGTTACAGAGCCCTGCTTCCCCGCACGTACTAACTAGCCCAATGGCCTTGGAAGTAGGAAAGTAACAAGTTGGTGAACTGGCCATTGTAATTGGGACTAGAAGGGGGGTGAGCAGGTGCTGAGCCCACTCCAGGAACCTAATTGGATAATCATATCAGTACCGGGACCAATAGAAGAGGTACGGGAGGTACGGGAGGTTACCGGGACCAATGAAATGTTTTTCTATACCTAGAATGGAGCAAAATTCTATAAAGGTTGTTGTATTGCCAGAGAACATCGCTCAGCCATTTTGAATTTGACTTTGCTTGAGACTTGTGCACAAATAAATGATTAGGACCTTCTGAACAGACTCCTGGTATTATTGGTTTGTCTGCGCTCTGCTGCTACATGTTACTGTTGAGGGGAGGTGCAGAGTACATTTTCAATATGTACATGAATTTCAAAAGTATTCATATAAATGCAAAGCCGCCCTCTGGGAGTGCCTCCTCACACAGTGGGTAAGTGCAAGTGTAAAGAGCTTGTACATACCTAAGTTTCCCTGTACATCGGAAGGACAATTTGTAACTTTACCCATGAGAATTACCCTCCATCTCTCATTCTCTATGCTCTGCTTATTGGAGCAGTAGACAAGTATACTGAGCACCAGACTTAGAACCAAGGAAGACAGGCTTCAAATCCCACTTCTGCTAACTTTGGGCAACTCACTTCATCCTCTGTTGCTTAAGATATAATCTGTATGTTCCTGAAACAATGGAGGATTTAGTAATTTGCACAATATCATACAGAGAAGCAATGGGTTTCGAGCTTGGCTTCCCTGGTCCTCCAAGGAGACACTGTTCTGTTTCAGGGTTCATCGTGTGTTCACTGCTTTCTGTTCACTTCCTGTCCTAACTGATTACCCTTTAGGCAGATGCTACCTTGTTCCCTGTCTCAGTCTGTAACAAGATGAAAAGTCCGATATATTGAATTAAGCCCTGCATCCGACTCCTGCTGCATACACTATTGTTCTCAAACATCTTGGAACAAGCTCATGGCCTCATTTACTAAACTGCTTTAGCCAGTTATACACTAATGTACGATAACACATATTACATAATATGAGCGCGATTACTCTCAGTGGGGAATATTTGCTAACTATGGGTCATTCCAAGCTATGAATATGGGAATGTATGCCCTGCGTGGTCAGGTAGAAACAAAACAGCACCCCACCTGCAGAAAAACAGCATGCAAAAAAGGGAGCAGGCAAGAGACCTTTGGAAGAAACAAAGTTTATTGAAGGTGTCAGCCCTTCGCTACTATTATATGACATATATATTTTTTTTACTTTTATTTCAAATTTCTAACTTTTTCTTTTGCATGCAGTATGCTTTCCATGTTTGATTATTATGCTTTATGCATTATTCTCAACGATTATTTATTAGATGATGTTTTTCATTGTATTAATTTTGATTGTGTTGTTTTTATTTATTTATGTATACAATTTTATATTATTTAATTTTGAACACTTAGCAGTCATCAGTGCTTGTTTTATCAGTTATTTACCATACGCTTAAATGTGTTTTTATGTTTTCTAGTGGTCACAGCCATCTGAAGAAGGCCTGTGTGGCCGAAACACATGTAGGGCTGACCCCGTCAATAAACTTTGTTCCTTCCAAGGGTCTCTTGTTGCCTGCTCCATTTTTGGTGTGTCCTGCATGGATATACATTCCTGCTATTCATCCCCCTTCCAGTCCCCATGCAAGGCTCCCTGTATGAACAGTGGACTTGTACGGGGATGGGAAGGGGCAGGCTGAAGGCGGAGTGAGGGTGATGCATAGGTCGGCCGTCACCCTGGACATATAGGGCTGATTATGAGGTGGAATAAGGATGCGGAGTAGCAGCAGCAGCCAGTGAGGACAAAGCAGGGAGGCGTGCAGGAGGCTCCCCACAGCTGAACTGACCATGGGAGGCCGGATTGGGGGTCTTTCTGCGGGAAAGGACATTCTCTGTGGCAGCTGGTAATCACGGCTCTGTAATGGAGCCGTGGTGCCATGGAAATGAGACGCCATGGCACTGGGCTCCAATATGGAGTCAGGCAGAGTTTGACGTGGATGTGACTGGACATGCAGCGATTCAGAATCAGGGCCAATCTGCATATACAAGCCGGTAGACCCGATTCTGATCCCACAGAGGCTAGACGCCAACATGGGATCAGAATCGGGTCTACTGCTGTACGTTCCAATTCTGTGGGTCCGTACAGGTGCTGGATGTCCAAAAGGGGAATAGGCCTCTATGTGTTTAGCTTAAATGAACACGTTAGCTAGTTAACATGTATTAAAGGAGGACCTCTCTTTGTAACAAAAATATATTAGAGTGCACAGCCCACAAATTTTTGTTTTATTTGGTTTCCCAGGTCATTTAAGGGATTTTTTTTGTTTTGTCTTGTTTCTTTAAAATATGTTTCAGAAGGGAACTGTTTTTTAATAGCACACACTGTCACGCAATATGAGCACTATTGAGCCATACTGTGTGCTCTGGGTGAACAGTTTTTGTTGTTGAGGAATAGTGCTCACTAGGAAGGACTGACAGAAAGAGATGACATTTCTTCTTTATACTTTTATTTCCATTCAAAAACAACATAACATGATATGGGAAATATCGTTGACATTTTCAATGTCTTTTTTAAATGACTGCACATCTCTAATATATCTTAAAAGAAGAAGCTGGTACCTTCCATGGCAAGTCTTGAGATCTCAGGTCCGTTCCATTCCCCAGTCTGTTGTTTCCCGTGTTCCTCAGGGTCATGTCATGCAGGGCGTGTGCCAGAGCGTACACAGCATTGTAAATACTGTAGCTTCTTCCTAAATATTTAAACGTACAGTGTAGCAAACTAAATACTGTGCAGGTCCTTTTAATGCTCTTAGGGCACTGGGGGTGGCACAGCCCCCTCCACCAATCCTTAGTGTTCTCATTGCTTGGAAACAGCCCTGGCTCGACCTCACGGACAAATTTTGCAAAACGTGGAACAGTCCTGTTTGGCACTGTGAATGCCAAGATGGTGTTCTTTGCATTGTTATATATTAAGGAGATTGAATTAAAGTACCATTCAGCAGTGGTGATCCAGACCTTGCCAGACATCTCCAGAAATTGTGTTCTTAAATAAAGGTTTACTATATATTGCAGATTACTGTAGACAACAATTATCTTGGTTGGCGATGTTTGCATACGCTCCTTTATTTGACTCATCCTCTTTTCGGGAATGAAATTGCTAGAACTGAAGAGTTCGATAAAGGCAACACAGCCTCCATTCTCAACGATCCCCTCTTTTAGAATCTGGATGGCCCTTCCACTGCTATTGTCATCGGGTGCGATAATGCCAACCCAAGTCCAATCAAAATGCTTCAACAGTCTTATGATGGCGGTGCAGAGAGAAAGCTCACTGGGGACAGTCCGGTAGAAATAAGGAAACTTACCGATATCGCTCATAAAAATATTCTGTGAGACAAAACTGATCTGTTGGCAGAAATGGTGATATAATTCTGAGTTGCTTAGCAAAAACCTGAATGTATATTAAAGTTAATAATTAAATAGATAACACTCGCCAGAGCCACTGACATTCCTGTGACCTTATGCAAGTCACTTCATCCTCCATTGCCCCAGATAGATACTTAGGGGTATGTTTACTAAACCGCGATAAAGGAGCAAGTGTGCTGTTAGCATGCCCGTCCTTACCCTCAGGGTCACCACAGAAGCTGCTCAGTAGCATGGTTTGTAGATGCGCTGTGCTTCTATCACACATTGCCAGTGCATCTTACTGAGCTGAGGTGATGGATAAGTGCATTCTCCATTCAGTTATCAGCTGTAGACCGCTGTTCTGCATCTGCACTGCATCATGGGTATGGTGGGGCTGCCCTATGCCGGCGAACACAGCAGACATTTTAGGGAGTGATCTACAGTCTCTTTGTATCCAGCCGTTGCTGTGTAGAGAGGTGTGGAAGTTGTGATAAGGAAGCTTATCATAGCTCAGGAAGGAGCTATAGAAAAGATGATGTGACTCTGAACAAGCAACCTGTCAGTTCTGGTAGAAATAAGAAAACAGAATTTTCTCACAAAAGACTACCAGTCCCAGAATGCACCAGGTTTCCAGCAGCCATTAGAGGAGCTGAAGTGCGGAAACGTGTGTTCAATCAGGAGGGCTATGAGGTAATCCCTAAGCACTCATCTCAAAGGGCAGGGCCTGATTCAGCACAGCTGCGCTGTATTAGGGAGGAGCACTCATCAAGGCAGAAGAAGAATAGAGTTTGTTCTACAGATGACAAGCATCAGCTCCATGATCATGATCTTCAGGATCACCTTGGATATACAGAGAAGGATCATCAGTTTCATCTGAAGGATCAGCAGAAGCAGAAGCCAAACCGGACGGATAGAGAAGGAAAGAAACCCTCTGGAAGGAAGAGGAGAAAAGCCTTTGAGAGGTCTAGAAGAGTCCAAGGCAGTACGTATACTGGGAGGTATTTCAAGGGCCAGCATATACCATTGGACTGGGGAAAGCCAGAGGAATGGTGCTGCAGAACAAGGAATCACCAGAGGCTACCTGTGAGGGAGACGGCTGCACGTGGAAGGGACTCTAAGACCTATGCCAGAAGGTATGTGAAGAGAGATCCAGTGTCCAGGGATCAGGACTGGAAGGCTGGACATAAGAACTGGACTACATACTGGCCAGGCTATATAGAGAGGAACTATAGCAACAATGGAAGCTCAGGTATGAACACTGATCTATACCCTAGCTATAACCTTGAAAGACAGCAGGGAAATAAGTGTTCTCCTGAAAGTGCTCCATTGAAAGATTCATCTGTGCCAATTCATGATAGTGACCCTATGCTTATTGATGAAGGGGAAATAATAGCAGATCAAGATATTGTTTATATGGACTGTTCTCTATCCAAACTCCGTTGGTAACTTTCTGTGATAAAGCACCGCAGCCATCACAAAGAAATATAAATTTGTTCTTTATTCCACTAAGGAAAGCTCCTGAAGCAGGATTTGACTCACACAGTAGAAAGCCAGCCTGCTAAAGGGTTTCAGCTGGATAACTGATAGCAATTGAGCTGCACCTAATTGCTTGTGAGCTAGGAGAGAATTACTTCTGGATCTGTGTGGAAAGTAATCAGAAGTTAACCTTACAAGAACAGTTTATTTCTTTCTTTGTGGCTTTTTGTTTGTTACAGATATGCTAAGAAAACATTAGCTAATTGCCTGACAAGTTTGAAGGCTGTTTTCCTGATTTTGAGTTTTTGACTTTGTTTTACCAAGTTAAACACTGCAAGCAAGTAACCTAATTTATGTGCTACCAAGCATATCTGTGCTGGGAGAAATAACCCCATAAATAAAGAAGTATCTTATTGGCTTTAACACTTGTGCACAACTAAATTATTGTCAGCAGCTGTGTCTGGTGTGAATGAACTACATTACCCACAATACCTTGCAAAAATCATATAAATATATGCATTGTCAAGACTGTGAAGATTCTCACCCAGGCAGCCGTCTGACAAAGTGCAGCCTACTAGTTAGTGCAAGGTCTCTGTAGGTAGAAATGGGGGTTTGATTCCTACTTGTTCTTTTTGTGACTGTGCTATTCAGATCGTTTTCATGCCTATAACTGTCTGGCCTCTGCACATCGCTGCTGCCAGCCCATACTACCCTCTCCTCAGCCGCCATTCATCCTTGTCTCTGTCGGCTGTGTACAGTCATGTCTTCTTGTGCAGGCTGCT
This sequence comes from Ichthyophis bannanicus, assembly GCA_033557465.1. Classification (NCBI taxonomy): domain Eukaryota; kingdom Metazoa; phylum Chordata; class Amphibia; order Gymnophiona; family Ichthyophiidae; genus Ichthyophis; species Ichthyophis bannanicus. Next base: position 35,927,869 of record CM066051.1, on the reverse strand, counting down.
ACTCCATGACCTACACTGATACTCATTTCCTCATTTTGGCCCTTTGCGCTCACCTCTCCTGCACCTGATCTGCACGTCACCACTGCTACTCTGTCCTCTTGTTGCTGCAGACATCCTGCCATTTCTGCCTCCGCTGGGGCACATGTCTTCCGCATCCTATGCCACACACTGACATTGCAGCACTTTACATTGGTACTGCCCTGTGCATCGGTACAGCTGCCTCCCACATGCTCATCCACTTTACTGGCTGCCAGATCGGCATACCACGGCCGACGCGGCCAATCTGGTGCAATGAGTATCACCGTTCCTCTGTGACATGCTATGCGCTGTATGAGCCGGCCGAGCATCGGCCACGACGGAAAGACATACAGGAGGGTGTCTAGCAGCCAGGACTGCACCAAAGCATCCAGGCCTTCCGACATGTGTTCCCTGCGCCTGCTAAAAAAACGAGACGCCTTGGCATTGCCGAGAGTAGCCATGAGGTCCATCACCGGCTGCCCCCAGCGAACCGTAATGTCGTGAAACACAGCCGCGTTCAGTTCCCAATCCCCCGGATCGAGAACATTGCGACTGAGGTAATCAGCCTGCACATTGTCCCTGCCCGCGATGTGTGCCGCCGAGATGGCGAGAAGGTGAGTCTCCGCCCAACCGAACAAGTCCAGGCTTTCTTCTAGTAAAGGTACACTCCTGGTACCGCCCTGTCGATTGATATATGACACTGCTACCGCACTGTCGGAAAAGACTTGGACCGCCGCCCCCTCGAGCAGTTGTCCGAAATGAAGAAGTGCGAGACAGACCGCTCGGAGCTCTAAGCGATTGATCGACCACACGCTCTCCTCCTGGGACCAGGATCCTTGGGCCACCTTAGACTGACAGTGAACTCCCCAGCCCGAGAGACTGGCGTCAGTAGTTAGCAGTATCCACTCTGGCTCTTGCAAGGAAACCCCTGCTTGCAGATGACTGGGATCCAGCCACCACCGTAGACTCCTGCGAACTGGATCCGGACAGGCGAGTTATTGTGAGAGAGGGTGAAGCTGTGGAGACCACCTGGCAAGCAAGGCCTGTTGAAGAGGCCTCATATGCACTCTAGCCCACAGAACCAGGTCCAGGGCTGCCGCCATGGAACCCAAAAGTTGCAAATAGGTCCACGCCGACGGAGCCGAAATCCGCAAAAACGCTTGCACTTGTTGCCGAATCTTCTGTACTCTGCACTCGGGCAGGAAAACTGAACCTCGTTCTGTGTCGAAGAAGGCCCCGAGATAAGTGAGCTGTCTCACCAGCTGCAACTGACTCTTTGCCTTGTTGATGACCCAACCTAGCTGCTCGAGGACCTGAACCACTCGAGCCGTGGCCACCTCTGAGTCCGACTGGGAATCGGCCCTGATTAGCCAATCATCCAAGTAAGGATGGACTTGGATACCTTCCTTCCGCAGAGCCGCCGCCACCACCACCATCACTTTCGTGAAGGTGTGAGGAGCAGTGGCTAGACCAAAGGGCAACGCGCGAAATTGGAAGTGACCCATAGGTACGGCAAATCTCAAAAAACGCTGATGCTCTGCTCTGATGGGAATGTGCAGATAAGCCTCCATGAGATCTATGGCCGAGAGGAACTCCCCCAGCCACACTGCTCGAATAACAGACCGCAGGGTCTCCATCCTAAAATGTTTATTGTTTATGTTTATGTTTATTAAAAACTTGTTATACCGCTCAATACCGTGGGCACCTGAGCGGTTTACAATAAATAAAATGTCAGTGGGATCCCTCTAAATTGCTGTGTGGATCGTATTCTTGATTGGATGATGGCTGATTTTGTCAGGAGTGACGTCAGACGCCGAGCAGAGTTATATAATTTAATTTGGAACTTTCTCCCTCCAGACTTACGTTCTATTGATAATTTAAAAGACTTTCGTAAGCAATTAAAAACTACACTTTTCATTGAACACTATGGATCAACAATTGACTAGATATCATCTATTGTATCTATTATATAAATAATTTTGCTATATTGTTAACCCTTGTTATTTTTCCTATATTACCACTGTGCTGTTATGTTTATACTGTGTATGTTTCCCTTGCTTATAACCTTTGTATTTCTTGTAACCGCTTTGATTGAAGGATAAGGCGGTATAAAAACTTGTTAAATAAATAAATAAATAAATAAATGAATAAATAAATATAAGGTGTTTTCCTCTACTCTAATTGCATTGAAGCTTTGGATTTGCTGCAATTCGACTGACCTGATGCAGGGTTGAAGATTTTGTCAAACCCGAAACGTGACATGTCATCATTTTTTGATTTCTGGCGGCTCAAATCCACTGACCTAAGTATAGCATTTACACTTTTAAAGAATGAAATGATAAAAAAGAAGAGGCTCCAGTGGTGTACAGACTAGTTCTGTTCACTTTGTTGACTCATATTGGGGCACTTTGTCTCCCCTTAGGGCACCTTGTCTTATATAAGGTCACCTTGTCTCTCCTTAGGACACCTTGTCTACCCTTAGGGCACCTTCTCTCAGCTTAGGGCACCGCGTCTCACATTAGGGCACCTTACCGCACATTTTCTTGTTAGTGCACATTAAAAGGCCATAATGCCCTAATGCCAGGATGCCCCCTGCCCGCCCACTGCCTTATATGGCTTCAGGAACCATAACGCTGCCATTACCGCCTGTCACTTTACCGCAGCTTAGTAAACATACCCCTTAGACTGTAAGTTCTCCAAAGACAAGTAAATAACTACAGTACCTGAGTGCAACTCACCTTCATCTAATACTGAGAAGGAGAGAGCTTAATCCAAATATTAATAATATTAAATTATTCAAAGGAGGGGTTGAGATACTTTTTAAAAAATGCATGGTGTGATTACTTTAATTTATCGAATTGAGTACATATTTATTTCTGTAGTACTGGTGAACTGGGTGTCTCTTGAGTAGACATTTTCAGGGCTTATGTTCTGCTAGATTATATTGTGGAGCCCCGGTACTGAAATCATGTCTCTGATGGGTGGTGCAGGATCTCCTGAGCCATGCTGCTGCTTTCAGAGGTGAAGGGACTCCACAAAGATCTGCGTCTTCCATGAGGGAACGTCCTCTCTAGTCTGCCTGCATAATCCTTCCATCCTACCTCTACCTACTGATTCTTCCACACATGCAAGGCTGGTACCACAAGGAACCTCATGCATCATTCCCATTGAAATTAAGCCCTGGCAATGTGAATGTTTTGCTTTCTTCCACTCTTACTATATTTATTAAGATTTTGGCCTCTGCTATCATTCAGGTATATTCAAAGTCTGTAGATAAGATTTACTTATATCATACACATCTAAAGTATGGAGATAAATTCCCTCATACACTGAAAAAAACAAACCATGTAAGAAATTTTTGTATTAATAAGGACCTCAAATATTGTGAGTAAAACTAGGCTCAAATATGCCCTCTAGCCTATGAAGGCTATTATTAGACAAGCTCAGTGTCATTATCGGTCCAAATATTTTACTATATTCCTAATAAATTATGGTATATAACTCTTACAAATATTACTGACATATTTATAATACTTTATACCCAACCTTGAAACAATAGTGTGTTTATATAAGAAAAAACGTATCTCCTTCAGGAAAAATCAAAACAAAGTATGAGATCCCTAGAGCTACTCTCTAGTCGGCTGAGCGCTCATAAAAACTGATTCACTTCAAAAGAATTTAAAGGTATTCGAGTAGTCCATGATCAAATCAGCCAACCAAATGAGAGTTGCTGAATCAACTGCTTGATTGAGACTGGATGGCTCAATAGAGCTTAACTGCAACATCCAGACTTGCTCGCGTAAATCAAGTTGTTTTAATCTATTGCCACCTCGTCATGATGAGATTTAGTCATTTTTATGAAGGATAAGCTTTTTCAGGGATGGATAATTCATTCTGGTATAAAGTGAAGCACCTTCATCATGTAAATGTTCAGGGATAGAGCCTCTTTCAATTGAAAGCAAGTTCTGCTACGAGGGGACATGGAATGAGGGTGAAGGGAGATAGATTCAGGAGTGATATGCGGAAATATTTCTTTACGGAAAGAGTAGTGGATCCGTGGAATAGTCTCCCAGTGGAGGTGGTAGAGATGAGGACAGTAACTGAATTCAAAAAAGCATGGGACAAACACAGAGGATCTCTAAAGGTAAAAAGGGGACTGTTGTAGTTGTTATGGAAGGACAGACTACATAGGCCATGTGGTCTTTTTCTGTCGTCATATTTCTATGTTTCTATGTACCTGTGGATAGTGGTACATTCCAAACAGACTGGCTAACTGCATCGATTCCTCAGACGGAAGGCCTTCAAGGATTGCTGTAACCGTGCCAGAGGTTTCACAGCTGTAATTTGGGATTCCTTTGTCTGTTCCTGAGAACATATTCATGATTGTCTTAAATGTTAGGAAGGGATTGTTGTGAGACTCATAAATGTGGAACCCCAGAGTAACGTTGGGTAGGATCTCAGAGCTGTTGTTAATCTCCTCCACTGCAGCAACCATGGCCAAGAAGTTATAGTAATGTCCTTCAAGTTTTCTGTAATTAAGTTAGTTAATCATTAATTTCAAGTGCCAAATTACATCAATCATTTATTAAAAGAATAATTATCATGGGGTCTCTTGCAGGTAAATGGTCCCTTTGAAAATTTTCCACATGTTATGTGCCTAATATTAAATATATAGGGGGTCTGTGTTAAATTTTATAAACATGTCTGTTTGATAAAGATGCGTCTCAGACACAATTACCCCAGTACTAAGGTTAAAATTATAAACTAATGGAACACATTAGTCTGTCTGTCTGTCTTCCGACAGCTTAGTTCCAAATACAAATCAGCTATTATCACTGCTAAAAAACACTATTTCGATAAGCTTATTTCCACTGCTTCTAATCATCCCAAGAAATTATTCTCGTCATTTCCCATTTTATGTTGTCAAATCAACCACTGATACTTCGCTGACCACCAGAAAACCCTCCAAATCCAGTCGATGCTTCCCTTGACCTTGGGGAAGTCGCTTTACCCTTCAGTGCCTCAGATGCAAAGTTGAGCAAAGAACAGTCTAAGAAGCACCGACACACGCAGAATAAAGGTGCGACCACTGAACAATGTGAACTGATTGACAACAATGCGCCAATGAATGATGAAACAGACAATATCTTCTTAACCGGTCACTCAAATTCCACCCAACTTCTGTTCTTATATGATCTACTTCTCTATCTGAACTCGACAGCAATATCATGGCTTAAGTGATTATTTACCGTATGCCACATTTATCACCATCTTGACATACAGCCCTGTGAAAGGCGCACGCAGAAACATTGTATGTACGATGAAATTTGAGTGGCCGATTAGCAGGAAACCATAAACGCTACTCTCCGTTTCATCATTCATTGGTGTGCTGTCGTCAAACAGTTCAACTCGCTCTGTGGTTGCATCAGATGCAGATTTGGACCAGGAAATTCCTCCCATACCTGAATGTAAGTCACCATGAGCTACTACTAGAAAAGCAAGAGTTAAATAAACACAAATAATGACCGCTCTCCGTGCCTGCAAAGCTTTGAGGTTCCAAACTTTTTTCAGACGTTGCTAAGATCGATGAACTATTTGGTCAACTAAATTTTTGAAGTGTATTTCTGTTCCATGTATTTAATCCCTAAAGGCTGAATAAGCGGATGTGTGCCTTTATCAAAGAGTTTTGGAAAATAACCCCCAGAAGTGAGCAAATGCTCCTATATATAGTTACACCTGCTTTGAGGCGGAGGCACCTTATGCACAGCGTATGCGCGGATAGAAGTGTATTTCAGAAAGTGCCGTGGATCTCGCAGCTCCATCTCAGGTATACTGTACGTCCAGAAATGCTTACTCATGGTTCATGAAGGAGTACATGTGCTCTGGTACACGGGTTTATACCCATGCAATTTCACACAAACTAGTTGCTGCTTGTGAAACAGGCTTAACACATGGGAAATGCTTTATAAATTGACAACACAAGGCGCAGATTCTTATGTCTTCCAATATCTGCACAGGGTCAGGTTTTATGTGCAGAACCTTTGATTTTGAAAACTCTGCATTTATCTCAGGAAAACTTCCTACACAAGGGAGCAGGTGTAGTTTTGTTAAGATTCTTTTGTTCAATTTTTGAAAGCAAACTTGCAAGCTTTCTGCAGTAATTCTATAGAGAAATTCAGCCTTTCCATACATAGACCATCCAAATTTATATGTTGAACAAAGGGGAAGGAGAAAGGGTGAGCAAAAAAGACATAAATTTACCAGCAAGATGCAGCTACTGAAAATGTAATTTATACTCAAATAGCAGGCATCACTTCCAGATATTCCCAATCATCTAGCAACTTCCAGATATAAGTGCCTAGGCGTGGTGCCAATTAATATGCGATGCCACAAAATGTTCCTTTTTTACTTTAAAAGCACAAACACCCACAGAGGTTAAGGGCAATGTTAAAAGCAGCATGTCCTACTAAGCAACACTGGAGAAATGCACAATCCAAAGCCGACTCCCCCACAGCTAGAGTATTCATCTTACAGAGGGATAAGTTATATCTGTGACTCAAAGCAAAGAGGGCAGGAAATAAAGTTCACACATGGATCCCACAAAGTAGCAAAGCCTCCGTGCTACTTACCTCTCCTTTCCTCTGAAGACTGGAGGATACTGGAAGGAAACAGGTTCAATTTCATCCAAAAAAATTGTTGTTACAATTCCTCCAATGATAATGTCTCCTTGCCTATGGTATCCCAGTGCAGGGACGACGTTTCTCCCTCCATAGCTCTGCTCCTCTGTATGCCACATGGAATCACTACATAGCAAAAGAATCAGTAACGGATGGGTTAACATCTTTTCCTGCAGCAAAGAGCGTATCACATAGCACAACCCTTCTTCATGCTCTGGGGCTCTTGGTCCTGGCAAGGGACAGGAGGGGTGTTGCAGGATCTTGGAAGGCTCACTCAGCTGCAACTTTGAACAATAAATCAACAAATACATATATCTGTGCATGAGTAGACCCCTGCAAGCACACAGAGGACATAGAGAAAAGACTTTGAAAACCTAACGCTGGAGCAGTTGAGTTGAAGCTTTTAAGGACACCGTGTGGCTTTTTTTGGAACTTGCTTCTCAGAGGGTCAGTCTCTAGGGCTGCCTGCTCCCATACTCTGTATTTAATATTAATTATGGGCTTCTTTTTAATGAGACACACAAATATTAATCCGACTGGAACAATTCGTAATAAATATAATAACACTTGATTTGCAGCCCACAGAATAATTTAGAAAAGGTGTTTGCAGATCGAAATCAAATAGATGCCAGATTCCTTGCCGATGAAAATGAAGTAGAAACACCGAAATATAGAAATACCACGACAGACAGTGATACTCAGCCCCTGCCGAGTTATCCCTAAGCGGCAAATGTTAGGCACAATAACAGCTGTCTTAACTTCCACTGCAAAAGCTAACTGGCCGCGGCTGCATCATTAGCTTCTGTGCTATCCAGCGGACCTGAATATTCAAAGCCAGTGGCCGCATGTGGCCTCGGTATTGAATATCTAGGTTGACGTTCCAGAGGTGGTGCCTAGCTGATTTAGAACAGTGAGCCACCACCACTGAATACTGTTCCCATAATAAATGACAGCAGATAAAGACCAGCATGGCCCATTTAGTCTGCCCCACCTCATGCTGAGTCATGCTGTGCCACCTCCCCCCTGAAGCTGATTGCTGAAGTTGTGTCGGAAGAGTCAGAAGCAGCAGCGGCAGCATGACTCAGCATGTGGTGGGAAGAAGGGTGAATCCAGAGCGCAGGGCTGCTTCAAAGGGTATGTGCTAGTGGTCTGACCCCCATCTGTTATAACATTTCGGACCCAGCGATCCATCATTAGGGACTGCCGGTCCTCCCCGAAGTGATGGATCCTGCTCACAAGCAGCAGGTGCTGATAATTGTTGCTTCCTCTCATGGAGGCGTCGAGTATGATTTAGTGGGATGAGCCGCTAGTTCCCCTGTTGTAAAAGAATGGTCCTTGACCTCAGAATCTGCTTGTTCCACTTTTAGCCCAAAGAGGCTGTCCCCCAGACAAGGTGCGTCAAGCAGGCTATTATGACGATTGTTCCTCAAGCTCGATACTCTAAATCAGGCAGCAACAGCTATCACTGCAGCATGTGTCAAAAGCATTGTAGGCAAATCGGATAATGCGATATAGGGACTCCTGCAGAACTGCAGTGAGTAGAGCGAAATCCCCTCTGAAACCTCACCTGCCCCCCACCTAGCCAATCTACCTCTTCCAAAAACTCCTCCAATTGCTCAACCACCCCCATTCCATGACATTTGCAAAAATAGCAAGAGAAGAGATAGGCCTAAGATTTTCACAAGCCATATTAACCCCCCTTTTAGGTACTAGGGTAGCATAGCATCCTTCACTGAATCAGGGTAGACTTACCTGCACAAAGAATGAATTAATTAACTACACCGTCCATGTTAACATCTTGTCTGGGCATCGCTGCAACAGACGGCCATGCATTTTGTCCAAATGTCAGTATGGCAGGCTATTTCTAATGCATATATATCTCATGCATATTCATTAGAGATACCCTGAAAACCTGACTGGTTTGCGGCCCTCCAGGACTGGAGTTTGAGACCCCTGCCTTAGAGCATCCATCCAACTTTGAACCAGAGTCTCCAACACTGAAATACTGAGGACAATTCCGTCTAATAAGTTTTTTCTCCTTGGAACAGTGGTCCCCAACCCAGTCCTATGGGGCCCACCGGCCAGTCAGGTTTTCGGGATATCCCTAATGACTATGCATGAGATATATATGCATTAGAGATATCCTGCCAACCTGACTGGTTTGTGGCCCTCCAGTGCTGGATTTGGAGACCCCTGCCTTATACCTTGTGATAAGGAAGCTTATCATAGCTCAGGTAGGAGCTATAGAAAAGATGATGTGACTCTGAACAAGCAACCTGTCAGTTCTGGGAGAAGCAAGAAAACAGAGTTTTCACATAAAAGACTACCAGTCCCAGAATGCACCAGGTTTCCAGCAGCCATGAGAGGGGCTGAAGTGAGAGAATGTGTGTGCAATCAAGAGAGCTATGAGGTAATCCCTAAGCACTCATCTCAAAGGGCAGGGCCTGATTCAACACAGCTGCGCTGTGTTAGGGAGCAGCACACATTAGGACAGGATAAGAATAGAGCTTATTCTTCAGATAACAGCTTCAGGGAGAACTACAAGCTCCAGCCCAGCTTCAGGGAGAGCTTCAGCAAAAGCTACAGAGGGAGGAAGAGATACAGAGACAGCAACGGCTACAAGCACCATTATCATCTGGAGAAACAGAAGCCAAGCCAAGCAGATAGAGAGAGAAGGAAACTCTCTGGAAGGAAGAGAAGAAAGGCCATTGGAAGGTCTGGGAGATTCCAAGGCAGTACTCATACTGGGAGGTATTCCAAAAGCCAGCAGAGTCCATTGGACTGGATTCAGCCAGAGGAATGGAGTGGCAGAGATAGGAATCACCAGTGGCTACCTGGAAGAGAGAAGACTGCATGTGGAAGGGACTTTCAGACCAAGGCCAGAAGGTATGTGAGAGAAGATCCAGTGTCCAGGGATCAAGATTGGAAGGCTGGACATCAGAATTGGGTTACATATTGGCCAGGCTATACAGAAAGGAATAATGATAGCAGGAGAGGCTCAGGTATGAACACTGATCCAGACCCTATCTATAATAGAGAATGGCAGCAAGGGAATAAGCATTCTCATGATAGTGCCTTAATGAAAGACTCATCTGTGCCAATGTATGATATTGACCCTATGAGGGGGAAATACAGCAGATGAAACTATTTACATGGACTGTTCTTTATCTAAATGCTATTGCTAGCTGTCTATGAGCAAACACATCAGCCATCACAAAGAAACCTAACTTTGTTCTTTATTTCCACTGCAAACAGCTCTTAAAGCAGGATTTGGGCTCACACAGTAGCAGCCAGCCAGCTAAAGGCTTTCAGCTGGTCCATTGATAGTAATTAGGGCTGCACCTGATTGTGTGTGTGAGCAAGGGAGAATCACCGCTGAGATCGGCGTGGAAAAATAAGCAGAAGTTAACCTAACCAGCAAAGTTTATTTTTTACTTTGTGCCTTTGTATTTGGTAATTACTTGCTAAGAAAACATTAGCTAATTGCCTGACAAGTTAAAGGTTGTTTTCTGGTTTACTTTGTGACTTTTTGTTATCCATTTAAACACTGCAAGCAAGTAACCTCATTTATAGTGCTATCAAGCATACATGTGCTGGGTGAATTAAACCCCATCAATAAAAGAAGTATTTTATTGATCTTACCACTTGGTTTCACAACTCAAATTATTGTCATCAGCTGTGTTTGGGAGTGAATGAACTACAATACCCACAATACCTTGCAAGAATCATATGAATATATGCATCGTCAAGATTGTGTAAGTTCTCACCCTAGGCAGCCGTCTGACAAATGGCGTAGTTTTTCGGATTGCTCTTGCACCAAGAGGATTTACTTGTTGTGGATTACAAATAAAAGTCAAGTTTAAAGCTGTAAGAAGATTTTTTCCCTCATCTGCACTTTGGAAGAAAAGTGGTTGTTCCAGGAAGCTGTCCCAGAGGAAAAGACCCTGTGAAAAGCTGGATTCATCACTGAGACAAGGTAATATGTACCTGGGCATGTCTAGTGGTGTATGTGTGTAAGCACAGGGGGTAATTGGGAAAAAAAAAAAAAAAGTTGAAAAAAAAACCACACCTGGTTGGAAGGTGCTGCTCTTTGGTTTTTTTTTTTTCTCTCTTTTCTTGCAGGGGTCAAGATGGATCCGAGGGAGATGGCTCAGTGGATGGCAGCCCAATTTTGCAAGCAGCAGGAGCTATCACAGCAGGCCCAGGACACTGCTATGAAGGCCTTAATCGAACAGCAGAAACCAGTGCTTGATCTGGTGCAAGCTCTAGTTCAGCTGCAGAGCCAAAGTGGAACAGATGCAAGACCAGCAGTTAGTACTGGTGCACCACATGTGGACACTGTGGGACTCAATCAAGGGATTGGGGCATTTAATTTTGGGAAATTAACTCCAGAAGATAATGTTGATGATTTTCTAGAGTCTTTTGAAAGAGTGGCACAGGCTTTAGCATGGCCAGAGACCCAGTGGGCAGTAAGGCTGGCAGCCTCATTAACTGGTGAGGCACTAGCAGCTTACAGAGCAATGCCAGCAGCCCAGGCTTTGATTTATAAGGATGTAAAGGCAGCTATTAGAGATCGCCTAGGGTTGTCAATTTCAGGGTATAGGCGAAGGTTTAGAGCTGTTACATTGAAAGTGGGTGAGACACCCAGGGCTCTGAGTCAGAGAATTAGAAGTCTAGCTGTAAAATGGTTGGAGCCTGAGCAAAAGACAGTAGAAATGTTATTAGATAGTATAATGCTGGAACAATTTATGCTTGGGGTACCTAAAGATTTGAATGTTTTTCTTATACAGCAAAATTGCCAAAATCTTGGAGAGGCAACCATGCTAGCAGAGAGATTCTTGGAAGCCACGTGGGCTTGCCATAGAATGGGTGGCCCTCTAAAGATGGATGCTGAGGCTAGATGTGCTGTATCAGAAAAAGGAATAATTAGGAATGTTTCTAAAAATGAATGTACTGTATCAAACCAGATGACACAGTGGAATAGAAAGAAATGTTTCAAGTGTGGAAAATTGGGACATTTAGAGAAGAGATGCCAGACACACACTAGTTTAATGGGTCTGGATTTAAAACAACCCAAGGAAGGATTTCTTTTGATGGTTGATGTGCAAGGAATTACCACAAATGCATTATTAGACTCTGGGGCAGACCAGAGTATGATGTCAAAAAGGCTTTGGAAGAGGATAGAGGCCCAAGAAAGATTTGTGCCTAGAACCCCTGAAAGCCAAGTTCACATCAGATGCGTTCATGGTGCTGCAACATCATACCCCACCTATAGGTTTAAGGTTAAGTGCCTGGGGGAACAAGAGGAAGTCCTATTAGCAGTGGTGCCTAGGCTACCCTTTGATTTGGTCCTAGGAAAGGACTGGCCAAGATTTAAGCAGGAACTAGTGAAAGGGCTAGGAAAGAAGGAGGGAGAAGGTTTAATAATGGAAATAGCTCCCGGGCCTTTCTTTGGAAGTCCTCAGTCCCTAGCTAAAAAGATGGTTAAGCTTCCAGAAGGCCAAACTATGGGTAATAAGAGGGGCCTTGTATCCACCCGCTCGCAGGCTAAGTTAGAGAGCCAGCAGAAGGAGGAGGGGGAGCAGGCAGAGTTATTAGGAGATTTACCCTCTCATGATGATTTAATAACCCCATCATCTGGTAAAGTAAGAAAGTTGAAAGCACAAAAGAGGCGTGAGAGACTTTGCAGAGCACAGGGTAGGGCTGAGATGTTAGCTGGTCAAAGTTTACCCTGGGTGCCAGCTGAGTTGGTGGCAAAGTTTCCTAACTTTCCACAAGAGCAGCGAGCTGATCAAGCTCTCACCCGAGCTTTTAAGTATGCTCAGGAGGTCAGGGAGGAGTTGCCCAGATTCAGACTAGATAATGACATATTATATAGAGAGAGTCAGGACCCCAGAAATGGTGCCATTCGTAAACAATTGGTGGTACCCACAACTTTCAAAGGGCTAGTACTTAGACTAGCACATGATCATCCAGTGGGAGGTCATAAAGGTATGCAAGGAACGCTGGATCAAATACTTGTGCGTTTTTACTGGCCAGGTATATTCAAAGAAACTGCCCAGTTTTGTGCTGCATGTCCAGCATGTCAGCGAGTTACAGCGGCTCACCCACCGGTGGTGCCATTGATCCCCATGCCAATCATCACAGACCCAATTGGTCGCATTGCCATGGATATTGTAGGCCCATTAGTTAAAACGCCCCGAGGTTTCCAATACATCCTAGTTATGGTAGATCAGGCAACAAGGTTTCCCTGGGCCATACCATTGAGGAATGTTTCTGCAAAAACAATAGCTTTAGAGCTAGTAAAATTGTTTTGTGAAGTGGGATTCCCAAGAGAGGTGTTGACTGACCGAGGGTCCAATTTTGTATCCAAATATTTGGCCCAGGTCTGGGATGCCTTTGGCATTCGTCACGTAAAAACCTCAGCCTACCATCCACAATCAAATGGTTTGGTGGAGAGATTCAACCAAACTCTCAAACAAATGTTGAGAAGGGGGTTAGCAGGAGAGGTAAAAGAATGGGATATGTTATTACCCTTTGCCTTATATGCCTGCAGGGAAAGAATTCAAGTGTCCCTAGGTGTAACTCCTTATGAGTTGATGTATGGTAGGGCTCCCCGGGGTTTGTTGGATATTTTGAGGGAACAATGGATTGATCCTGAACCGGGAAGTCAGGAGGTGCCACTGTTTCTACGTGACTTGAGAGCACGTTTGAAAAGGACGTCGCAGGTTGCTGAGAGGAACCTGCAGGACAGTCAAGTTCGCCAGAAAGGGTGGTATGATAGAAAGGCCAAAAGCCGCCAATTAAGCATTGGTGAAAAGGTTTTGGTTCAAGTAGCAGGAACTGCTCCAAAATTTGAGGTACAGTGGAAGGGGCCATGGGAGGTTGTTAAACAAGTAAGCCCAGTGTCTTATATGGTAGAAAATGCCAGAGGGCGTAGGCAGACCTACCATATTAATGTACTTAAGTCTTGGAGGGAGAGGCCGGTAAATAATGACCTTGAACCCAGTCAGGAAGTAAGTGAGCTTCAAGAAGATAACACTCTCGTAGGTATTACGGACTGTAGAGAAGCAGTTTCACCAGTAAAACCAGTCCGTAATAACTTAAGCAGGGGGGTATGTGATAAGGAAGCTTATCATAGCTCAGGTAGGAGCTATAGAAAAGATGATGTGACTCTGAACAAGCAACCTGTCAGTTCTGGGAGAAGCAAGAAAACAGAGTTTTCACATAAAAGACTACCAGTCCCAGAATGCACCAGGTTTCCAGCAGCCATGAGAGGGGCTGAAGTGAGAGAATGTGTGTGCAATCAAGAGAGCTATGAGGTAATCCCTAAGCACTCATCTCAAAGGGCAGGGCCTGATTCAACACAGCTGCGCTGTGTTAGGGAGCAGCACACATTAGGACAGGATAAGAATAGAGCTTATTCTTCAGATAACAGCTTCAGGGAGAACTACAAGCTCCAGCCCAGCTTCAGGGAGAGCTTCAGCAAAAGCTACAGAGGGAGGAAGAGATACAGAGACAGCAACGGCTACAAGCACCATTATCACCTGGAGAAACAGAAGCCAAGCCAAGCAGATAGAGAGAGAAGGAAACTCTCTGGAAGGAAGAGAAGAAAGGCCATTGGAAGGTCTGGGAGATTCCAAGGCAGTACTCATACTGGGAGGTATTCCAAAAGCCAGCAGAGTCCATTGGACTGGATTCAGCCAGAGGAATGGAGTGGCAGAGATAGGAATCACCAGTGGCTACCTGGAAGAGAGAAGACTGCATGTGGAAGGGACTTTCAGACCAAGGCCAGAAGGTATGTGAGAGAAGGTTAGATAGAATTTGTCACATGCCTCTTTGCTTCTCACCACCACCAAAATATTGTCTATTAGACAACTTTTTGGTGGTGGTGAGAATTGAGGAGGCATGTGACACATTCTATCTGCCCTTTTGATGTCTAGGACATCTGCACCTTGCCCACTCACAATCTTAAATGACAGAGGTGTAAGGCAGGGGTCTCCAAATCCAGCCCTAGAGGGCTACAAACCAGTCAGGTTGGAAGGATATCTCTAATGCATATATATCTCATGCATATTCATTAGGGCTATCCTGAACACCCGACTGGCCTAAAGGTTCAAGGAGGACTGGTTAAGAACCACTGGTGTAGGGTAAGGATTGGGACATTTGTAGTGCCCAACCACCATCTGCATGAAAGGGTGGCCACAGCATCTCATGCTGGGAGGTCACTCTCACCCTGACTGAGCAGTGACCATGGCATGTCTAGGTTCCACATAGTGCTATACACTATTTGTCTCTAATGATATCTGTGTGATCCTTGTTCCAGACCTTAATCACTCAGATATCTGCTTGGTGTCTGTGCTCATATCCCATTTCTGGGTATACCGAGCTTCTCTGGGAGCATGCACTATGGACTGCCTGGCAGACTGTCTGTAGTTAGCATGTGCTTGGCTGGAACACCTTGCAGGGTACAGCAGGTGCAGACTGACTGTGCCCTCTGTTGGTGAATCAGATTGTGGTGTGAGGCAGCTGAGTGTCTCCAGGCTTACTGCCTGTCTACCAGTGCTCCTGTAAAATGTACAGATCTGCATCAACTGCCCCAGACAGCCTACCTTCGCCAGCAGGCCTGGGGTTGCTGATCCCACAGTCTCTCAGCATGTCCCTCCACTGCCACTATTGCAAAGATGTAGAGTGTGGGTCTGCTGGGGGGCAGATCCTGTTCACCACATTGGTCCAGAGAGGGCAGTTTGTTAGGTGGTGCTGTATAATCCACATGTGAGTCCCGACAACCCCCCTGTTTTTGTAACCATAGAGACTAAACATGACTGTGGAATACAGATGGACACAGGATTATCCTAGGTGTGAATGCAAGGAATACCTACCACACACTGGATGATGAGAACCTGCAGTAAAGCCTATGTCAACCAACCCGGGTACTGTGGACCTGGTGCGGGGCACCCCACCTCACCCTCAGGGTGATCACAGAACCTGCACAATGTCATGGTCTGTAGCTACTCTGTGCCAGTATCACACAGGGTCAGTTCCATCTACCAAGCTTAGGTGCTGGGGAGGTGCATACCCCATCTGCTAAACAGATGTTGACCGCTGATCTGAATGTGCAGTGCATCATGGTTACCGGTGGGTGTACCCTATCCTGGCACACAGAGCAGACAGTTTGTGCTGTGACCTGCAGTCCTTCTGTACCCAGCCATTACTGTGCAACAAGCCATAGAGGTATAGCCTACTGGTTAGTACAATGATGTTCTAGGTAGTGGTCATATGTTCAATTCCTTGTTGTTCCCTCCTTTCATGCCTGTCCAACCCAAATATTTTGCATGCCTATAACAGTCATATCTTTGCAGATCTGTGCTGTCAGCCCATAATACCCTCACCACAGTTGCCAACAATCCTTCAGTCCATCTATCTGTGCCTGTCAGCTGTGTAGAGTCCTGTCTTCCTGTGCAGGCTGCCACCCCATGTCCTGCACTGGTACCCTTTCCTGCATTGCACCTCTTCGTGCTTGCCTCGCCTGTGCTTGATCTGCATGGCACCACCACTCCTCTGTCCACCCATCATTGTAACTATCCTGCCATTTCTGCTTCCACTGGGGAAGACATATTCCCATCTCCTGCCACCCACTGTCTTTCCAGTACTTTACATTTCCAACAGGAGGGGAGGTAGATGAGGGGGTAGGGAAATGGAGGGTCATTTTGAGGAGTTTGTTGTGGAAGTAGTCGGCTAGGGTTTGGGCAGAAAGGGAGGGTGGGATTGGGGGCAGGGGGACCTTTAGGAGAGAATTGAGGGTGTTAAAGAGACGGCGACTATCAGAGGCAAGGGAATTAGTCAGATGGATGTAGTAGTCTTGTTTGGCAAGTGCTAAGGCTGAATGGAAGGAGCCAAGCATGAATTTGAAGTGTAGAAGGTTTTCTGGGGAGTGGGATTTGGACCAGGCTCGTTCGGCAGAACGGGCACAGATGCGTAAGGAACGGATTGTGGGTGAAAGTCAGGGTTGGGGAGTAGATCGTTTAACAGGACGTGGGGTGGAAGGGGCAAGAGTGTCAAGGGCTGAGGATAGTGTAGTATTGTATGAGGATAGTGCCTCGTCGACAGACTCGGATGATAAAATGGAGGAAAGAGATGGAGAAATGGTGGAGGAGAGAGTCAGGGGATCAATATTATGAAGATTCTAAATAGGTCGGAGGAGACAGGACGAGGTTGGGATGGCGGGAGCTGAAGAGTTAAAATTAAGAGGTGATGGATAAGGTTGGATAAGTTACGTGCGAATTTCTTTTTTTTTTTTTTTTTTTTTAAATTTTTTATTTATGCAATTTTCAATAACAAGAAAGGTACAACACCACTTCTTGAAGAAATAGAAAGGCAAACAGAAAATCATCCCATTTAACCGGGATACAAAAGGAAATCAGCATTAACATAAAACAAATATTGCCTATTCTCTCTAGCCCCCAAAGAGGGGATTCCATAAGTAAGTTTACCTAATACAAGAAGAAATTGACATGCAGTCTTAACAAGAAGCTAAGAATCTATGAGCCAGAGGGCCTCTCCTGACTTTTAGCATTGATGAAAGCCAACAACTGGGAGGGCTCAAAAAACACATAAGAAAAAGCTTGGAATTTCACCAAGCATTTGCATGGATGTTTGAGAAAGAACAGCCCCCCCAGTTGCAATACCCCTGACCTGAGCAATAGAAACTCTCTACGTCGCTTCTGCGTTTCTCTTGATAAATCAGGATATATACGAACTGAGAATCCGCGGAACTGAAGATTCCTTTTTTGAAAAAACAATTTAAGCAACCATTCCTTATCAGACAATAAGGCAAAAGTGATAAGCAGTGTAGATGAAACCTGTGACTCTAAGCCAGAATTTTCTAAAATATCTGTGACATTTAATACATCCCCCTGATTTTGGTTCTCCCCCAATACTCTTAGAGCCGAAGCTCGTTTAGCAGTAGGCAAATAGTAAACTTTAACCAGAGGGGGTACCAACTCGGGGGAAACCCCCAAAGTCTCCACAAGATATTTTACGAACATGTCTCTAGGAGAAATAGAGGACACTTTGGGAAAATTAATAATTCTCAGGTTATTCGCCCGAGACAAATTATCCAAATGCTCAGTTTTTAATTGCAAAGATAAAATATTCTTCCTGTGTCCATCTGAAAGATCCTCCAAGCTTTCAACTTTACTGGAGACAGTTATATGCTCCGTTTGGAGCGTAGAAACTTTTCCTTCTAATTCAGTCAAACAAACTGCGGATGTAGCTACCTTATTAGCTAAAGAAGAAACTTGTGGAAGAAGTGCCTCACCAAGGGAAATTATCGCGTTCCATATGGATTCCAATGTGAAGTTTTGTGGCTTCTGCAACACAAAGACCTCCCCTGAGCCAGGAAGGGGGTCTAACGGCTCCATCGATGCCGCAGGACGATCACCCCTCACGGAGAGAGACTGCTGCTCCAGCAGCACCTTTCCGAGCACTTCTGTAGATCTTCGGGAGCCCAGATCACCTGAGGGCTCCGTCCCAGACGCAGACACAGCCCAACCTGACCCTCGCGAGCACTTCACCGACCCCCCCGCCGAGGGAGAAGAGGAGAGCTCCAGGAAGCCGGAAGGCAAGGGCTGAGTGCGCGTTAACAGAGATGCAGGGCTCAATACGGGGGAGACAGATGAAAGCGACGCAGACGCCGGGCACTCCGACTCCGCCGAACCTGCTAGCCGCACAGCTCCTCCCAATTGCTCCGAGTCCCGAGGGGTGCGCAAGAGAAAAGGATCCAAAGGACCCACAACTGAAGGTAAATTAGGCGTAGAGGTACCAACGGGCTGGGAGGGCAACGGCCCAGTTTTCCCTTTATGCTTTCTCCCCATTAAACACACCCGACAGCACAGACTGCATCCGCGGCCATTTTGGAAATCCCCTCGCGAATTTCTTATTAGAATAGCGCGGGGGTCTATTTTTAAGGTAGTAGCGAGCTTTAGATGGAGAAGGGTGAGGGTGGGTATGTTTGGGTGTATGTGCTCCCGGAGAGAGATATAAGGGGGGGGGGGGAATGAGGGATAATTTGATGGTGCCGGGTAGGTTATGTGAGGGATTATTTTTTGGGGTAGGCTTGGAGTTGATATTTATGGTTGAGTGATTGTAGGATGACTGGGAGAGGGTGGAAGGAGGGTGGAGTGGGATGTGGATGAGATTAGATAGGGTACATGAGGAACTATCTTTAGAGTGGGAGAGAAATCAGGGGGGACCAGGGTTAGGGTTGATATTACCTGATGAGAGAAGGAGAATGAGTATTAGAGAGTGAGGTAAAGTGGAGATAGTACAGCGGAAGCGAGGGTGGGGTTGCCTTAAAGAGAGGGAGGCAGGTTGAATGTGGGGGATGGTGTGGAGAAGCTCAAGAGCAGGTGCTAGGGTAGGGGGCAGAATGGAGGGAGAAATAAGCAAGGTGTAGAGGGGGGCTGGGTAAGTGTGGGGGATAGTGTGGAGAGGCTCGAAAGCAGATGCTAGGCTAGGGGGGAGAGTGGAGGGAGAAGTGAGGAAGTTAGATGCTAGGTTAGGGGAAAGAGTGGAGGGAGAAGTGAGGAAGGTAGATGCTAGGTTAGGGGAAAGAGTTGAGGGAGAAGTGAGGAGGGTAGGGGGAGAGGAGGGAGGGTGTTGATAGGAGGGGAGGCAGTTGGGGAGGATGAGGGAGAGAAGGACAATGAGATGTGGGGCCATGGGAGTGGGAAGCAAGGTCTGAGCAAACAACGGGTAGCAGTTCTACACAACAATAGGTAGCAGTCCTAAGCAACACTGGGTAGCAGTTCTAGGCAATAATGGGTAGCCCTCAAGTCTTTCATTTTCCGGTGATCATAACCTCTTCGTTCTCTGTAATTCTCTTAGGGTCATGATTGCAGTGCTTTTTAGACACAGTGATGTTGTAGTGTTTACAGAGTTTCTGATGTATGAGGCCTGCAATGTTATTGTGCTTTTCTGCATAGACATTTTCTGCCATCAGTACTTCACAGCCAGCTATGAGGCAAGTCACTGTTTGCAGCTCTTTCTTACAGAATCGAGATATGTCTATTTTGCCAGTTTTTCAGTGCTTACTGTAAACCATCTCGTCCATAATCTGCTGTCCTGGGCTGCAACTATCGATCTTGCATCCTTCGGTTTCTCGTTAACCACTTCTCCCTTGCTCCACTTCCTCTGTTCCAGACTCCTATTCCCTATTTGTCCCCTTCTTCTACAGTCTCTCTTTCTCATACCTCATCCTCTCTCTCAGCACTCTTTCATACCACTTCCTAGACCCTTTCAGTCTCTCATTCTCTCTTGTTCCCTTCCTTTGTTCCTTCATTCTCTCTTTCTCTCATACCACTTCCTCTCCTCCTTCAGTCTCTCTCTCTCCCGTCCTTGTACTCCTTTTTCTCTTCCAATAGTCTCTCGTTCTCCATCATACCTATTGTTCTCTCTCTATATATATATATATATATATCTCAAATAAATTAATTGGACACACAAAAAAATGTCAGAAAAGATTTTATTTTATTAAAGCAAAAGCTAACATATTTGATATGCAAATATATGCAGTTAGCTATAACATCAAAAGTCCCTCTGCTGCCCCTCCCCCTGGACTGGAGCATCTCCATTTCTTACTTCTGAGAGTGATGAAGACATAATGAACTTTCCCATTAAGATCGGCCAAGTAATATTGCGTGTCATTGACTGGCCACTGTCGTAAACTGGATGTTAGACTCAGCGAAGGAGTCCTCTGGCTAAGCAGGGCGATCCTTACGTTCTATATCTGTGCAACACTGAAATTCCAGGTAAATAATTAGCCCCAAGCCCCACTTCGGAAATGACCAGTGAACTCTATCAAATGCTCTTTCAGGATCAAAAGTAATGACATGAAGGGATCTTAAAGGTGTAATTTTTTTGCAGTGAATCTCATTCATCTATTTCTTGCATAAAGTGGAGTGGAGGAGTAGCCTAGTGGTTGGGGCAAGGTACTTCAGGTTGGAAGGTCGGGGGTTCAAATCCCACTAGAGGACAGCAACCTTGGGCCAGAAGGACTAGGGTTTCTAGTCCCACAGGTTCTCCTTGTGGTCTTGGGCAAGCCACTTAACCCTCCATTGCCCACGTTCCCTGTAAATTAGTTATCTCCAAGTTATAATACCCTGTTCAATGTAATTTCAGTTTGTTCAATGTAAACCACACTGATGCAGAATAGCACGGTATATAAGAGAATATAAATAAATAAACGTTTGTAAATTCCAGCACAGAAATCATCTGCTATTTTTCCATGAATTAATTTGCAGGAATTCTGAGTGGTGATCTGAATGAACTGGATGATATCACATGCACATTACAAATGATTAGAAACAGGTTCAAAGCAAACGAATTCAGCTCTCTCTCCCTCACATTTCTCTGGTAGAAATCTTTTCTGGGAAATTTCAAGCAAATACACATTGATTCGGGCATCAGCAAATAAAAATGTTGATCAGTCTAAGAATAGTTTCCTCAGCTACAAATCAAAAACGTTTAATTTTTTGTTAGGTACTTCCTGTTGTTCCTGTCAGGTCTCAGCAGAATAATGTAGCACTTAGGAATAAAGATACAACCCAGGAGTCCACTGCTAGAGGCCAGGATAGCAAATATTTCCACTGCCACCATGTACTTGCCCTTTGTGCTCAGGTAGGTTGGGATGAAGGAGATCCAGACACTGAAGAACACCAGCATGCTGAAGGTGATGTACTTGGCCTCGTTGAAACTGTCAGGTAGATTTCTTGCTAGGAAAGCTACGATGAAGCTGACACCAGCCAGAAATCCCAAGTAACCCAGAACGCTGTAAAATGCAACTATTGACCCTTCATTACATTCAATTAGTATTGTTCCTTTTTCCGATTGCATGTTAAGATAGGGAGATGGGGGAGCAGTACCCAACCAACCTAAACACAGAAGGGCCTGAAGAAGGGAACAGGAAAGGACTATAGAATTGGAGACCCTGGAGCCCATCCATTTCCGGAGCTTGCTGCCAGGCTTAGTGGCTTGGAAAGCCATGACCACAGTGATGGTTTTTGCCAATACAGAGGAGAGAGAGATGGAGAAAGTGATCCCAAAGGCCGTCTGCCGGAGAATGCAGGTCACCTTCTCGGGACGGCCGATGAATATCAAGGCAAAGAGGAAGCAGAGCATGAGGGAGATGAGAAGTATGAAGCTGAGATCCCGGTTGTTGGCTCTCACTATGGGAGTGTCTCGGTAATGAATGAAGATCCCAAGGATGAGGGCAGTGATGAGAAAGAAGAAAATGCTGATAACGCTCAAAGCTATGCCCAAAGGTTCTTCATAGGACAAGAAGGTTATCACTTTTCGGATGCAGGCATCTCTCTTCTGATTGGGCCATTGGTCTTCTGAGCACTTTATACAGTTATCCATATCTGAGAAGAAAGAAAAAATATTGTCTCATCATCTCACAGAGAGAAAACCATTATTCTTAGGACAGTCAAAAACGTTCTCTTACACCGAGGGATTTAGATGATATCATAACATGCAGTATTATAGGGTTTTATGGAGCAGTTCCTACACTGTTCATACTAGGGAATAAATGGTGAATACTTCTTATCCTAGGCATTGCACCACTTTTTACAGTGAAAGTATGTTTGTGCTTTCAGTTTACAAATTGCCAAAGGTGAAAAGTAAAGAGAATGACAGAAGAGCAAGGTGAAAACCGACTCAACCCTTCATTTATAGAACCAGCCTTTAATAAATACCCCGACCTGACTGAGTTTTGGCTCACAATCCTTCATCAAGGGAATTGTTCCCAACCGCCAACAGATAAAACCATAAAAATATTAAATAATATAAAACCTTAAATAGACATTATCATTAAAACAACATAATAAGGACCACCACAATGTGGAGCATTGTAAAAAAACTTTTAAAAAACCCATCAAAATGATGACATGGTTAAAAAGAATGGGGAAGACAAAGATCCCATGAAGCCTGAGGAAGGTGGCAACCACCGCCAGGCACTTTGTGAATACCCTGGGGGCCGAGGCTAGGCCAAAGGGGAGCACCCTGTATTAGACAGTAAGTGGGATGAGCATGTGAGAGACATCTGTACTGTATCAGTGAGGGGTCTCACGTAATGTCAGTGCATGGCAAATGTTTGGGAAGAAGTGTCTCCTGGCGGAGTTAACATCACCATGATATGGGCATCAAAAGGATGACTGAGCAGGAGTGGTGATCCTCACCACAGATGCCTTCCTGCTGGGCTGGGGAGCCCATTGCCAGGGATACCGCACAAAGGGAGTTTGGTCCCCTGACAAGAGTGCTCAACAGATCTGTTCTCTTATGCAGTTCAGCAGGGTATTCTCCTCAAGGCGGTATACCTGCCGGGCCAGGGCAACTGGCTGGCCGACAGACTCAGCAGAGTGCTCCAGCCGCACAAGTGGCAGCTGGACCAGGAAGTAGCCAGAGGTCTTTTACAGATCTGGGGGGAAATGGTGATGGACCTGTTTGCAAGCCCGGACAATCACCAGTTGCCCAGCTTCTGCTCGAGGCAGCCACACCCCACCAGAGTGGCAGTCGATGTCTTTCTAGTCTCATGGTCAGTAGGTCTTCTATATGCTTTCCCCCCGACGCCTCTGATCACCAAGACTCTTTTCAAGATTCTTCACGACAGAGCTTCAGTCATCCTGACAGCCCCACGGTGGCCCAGGCAACCGTGGTTTCCGTTCCTCCTACAGCTAGCGGTGTAGGCCCCCATCCCTTTGGGGTCAGCTCCATGGCTCCTTTCCCAGGAGGGGGGCTCTCTTTTGCATCCCAACCTCAGCTCCCTTTCACTGACGGTATGGCTGCTGAGAGGGTGACAAGCCCCGCTCCTCCTTTCGAAGGACGTGGAGGATGTTTTGCTGGCTTCACCAGACCATCTACAAGACGGGCTTATGCTTTTAAGTCGCGCAAGTTTGCGTTCTTGTGTGCTGAGCAAGGGGTAGATCCCTTCTCTTGCCCGGTGGTTGTGGTATTGCAATACCTTCTCCACCTCTCCAGGATGGGGTTTAAGTCCAACTCTGTCAGAGTGCATCTCACTGCCCTAGCAGCGAACCACCATCAGGTGGACAGAAAGCCCCTCTCAGTTCATCCAATGGTGTCCCGGTTCCTAAAGGGCTCACTCCTGTTGAAGCCCCCGGACTGCCCCCCTGGCAACTGAATGGGATCTCAATGTAGTGTTGGGGCAGCTCACCCGGCCGCCCTTCATACTGTTGGCCTCGTGCCACCTCTGCTATCACTCCTGGAAGGTGATTTTCTTGGTTGTGCTCACTTCCGCCCGGAGGGTGAGTGAGCTCCAGGCCCTCATGGCAGAGAGGCTTTATACCAGGTTCTACAAGAATAGGGTGGTGCTTCGCACACATCCCAGATTCCTTCTGAAGGTGGTCTCCTCATTCCACGTCAACCAGGCGCTGGTCCTTCCTACCTTCTTTTGCAGACCGCATGCCGTCGGGCAGAGGCGGACCTCCATACCTTGGACTGTAAGAGGGCTCTGTCCTTCTACATTCAACGTACTCAAGGTCACCAGAAAGCCTCTCAGCTTTTTGTTTCCTACAACCCCAGTAAGCTGGGAGAGGTGGTGACCTAGCATACGCTGTCCACATGAGTGGCGGACTGTATTGCTCGGGCTTATGAGGAAGCGAGGCTTCCTCTGGAAGGCCGTGTTACAGATCATAGGGTCCGGGCCATGGTGGCATCAGTGGCTCATGTGTGCTCTGTTCCTCTGGCAGACATCTGCCGGGCCGCCACCTGGTCTTCGGTTCATACCTTCGCAGCTCACTACTGCCTGGATATGGAGTCCTGACAGGATAGTGCCTTCGGCCAAGCCGTACTCCGTAACCTTTTCGGGGTCTAGGCAACTCCTTCCCTCCTACCCTTCTGTGTTTAGGCTGCCAGAGTGCTACTTTACTTGGACGCAGGTCCTATTTCCCTTGAGAGTGCTTGCAGCTCTCGATGAGGGAGTCTTTTTTGGCTATAGGTTCATGGTAGCCTGTAGCTGGGGAGTCCCATATGTGAGGACTGACTTCCTGTTTATTCTCGGAAAAAGTGTAGTTACACACCTGTAGCAGGTGTTCTCCAGACACAGCAAGAATCAGTCCTCACAACAATCCCTCCTCCCCTTGGAGTTGCAGTCCTATCATTTCTTCTTTGTTTTTGCTGTCTTTTTAGCTATGTCATTTGACTGAGCAAGATGGCACCCTTGGGTGGGAAGAGGACCATGCATCCATGGTAGCAATTCCCAAAGGTTTCTTTGAAAGCTGGGGATTTGCTCCACGCGGGCTCCATCGGCGTCACCCATATGTGAGGACTGAGTCCTGCTATCCCCGGAGAACACCTGTTACAGGTGAGTAGCTTTGGTTTATTGGAGCTTTCCACAGTGCTAACCGCTCACAGGTGCTGATAATGTCTGTTAACGGCGCCTTTGCTCCCTTAACAGAGGCGACTCAAGGCAATCTGCTGCCTGATGCGAGGGATGAGATGGCGGCCCACAAGCGTGGGGGGGCGGGTGTGGAGGGGCTTTCTCAAAGCTCCAGTCAGGGACTGAATCAAACCAAAAAGCCGATTAGATCATGTGGAGGAAATTTAGCACTCCAAGGAGCTAAATGAAAGAATGAGAACCACAGCACAATTTATAATACAAAATTATAACTCAGTTTTACTTTATTGTTATAAATTGCATTATGGTTCTTGCTTTTTCTTTTTGAACATATATTTTGCATCCACAGAACCCCCTCTCTCAACAATGATGCGGAGCAGAACCAGGACATTCACCCGCAGTTCTCAATATCTTAAAAAAATAAAATCTGACTCTGGTCATCTCACTAACAACAACAAACACTCTCCGGTACAAGGCATATTGTGAACTAATACAAAACTCTATAAGAAAGTCACTTAGAAGCTCAGATGGGAGCCTGCCCAAAAAAAGCATCACTGTAAATAGTGCAGTGGGCCCTGGAACATCTAACACCTATTTGAAAAGCTGAACAATTCCGATAACTATAGTACAGATCCCTACATACAAACTCCATGTTAACGGAATACCTGGCCTTGGCCACACACTCAGAACACAGACCCTCACTAAAGTAGAGAATAAGTGACCATAACCTAAAAATAAATATATGTAGATAAAAGTTAAACTGAAACCCCAAGAAGGCAGACTCTGCATGCAGCGCAACACCAGAAAAATAAGAGATGCAGTTCCCCATACTGTGTGAAATATAAAAATAGCGCAAAGTTCAGTCACAAAATTGAAAATAAAATTCTTTTTTCTACCTATGTTGTCTG
Source organism: Ichthyophis bannanicus (assembly GCA_033557465.1). NCBI lineage: Eukaryota > Metazoa > Chordata > Amphibia > Gymnophiona > Ichthyophiidae > Ichthyophis > Ichthyophis bannanicus. Next base: position 35,901,854 of record CM066051.1, on the reverse strand, counting down.
ATCATTTTATTTTCTGATCATGCTGCTCCCGATCTGAGGTTTCTGCTTTCTTCTGTCTTTTCTTAGCTCTCTTTCTACGGTCTCTAGTCCATCTGCCATTTCTTGTTTTCATCACTTCCTTCCGTCTTGGATATTGATTTTTTTTCGTTTCAGCTTTCTTCCATTTATTTCTCTCTCTCTTTCTCTGTCCACCCAGAGTTCACTCCTCCTTACTATCCAGTTCTCAATCTCCCTCTTTGTTACACCATCCACCTACCGCTTTTCACACTTCACCCCAGTCTTTCCATTCCCCACATTCCCCAGCTCTTCTTCCCTAGTCCATTCTTCCCTAGTCTTTTGTTCACTCTCTCTTTCCCTCCTTGTCTAAGATCTCTCACCCCCCATCCAGTGTCTCTCTCTTTCTCTCTGGCTCTCTCTTTCCCTCCATCCGCTACCTCCGCCCTCTCTTTCCTTCCATTTCTGCCCTCTCCCTTCCTATCTCCCTGCAATCAGCATCTACCCCATCTCCAGACCGTCCCCTCCCTATTACTCCCATGCCCAGCATCTCTGCGTCTTTCTCAACCTTTTTATCCATCTTCTCCCATCTCTCTCCCTATTATCCCCATGTCCTGCATTTCTTTCTCCCCTTATTACATCATGTCCAGCATCTGGCCTCCCTCCCTCTCCCCTCACCAAGTCCAGTATTTTCCCATAATCTCGCTATAACCCTCTGGTCAGCATCACCACTCCTCTCCCCTCCTTGCTCTTCCCTGTGCCCCTTTCCATGTGCAGTATCTCTGTCTCCCGAGCCCCCCACATCTTGCTTCTGAATTGTTCTCCTGGAATGTTTAAATAGATGTTTGATACATGCGCATATCGGGTACATCCACGTTGTGCCTGAACTTGCACGTGCCTGCCTTTTCTTTCAGACCTCTGACTTTGACGTCCCATTGTGGAATGTGCCACTAAATGTTTATTTTGCTGCTTAAAATGAAACAAACTGAAATCAAACCTCAAATGAAATGAATGAAATAACAGAAAAGGGCAAACAAAACAAAAATGTATAAGTAACATTTTAAGAACATAAGAACATAAGATATGCCATACTGGGTCAGACCGAGGTCCATCAAGCCCAGTATCCTGTTTCCAACAGTGGCCAATCTAGGTCATACGTACCTAGCAGTTTCCCCAAAAGACACAGGTTCTGCAGTGCTTGTACTAGGCCAAGCATTGATATCCTGGGTCCCTTTTTAATAGCGGTTTATGGACCTTTCCTCCAGGAACTTGTCCAAACCTTTTTTAAACCCAGCTACACTAACAGCCCTTACTACATCCTCCGGTAACAGATTCCAGAGTTTGATTACACGTTGAGAGAAGAAATATTTTCTCCTATTTGTCTTAAATAGTTTACCCTGTAGCTTCATTACATGCCCCCTAGTCCTTCTATATTCTGATAGCGTAAACAATTTATCCACGTTTATCCGTTCCACTCCATTCATTAATTTATACACCTCTATCATATCTCCCCTCAGCCGCCTCTTTTCTAGGTTAAAGAGCCCTAACCTTTTTAGCCTCTCTTCATAGGAGTAGCCTTCCATCCCCTTCACCAATTTGGTGGCTCTTCTCTGTACTTTTTCTAATAACTCTATGTCCTTTTTAAGATACGGTGACCAGAATTGCACACAATATTCAAGGTGCGGTCGTACCATGGAGCGATACAGAGGCATTATAATATCCTTTGTTTTATTCTCCATCCCTTTCCTTATGATACCTAGCATTCTATTTGCTTTCTTGGCCGCCGCTGCACACTGGGCGGAGGGTTTTAACATGTTATCCACGATGACTCCTAAATCTTTTTCCTGGGTGGTGGTTTCTAATGTGGAGCCTTGCATCTTGTAACTATAGTGTGGGTTGTTCTTTCCTAGGTGCATAACTTTGCACTTGTCCACATTAAATTTCATCTGCCATTTGGATGCCCAGTCTTCCAATTTATCCAGATCCTCCTGCAGTTTTCCACAATCCTCTTGGGTTTTAACAACTTTAAACAGTTTTGTGTCATCTGCAAATTTGATTACCTCACTAGTTATTCCCTTTTCCAGGTCATTTATGAATATGTCAAAAAGTAGCGGACCCAGTACAGATCCCTGGGGTACTCCACTATTCACCTTTTTCCATTGGGAATATTGGCCATTTAGCCCTACCCTCTGCTTTCTATCTTTTAACCAGTTCCCGATCCACAATAGTACACTGCCTCCTATCCCATGACTTTTTAGCTTCGCCAAAAGTCTCTGATGGGGGACCTTGTCAAAAGCTTTCTGAAAGTCCAGATACACTATATCAACAGACTCACCTTTGTCTACCTGTTTATGCACACCTTCAAAAAAACAGATCAGATTAGTAAGACAAGATCTTCCTTGTCTAAAGCCATGTTGGCTGTCTCCCATTAGGCCATGACTATCTACATGCTGTGTAATTTTGTTCTTTATGATGGCTTCTACCATTTTCCCTGGTACTGACGTCAGGCTCACCGGTCTGTAATTTCCCGGGTCACCCCTGGAACCCTTTTTAAAAATTGGTGTTACGTTGGCGACCCTCCAATCTTCAGGTATTACAGATGATTTTAATGAAAGTTCACAGATTACCAATAACAGGTCTGCAATCTCATATTTCAGTTCTTTCAACACTCTGGGATGTATACCATCCGGTCCAGGTGATTTGCTACTATTCAGTTTATCAAATAGTTGTAATATATCTTCCCGGTGTAGCGATATTTCTCTCAATTCCTCTGCAGTATCACCTTTAAATACCACTTCAGTCTTGGGTAACACCCCTACATCTTCCTCAGTAAAGACCGAAGCAAAGAATTCATTCAGTCTCTCTGCTATAGCCTTGTCTCCTCTTATTGCACCTTTTACCCCTCTATCATCTAATGGTCCAATTGACTCTCTCACAGGCCTTTTGCTACGAATGTACTTGAAAAAGTCTTTATTTCGTGTTTTTGCTTCCGTAGCAAGTTTCTTCTCAAATTCCCGCTTTGCCTGCCTTATCAATGCTTTGCATTTAACTTGCCAGTGCTTGTGCTGTTTCCAGTTTTCATCATTTGGCTCTTTTTTCCATTTTCTGAAGGTTGCTCTTTTGGCAGCAACAGCCTCTCTGACCTCACCTTTAAACCATGCTGGCAGTTTTTTGGACTTTCTTCCACTTTTCTTAATGCGTGGAATACAGCTGGTCTGGGCTTCGAGGATAGTATTTTTAAATAACACCCAAGCTTGCTGTAAGTCTTTAACCTTTGGAACCGCTCCTTTTAGTTTTTTCCGAACTATATTCCTCATTCTATCATAGTCACCCTTTTGAAAGTTAAAAGGTAGTACTGTGGATTCCTTTACTATCTGTCCTCCACTGATTAAATCAAACATGATCATACTATGATCACTATTGCCAAGTGGTCCCAACACCCTTATTTCTTGCACCAGATCTGGCGTTCCACTAAGGACTAGGTCCAGTATGGCTTCCCCTCTGGTCGGTTCATGAACCAGCTGCTCCAAGAAGCAGTCATTCATTTCATCTAGAAACTTTATCTCTTTAGCTTGTCCTGCTGTGACACTGTCCCAGTCGATACCGGGGTAATTGAAATCACCCATTATTACTACTCTGTTGTGGCTTTTGTTAGCTTCCTTGATTTCTTTGAGCATTTCATCATCCATTTGTTCATTCTGGCCAGGTGGTCGATAGTATACTCCCACTGCCATCACCTTCCCCTTCATAAATGGAATTTCAATCCATAGAGATTCTACAGCATATTTTGTTCCCTGCAAAACTTTAATCCTTTCTGACTCAATGCCCTCTCTAACATAGAGCGCAACCCCTCCACCAATTTGTTCAGCTCTATCATTACGATATAGTTTGTATCCAGGTATCACAGTGTCCCACTGGTTATCCTCCTTCCACCATGTCTCTGAGAGTGCAATCATATCTAACCTCTCATTTAATGCTATATATTCTAATTCTCCCATCTTATTGTTTAGACTTCTAGCATTGGCATACAAGCATTTTAGAGACTGTATTTTATTAATATTAATCTGGCTATTGGTAGGCATGGGTAATGGGGAATCTTTATGCTCTGTCTGCTCCTTACTCAAGGGCATTTGGGCTACTATACTCCCTTTTGGAACCTCACTGCTTTTGGTAGTATCCTTCAAGGATACCTTTGTCCGAACCGTGCGCTCCTGGGTGACTGTCGGCTTTCCCCTATTTTCTAGTTTAAAAGCTTCTCTATCTCTTTTTTAAAGGTTAATGTCAGCAGTCTGGTCCCATCCTGATTAAGGTGAAGCCCATCCCTTCGGAAGAGCCCCCCCTTTCCCCAGAATGTTCCCCAGTTCCTAGCAAATCCAAAACCCTCATCCTTGCACCATTGTCTCATCCACGCATTGAGACTCCGGAGCTCTGCCTGTCTTTTGGGTCCTGCACGTGGAACAGGAAGCATTTCGGAGAACGCTATCCTGGAAGTTCTGGATTTCAACTTCCTACCTAAAAGCTTAAATTTAGCCTCCAGAACTTCCCTACCACATTTTCCTATGTCATTGGTACCAACATGTACCAAGACAGCAGACTCCCCCCCAGCACTATCTATGATCCTATCTAGGCGGTGCGTGAGATCTGCTACCTTCGCACCAGGCAGGCATGTTACCAGGCGATCCTCACGTCCACCAGCCACCCAGCTATCTACATTCCTAATGATTGAATCACCAACTATAACAGCTGTCCTGACCCTCCCCTCATGGGGACATGGCCCTGGAGAAACGTCCTCGGTGCGAGAGGGTTTTACATCACCTGGAGGACAGGTCCTAGTTACAGGATCACTTCCTGCCACACCAGGGTGATGCTCTCCTGTCACGTGACCTCTCTCCTCCATGGCAACAGGGATGCTGCCAGACTGGAGGTGGGACTTCAGGACTATATCCCTGTAGGTCTCGTCCATGTACTTCTCTGTCTTTCTTATGTCTTCCAGGTCTGCTACTCTAGCCTCTAGAGAACGGACTCGTTCCCTGAGAGCAAAGAGCTCCCTGCACTTAGTGCATATGTAGGACCTCTCACCAACTGGGAGATAATCATACATGTGACACTCGATGCAAAAGACTGGAGAACCCCCATCTCGTTGCTGGACCTCTGACTGCATCTTAGTTTAAAGCTTGTGTTTAGGTCTTTTAAATCGGTATATAATAAGGATTGGTGTAGATGCTTATACTAATAAAAGTGTATCTAATACCCCTAATACACCCTGTGTACCTGAAGCTAATTAATCACAGGTCCTCTGTGTATGACTGATTTGGATTAAGAGCTGCACCTGAGAGCAGCCCCTTTCCTCTAAGATGTCCAAGTACCTATAAAACTACAATTTCCCCAGGGGTGGGTGGGTGCTGGGGAGGGAGGGGGGGAGATAAGTCCTATTAAAGAGGGCAGTTACAAGGTACCCTGTCCTGAACCCTCAGCAGGGGGATGGGGGTACCACACAAAGCCCAGTTGAGAGAGGCAAGGTAAGTACAGCTGAGAAGGCTGAAACTTGCACACCACTAAGACAAACACTAAATAATTAAACAAACAACAGTTAGACAAACAGTAAATAATTAAATAAACAGCTAGAGCTCACAGTAAGATGTCCCAGGAGGCAAAAATCCACTCACTAGCAGAGCTCTGTAAAAGTTCAGCCTTTCTCTGATCAGAGAAAAGCAAACTAAAACAGCCTATGCACACGTGGAGAAAACAGGAACAAGGTTACAGGATACCTCAGGGGGAGGGGGTCAGGGAGAGGAGTCACTCAGGCAGGCAAGGACAGGAAAAAGCTTAACAGCAGGCTCTGGGGAGAGAGATTAATTCAAAATGGCTACCACACACACAGGGGGAGGAGTCACTCAGGCAGGCAAGGACAGGAAAAGCTTAACAAACAACAGGCTCTGGGGAGAGAGATTAATTCAAAATGGCTACCACACAAAGCCCAGTTGAGAGAGGCAAGGTAAGTACAGCTGAGAAGGCTGAAACTTGCACACCACTAAGACAAACACTAAATAATTAAACAAACAACAGTTAGACAAACAGTAAATAATTAAATAAACAGCTAGAGCTCACAGTAAGATGTCCCAGGAGGCAAAAATCCACTCACTAGCAGAGCTCTGTAAAAGTTCAGCCTTTCTCTGATCAGAGAAAAGCAAACTAAAACAGCCTATGCACACGTGGAGAAAACAGGAACAAGGTTACAGGATACCTCAGGGGGAGGGGGTCAGGGGGAGGAGTCACTCAGGCAGGCAAGGACAGGAAAAAGCTTAACAGCAGGCTCTGGGGAGAGAGATTAATTCAAAATGGCTACCACACTCAGGGGGAGGAGTCACTCAGGCAGGCAAGGACAGGAAAAGCTTAACAAACAACAGGCTCTGGGGAGAGAGATTAATTCAAAATGGCTACCACACAAAGCCCAGTTGAGAGAGGCAAGGTAAGTACAGCTGAGAAGGCTGAAACTTGCACACCACTAAGACAAACACTAAATAATTAAACAAACAACAGTTAGACAAACAGTAAATAATTAAATAAACAGCTAGAGCTCACAGTAAGATGTCCCAGGAGGCAAAAATCCACTCACTAGCAGAGCTCTGTAAAAGTTCAGCCTTTCTCTGATCAGAGAAAAGCAAACTAAAACAGCCTATGCACACGTGGAGAAAACAGGAACAAGGTTACAGGATACCTCAGGGGGAGGGGGTCAGGGGGAGGAGTCACTCAGGCAGGCAAGGACAGGAAAAAGCTTAACAGCAGGCGTCACCGCTCTTCCTTCTGCCATTCTTGGTAGCCTCCTCTTCCCTTGTTTTTGGAAGTTGATGGGATGCAGATACCACCAAAGCCTGGTAATTCTTTTAGGGATTTTGGATATTGACATACTCGCATTCCCCCTTCTCATTACACAAACTCCAGGCCAGAAGGTTCTGTTCTGAACCAAGTTTTAGGATCCCTGATGAACATAACAATTTACCAACAATTTGCAGTATTTCTTAGGAACTATTTTAAACAATAAGTATTTATGTTTCTAACCATGATGTTGGAATATCTTGACTGCCTCAGTCCTTCTGGTTGAACGCACTTGGTTCTGTATCTGTTCCTTAAGCACCAGTTTACTCTGTGCTGGTATTTGACCAGTTCATCTGTATCACTCTGGGGGTTCCCTTTTTCCTGAATCAGTCTCTCTCCTAAGTGCATGTTGCTCAGGGATTCAGTCCTCACAGATCCATGGTCCTGTACCTCTTTGCATGAATATCTTTGGATACGGTTGACGTTGGGGTCTTCACTTCCCTGTGATCCCCTTTAATGTGTCAATTTTCTCTATTTCAGCAGGCTTAATCCCTATAGTATAATTAGCATAATACATTTTTATAAAATAAATTTGAACCATAGTGTGTTGGATTTATTCTGAGCAAATGATTGGGAAATTCATCCCAGGATATAATCTAAATTTGCATCTGAGACAATAGAGGACATAATGATTAGCCCAAGAAGCATCAGTATGATATGAGCCTTGCTCCCTCCTCTAAACCATGGGGCTACTTCTCCACTCCCCGCGCCCCCCTCCCACCCCCAGCTGTGAGGTATGTAGGTGTTAAATAAGAGCACTCACCCGTTTGGTTGGCGATCTCTCCTTCTGGACAGCGAACACAGTCATAGCAGCAAGCCGGCTTTTCTCTCCTCGTTAATTTCATGTAGCCAGGAGTGCAGCTCTCACTGCATTTGGACTTTGGAGGGGTCTACAGATCGAGAGAGAACTATATAAATCACATTTGCACATTTTCAAAACATCTTTTTTCTCCCAACAAACAGTTCAAACTTTTTTTATGAGTAGCATGTATTGGACCTTGGGGGCACATGGTTTATGGTTCATTTCACATTCTGTTCTGCCTTTTATGGTTAGACAAAGAAGTTACAAAAAAGAATTAAATAAAATAAGAATTAGAAAGGAACCTCAAAGCAATTGACAGCAACGAGGAATGAAGACGGAAGAGACAGACAGACGTGTTTCTGATGTTATAGTGGGAGATCATCTCACATCCAGTGATCACTAGATGTTGTTGTTCAGTATTCAGACTAGAACTGATAAAATCCATTCAAAAGCAAGGGTCCTAGACTTTAGGAAAACTAACTTTGCCAAGATGGGACAATACCTTAGAGAGTCATTAGCAGGACTGGAACAGCTGGAGGATGTAGAAAAACAGTGGACAAAACTGAAAAGGGCAGCCAAAATTTTTGTTAAAATGGTAAATAAAAGCAAAAGGAAAAGGAGACCCCTATGGTTTTCAAAAGAAGTAGCTGAAATGATGAAAAAAAGTAGTGAGGTCTTCATGAAGTACAAGAGATCACAGAGAGAGGAAGAAAGGCATCTAAAATTAGAAAAACTTAGAAAAGGTAGCAAGGTAGTCAGGAAAGCAAAGATACAAAAAGAGGAGGAAATAGCCAATGCAATAAAATGCGGGGATAAGACATTTTTCAGATATGTTAGTGAGAGAAGGGCAAAAGTGGTATTGTCAGACTCAAGGAAGAGGAGAAAATGTAGAAGCTGAGGAGGATGAAGCAGAATTGCTAAACAAATATTTCTGTTCTGTATTCACAGATGAAGAACCAGGAGAAGGACCTCAGAAAACACTCACAAAAAGGAACAGAAGCGAGGGGCATCTTGAAAATTTTTCAGAAGACTGTGTTCATGAGAAACATACTAAACATAAAGTAGACAAAGCAATGGGACCAGATGGGATACACCCTTGAATACTGAGGGAACTTGGGGATGTTCTAGCAGCTCCACTGACTGACCTTTTCAATGCCTCTTTGGAGTCAGGAGTGGTGCAGAGGATTGGAGAGAGGCACATGTGGTCCCTTTACACAAAAGCAGAAGTAAGGATGTGCTTGAAAACTACAGGCCGGTTAGTTTAACGTCGATGGTGACTAAATTATTGGAAACTCTGCTGAAAGAGAAAATAGTGAGGTTTCTGCAGTCCAACGGATTACCGGATCCAAGGCAGCATGGATTCACCAGAGGTAGTTCTTGTCAAACAAATTTGATTGATTTCTTTGATTGGTAGACCAGAGAGCTGTACTGAGGGAGAGACCTAGATGTGATATATTTGGATTTCAGTAAAGCCTTTGACACCATTCTGCACGGGCGACTTATAAACAAAATGAGCACCCTAGGGATGTACCCTAAAGTTACTGCTTGGATTAGAAATTGGATGACTGGAGGCGACAAGAGGTACAGGTAAATGGAGCTCACTCTAAGGAGAAGGAGATTGCGAGTGGTGTACCCCAGGGATCTGTCCTTGGTCCAATTCTTTTTAACTTCTTTGTTAGTGATTTTACGGAAGGGCTGTCAGGATTGCCTCTTTGCTGATGATACCAAAATGTGCAATAGAGTAGACACTTAGGAAGGTGTAGATAACAAGAGGAGGGATCTACCTAAGCTTGAAGAATGGTCTAGAATTTGGCAGCTAAGATTTACTGTTAAAATATGAAAGGTAATGAATTTGGGCTGCAGCAATCCAAGGGAATGATGTAGTATAGGGGTTGAAGTACTTCTGTCCACAAAAGAAGAGCGGGCCCTAGGCGTGGTTGTGTCTGATGATCTTAAACTAGCTAAACAGGTAGAAAAGGAGATGGCAAAAGCTAGAAGGATGCTTGGGTGCATACGGAGAGGAATGGCTAGCAGAAAAAAGGAGGTGATATTGCCTCTGTATAAGTCTTTGGTGCAATCTCATTTGGAGAATAGTGTGCAATTCTGGAGACCGCACCTTCAAAAGGATATAAACAGGATGGAGTCAGTACAGAGTGTGGCTACTAAAATGGTTAGTGGTCTTCATTATAAAGCATATGAGGATAGACTTAAGGATCTTAATATGTACACCTTAGAGGAAAGGTGGGATAGAGGTGATATGATTGAGATGTTTAAATACCTCCATGGCATAAATGTACAGGGGGAGAACCTCTTTCAATTGAAAGCAAATTCTGCTATGAGGGGACATGGGATGAGGGTGAAGGGGGATAGATTCAGGAGTGATATGCGAAAATATTTCTTTACAGAAAGAGTGGTGGATCCGTGGAATAACCTCCCAGTGGAGGTGGTAGAGATGAGGAAAGTATCTGAATTCAAAAAAGCATGGAACAAACACAGATGATCTCTAAAGGAAAATAGGGGACTGTTGTAGTGGTTGATATGGAAGGACAGACTAGTTAGGCCATGTGGCCTTTTTCTGTCATCATATTTCTATGTTTCTATGTTTCTTTACGTAAAGAGTGGTGGATCCGTGGAATAGTTTCCCAGTGGAGGTGTTAGAGATGAGGACAGTATCTCAATTCAAAAAAGCATGGGACAAACACAGAAGATCTAACTGCTGCTTTAGCGCCATGGAGGGTTTAAAAATGTCCATGCATGTGTGCGCAGTTCTGGCCTGCAGCTCCTGCCCCCCTCTAAAGCTACTTTCTTGGAGAACGGGCTGGAGCGGCAGGCCGGAATTGCATGCATGCACATGGGCTTTTTAAAGCTGCCGCTTCTGGGGTGTTGGAGTACTGACGCTGCCCACCAGGGACTCCCGCCCTAGGCAACCACCTAGATTGGCCTAGTGAATATGCTGACCCTGCTCAGGAAGCAAGGCAAAGGTCACATCGGGAAGCATAGATGCTAACTGAAATCATGGTATCAGCTAGGTCTACACATCGTGGAGGTAAACTCTGATCCCGGGAGCCGCATCATCGCCCAATTAATAATTAAACTATCCCTCTCAAAGTGGCCCTCATCTGGCAGCCCTTGCTTAAGGACCTCACTAAAGGGCCCTTAGGTGTGGCCTTAGATTGGGCAGCATAGTCAACGGAAGAGCAACCTGCCCTAACATGGTAGGATCCCACCTCCTGGGTAATTTGCATACAGCATAATCTGAAGCCAACTCCACTGTAAACACAGTTATCTATAACTGCCACAGACATTCAAACTTGTATTACAGACTATGGGGTATGTTTACTAAATCGCGTTAGTGCAGTTCGCGTTAGGAGCCGCGGTAGTGAAAGAAACCCCAGATAAGGACATGGGCGGTACATCGTTACCACTACCGCGCGTTAGAAAAATTAACGAGCGTTACCGGGCGCCGTGCCGCGTTACTGCGCGTCAATCGTAAGAAGACGTACAGACACAAAGCACTGAAACAGAGCTGTAGCACAATGGTTACGGTAATGACCTCTGTTACAGGCAGCATGGGTTCAAGCCCCCAGTGTGCCTAACGCAAAAGGCTGTCTCAGGCATCATCCTGTACATTACAGAAGGAAAGAGGAGGCATGTTTGTCGTTACGCTGAGTATTGGTGTCAGAAAAACACCCTCGGAGTGTGCCTAGACACGTACGTTGGTGCGTGCATTGGTAAGTGCGTAGCCGCGCGCGTACATTCATGCGTGGGTACGTGTTTGTTTACGTGCGTGGGTACGTGTGTTTTTACCAGTGTGGGCATCTTATATTACAGACTTTGTAGGGTGTCCTGCACCTATGCATTATGCTAACAGATGTACGTGTGATGGCCTATGGTTTAGCAGAGCCTGTGAGCAGGTGCTGGTGTTTCACAGGGTTGGATTGGGCCAGTCACACCCATGATGCACTGCACATGCAAATCAGCTGTCCACACATACACACCATGGGGAATACACCCCCACAGCACCTCGGCCTGATAGGGGGTACCGACCGTGTGTTGTACTGGCACAGAGTAGCTACACACCGTCACATTGTGCGGGTACTGTGCTCACCCTGAGGGTGCAGTGAGGCGCCCAGCACTAAGTCCACATCACCGTCCATGGCTGAAAGAGGCCATGGTGCAGGTCCACAGCAGTGTTATAGTGTGAGAGGTAGTTTCTGCAGAAACACCTTGGACATTTCTGTCTGTATCAGTCAGGTGTAGCCCCCATGGACCCCCCAGGAGGGCCCATGCACCACCACCCCCTCCCCCAGGGCAGCAAACATCTACCTCCCTGCAAGGTGGACGTAGAGGGGAACATCAACCCCTGTCCTGCTGAGGGATACACACCCCACAGAGCAGTCAATGCAGCTCTGTACACATCCAGAACACAATAGCAGACAGACATTAGGCCTAGATATGGCATGCTGCACCCCACCACTATCTGATATTCCCCTGGTGCAAGCCATCAGCCACTGCACCCTGCAAGCCACTCCATCACAACACATACCAGCTGCAAATAGTCTGCTAGTGCCCAGTGGAGATGCCTGCACCCAGAACTGGGATGTCAGCATACACAGTTAAATCAGTGACAGGGCCCCAAAAGGCAACCCATATATATCACATGAGAGAAATACTAGATAGCACTATGGGGGTGCCTAGCCATGCTGTGGTCACTGCACAGTCAGGGTGAGAGTGATCTCTCAGCAGCACATACTGAGGTCACCCTGTCTGTGTAGGTGGTGGCCGGCCACTATAATGTGCCTGTCACTGCCCTATGCCCTGTGCAGATGCACCCTGGCCAGGCCACCCTGTCCGGCCTATACCCGTGGTACCTTGCTCCTCATTATGCACATTGGCAGCCCAATACTGGCAACATTGCTGGCAGTGTGGACTGTGGAAGGTGTTTGCAGCCACCACACACTGGACAGACAGACAGCCACCCCCACACCTATGCCAGCATTGTGCTACTATAGAGGTGGTCAGCAGCCATACCCACCACACCAGTCATGGGCATAGTACAGGCATGGATATGGTACACAAGGCTTTTGGGGGGTCACTCCCCAGGGTGGTGAACACTGTCAGAGACCAGACCTGCAGCACACACCGCAGACATCAGAATGATTGTTATGGTGGAGCTCAATGAGCAAAATGTGCTTAACGTAGGAATTGATATCTGCCAGTTATCATAGGAAATGTTTGATAGCTCTGTACCATATACCCAGGTGTAGGGTGGCATTGCTAAGGTATGCAACTGCTAGTATTGGGAGATACAGGCAGGGCCCAATGTCTTGCCTCTCCAGGAGGCATTGGCCAATGGGGCCTGTGGGTGGGTGTGCGGCCCTGTTGGCTGCTGCTTTATGGCAGAGTTCCCCAACTCCAGTCCTGGTGTTCCAAACACTGTTCGGGTTTTCATGCTGTCCCTCATAAATATGCATGAGCTACATCTGCATACCATGGGGGTGGTGCATAGCTATGCAGCACAGGCATCTTTATTAGAGGCAGCATGAAGCCGGAATGGTGTGGGGCCCTCCAGGACTGCATTTGCGGGACTCTGCTTTAGGTAATGTGCCTGTTTCTGGTGTCTGTGTTTGGTGTGGTAAAATATAGGCCATGCGTATGTTCTCTGCAATAAAGGAGTATCATTACTATCACTGTTTAGTGGTGGGTAAAGCTATGGGGACTGGGTTGGCAGGAGCCCCAGCTGGGATTTGAATCTGTGACCCTCTTGTTTTACAGGCACTGGCTGTGTCTGTTGCACCACACTGTGGCCACAGAGACAGTGCAGTCCCTGGAGTTAGTTAAACCGGCCTGATGAGTCAGAAACCCTGCTCTGCAACAGGTTTACTGTGGCCTCATTTACCTTGTATGCAGACAAAGGTGCACATAAACCTCAGAAAATACCTCACAAAAGGGGCACACACCCATAACCAAGCTGGGCAACAATGATATCATTGGGAAACATTACACAACACCTTCAGGACAATCCATTACAATGAAATGATATTTAAAAGGGTCTGTGAAGCGTAGACCCTTCCACACATCATTTCTTTTTTATTTGGTGCTTTCCAGGGAGTGTTGTTCCTTGTTGCCCATTGCTATCACTGTTGCCCAGCTGTATTATGCTTTTTAATATGTTTCCTGTGGTCATTTTTAACGTTTTATGTGCTATTTTGTTCAGTGCACATGTATCACACTGCTCACGTTTTGTGTGTTTCCACGGTTTTCCTGTACATTGCTGACGGAAATGGTTTCTCTTCCCTTTAATTGCCTTTAACGGCAGGTTTTCTTTCGCGTTGGAATTGAGCTCAGAATTGCAGCGCGTTAGTGAGGGGGAGCCTCTCCACGCCCCCTTTCCGCCCATTGACCCCTTCTCTCCGCCCACTCTCCACCTTCTGCGCTGTTTTAACGCGCCGCGGGGCTTTACGATCGTTAAGCGCGGTTACCGCGCGTAGTACGACGTTACCGGTCGTTGGCGCGTGTTTACGCACGTTACACTGCACTTACGGTCGTTAACGTCATACTACGCGCGTTATTCACGTTTAGTAAACATACCCCTATGACCTAGACATCATGTATATAACCAAATATCGGTTCACTGACACTGACAATGTCCTCGTTTACTTATTAGTTATACCAAACTACAACTTATTCAACTGTCCAAGAGGCGGAGGAGTCTTTATTTTAGCGAAAAGCCTATTAAAGTTCTACATTGTAGAGACTCACTCTACAGGCAGTCTAGATGCCCTCATGATCATTAACAAGCACTTAACACTCATTTAATATATAATCATCAACATTAGGAGCTGATAAACTATCTGCCCTTCCAGAAATGGCATGTGGTCACATTGTCCAGAACAAATGGCTCCTAATCCTAGGTTATTTGAACCTGTCTTCTACCTCCCCTAAGCAACCTAATCATTCTCAAATGCTATGGAAGCCTTGGAATACAAACATCAACAAAGATCCTACCCATGCGAAGGGAGGAACACTAGACATAATTTTTACTCCAATAAAACCTCTAAACTCTCCTGACTAGTATCCCTAGTACTATGGTCTGATCACACTATAATAATGGTAATGATGTTTCATGTACCACAGAACACATTTGTTGATAAAAATAATCTTATGCAAAAAAATAGCCACAGATTATGACATTTCATCAAGCAAACCTTCCTAAAAGAAATTTTGCCAAATTTAGACCAAAGTACAACTAACATTGATTGTCTAACCAATGGAACAAGACAATTGTTGCAATTGCTCTAGTGCCACAAGCCATAGAAAATGCAAAAAGGAGACACCAGGCCATCTGGTATACATCAGAGTTAAACGATGTTAAGCGAAAGCTTAGAAAACCTAAAGGGAAATCGTTGCATTTAAAGCACCCACAGAACCAAGGTCCATACACAGCCAATCTTCAAGAATATTGGACCATGAGACAAGTACAAAAGAGATTATGATACTCAACTCATCATGAGCTCTCTGAATCATTCTAGAGAGCTGTTCAACATTGCAAAATCTCCAATAAAGGACCCCAATAAAAGAAATGAAGACAATAACCTATGCCCACAAGCAGTGACCAATTACCTTCAAAACAAGACCAACAGAGATAGCAACAAAGCATCTGCAAGCCAATTAACACTAATCAACAAGTCCAAAGACAATGTTTGGTAATGCTTTGATCCAGTCTCCCCAGAACATGCAAAGAATATTCTCACCAACCTTAGTACAACCAATGTCCTCTTGGTCCATGTCCAGTTTCCTGCATAAAAATGGCCCGAGCTGAACTGACTATGACAATATTCAAGACTGCAGAACTATTTCTTACACAAGGGTACATGCCTACCAATTTCAAATGTGCATGTATACATTCCGTAATAATGAACACCTCACTAGATCCAAAACCCCCCAGTTTCTAAAGACCCATCTCCATCCTACTGTTCCTTGCAAAAAATATTGAGAAAACAGTACAACATCAGCTACAAGATTAGATCAACTCCCATGCACCTCTAGATCCACAACAACATGGATTTAGATCCAAACAGAGTGGAGAACCTTTTAATGGCACTTTTGAACAGACTAATAAAAGGTATTGAAAAACTGCTGTGAGGGTTTATCCTTAGATATGATTGCAGCCTTTGACCAATCAACCACAGTATACTGATATCACGTCTAAAAACATAGGGATACATAACACAACTTTAAAATGGCTTTGCTCTAATCTACAAGAACACAAATAGCAAGTAAAATAGGAATAAACAAGACAATTTCCTTTAAACAACAACAAGGAGGTCCACAAGGATCAGAACTATCATCGCTATTTATTCAACATTTAAATATAACCACTTTGTTCGATTATGCAGGCCTACAACATTTTCTACCACATATACACAGACAATATCATGCTTTATGCACCCTTCTCAGCCTCTAAGCCTGCATACTCATCACCGATAATGACATCTGATCAACGTACCTACACTAGACTTCAAAAACGCTGACTTCAGTAAAATGGCCAAGTGTCTAATGGAGGAGTTGGCAGGGTGGAAGGAGGTAAGGGAGGTGGAATTGCAGTGGGCTAAACTAAAGGCGGCAATAAAAGGGGTAACATAAAGATATGTAAGGAAAGTAAATAAAAACAAGAGGAAAACGAAACCTATTTAGTTCTCCAAAGAAATGACTTCACAAATAAAGGCAAAAACGCGGCTTTCACAAAATTCAGAAGCTCACAAACAGAGGAGGACAAAAAACACACATACAAAAACACAGATAAACAAACATACCTACAGACACACCAAACTTAAAAACACATACACACATAAAATGCATGCAAACAAAACAGAGATGTAGATAGAAGGATTCAAAATAATTCCATGAGGTATTTTCTGCATGCTTTCCCCACCAAGTGCTGCTATGCTATGATCCCTGCTGCACTCATAGTGATTTGAATATTTAGTGCATTTTCTCTGTAGATGGATAGTCACAACAAAACAAATTAGCGATATAGTGCTGGAAGATGAGACCTTCAGGTTGGAAGGCATTAAATGGGCCTGAAGACTTTTCAGAGTAAGGCTAGTATTTATGATGTGGTTAAACACATCATGAGAAGAGAGAGGTCATTAGAGAAAGACATCATGCTTGGCAAGGTTGAAGGTCCACGTAAGAGAGGAACTCCAGCAATGAGGGCTATGTTCATTTGGAGAAACTTCAGGGTAGTGTATTAGGAACAAATGATGTTTTAATGCTTTTCTGAACTTCATTAGGCTTGAGATGGCTCTGATTTCGGGTGGAAGGGCATTCCAGGCTCTGGGTGAAAACAGTGAGAAGGCTCTAGAGGCTGTTGATTTAGAGCATTTAGTAAGGAGTTTCGGCATGTCAATGGAGTTCAAAGTAACAGATCTCCTGGATCTGTTTGTTGGAGTGATATGTATCATATTGCTGATAGTTGATAGAGATGGACACTTTGAGGCTTTAAATGTCATGACCAGGGTTTTATATAGGGTTCTGGCCTGAAGGGGTAACCAGTGTAAACTCTTCAGTATTGGAGTTATGTGCTCTCAGCGTGGGGCACCTATGAGAATTCTCTCAGCAGCATTCATAGCCAGACGGAGGGGATTTAGAGTAGACTGTGGGAGACCGTGTAGGATGATATTGGCGAAATCCAAGTGTGGTAATACCAAGGCTTGGAAGATAGTGCGGAAGTCGGAATAGTCAGGTAGAGGTCAGAGATTACGTAAGGATCGAATCTTGTGGTAAATTGTGTTCGTTGTTTTCTTGATGTGTGCTGACATATCAAGCGCTGGTCTAATATAATCCCTAAGTATCGGATTGTAGGTTGTGCTTTCAACTCAATCTTGTTTACTTGTAATGAGGCAGGGGGTATGAATGTTGGGTTCCGTGTAACGAATAGAACATCTGTTTTGTTGTGATTTATTCGTAGATTCTGTTTGAGGAGCCAGTTTGATACAGCTTCAAAGCATTGAACTATTGATGCAAAATCTGGTTGTTTTACGTTGAATGGAGCAAACATCAGGATGTCATCAGCATATGCAAGGCATTGTATGTTGAAGGTGCGTATCAGATCGCAGATAGGCTGCATATAGATATTGAACATTAGTGCGGACAAGGAGGATCCCTGAGGGACACCTTGTTTAAGGGGAAAAGAATCAGATGTTGCTTCACCTGTTCTGACTTGCTGCTGTCTATCAGATAAGTAGGATTTGCACCATTTCAGGGCTAGACCTTGAATACCCTTATTTTGGAGGCGCTGTAGGAGAGTATTGTGGTTTACTGAATCGAATGCTGCAGCTATGTCGAGAAAGATGAGAATGAACCCTTGATGTATATTGTCAATGCCTATGATTAGGTTATTGAAGAGGGTAGTGAGTAGGGTGTCAACACCATGCTCTTCTCTAAAACCATGTTGTGAGGGGTCCAGAGGAGATTCTGAGTCGACATGGTGCTGTATTTGTCGCTGGACTACTTTTTCCATGATTTTTGCTAATAGAGGGATGCTGGAGATAGGTCTGAAAGATTCGACTTTTGTTGGGTCTAGCTTGCTGTTCTTCAAGAGCGGGCGGATGCTTCAGGCTCTGTGGGAAGGATCCAGTCGAGAAGGAATAGTTGATGATCTTGCTTATAGTTGGGCTAAGTTCATGACGTAGTTCTTTGATCCACCTGGCTGGGCAGGGGTCATTAGGTGCAGTAGTTAAGTTAATAGCTGCTATGATTTCTTCGATCTCTTTGTTGGATACCTGGGAGAATTTGTCAAGCGATGCTAGTTGGGCCGCAGTCTGTGGGGTGAGGGGTGCTGATTTTGTGAGTATCGAACTAGTCTGTATCATTTTTGACTGTAGGTATATGGAATAATCTTGAGGGTGTGGCATAGGTGGTTGGGTTGTAGTTGGATCACCTGTTAAGGATTTAACAATATTGAAGGGGTCATGTGGCTTGTTTAAGGACTGCATTAGTGTATCCGAGTGGTATTTCTTTCTTCTCTCCAATGTCATCCTCCGGTGAGCTTGTAGGTATGAATTGTATGAGCAGAGTGCGTCAGGAGACCGGGAGGAGCGCCAGCGTCTCTCAAGTCTGCGTAGGTGTAGGAGAGATTCTTGTAGTTCAGAGGAGAACCATGGTTTATGTTTGCCCTTGGTCTTGATCCTGTCGGTAGCAGAGATGCAGGCAGCGGCTTTCAATGTATTGTCCCAATTGGCTACTAAGTCGTCTTGAGAAGGTAAGTCTTTGTGGAGAGCAGGTAGGATTTTCTCCAGGGCTTCGATCTTATTGAAAGGACGGAAGCGTGTTTCCAAGGCACTTGGGGGGCGACCTGATTTGTTGATGTCAGTGGTGAAGTGTTCGGTGGGGATGTTAAAAAGGAGTAGATTGTGATCAGACCAGAGTACAGGGGTTATGGAGATCAGGAGCTTTTGAGATGTGTTGGTTACCGCTAGAGGAGCGAAAATTAAATCCAATGTGCTTCCTCTTATATGGGTGGGTGCGTCAATAAGTTGTTCATATTCTAGTTGGCGCATGGCTTTAAGGAATGCTGAGGAATGTGAGGCTTGTAGCGAGGGTAAGTTAAAATCCCCTACTAGTCAGTTAGGAGATTGAGGGTTTGGAGAGTTACATGCAATGTTGATTATTGATGGAAGGTCATCTGGGGAGGGTGACGGTGCTCGATAGAGTAGATTGATCGTATAGGACCTATTAGATATGGACAGGGCATCAAGGTATGATGTGCTGGAGGTATTGCTCGGTTTGAATTGGAGGTCCGATTTAGCGAGAATGAGTGTGCCACCACCTCTCTGGTTGGATCTGTGGCAGGCGTAGATGGAAAATTCTAGTGGGATCATCTGGTTGATGATGACGTTGTCGTTGTCAGTTAGCCATCATTGTGTGTGTTGAGCTGATTAGTTCTTTTTGTGTGTTGAGCTGATTAGTTCATTGTGTGTGTTGAGCTGATTAGTTCTTTGAGGCAGGGCTCAGAGAAATTGCGCAGGAATTTGAAGGTGGTGGTGATGGATTTGTATTTTATCCGCTGTGATATTGAGAGCCAATGTAAGATTCTTAGGATCAGTGTTATATGCTGCTGGGTCATACTGGAAGTAAGGATTCTGGCAGCAATATTTTGAACTAGCTGAAGTGGGAATAGAGCTATCTTTGGGAGTCCTTGGTAAATGATGTTTCCATAGTCAAGGTGTGATGTAATGATGGCTTGTAACCGGGTAGCCAGACCCGGCGCTCCCCCTTTTCATATAACCTTATTTTCCCCCCACCCACACCCTTTTCTGAACGCTTCCCATTTTAGCTTTCACACAATTGCACAGAAGCCAAGTATGGTGACAACTGGTCGCAGCTTTATTTCAACAATTTTCAAACAATAACAGGAACAATGATCACAAAACCCCCCCACCAGCGGAGCGTTGTGTCACCAGCCATGCTTCTAGCAAAGCGACCTTGCTTCCGCTCCAGCCAATTTCACACCACCGGCAACTTTCCGACTACCCCTATCTGACTTCGCCATACTACTAGCAAAAGTCTTCCAGGGGCAGTCCGGGCCGAGGGCACCCCGCCCCCGTCCCGAGTCGCCTAAGGCTCCGGACCCCGGAAACCTCCGGGATCCCGCCACCAGCACAGGCTTAACCTTACCTGTGCCGGCCCCCCCAAAAAAACCTACAGGAAGCTGCGACCAGTGCGTCACACCGCTACAACTCTCTCCAACACCTCCTGCCAGTCATTCAAGAGCAAGTCCATTCCTACTGGCGAGAGGTGCACCCCATCCGCTCTAAACAACCCGGGACAGGTCACATCAACCCAGGGATGCTGCACCTGCAAGCCCCCTTGTTCACCGACCCCTCTCCCAATCTGCCGATTAATCTTGGTCAATCCTCGTGACCATCTGCGCTGACACCAGGATGAAGGTCTCGGGATAATGTCTGACCAAATTAACACGACTCCATTCAACAAACGGAGCAGAGCCCTCAAGTCCTTTTTTGCCGCCCTTATCAGCTGCTTGCAGGACCCTCCGACAAATCGTTGCTCCCAAGATGCACCAGGACGACCGCTGGCTGTCCTCGAACCCGCAGATGATGCCTTAGCAAAGGGAGGAGCTGAGACCACCTCAGCCCCCGCTCACCCAGCCATGAAATCGCCACCTGCGCTGGGTCCAATCCTAAATTCGCCCCGATAGGCCGCACTGCCACTCTCTGACCCGCCCAAAAGACAAAGGAGTGTCCCAGCATCCAGCAGCTTTTCGCAGCCTGCCCTGCACCTGCAACAGAAAGTAACAGCATTAGTACCCCCCCCCCGACCCGAACGGGCGTCTCACAGCCGCACATAACCGTGAAACGCCTTAGACCGCCATCGGCCAATATTCTGAATCTGTTCCCGCACTGGTGGCCGCCCCGATACGAAACGAGTGGGCCGAAAACAACCCCGGATCGGTACCGATCCCCCACAGAGCCATGCGTAGCACTGCCGTCACCTGATACCTGGTCACGGGTGACGAATTCTCATGCACAAACAGCCCTTCGCTACCACTCGGGTGCACACCCAAGTAGTTCTCGAGGGCCGCTACAGGGCACGTTATTCCCCCAATCCTTCCCAGTACCACCCACAAGCCCTTTCCCTTTTGATCGGTTTTGGACTTAGCCAACAGCACGCGAATGCTCCCCGGCTCCCTCCACACGTGCTGCAGCTGCAAAGAATGACCCAACCCCGCCTTAACAGAATCCACTGCCATTTCACCAACCCGAAAAGCCCCAAAAAACGCCAAACAAAAAACTGCCCGAAATAGGACTACCTCGTATGGAGATGACGCCACCCCCGGCAACCCGTAACACAAGCGCTGCAACAAGTCATGGGAGATCGGAAGTCGGCGATCCCTCTGCAGCGGTAGCACCCGCTCCCACCCGTGCATTAACCGCCGAGCCAGACGCCCCCGCACTGCGCCCTGCCAACCCACCGCCCGGGCAAAAAACTCGAACCCAGCAAGATGCCCCCACACCGCCGATCTCATCAACCTCTGCTCCTTTGCCCAGCCAACATACATCCCCAGCATATACTCCGACACCTCACTTCCAACACACCCCATGCCACACAGATACTCCCACACACGCTCACACCCCCAACGATACGAGTCCCACGTGCGCTCTGCCACCGAATTCTTCAAGAGGTTCTTCATCTCGGTGGGCCACAACTCCACAAGTTCCACGGGACCCGGAGCCCTTCCTCGTCCGCCTCCGGCGCCAACTGCCGGAGGCGCCCCAACTGTAAACGAGAAAGAGCATCAGCGATTTCATTAGTACGCCCCGGAATATGACGGGCTCTCAAATCCACATTTAAACGCAAACAAGCTAGTATAACTTGACGCATTAAGGCCGCAACCGAACAGCAGCGTGGAGTATACCGGTTCACAACGGCCACCACCGCCTCGTTATCACACCACCACACCACCCTACGGTTGGCCAATCTATCAGGCCACAATGAAAGAGCCACCAAAATTGGAAACAATTCTAAAAAGGTAATATTCCGCAAAAGCCCCTCAGCCGCCCATTCCTGTGGCCATCTGTCCGCACACCAAGCCCCGTTGAAATACACACCCAGACCAACACCCCCTGCCGCATCCGAATACAGCTGCAAATCGTGACTAGAGATCTCCGCATCCCGCAAAACCGAAGTGCCATTAAAGTCCCGCAAAAAGAGATCCCAAATCCGCAAATCCTCCCGCATAACCGTAAAGACTCGTATACGATGGTGAGGCTTCCGTACCCTAGCAGTCGCCGCCTCCAGGCTCCTAAGGAAGACTCTCCCCATGGGAATGACCTTACATGCAAAGTTGAGTGATCCTATTAAGGCCTGTAGCTCCCGCAAATTCAACTTAGACGATGCCAGTGAATTAGCCACCAGCACCCTCAATTTCTCCACGTTCTCTGCCGGCAATCGCGCCTCCAAACTTTGGGAATCCAACTCCACCCCCAAAAAAGACAACCTCGTCGCCGGGCCTACTGTCTTACTATCCGCCAACGGCACCCCGAACTCCCCAGCTAAACGCATAAAGCCAGCCAACAGCTCGCTACACCCCGCTGACCCTGCTGCACCCACAAACAAAAAATCGTCCAGATAATGGACCACCTCCCCCCTTCCTACTCTACACACTAACAGCCAGTGTAAGAAAGAGCTGAACTTCTCGAAGTACGCACACGATACCGAACAGCCCATGGGCATACACTTATCAAAATAAAATTCCCCTTCAAACTGGAAACCCAACAACCTGAAGGAAGCCGGATGAACCGGCAGCAAGTGAAAAGCTGACTCAATATCAACCTTTGCCATCAACGCCCCGCGCCCCGCTCTCCGGACTAAGTCCGCAGCCTTGTCGAACAACTCATAACGAACCGTGCACAACTCTCGCAGAATCGCGTCGTTGACCGAGTAGCCGACCGGGGAAGACAAATTGTGAATGAGCCGAAACTTCCCGGGTTCCTTCTTCGGAATAATGCCCAAAGGCGATTCCACAAATTCTGGGAATGGAGGATGCCTGAACTGCCCCGCAATTCTACCCAACCGCAATTCCTCCGTTATCTTCTCCCGCGCTATCGCCCCCCAACGCCTGACACTGGGAGAGTTCCGCGTCGAAGACCCTGAAACCACCCCGTGTACCGGAACCACAAAACCCAAACTAAAACCACATTGCAAAACCAACCTATCCCGCCTCCGCGGATAAGCCCGCAACCACTGGCACAAAAGCGGAACCTGAATCGGCGAAGGAGCAATCTCAAAGGGACGCCACTTACTTGAGCCCTGCCGTTGGCTGAGCACCGGGCACCTTTTTAACGCATTTGGATGCCGCATGGGGACCCCCACAGCCCGAACACGCGTGACGGAATTTACAATCTGGGAAGGGACACATCGACCTATTAAACCTCCAGCAGACATCGCCCCCTGTCCCAAGGGTCGGCCTGGCCGGTCCTGAGGAGCGCCCTCCCCGAAAGGACTGTGGCGCCCCCCCAACTGCGACCGTCCCTCCTTTCCCGCCGCTACCCCCAACACCCCCGCTCTTGACCGACATCTGTGTTAGCCAAAGGTTAATATCTTGGGTACCCCATGTTAACAACTTATTCTCCTCCATTTTATCTCGAAACTTCTCATCGTAATTAAGCCACGACCATCCCTCGTGCATTTGAGAAGCCTCGAGAATCGAATCAGCATAGGACAACAGCAGCCCATACTGGTGAGGAAAATGATGTCCCCACACGCTCGCTAACCTCAAAAACAAGCGCACCCAATTAACTACATTCCGCGACACTTTCCGAAGCCGCCCCGCTTTCTCATCTTCCTTCCGTTTTTTCTTACTGTCCCCGGAACGCTTCCGCCCTTCTAGCAAACGAAAAATATCAATATATTTCCGCTTGCGGATCTTCCGCCTCAGCTTCCTGGGGACCCCCTCCCACAATTCCGATAACGCCACCATGGACGCAGATCCCCCACCTGCTATAATTCCTTCAGCCCCCCCACCCAAGGCCGCCCCACTCCCCTTCTCTGACGCTGCCGCTGCATCAGACGAATCAGACGACGAGGAGGTGGACGACGACGATCCGCGCCGACGGCGAGACCCATGCTTCTTCTTCCTGCGCGCCTTGCCAGACTTCTCGGGCCGCGACCCACGCTCCCCTGCTTCCCCCACGTCAGCCACCCGCAACTCACCTGTCCTGTCCGCGACTCCGCAGACCTCAGCCGAGGGTCGCCCGTCATCGCCAGTCACCATTGGCTGCTGCCGATCCTCCGTCCCAGAAGCCTGGACCCCGACTCCCGCTGACCCCACGTCCACGTGGGGCTGCGTCTCCATACTCCTCTCACTGCATGACCGCACCGCTGACGAACCCTCCACTGGCGAAGCCATATAAGATACCTGCAAAGACAAAATGGGAAAACCAAACGAAGAGAGCCCAGGGGCACTCCCCGGGGGCCAAGCCCGTGTCCAATCAGACCTGGACGAACCCTGCCCCCCTCCCAACCAGTGCTCCCACCCTGCCCACTGCCCTGACTGCCCGTACCACCCCGGAGGGGACATACCCACCCCCGGAGGCACCAATCCCCCAACCGGAGACATCCATCCCCAACCATCCCCCCCTGCCACCCCAAAACCTGACCTAGGGCCTACACCCCATTGGCTTGCAGGGCCTAAACCCCCGCCAGGCCCATGCTCCTGCTACATACTCGACCGCCCCACCTCCACACAATCTGTCTGCACCCTCCTGCGCCCCATCACCCCTACATTGGTATCACATGACCCTGCGGACGAGGCCACTGCCTGTCCCTGAGGCCCAACACTTTCTGTCTGCCCTGCACCACCCTCACTGAGCCCCTCCTCCGTCTGATTGCCCCCACGCCCCCTCACATACCCCCGTGCACCTCGCACCCCCTTTTTTCTCCCCCCCCCCCCCCCCGCCGAATTGGCACTCCGAGACCCAGGCTGCACCGCTTTTCCCAACCCCTGGCCTTTCTGCCCTCTAGCTTGCTTCCCTCTGTCAGCCCTGCCCCCCCCCCTTTTTGCCGGCTGTTTTCCCACCATATTGCCTCTCAGCAGAACCAAGGGGTTCCTGTGCTCAACCCCAGGTCGCTGCGACAGTGGATTAGGCTCTCACTTTGCTAGTTTTGGTTGTTTTTTTTTTTCAATTGTCGTCGCTTCGCCGCAGCTCCGTCCCGTCCCCCGTTCCTCCGATCGCCCCCAAACCGCCCCGGGAAGCTTACCTCCCAGCGGACCAGCACTGACGTGGCTCCCGAACCCCCAACCCCTTCCACACTCGCCTGATCAGCAGGCCGCAACTCTCGCCGCTCCACTCCGCCACTGCTGAACGCTGCCCCCGATCCGACAATTGAACTGTGCACCCCACCCCTGCACCGACAGGAATTGGGGCTCCGCACCGACTCGCCACCTCGCCGCCACCAAAGATAAAATTACCGCTCTCTGCACCACGCCACCGGTGGTCCTGCCGAGCCTCCCGCCAGAACGCCTGTGCTCTGGCCAGATAACGCACGCCAGAACACATGGCAGCCTGCCCATTGATTGGCTCCGCTGCCTGGCCTTCACAAGCGGAGCCAATCAATTTAAACCACGCGCCCCGTGCACGGCCCAGCACGGCACCCGCGATGCTACCGTGCATGAGCAGGATCCCGCGCCGGGCAGAGCACCCGGTTACGGGCAGGCGCCGGGACCCTGCCCGCGCCTTTATACGAGTATGGATCTGAAATCAATTTTCTGAAATAGGTGTCGCAGGGGTTTGATGAGTTTTAGCTTCCAGTATGCTACTTTGGCTGTGTTTTTGATGTGTGCGGACAAGTTGAGGTTGGTGTCTGTAGTTATGCCTAGATATTTAATCTCTTTTTAAATTGTTATTTCAGCATCTCATGTTCTTATCTTCTCTGGTGGCTTGTAGTCCGGATCTCTGAATATACGTAGGGCTTCTGTTTTGCTTTTATTTACTGTGAGGTTTATTTCAGTGAGTAAGTTTGTCACTGTATTGAAGATATCGGCTATGATTGTAAAATCTGGGTTGGTGGTGTTGAACGACATGTAGAACATGGTGTCATCTGCGTATAGATGGTATTACACGTTCAGCTTTTGTAGCAGATAACAGATTGGATGAATGTCTAGAATGAATAATAAACCTGAGAGGGCTGAACCTTGAGGGATACCTTGAGTTAACTTAAAGGGTTTTGAGTTGGTGTTGTTGACCTTTACTTGTATGATTCTGTCTGACAGGTAGAAAGTGAACCATTTTAGGGTGTCATCTGTTAAACCAATGTTTCTGAGTTGGTTTAGCATAATGTGATACGAGACTGAGTTAAAGGCTGTGCTTATGTCCATGAGTATGAGAATAAATCCTTGGCGGGCTTATCAATTCCAATGATGAGTCTATTGAATAGGTCTGTTAGTAGTGTGTCGATTCCATGGTGTTGGTGGAAGCCATGTTGATGTGGGTCTAGCGGGGCATATGTATCATCATGATCTTGCAGTTGGTGCTATACGTTTATTTCAATTATTTTGGCCAGAAAAGGGATGCTCGCAATTGGACGGTAAGCACTTGGGTGAGTATTGTCTAATGAGGCCTTTTTTATGATAGTTTGTATAGAGGCTTGTTTGAGTGTAGAAGGAAGGTATCCTTGCTTGAGAGATATGTGTACTATCTGTAGAATGGTCTGGGCAAATTGATTGTGTAGATTTTTTAGCCATGATACAAGACAGGAGTTGAGGGGTGAGGTTGTGGTATTAATGTTGTTAATGATGTCAAGTAACTCCCTTTTATTTATTGGGTTGAAGTTGCGCCATAAGTGATGTTGGTCTGTTCTGTTCTTTTGCTGAGGTGAATCATAATGCTGTAGCGTTGTCTTGCTTTGTTATGGAGGAAATCCGCCATAACTTGAGGGTCAGTTTTTGTGTTTGCATTTGTTGTGTCTGTTCAGGTAGAATCACTAGTCAGCTGAGATACAATCGAGAAGAGTTCTCTAGGTTGGTGGAGTGATTTCATAAGGGTGTTTGTGATGTATTCCTTCTGTGTTTTATTACATAGGCTGTTGTATTCTTTTTGGTATTTGAGAAGGTGAGTTTTAACAGAAGAATCTTGTGACCTTTTCCATTTTCTTTCTAGGCGTCTAA
This sequence comes from Ichthyophis bannanicus, assembly GCA_033557465.1. Lineage (NCBI taxonomy): Eukaryota > Metazoa > Chordata > Amphibia > Gymnophiona > Ichthyophiidae > Ichthyophis > Ichthyophis bannanicus. Next base: position 35,874,492 of record CM066051.1, on the reverse strand, counting down.
GTTCTCTTCTGATTTGGTCTAGATGGGGGGCGTGTAGATTTTTGTTGCTTTGTAGTGTGTTTCTCATTGAATGTTGCTGTGTCATTTATTATCTGGTTCCATGTACCTATGAACGTGTCTAGGTCATCTATGTCTGCATCTAGCAGTGAGGAGGTCTGGTCGAGAAAGAGTTGCGGGTTGAAGGCCTTAAATCTACGTTTGCAATTGTGTTGAGGAGGGGTAATTGTTTGGATGGTGTTTGCTGGTATATTAAAGAATATCATAGAGTGGTCTGACCATGAGACTGGATCAATTTGTAGGTTTAGGTTTGCTTTGTGTAGCATTTTGGGGATGAATAAGAGATCCATCATCAATCCTTTGCAGTGGGTTGACGAATCAATTATTTGGGTTAGTTGTAGGGATTCCATGGCACTTAAAAATATGCTGGCGTTTTTTGCAGAATCTGTGGGGAGGTTGAGGTCACCCATTAGAATAAAGAGGTTTCTTGTGGCTGATTGGGTACATACTTTGACTAAGATTGCTGATATATCTTCGGTGTTGGAGGTGGGTTTTCTGTAGGTTGTGCATATGGTGTACTTTGAGTTGGAGATGGTTAGATAATCTAGTGTGTGTAATGACTGTGAGTTGATCATTGTGAAGTTCAACTGTTTCTTAGCAAGGATAAGTACTCATCCTCCTCATTGTTCCAATCTGGGGCAGTTGAATAGCATATATTGTGATGTAGTTAGTTGGTTGAGGTGGACGTTGTCATGGTCGGTGATCCAACTTTCAGTGATGCACATTATGTCAGTGTTTGTGTGTTGAATGTGGTCTACAATAGTCTGAATTTTGTTACGGACAGAGCGAGCGTTGAGGAGTGAGCATTTGACTGGGAGATCTTTGAGTTTGCTATCAAAAGTTATGTGTTGCATAGGCTTTGTGTTGGTATAGATAAGTCTGCGACGTGGATTAGGCGGTAGTAGTATTTTTTGTATGTTGTAAGGCGCAGAAAGTTTGGCAGTAGTATTTTTTTGTACGTTATAAGATGCAGAAAGTTGGTTCTGTGCAGTAGTGGTATGTTTATGCTCCAATTATGAATCAGCTAGGTGGATGATAATACAATAAGTGTGGCTAGAAGCATCATTGTATAATATATAAAATAATGTGGTAGCATGTTTGGTTGGTAGCTTACAGTTTGCCATTGAGTGCTTGTTTGTAGGAGGTTTCTCGGTATTTTGATTGTATCTGATGTTGATTCCTTAGGTTCCTGTATTATAATGAGTTGGTGGTTGTTTAGTCTTCTGGCGTTTCCTTCTCTCCTGTTTATCGACATCAATTCCCAATTCCCCTACCGCCATTTTCTTTCTGCTAAATTTAGACTCTCTTCGTTAAGCATAGTATCTTTCATCCTTCTTTATGGGATTTCAACCCAGTCATTTGCTGATTTTCAAACTAACTGAGCTAACTGAAGCCATTTCTAATTCTCTTTCTAACTCCTTCCAGCTCATTAAAAACCTGGAAGCGCTTGGGTATTGACTAAAGTACAACTCTGTGACCTCTGTCCCAAAGTGGATGCTCTGAAAATCACCCCACACATGGTATAGGATGGAATGTATGTTAACCAGTCATGCAATTGAATATATACTGGAGGTTTGATCATTTACTCCTTTTATTATGTGCTAATGTTACATTAACTCTGACCTGATTGAACGCCGTCTCCCACATGATCGCTTCTTGCTTGATGCTGAATACTTGCCCTGGAGGAGCATAAGGATTGTAACTTCCAATAATTTCAGAGGTTTGTCTCCCACTGGGAAGATATGCCATGTTCACAATATTGTAGCCAGTGGCGAGATCTCCATTCTCATCGAAAAAGAGCTCTTCACCCAGAGCGTTCTTGAAGTGGATGATCTTCAGATAATGGTTGAGCTAAAGAATATAAAAGGTATTCTTTTTAAAAAACAGATGGAACCCTTGCATTCCAACATCCTAACATCTTGTGTGAAGAGAAGTTGCAGTATGTTTAGGGACCAAAATGTACCCATCTTTAGTCTATTTTGGGGGTGTTTCTGTGGCAGAGTTTGCCAAGTTCTGTCTGACTTGCACCAAGCAGCTTCACCATGAACAAGAGGAAAAGGAACAAGAAGACCCACAAGCCAAAGGGTCTACAGCAGCATGCCAGTAGGACTAGGCATGCTGAAGAAAATTAAAAATTTCTGGGAAAGACAGGCCAAATGCTAAGGCAGCACCATCCACTGTGACCACCCCTTTCATCATAAACATGTCAGACACCCGGACATCCCACTAGGAAAGCTCTGGTGGACAAACATCCAAATATATAGTGGAGGGATTCCTCAAAGTACTGCTGTTTCTTCCCTTAGCTGACCCTAATGCTGCCTGCATTGTTGCAGAAGTTGAAGAGGGTTACATACTACTCACTGCCACAAAGGAACAAGGTATGCTGAAGCGGACAGTACATTCTGTGAGGGCATGAAGCCATGGTCATATACATCTTGAAACCTTCGTCCAGAATTTCGAGGACGGAGTGGAGACGAGGAAGGTATTTGAATCCAAGAAAGCATGGGACAAGCACAGAAGATCTCTAAAGGATAAAAGGGGACTATTACAGTAGATATGGAAGGGTAGTAGTATTTTTCTCCCATCATTTCTATGTTTCTATGAGGCTGTGCTAGTCTTGGGATTCTGATCCAAATCTGGCTGTTCAACCGGCCCTTTACAGGGTAATCCTGGGAAACTCAACCAACACCCTTCTCCATGGGAAACCCAGAAGGGCACCAGTTTAAAGGGTGGGGTACACAACCCACTTGTCTGGATTGGCCTAGGAGTATGATATAGAAGTGGTATTTTAGAAAAGAGGCTCAAGTTATATTGAGGACATCCGGGGTGGAATGTGTAGAAAAACACCAGGCAGTCTATATCTCCAGCTGATATTGGTAACATAGATGTCCCTGACATGGACGTCCATGCCAGTGGCCACATAAATGTCACCCTTAGGAAGGAATGGACACAGACATCCATCTTATGCAAGCAAGGATAAAGGGACATCCAGCATTGTAGCCAAACAAAGACATTATTCATCAGTGTTCATTGGCATCATGTAAAATAAAGAGGATATTAATGTAGCTTCTTCTCCACACCCTCCAGACATTTGCCTTGAGAAAATAATCACTTTGCAGTTCTTTTTTGTGCCTGGAGCGGGTATTACCTTAGATGTGACTCCGGACATCCAGGATGTTTCTGAGATCAGGTTGGGATGTCTGCATTCTAGGGAACACCCTGGCCACACCTCTGCCAAACTCCTATTCAGACTTGGACATCCTTACATTGAGGATGTACGCAGTCCCAGTTTCTTAAATGTCTTTGTAGATGTCTCTATGCTTTGGACATCTCAATGCCTATTCTGAAATATCCAAAGCCTTATCTCCCCTCTTCTGCCTTTCTTCCATATGTTTATGTTTAGATCTTGAGGTTTGTCCCTATATGTTTTATCATGAAGGCCACTGACCATTTTAGTAGCTGTTCTCTGGACTGACTCGATCCTCTTTATATCCTTTTGAAAGTGCAGTCTGCAGAATTGAACACAGTACTCAAAATGAGGCCTCACCAGAGACGCAAACAGAGACATTATCACCTTCTTTTTCCTGCTGGCCATTCTTCTCCCTGTGCATCTGCTCTTCAGAGTGCCCAAATGTTCTGGGTTAATCTACAATATGTGAAAGGACGCTTGTCTGTACAGGGCTGTGTACACTGTGAGCGTACTTAATAATACTATATTACTGAAAGCCCTCAGAAAGAGTTACACCACAGATTCAGTAGCTCAGACATTCCAGGGCCTATTACTTAGCTAACGACCTTGAGAGACTCTACTGAAAAACTATGCTGAACTTTCACATAACAGAAAAACTAAATTTGTTTATGATACCGAATGTGCAGGAAAGATGTGAAAACTGCTTGTGTTAGAATTATTGTTTGAGAAGTTATGTCTTGGAATACATGTATGTCTCCTCCTGATGACCTATACTAATAAAATTTGACCTTTGACATAGAGACATAAGAGATGCACATTATGAATATACGTGATGCTTGACGTAGAAAAATAAGGTGGAAATTATGCTGTGTAATGGAATTTTGATCAATAAAAATAATGCCCGAGGTATGTGGAGTCAGAGAGGCAAGGTGAAAGCTGTACTCTCTCTCCCAAAGCTTTGGGGGTTTTTTATATAATACTATTGTGTGTGATTTGTATTATTAATGGTTATTGCTTCCTTGTCATTGCTCTGAGTGTGGAAATGCGTTACCCAAGAGCACAGGTGATGTTACCGGTGAGGGGAGGTGCAGAGTACATTTTCAATATGTACATGAATTTCAAAAGTATTCCTATAAATGCAAAGCCGTCCTCTGGGAGTGCCTCCTCACACAGTGGGTAAATGCAAGTGTAAAGAGCTTGTACATGCCCAAGTTTCCCTGTACATTGGAAGGACAATTTGTAACTTTACCCATGAGAATTACCCTCCATCTCTCATTTTATATGCTCTGCTTCTTGGAGCAGTAGACAAGTATACTGAGCACCAGACTTAGAACCAAGGAAGACAGGCTTCAAATCCCACGTCTGCTAACTACTTCATTCTGTGTTGCCTAAAATATAATCTGTTTGTTCCTGAAACAATGGAGGATTTAGTAATTTGCACAATATCATACAGAGAAGCAATGGGATCCGAGCCTGGCTTCCCTGGTCCTCCAAGGAGACACTGTTCTGTTTCAGGGTTCATCGTGTGTTCGCTGCTTTCTGTTCACTTCCTGTCCTCGCTGATTAACCTTTAGGCAGATGCTACCTTGTTCCCTGTCTCAGTCTGTAACAAGATGAAAAGTCCGATATACTGAATTAAGCCCTGCTTCCGATTCCTGCTGCATATCGTTCTCAAACATCTTGGACAAGCTCATGGCCTCATTTACTAAACTGCATTAGCCAGTTATCATACACTAATGTAAGATAACAGATATTACATAATATGAGTGCTGTTACTCTCAATTGGGAATATTTGCTAACTATGGGTCATTCCAAGCCACAAATAGTGGGGATGTCTGCCCTGTGTGGACATACATTCCTGCTATTCGACCCCCTTGCTGTCACCATCAAGGCTCCCTGTATGAACAGTGGACTTGTACGGGGATGGGAAGGGGCAGGCTGAAGGTGGAGCGAGGGTGGTGCATAGGTCGGCCGTCACCCTGGACATATAGGGCTGATTCTGAGGTGGAAGAAGTCCCTCTGGACGAGGGGTAGCAGCGGCAGCCAGTGAGGACAAAGCAGGGAGGCGTGCAAGAGGCTCCCCACAGCTGAACTGACCATGAGAGACCGGATTGGGGGTCTTTCTGCGGGAAAGGACATTCTCTGCGGCAGCTGGCAGACACGGCTCTGTAATGGAGCCGTGGTGCCATGGAAATGAGACACCATGGCACCACGGCTCCAATACGGAGTCAGGCAGAGTCTGACATGGATGTAACTGGACATGCAGCCCTTCAGAATCAGGGCCAGCCTGCATGTAAAAGCCGGTAGACCCGATTCTGATCCCACGGAGGCTAGACGCCAACATGGTATCAGAATCGGGTCTACTGCTGTACGTCCCGATTCTGAGGAGCTGTACAGGTGCTGGACGTCCAAAAGGGGAATAGGCCTCTATGTGTTTAGCTTAAATGAACACGTTAGCTAGTTAACATGTAGTAAAGGAAGACCTCTCTTTGTAACAAAAATATATTAAAGTGCATAACCCACAAATTTTTGTTTTATTTGGTTTCCCAGGTCATTTACAGGATTTTTTTGGTTTTGTCTTGTTTCTTTAAAATTTTGTTTCGGAAGGGAACTGTTTTTTAATAGCCCACACTGTCACGCAGTATGAGCACTACTGAGCCATACTCTGTGCTATGTGTGAACAGTTTTTGTTGTTGAGGAATAGTGCTCACTAGGAAGGACTGACAGAGATGAAATTTCTTCTTTTTACTTTCACTTCTATTCAAAAACATCATGACATGATATAGGAAATATCGTTGACATTTTCGATGTCTTTTCAAATGAGTGCATATCTCTAAAATATCTTAAAAGAAGAAGCTGGTACCTTCCATGGCAAGTCTTGAGATCTCAGATGCGTTCCATTCCCCAGTCTGTTGTTTCCCGAGTTCCTCAGGGTCATGTCATGCAGGGCGTGCGCCAGAGCGTAAACAGCATTGTAAATACCGTAGCTTCTTCCTAAATATTTATAAATACAGTGTGGTGAACTAAATACTGTGTAATATTCGCAGGTCCTCTTAATGCTCTTAGGGCATCGGGGGTGGCACAGTCCCCTCCACCAATCCTTAGTGTACCCATCACTTGGAAACTGCCCTGGCTCAACCTCATGGACAAATTTTGCAAAACGTGGAACTGTCCTGTTTGGCACTGTGAATGCCAAGACGGTGTTCTTCACATTCTTATTGAATAAGGAGATTGAATCAAAGTACCATTCAGCGGTGGTGAGCCAGACCTTGCCGGACATCTCCAGAAAATTTGTTTGTAAACAAAAGTTTACTATATATTGCAGATTACTGAAGACAATGATTATGTTGGTTGGCGATGTCCTCATACGTTCCTTTATTTGACTCATCCTCTTTTCGGGAATGAAATTGCTATAACTGAAGAGTTCGATAAAGGCAACACAGCCTCCATTCTCAACGATCCCCTCTTTTAGCATCTGGATGGCCCTTCCACTGCTATTGTCATCGGGTGCGATAATGCCAACCCAAGTCCAATCAAAATGCTTCAACAGTCTTATGATGGCGGTGCAGAGAGAAAGCTCACTGGGGACAGTCCGGTAGAAATAAGGAAACTTACTGGTATCGCTCATAAAAAGATTCTGTGAGACAAAACTGATCTGTTGGCAGAAATGGTGATGTAATTCTGAGTTGCTTAGCAAAAACCTGAATGTATATTAAAGTTAATAATTAAATAGACAACACTCGTCAGAGCCACTGACATTCCTGTGACCTTGGGCAAGTCACTTCATCCTCCATTGCCCCAGATAGATACTTAGGAGTATGTTTACTAAACCGCGATAAAGGAGCAAGTGTGCAGTTAGCATGCCTGTCCTCACCCTCAGGGTGACCACAGAAACTGCTCAGTAGCATGGTTTGTAGCTGCGCTGTGCTTGTATCACACATTGCCAGTGCATCTTACTGAGCTGAGGTGATGGATAAGTGCATTCTCCATTCAGTGATCAGCTGTAGACCGCTGTTCTGCATGTGCACTGCATCATGGGTACTGGTGGGGCTACCCTATGCCGGCACACACAGCAGACATTTTAGGGAGTGATCTACAGTCTCTTTGTGTCCAGCCATTGCTGTGTAGAGAGGTGTGGAAGTGGAGCCTACTAGTTAGTGCAAGGTCTCTGTAGGTAGAAATAGGGCTTTGATTCCTACTTGTTCTTTTTGGACTGTGCTATTCAGATCGTTTTCATGCCTATAACTGTCAGGCCTCTGCATATCGGTGCTGCCAGCCCATATTACCCTCTCCTCAGCCGCCATTCCTCCTTGTCTCTGTCGGCCTCTGTCGGCTGTGTACAGTCATGTCTTCTTGTGCAGGCTGCTACTCCATGACCTACACTGATACTCATTTCCTCATTTTGGCCTTTTGCGCTCACCTCTCCTGTGCCTGATCTGCACGTCACCACTACTACTCTGTCCTCCTGTTGCTGCAGACATTCTGCCACTTCTGCCTCTGCTGCCCTGTGCATCGGTACCGCTGCCTCCCACATGCTCATCCACTTTACTGGCTGCCACATAGGGTGCTCACCGATACGGCAGGTCCATCACCTCCCACCTGTCCTTCTTCCATCACCTTTACATTGACATTCCTTGGGATCTATCCAGCGTTTGGGTTACAGAGGTTTTCGTGCTATAAGATACATGCTTTCAACCTTACGATGCCTTAACTTATATTGGGGCACTTTGTCTCCCCTCAGGGCACCTTGTCTTATATTAGGACGCCTTGTCTCTCCTTAAGACGTCTTGTCTACCCTTAGGGCAACTTCTCTCAGTTTAGGGCACCGCGTCTCACATTAGGGCATCTTACCGCACATTTTCTTGTTAGTGCACGTTAAAAGGCCATAATGCCCTAATGCCAGGACGCCCCCTGCCCGCCCACTGCCTTATATGGCTTCAGGAACCATAACACTGCCATTACCGCCTGTCACTTTATCGCAGCTTAGTAAACATACCCCTTAGACTGTAAGTTCTCCAAAGACAAGTAAATAACTACAGTACCTGAGTGCAACTCACCTTCATCTAATACTGAGAAGGAGAGAGCTTAATCCAAATATTAATAATATTAAATTATTCAAAGGAGGGGTTGAGATACTTTTTAAAAAATGCATGGCATGATTACTTTAATTTATCGAATTGAGTACATATTTATTTCTGTAGTACTGGTGAACTGGGTGTCTCTTGAGTAGACATTTTCAGGGCTTATATTCTGCTAGATTATATTGTGGAGCCCCGGTACTGAAATCATGTCTCTGAGGGGTTCTGCAAGATCTCCTGAGCCATGCTGCTGCTTTCAGAGGTGAAGGGACTCCACAAAGATCTGCCTCTTCCATGAGGGAACGTCCTCTCTAGTCTGCCTGCATATTCCTTCCATCCTACCTCTACCTACTGATTCTTCCACACATGCAAGGCTGGTACCACAAGGAACCTCATGCATCATTCCCATTGAAATTAAGCCCTGGCAATGTGAATGTTTTGCTTTCTTCCACTCTTACTATATTTATTAAGATTTTGGCCTCTGCTATCATTCAGCCGCCTGACTGAAGACCGAACACAATTTAGGATAGCTATCCAGAGGGTCACCATGAGTCGACTCCGACTCGACGGCACTTAACAACAACAACATCATTCAGGTATATTCAAAGTCTGTAGATAAGATTTACTTATATCATACACACCTAAAGTATGGAGATAAATTCCCTCATACACTGAAAAAAACAAACCATGTAAGAAATTTTTGTATTAATAAGGACCTCAAATATTGTGAGTAAAACTAGGCTCAAATATGCCCTCTAGCCTATGAAGGCTATTATTAGACAAGCTCAGTGTCATTATCGGTCCAAATATTTTACTATATTCCTAATAAATTATGGTATATAACTCTTACAAATATTACTGACATACTTATAATACTTTATACCCAACCTCGAAACAATAGTGTGTTTAGATAAGAAAAAACGTATCTCCTTCAGGAAAAATCAAAACAAAGTATGAGATCCCTAGAGCTACTCTCTAGTCGACTGAGCGCTCATAAAAACTGATTCACTTCAAAAGAATTTAAAGGTATTCAGTAGTCCATGATCAAACCAGCCAACCAAATGAGAGTTCCTGAATCAACTGCTTGATTGAGATTGGATGGCTCAATAGAGCTTAACTGGAACATCCAGACTTGCTCACGTAAATCAAGTTGTTTTAATCTATTGCCACCTCGTCATGCTGAGATTTAGTCATTTTTATGAAGGATAAGCTTTTTCAGGGATGGATAATTCATTCTGGTATAAAGTGAAGCACCTTCATCATGTAAATGTTCAGGGATAGAGCCTCTTTCAATTGAAAGCAAGTTCTGCTATGAGGGGACATGGAATGAGGGTGAAGGGAGATAGATTCAGGAGTGATATGCGGAAATATTTCTTTACGGAAAGAGTAGTGGATCCGTGGAATAGTCTCCCAGTGGAGGTAGTAGAGATGAGGACAGTAACTGAATTCAAAAAAGCATGGGACAAACACAGAGGATCTCTAAAGGTAAAAAGGGGACTGTTGTAGTTGTTATGGAAGGGCAGACTACATAGGCCATGTGGTCTTTTTCTGTCGTCATATTTCTATGTTTCTATGTACCTGTGGATAGTGGTACATTTCAAACAGATTGGCTAACTGCATCGATTCCTCAGACGGAAGGCCTTCAAGGATTGCTGTAACCGTGCCAGAGGTTTCACAGCTGTAATTTGGGATTCCTTTGTCTGTTCCTGAGAACATATTCATGATGGTCTTAAATGTTAGGAAGGGATTGTTGTGAGACTCATAAATGTGGAACCCCAGAGTAACGTTGGGTAGGATCTCAGAGCTGTTGTTAATCTCCTCCACTGCAGCAACCATGGCCAAGAAGTTATAGTAATGTCCTTCAAGTTTTCTGTAATTAAGTTAGTTAATCATTAATTTCAAGTGCCAAATTACATCAATCATTTATTAAAAGAATAATTATCATGGGGTCTCTTGCAGGTAAATGGTCCCTTTGAAAATTTTCCACATGTTATGTGCCTAATATTAAATATATAGGGGGTCTGTGTTAAATTTTATAAACATGTCTGTTTGATAAAGATGCGTCTCAGACACAATTACCCCAGTACTAAGGTTAAAATTATAAACTAATGGAACACATTAGTCTGTCTGTCTGTCTTCCGACAGCTTAGTTCCAAATACAAATCAGCTATTATCGCTGCTAAAAAACACTATTTCGATAAGCTTATTTCCACTGCTTCTAATCATCCCAAGAAATTATTCTCGTCATTTCCCATTTTAAGTTGGCAAATCAACCACTGATACTTCGCTGACCACCAGAAAACCCTCCAAATCCAGTCAATGCTTCCCTTGACCTTGGGGAAGTCGCTTTACCCTTCAGTGCCTCAGATGCAAAGTTGAGCAAAGAACAGTCTAAGAAGCACCGACACACGCAGAATAAAGGTGCGACCACTAAACAATGTGAACTGATTGACAACAATGCGCCAATGAATGATGAAACAGACAATAGGGGTTTTTGTATCTTCTTAACCGGTCACTCAAATTCCACCCAACTTCTGTTCTTATATGATCTGCTTCTCTATCTGAACTCGACAGCAGTATCATGGCTTAAGTGATTATTTACCGTATGCCACATTTATCACCATCTTGACATACAGCCCTGTGAAAGGCGCACGCAGAAACATTGTATGTAGGATGAAATTTGAGTGGCCGATTAGCAGGAAGCCATAAACGCTACTCTCCGTTTCATCATTCATTGGTGTGTTGTCGTCAAACAGTTCAACTCGCTCAGTGGTTGCATCAGATGCAGATTTGGACCAGGAAATTCCTCCCATACCTGAATATAAGTCACCATGAGCTACTACTAGAAAAGCAAGAGTTAAATAAACACAAATAATGACCGCTCTCCGTGCCTGCAAAGCTTTGAGGTTCCAAACGTTTTTCAGACATTGCTAAGATCGATGAACTATTTGGTCAACTAAATTTTTGAAGTGTATTTCTGTTCCATGTATTTAATCTCTAAAGGGTGAATAAGCGGATGTGTGCCTTTATCAAAGAGTTTTGGAAAATAACCCCCAGAAGTGAGCAAATGCTCCTATATATAGTTACACCTGCTGCAAGGCGGAGGCACCTTATGCACAGCGTATGCGCGGATAGAAGTGTATTTCAGAAAGTGCCGTGGATCTCGCAGCTCCATCTCAGGTATACTGTACGTCCAGAAATGCTTACTCATGGTTCATGAAGGAGTACATGTGCTCTGGTACACGGGTTTATACCCATGCAATTTCACACAAACTAGTTGCTGCTTGTGAAATAGGCTTAACACATGGGAAATGCTTTATAAATTGACAACACAAGGCGCAGAGTCTTATGTCTTCCAATATCTGGACAGGGTCAGGTTTTATGTGCAGAACCTTTGATTTTGAAAACTCTGCATTTATCTCTGGAAAAAATCCTACACAAAGGAGCAGGTGTAGTTTTGTTAAGATTCTTTTGTTCAAATTTTGAAAGCAAACTTGCAAGCTTTCTGCAGTAATTCTATATAGAAATTCAGCCATTCCATACATAGACCATCCAAATTTATATGTTGAACAAAGGGGAAGGAGAAAGGTTGAGCAAAAAAGACATAAATTTACCAGCAAGATGCAGCTACTGAAAATGTAATTTATACTCAAATAGCAGGCATCATGTCCAGATATTCCCATTCATCAAGCGACTTCCAGATATAAGTGCCTAGGTGTGGTGCCAATTATTATGCGATGCCACAAAATGTTCCTTGTTTACTTTAAAAGCACAAACACCCACAGAGATTAAGGGCAATGTTAAAAGCAGCATGTCCTACTAAGCAACACTGGAGAAATGCACAATCCAAAGCCGACTCCCCCACAGCTAGAGTACTCATCTTACAGAGGGATAAGTTATATCTGTGACTCAAAGCAAAGAGGGCAGGAAATAAAGTTCACACATAGATCCCAGAAAGTAGCAAAGCCTCCGTGCTACTTACCTCTCCTTTCCTCTGAAGACTGGAGGATACTGGAAGGAAAAAGGTTCAATTTCATCAAAAGAATTTGTTGTTGCAATTCCTCCAATGACAATGTCTCCTTGCCTATGGTATCCCAGTGCAGGGACGATGTTTCTCCCTCCATAGCTCTGTTCCTCTGTATGCCACATGGAATCACTACATAGCAAAAGAATCAGTAACTGATGGGTTGACATCTTTTCCTGCAGCAAAGAGCGTATCGCATGGCGCAACCCTTCTTCATGCTCTGGGGCTCTTGGTCCTGGCAAGGGACAGGAGGGGTGTTGCAGGATCTTGGAAGGCTCACTCAGCTGCAACTTTGAACAATAAATCAACGAATATGTATATCTGTGCATGAATAGACCCGTGCAAGCACACAGAGGACATAGAGAAAAGACTTTGAAAACCTAACACTGGAGCAGTTGAGTTGAAGCTTTTAAGGACACCGTGTGGCTTTTTTCGGAACTTGCTTCTCAGAGGGTCAGCCTCTAGGGCTGCCTGCTCCCATACTCTGTATTTAATAATAATTATGGGCTTCTTTTTAATGAGACACACAAATATTAATCCGACTGGAACAATTCGTAATAAATATAATAACACTTGATTTGCAGCCCACAGAATAATTTAGAAAAGGTGTTTGCAGATCGAAATCAAATAGATTCCTGATTCCTTGCGATGAAAATGAAATAGAAACACCAAAATACAGAAATATCACGACAGACAGTGATACTCAGCCCCTGCCGAGTTGTCCCTAAGTGGCGAAAGTTAGGCACAATAACAGCTGTCTTAACTTCCACTGCAAATGCTAACTGGCCGCAGCTGCATCATTAGCTTCTGTGCTCTCCAGCGGACCTGAATATTCAAAGCCAGTGGCCGCATGTGGCCTCGGTATTGAATATCTAGGTTGGCGCTCCAGCGGTGGTGCCTAGCTGCTTTAGAACAGCGAGCCACCACCACTGAATACTGTTCCCATAGTAAATGCAAGCAGATAAAGACCAGCATGGCCCATTTAGTCTGCCCCACCTCATGCTGAGTCATGCTGTGCCACCTCCCCTCTGCAGCTGATTGCTGAAGTTGTGTTGGAAGAGTCAGAAGCAGCAGCAGCAGCATGACTCAGCATGTGGGGGGAAGAAGGGTGAATCCAGAGCGCAGGGCTGCGTCAAAGGGTATGTGCTTGTGGTCTGACCCCCATCTGGTATAACATTTCGGACCCAGCGATCCATCATTAGGGACTGCCAAGCCTCCCTGAAGTTGCAGAGCCTGTTCACAAGCAGCAGGTGCTGATAATTGTTGCTTCCTCTCATGGAGGCGTTGAGTATGATTCAGTGGGATGAGCCGCTAGTTCCCCTGTTGTAAAAGAATGGTCCTTGACCTCAGAAACTGCTTCTTCCACTTTTAGCCCAAAGAGGCTGTCCCCCAGACAAGGTGCGTCAAGCAGGCTATTATGAAGATTGTCCCTCAAGCTCGATACTCTAAGCGATAGCTATCACCGCAGCATGTGTCAAAAGCATCGTAGGCAAATCGGATGATGCGATATAGGGACTCCTGCAGAACTTCAGTGAGTAGAGCGAAATCCCCTCTGAAACCTCACTTTCCCCCCACCTAGCCAATCTACCTCTTCCAAAAACTCCTCCAATTGCTCAACCACCCCCATTCAATGACATTTGCAAAAGTATCAAGAGATGAGATAGGCCTAAGATTTTCCCAAGCCATATTAACCCCCCTTTTAGGTACTAGGGTAGCATAGCATCCTTCACTGAATTGGGGTAGACTTACCTGCACAAAGAATGCATTAATTAACTACACCGTCCATGTTAACATCTTGCCTGGGCATCGCTGCAACAGACGGCCATGCATTTTGTCCAAATGCATCAAAGTGAGGAGGTTGCGTTTGAACAACACCTGGGTCGCAGGTGTAAAGCTCACCCAAACATCCCCTCTCCCACCCTCCACCACTTCAGTCCCCTGCTTCTCCTCTTCTTTACCTCCAGTCAACTGCTGAATCCCATGGACAACGCGGAACATCTCCACTCTTTAAAGAAAAATATCCTCCACCTGCTCCACCTCCACCTTCCCAGGTTCCCCGACTTCAATCCCTGTCTGTAGTGCTAAAAACCATTTTGTAATCCAGAACAGTTCCTTAGGTCTATTACCTGCTGCTAAAATACAAGCTGAACAGGCCTTTCTTTTTGCATCCTGCACCTGCCATCAATACTCATCTGCCTTCCTTCACCATACACTTCTCTCTTCTTGCAAGCTCAATTTCCGCAATCCCCTCTCAGTCCTTCATAATTCCCTATTTACCTAATAAATCAGCTGTATACCAACCTCTGTTCCTATCCTTCTTACCCCCCACCCTTACCTGCTATAACGGAGTTACCACCTCCTCCAGAAAATCCCTTAGAGCATCCATCCAACTTTGTACCAGAGTCTCCAACACTCAAATACTGAGAACAATTCCATCTAATAAGCTCTTTCTCCTAGAACAACTTCTCATCCAATTTACCCCTCCTAAATTCCACTGTTATCCTCCCCTACTACCCCTGTGTTTACTCTTCCAAAAATGGCATGGTAGCAGAGCTTTTATAAAATATTGCCCCGTGTCGCTGAAAAGTGACTGCTATATTCTCTGATCATCTACTTTTGTATCCGTGGCCAGGGGACTTCTATAATGTCCTGCTTGAATGCATAAAATGCTGTTGTATGAGTTCAAGATGGTTACAAAATTATGCTTTAAGGACCCGATTTTATAAAAGACATATAGGTATCATGTTTAAGATAGGAAGTGTGCATGTGTGTTTGTATTTTACATGTGTGTTCATGGATTTTATAAGATATGCACATCCATCGGCCCTTTCTCTACCCAAAGTCTGCCCCTGGGAACACCTACATGAAAAATATAAATGCACATCACTTATTTAGTACATGTATGTATGCACACATCTACTGCAGGGCAATTTCATAAAAGACTTTTTCTTTGTGCAAAAAAACCTTTACACATGAAAACCTGTTTATACAGTTACTCCCTAAATTGACACAAGTCTCGGTTGTGTATGTGTGCCTGATTTGGGAGGTGGGAGGGTGGGGAGGGTATAGCAGGCAAGGCTATCCCGGGTAATACCCCAACACTTCGGAGTCACAAGGTGAGTGTCCAAAGAGTATCGCCTCTGAACCTGGGTGGAAGGTAATTGCTAACAGAAGAAGAAATACGTTTTTATTTTAAATAGAATGCGATCTGCTATGACATCAGCAGGTATTGTGACACTTACTTGCCCAGGTTAGATTGCTGGCGAGATCATCTTTTTTCTTCAGTTCGTGGGTGATTGCGAGTGAGGTTGGAATGTGTCTCAGGGGGTTTGAGTGCAGCGGCCTCTGGATGAGTGTTTTTCTGGAAGTTTGAAAGTTTTGAATAAGTTTGAGAGAACAAAAAGAAAAAATTAGACCTTACCTGCTAATTGTCTTCCCTTGAGTTCTCTCCGGGCCAGTCCAGGACATTTGGATGGTCAATCCGCTCCAGCAGCTGGGGACTGAATACTGAACGTTTTTTCCTGACAGCTTACCCAGCTCCCCCTGGTGTCAGAGAATCAGTCTTACGGTAACAAAGCAGTGAAACTCAAACTAGTACTGGAACCAAAAGAACAAACGCTAACTGCTGGACAAGTCATCCTTAGAACATACAGCGTGAGGTGAAAAAATAAAAACTATTCCATGCGTTCCAATCCGCTTCTTGTGTCTCCCTCTTTTTTCTTTTTCCTTTTTTCTGGGAAGAACCCCTGCTTTCTTATAAGGAACCCCCCAGGATCCATTTCCAAGATGCTACACACCGCTGCAGCTCCGACCGCAAGCCCGACAATACCTGCTAAATCTGCCAACACTCCCGCCGAGGCTGCACTCCCCTCAAAGGCTCGCAGGCATCTCGAGAGGGCCCTGGACTGGCCCGGAGAGAACTCAAGGAAAGACAATTAGCAGGTAAGGTCTAATTTCTTCTTCCTAATCGTCTCTCCGGGCCAGTCCAGGACATTTGGGCAGTACCAAAGCAGTACCTTAATCCGGGAGGGTCCTGTGAGCCCCGCAACGATTGCTGAGGCACCTACTCTAGCATCAGCCCTGGCGTGAACATCTAACCGATAATGCTTTGCAAACGTATGCAACGAAGACCACGTCGCTGCTCGACAGATATCCACCGGCGGAACCAACGCATATTCCACCCAAGAAGCAGCTTGCCCCCTAGTGAAATGCGCTCTGAGCCCCACAGGAACAGGCTTGCTCTTTGACTCATAAGCTGCCCATATAGCATGCTTTACCCACCGAGCGATAGAAGCCTTAGTAGCAGCTTTTTCTTTAGCTGGTCCCCAGAAGAGGACAAACAACTGGTCGGATTGCCGAAAGGACTCTGTCTCTTTCAGATAGGTATGCAACATGCAACCTATATCCAGCCGCCAAAGCGCACGATCCAAACTACCGCCGCCCGGATCTTTAAAGGTGGGAAGCGAAACGACTTGGTTCACGTGAAAACAGGAAACTACCTTAGGAAGGAAGGACAGCACCGGCCGCAACACCACCTTTTCCTCCGAAAAATGAAGGTAAGGTTCCCTGCAAGAGAGAGCCTGCAGATCTGAAATTCTCCTAGCAGAACACAACGTCACCAGAAAGGCTGTCTTCCAGGACAACTCACGAAGATGTCCCGACGATGCCGCCACAAAAGGAGGTTCCGTCAAAGCCTGTAAGACCAAATTCAAATCCCAAGGCGGCACCACTTGCCGCAGCAGAGGCCTAATGTTTTTGGCCGCCCTCAAAAAACGTAGAACATCTGGATGTGTAGAAAGAGTACCGCCCTGCACTCTCCCTCTGCAGCAAGACAGCACTGCCAGCTGTACCCTCAGCGTGCTAACTGCCAGGCCCTTCTCTAGTCCTCCCTGAAGAAAACCTAAGATGTCTGACAGCTGCGCCCTCCAGGGCGTAACTTGGCGATCGCTACACCATGCTTCAAAAACTCGCCATACCCTAATATACGCTAATGAAGTGGATCGTCTCCTGGACTGCAATGTGGTAGGCCATGGCCTAGCATGGCCTGTTGCTATGAAAGGCCTGTAACTTAGGCCTGGATTCTAACCCATACTATAGCTAGAAAAGAACCAAAAATTTGTGTGAAATAAGAAAACTGGTTTTGAAATGCTTAATCAGAAGTTTTTATGAATTCATAAGTCTTCTATTATTCTCTTGTATGTGAAAGAACAGAAATGTTTCAGAATATGCATTCCTGGAGCCAAGGTTAGCCTTGAAGTTAAGTCAAGAACTGGACCATTGTTAGAACGGTCCCGAGGGAGGGGGACCAGTTGCTAGGATTCCAGAGGGATTTCTAATTGGATAATTGAAGGGAATGTATAGCCAATGAAATGTTTGCATGTATCAAATGTACTGAGCTAGAACCAATGGAAAGTTTTCATGTATCAAGCTAGAAAAGTGGTATAAAATGTGTCGACTCTTCCACCCACACTAAGGGAGGCAGGCTAGATCTCATCTTCCACCTCATTCCAACGCTTTGACATCCCAAGACCTCGCACTGTCCGTGGCACCAGTGCCTTGGTCCGATCACTATCTTCTCAGCTTCCATATACCCATAAGTACTCCCAGTAACAGTCAGACAATGACAAATACATCCAGAACTCCAGCAGCCCGCTTCCGTCCGCTCAACAAGAGCGAAGTCCTAGAGAACCTCCAACCTCTTATGAGCAACACATCCCTCAGCCTAGATGACCTCATATCTAAATGGGATGAAAACCTTAGAGCTGCATCCTGTCCATCATACACCGAAAAGACTACAAAACGACGAGAACATGCACCCTGGTTCTCCACCGACCTACGAACATCTCTACACCATCTACGCAAACTCGAGAGACAGTGGCGCCGAACCCACTCCTCTGAAGCGCACACTGCATACAACTCATACTTGCTGACCCACCTTGCGAAGATAATGCAGAATAGGAAACTCTACCACACCGATATATTAAAACGCTCCATCAACAAACCACATGCCTTGTTCAATATAGTAAAGTCCATAACAGGAGAGCCAGTCTCAGTCCACCCCCCAATGCCTCAACCACAGGACTATGCAGACTATTTACAATCGAAGATGGTCAAGACCAATGCAAACATAGGCATTAATAACCCCTCCACACCGCCTAAAGCGTTTCAAGCAACTCCACTATGCAATTTCACCACGGTATCCATTAAAGAGGTTGAGGACATCATTGGTTCTGTTAACCCCAGCACAGCACCTAATGATCCCTGCCCAGCCAGCTGGATCAAAGAGCTACGACATGACATAAGCCACATCCTGTGCAAAATACTGAACCAGTCCTTTATCACAGGATCATTCCCGCAGAGCCTCAAAAACACGTCTATCAAGCCCTTACTAAAAAACAGCAGACTAAACCCATCCAAAGTAGAATCCTTCAGACCAATCTCGAGCATCCCCCAGCTTGCCAAGATCATCGAAAAAGCCGCCCAACAACAAATCCAGCAACATATCGACACCGAAGCACCGTTGGATCCAGCCCAACATGGATTCAGAGAAGCACATGGAGTCAACACTGTCCTCACAACCCTGTTCAATGATCTGATCACAGGAATCAACAGCATCCAACAAGGATTTGTCCTTATTTTCCTGAACATCTCTGCCGCCTTTGACTCGGTGAGTCATGACATACTTCTACAATGCTTGAGAGAAAAGGGGATCCAAAACACAGCTCTAAAATGGTGTGAATCCTACCTATCCAATAGGTGGCAACAAGTCAAGGCTGGCCACTCATCCTCCAAACCATTTCTGCAAACACAGGGAGTTCCCCAAGGATCGTCCTTATCATCACTAATGTTCAACATTTATATGCAGCCGATATGTGACTTAATCCGATCCTTCAACGTAAAATGCCTCGCCTACGCTGATGACATCCTCCTTTACATGCCGTTCTTGATAGACCAACCAGTGCTCTCCCCAATAATTAGTTGCTTCGAAGCAGTAGCCAATTGGCTATTGTCACAAAACCTATGGATCAATCACAGCAAAACAGATGTCCTATTTGTCACGAGGAACCTCAAATTCACACCTCCCTCATCACTACTTGTCAACAATGTAGAATTGAAGTCCAAATCCACAATCCGTTACCTCGGCATCACCCTGGACCAGCACCTGAATATGACAACGCATGTAAAAAACACCACAAAGGCAATATACCATAAGATCAGAACTCTATGTCACCTCTGACACCTACTGGACTTCACAGACTACCGAACAACCTTCCAGGCACTAGTCCTTCCACATTTTGATTTCGCAAACATCATCCTCCATGGCCTCCCACAATTGACCTTAAACCCTCTCCGCTTAGCCTTGAATGCAGCCGCAAGAGTCCTCTCCGGATCGTCAAGATCCGACCACATAACGCCCATCATGAAGGATTTGCATTGGCTACCTCTACATGCCAGGCTCCAATACAAATCATTGGTCCTCACCTTCAAAGCCCTAAATAACTACCCCCCTACGCCAATCAGCAAGCTAGTCCATGGCACCCTGGAAAATAGAAACAGAAGGTCTACTGCACTGAACACATTAGCAGTCCCCAAGCTAATGACTACGTGCACAAAGGCTACCTCCAACAGAGCCTTCTCCATATTCGCCCCTGTAAACTGGAATGCACTCCCCCATGAAATCCGTGGAATTAAAAGCCTCATCCTATTCAGAAAAGCCTTAAAACTCTACCTGTTCACAAAATGTTACCCAGACACTTCCAGCGATAGAAGCACAACCAACAACCAGCAAGCTTCCCTCATACACCAGTCGCCCCTGCACGTCAATACCACAGACAATAGGTAGTCCCCACTCAAGCCCAACCAACCACTAATCTTCATCTTCACAAAATCAATGCAACACCCATTTATATTAGAGTATTGTACATAGTTTCGAGTTAATATGTATTTAGTTTCCCCGGTTTCGCTCCCATGTTCAATTCCCTGTTCTTTGTAAACTCAATGTTGTTTGTATACATTGCAGTATTTTTGTTCGATGTACACCACGCTGATTTTAATAGCGCGGTATAGAAGAAATGTTAAATAAATAAAATAAATAATAAATGTCTTTATGGAGAGCTCCGCTCAGTTCCTTGAAAGCTTTGACTGACTGGGCCTGTGCACAAATAAACTGGTTTGGACCCTGTAAATTGACTCCTGGACTTGTTCATTGACTGCAGTTTGCTGCTACAGCAACATAGTGGCTATCACTGCCCTCGAGTAGCCCTTATGGCGCAATCATTCCCTTTCAAGAGCCAAGCCGTAAGCAAGAACCGATCCACCTGTGGCATTAGTACAGGACCTTGCCTCAACAGATCGACCCGAACGGGCAGTCGCCAGGGAGGAGCCACGAGAAGCCTCATCAGGTTGGCATACCACGGCCGTCTGGGCCAATCCGGAGCACCTAGAATCACTGATCCCCGGTGTCTCACAATCCTCTGAATAATCCGCCCCAAAAGCGGCCACGGAGGGAACACGTAAAGCAGCTGATCCTGCGGCCAAGACCGCACCAGCCCGTCGAGTCCTTCCGACATGTGCTCTCGGCGCCTGCTGTAAAGCCGCGCTGCTTTGGCATTGGAATGGGTAGCCATGATGTCCATGACTGGCTGACCCCAATGCTGAGAGATCTCTTGAAATATCATCCAGTTCAACTCCCATTCCCCGGGGTCTAGGAGATGACGACTGACATAATCGGCTTGAACGTTGTCTTTGCCTGCCACATGGGCCGCCGAAAGTGCTACGAGATGGATTTCGGCCCAGCGAAACAAGTGTTGACTTTCCTCCAACAACGGTGCACTGCCGGTGCCCCCCTGCCTGTTTATGTGAGACACGGTCACCCGATTGTCGGAGAACACCCGAACGGCTTTCCCCTCGAGCACCTCGACAAACTCTAAGAGTGCCAAGCGCATCGCTCTTAGCTCTAGACAATTGTTCGACCAAGCACTCTCTTCCGCTGACTACGTCCCTTGCGCTATCCGTGACAAACAATGAGCCGCCTCCCCCCCCCCCCCCCCGCTGGAGAGACTCGCCTCTGTCGTGAGTAAGGTCCAATCCGGCAGATCCAGCGGAACTCCTGCTCTCAGGTGGGCGGGAACCAACCACCACTGTAGACTGCAGCGCACCTCATCCGGACACGGCACGAAAGAGGATCATCCTGCGGCAACCAACAGGACAACAGCGCCTGCTACAGTGGCCGCATATGGGCCCTGGCCCACGGAACTAGATCTAAGGCCGCCGCCATCGACCCCAACAACTGCAGATACCTCCAGGCCGTCGGAGCCTTGACGTGCAGGAAAGCCTACACCTGAGCCAAAATCCTGTTCACTCTTTCTTGCGGAAGAAACACTGAGCCTAACTCCGTGTCGAAGAAAGCCCCGAGATAGGTCAACTGCATGGCCGGCTCCAAATGACTCTTCGCGCTGTTGATGACCCAGCCTAACTGCTCGAGGAACTCCACCACTCGAGCAGTGGCCGCAACTGACCCCACACGAGACGGCGCCCAAATGAGCCAGTCGTCCAGGTAGGGATGGACCTGAATTCCCTCCTTCCGCAGCGCTGCAGCAGCCACCACCATCACCTTGGTGAACGTCTGCGGCGCTGTAGCCAGGCCAAAAGGTAAAGCCCGGAACTGAAAGTGGCCCATAGGGACTGCAAAATGCAAGAACATTTGATGCTCACTCCTGATTGGGATGTGCAAATAAGCCTCCGTTAGATCTATGGACATAAGGACCTTGCCCTGTCTTACGGACCGGATAACTGAACACAAAGTTTCCATCCGGAAATGTGGCACCCGCAAGGACCGATTCACGTGTTTGAGATCCAGAATAGGCCGAAAAGAACCGTCTTTATTGGGAACCACAAAATAAATCAAGTATCGACCTAAGCCGTACTGGTCGGCAGGCACTGGTATCACTGCTTGAAGACGCAACAAGCGTAATAAAGTCTCGCCGACTGCATCTCGCTTTGCTTGCGGACCGCACGGCGACCGAACAAAGGCGTCCGGTAAAGGCTGTGCGAACTCCAGCGCATAGCCGTCCTGGACAATTTTGAGAACCCACTGTTCCGTAGTTATGCTGGCCCAGGCGGAGAGAAACTGGTGTAAACAACCCCCTACCGGAATCTCCACCTGGACCAGCCTCCCTTCATTGTGGCTTCTTAACGGAGGTTTGTTGGGCATTAAAAAAGCCCCTATTGAAAGCTCTGGCCCCTCGAAAGGACTGCCCTCTGGCCACAAAACGGCCCCGCTGATAAGGGGAGAAACGAGATCTGCGAAATCTGCGAAAATCCTTACCGTGTCCCCTCTGCATGGAAGACAACTTTGCCGCTCATGGACGGTCCTCGGGAAGACGACCCCCTTTGGAGTCCCCCAAATCTTTAACTATCTTCTCTAACGCTTCCCCAAACAGTAACTTGCCTTGTAAGGAAGCTTACTTTGATGCGCCTTAAAAGACGCATCTGCCGCCCAATTCCTTAACTATAGGAAACGCCTGGCAGCAATTACCGATGCCATGGACTTCGCTGAAATATGCACTAGATCATAGCAGAGATCCACTAAATAAGCCGCCGCTGACTCTAACTTGGCACCGTCTGAAGCATTCTCCACCTTATCTGGACTTTGTTCTCCCTGGAGCCAGCGGATAGAGACCCGGGACACATAGGCTCCACAAACGGAAGCCTGCAAGGCTAAGACACTGGAACCAAATGCTTGCTTTAGCAGTGCTTCCAACCTCCGATCCTGCAAGTCCTTAAGCGCTGCACCGCCTTCCACGGGAATGGTGGTCTTTTTAGTGACTGCTGAAACTAACGCTTCCACCTTAGGCATACGCAATAAGTCCCAACACTCTTTCATACCACTTCCTAGAACCTTTCAGTCTCTCATTCTCTCTTGTTCCCTTCCTTTGTTCCTTCATTCTCTCTTTCTCTCATACCACTTCCCCTCCTCCTTCAGTCTCTCTCTCCCATTCTTGTACTCCTTTTTCTCTTCCAATAGTCTCTCGTTCTCCATCATACCTATTGCCCTCTCTCTATATATATATATATCTCAAATAAATTAATTGGACACACAAAAACATGTCAGAAAAGACTTTATTTTATTAAAGCAAAAACAAAAGCTAACACATTTGATATGCAAATATAAACAGTTAGCTGTAACATCAAAAGCCCCTCTGATACCCCTCTACCTGGACTGGAGCATCTCCATTTCTTACTTCTGAGAGTGATGAAGACATGATGAACTTTCCCATTAGGATCGGCCAAGTAATATTATGTATTATTGACGGGCTACTGTCATAAACTGGATGTTAGACTCAGCGAAGGAGTCCTCTGGCTAAACAGGGCAATCCTTATGTTCCATATCTGTGCAACTCTGAAATTCCAGGTAAATCAGCCCCAAGCCCCACTTCGGAAATGACCAGTGAACTCTATCAAATGCTCTTTCAGGATCAAAAGTAATGACATGAAGGGATCTTAAAGGTGTAATTTTTTTTGCAGTGAATCTCATTCGTCTAAATATTTCTTGCATAAACTTTGTAAATTCCAGCACAGAAATCATCTGCTATTTTTCCATGAATTAATTTGCAGGAATTCTGAGTGGTGATCTGAATGAACTGGATGATATCACATGCATATTACAAATGATTAGAAAAAAGTTCAAAGCAAACTAATTCAGCTCTCTCTCCCTCACATTTCTCTGGTAGAAATCTTTTCTGGGAAATTTCAAGCAAATACACGTTGATTCACGCATCAGCAAATAAAAATGTTGATCAGTCTAAGAATAGTTTCCTCAGCTACAAATCAAAAACTTTTCATTTTTTGTTAGGTACTTCCTGTTGTTCCTGTCAGGTCTCAGCAGAATAATGTAGCACTTAGGAATAAAGATACAACCCAGGAGTCCACTGCTGGAGGCCAGGATAGCAAATATTTCCACTGCCACCATGTACTTGCCCTTTGTGCTCAGGTAGGTTGGGATGAAGGAGATCCAGACACTGAAGAACATCAGCATGCTGAAGGTGATGTACTTGGCCTCGTTGAAACTGTCAGGTAGATTTCTTGCTAGGAAAGCTACAATGAAGCTGACACCAGCCAGAAATCCCAAGTAACCCAGAACACAGTAAAATGCAACTATTGACCCTTCATTACATTCAATTAGTATTGTTCCTTTTTCCGATTGCATGTTAAGATAGGGAGATGGGGGAGCAGTACCCAACCAACCAAAACATAGAAGGGCCTGAAGAAGGGAACAGGAAAGGACTATAGAATTGGAGACCCTGGAGCCCATCCATTTCCGGAGCTTGCTGCCAGGCTTGGAGGCTTGGAAAGCCATGACCACAGTGATGGTTTTTGCCAATACAGAGGAGAGAGAGATGGAGAAAATAATCCCAAAGGCCGTCTGCCGGAGAATGCAGGTCACCTTCTTGGGATGGCCGATGAATATCAAGGCAAAGAGGAAGCAGAGCATGAGGGAGATGAGAAGAATGTAGCTGAGATCCCGGTTGTTGGCTCTCACTATGGGAGTGTCTCGGTAATGAATGAAGATCCCAAGGATGAGGGCAGTGATGAGAAAGAAGAAAATGCTGATAACGCTCAAAGCTATGCCCAAAGGCTCTTCATAGGACAAGAAGGTTATCACTTTTCGGATGCAGGCATCTCTCTTCTGATTGGGCCATTGGTCTTCTGAGCACTTTATACAGTTATCCATATCTGAGAAGAAAGAAAAAATATTGTCTCATCATCTCACAGAGAGAAAACCATTATTCTTAGGACAGTCAAAAACGTTCTCTTACACCGAGGGATTTAGATGATATCAGAACATGCAGTATTATAGGGTTTTATGGAGCAGTTCCTACACTGTTCATACTAGGGAATAAATGGTGAATACGTCTTATCCTAGGCATTGCACCACTTTTTACAGTGAAATTATGTTTGTGCTTTCAGTTTACAATTTGCCAAAGGTGAAAAGTAAAGAGAATGACAGTAGAGCAAGGCGAAAACCGACTCAACCCTTCGTTTATAGAACCAGTCTTTAATAAATACCCTTACCTGACAGAGTTTTGGCTCACAATCCTTCATCAAGGGGATTCTTCCCAACCTCCAACAGATAAAACCATAAAAATATTAAATAATATAAAACCATAAAAAGACATTATCATTAAAACAACATAATAAGGACCACCACAATGTGGAGCATTGTAAAAAACTTTAAAAAAAACCATCAAAATGATGACATGGTTAAAAAGGATGGGGAAGACAAAGATCCCCTGAAGCCTGAGGAAGGTGGCAACCACCGCCAGGCACTTTGTGAATACCCTAGGGGCTGAGGCAAGGCCAAAGGGGAGCACTCTGTATTAGACAGTAAGTGGGATGAGCATGTGGGAGGCATCTGTACTGTATCAGTGAGGGGCCTCACGTAATGTCAGTGTATGGCATACGTTTGGGAAGAAGTGTCCCCTGGCGGAGTTATCATCACCATGATATGGGTATCAAAAGGATGACTGAGCAGGAGTGGTGATCCTCACCACAGATGCCTTCCTGCTGGGCTGGGGAGCCCATTGCCAGGGATACCGCACAAAGGGAGTTTGGTCCCCTGACAAGAGTGCTCAACAGATCTGTTCTCTTATGCAGTTCGGCAGGGCATTCTCCTCAAGGCAGTATACCTGCCGGGCCAGGGCAACTAGCTGGCCGACAGACTCAGCAGAATGCTCCAGCCGCCCAAGTGGCAGCTGGACCAGGAAGTAGCTAAAGGTCTTTTACAGACTTGGGGCGAACTGGTGATGGACCTGTTAGCAAGCCCGGACAATCACCAGTTGCCCTGCTTCTGCTCGAGGCAGCCACACCCCACCAGAGTGGCAGTCGATGCCTTTCTAGTCTCATGGTCAGTAGGTCTTCTGTATGCTTTCCCCCCGATGCGTCTGATCACCAAGACTCTGTTGAAGATTTTTCACGACAGAGCTTCAGTCATCCTGACAGCCCCACGGTGGCCCAGGCACCGTGGTTTCCGTTCCTCCTACAGCTAGCGGTGGAGGCCCCCATCCCTTTGGGGTCAGCTCCACAGCTCCTTTCCCAGGAGAGGGTCTCTCTTTTGCATCCCAACCTCAGTTCCCTTTCACTGACGGTATGGCTGCTGAGAGGGTGACAAGTCCCGCTCCTCCTTTCGAAGGACGTGGAGGATGTTTTACTGGCTTCACGCAGAGCATCTGCCAGACGGGCTTATGCTTTTAAGTGGCGCAGGTTTGCGTTTTTGTGTGCTGAGCAAGGGGTAGATCCCTTCTCTTGCCCGGTGGTTGTGGTATTGCAATACCTTCTACACCTTTCCAGGATGGGGTTTAAGTCCAACTCTTTCAGAGTGTATCTCAGTGCCCTAGCAGCGAACCACCATCAGATGGATGGAAAGCCCCTCTCAGTTCATCCAGTGGTGTCCTGGTTCCTAAAGGGCTCACTCCTGTTGAAGCCCCCAGACTGCCCCCCGGCAACTGAATGGGATCTCAATGTAGTGTTGGGGCAGTTCACCCGGCCACCCTTCATACTGTTGGCCTCGTGCCACCTCCGTTATCTCTCCTGGAAGGTGATTTTCTTGGTTGCGCTCACTTCCGCCCGGAGGGTGAGTGAGCTCCAGGCCCTCATGGCAGAGAGGCTTTATACCAGGTGCTACAAGAATAGGGTGGTGCTTCGCACGCATCCCAGATTACGTCCGAAGGTGATCTCCTCATTCCACGTCAACCAGGAGCTGGTCCTTCCTACCTTCTTTTGCAGACCGCATGCCAATCGGGCAGAGGCGGACCTCCATACCTTGGACTTTAAAAGGGCTCTGTCCTTCTACATTCAACGTACTCAAGGTCACCAGAAAGCCTCTCAAATTTTTGTTTCCTATGACCCCAGTAAGCTGGGGGAGGTGGTGACCTAGCATACGCTGTCCACATGAGTGGCGGACTGTACTGCGTGGGCTTATGAGGAAGCGAGGCTTCCTCTGGAAGGCCGTGTTACAACTCATAGGGTCAGGGCCATGGTGGCATCAGTGGCTCATGTGCACTCTGTTCCTCAGGCAGACATCTGCCAGGCCACCACCTGGTCTTCGGTTCATACCTTTGCAGCTCACTACTGCCTGGATATGGAGTCCCGACGGGACAGTGCCTTCGGCCAAGCCATACTCCGTAACCTTTTCGGGGTCTAGGCAACTCCTGCCCTCCAACCGTTCTGTGTTTAGGCTACCAGAGTGCTACTTTACTTGGATGCAGGTCCTATTTCCCTTGAGGCTGCTTGCAGCTCTCGATGAGGGAGTCTTTTTTGGCAGATCCCTACATACAAACTCCATGTTAACAGAATACCTGGCCTTGGCCACACACTCAGAACACAGACCCTCACTAAAGTACAGAATAAGTGACCATAACCTAAAAATAAATATATGTAGACAAAAATTAAACTGAAACCCCAAGAAGCCAGACTCTGCATGCAGCGCAACACCAGAAAATTAAGAGATACAGTTCCCCATACTGTGTAAAATATAAAAATAGTGCAAAGTTCAATCACAAAATTGAAAATAAAATTATTTTTTCTACCTTTGTTGCCTGATCATTTTATTTTCTGATCATGCTGGTCCCGATCTGAGGTTTCTGCTTTCTTCTGTCTTTTCTTAGCTCTCTTTCTACGGTCTCTAGTCCATCTGCCATTTCTTGTTTTCTTCACTTCCTTCTGTCTTGGATATTGATTTTTTTTCCTTTCAGTTTTCTTCCATTTATTTCTTTCTCTCTCTCTCTGTCCACTCAGATTTCACTCCTCCTTACCATCCAGTTCTCAATCTCCCTCTTTTTTACACCATCCACCTACCACTTTTCAAACTTCACCCCAGTCTTTCCATTCCCCAGCTCTTCTTCCCTAGTCCATTATTCCCTAGTCTTTTGTTCACTCTCTCTTCCCCTCCAGATCTAAGATCTCTCACCCCCCATCCAGTGTCTCTCTCTCTCTCTCTAACTCCCTCTTTCCCTCCATCCAGTACCTCTGCCCTCTCTTTATTTATTTACATTCTCTTATATACCATGCTATTCTGCATCAGTGTGGTTTACATTGAACAAACTGAAATTACATTGAACAGGGCATTATAACTTGGAAATAACTATTTTATAACTTGGAGATAACTATTTTACAGGGAACATGGGCTATGGAGGGTTAAGTGGCTTGCCCAAGACCACAAGGAGCACCTGTGGGACTAGAAACCCCAGTCCTTCCAGCCTAAGGTGGTTGTCCTCTAGTGGGATTTGAACCCCTGACCTTCCGGCCTGAAGTACCTTGCCCCAACCACTAGGCCACTCCTCAACTCCTTTCTTTCCTTCCATGTCTGCCCTCTCCCTTCCTATCCCCCTGCAATCAGCATCTGCCCCATCTCCAGGCCATCCCCTCCCTATTACTCCCATGGCCAGCATCTCTGCGTCTTTCTCAACCTTTTTATCCATCTTCTCCCATCTCTCTCCCTATTATCCCCATGTCCTGCATTTCTTTCTCCCCTTATTACCTCATGTCCAGCATCTGGCCTCTCTCCCTCTCCCCTCACCAAGTCCAGTATTTTCCCATAATCTCGCTATAACCCTCTGGTCAGCATCACCACTCCTCTCCCCTCCTTGCTCTTCCCTGTGCCCCTTTCCATGTGCAGTATCTCTGTCTCCCGAGCCCCCCACATCTTGGTTCTGAATTGTTCTCCTGGAACGTCTAGATAGATGTTTGATACATGCGCATATCGGGTACATCCACGTTGTGCCTGAACTTGCACGTGCCTGCCTTTTCTTTCACACCTTCTGACTTTGACGTCCCATTGTGGAATGTGCCACTAAATGTTTATTTTGCTGCTTAAAATGAAACAAACTGAAGTAAAACCTCAAATGAAATGAATGAAATAACAGAAAAGGGCAAACAAAACAAAAATGTATAAGTAACATTTTTAGAGGTCACCGCTCTTCCTTCTGCCATTCTTGGTAGCCTCCTCTTCCCTTGTTTTTGGAAGTTGATGGGATGCAGATACCACCAAAGCCTGGTAATTCTTTTAGGGATTTTGGACATTGACATACTCGCATTCCCCCTTCTCATTACACAAACTCCAGGCCAGAAGGTTCTGTTATGAAGCAAGGTTTTACTTAAAACTTAGGATCCCTGATGAACATAACAATTTACCAACAATTTGCAGTATTTCTTAGGAACTATTTTAAACAATAAGTATTTATGTTTCTAACCATGATGTTGGAATAGCTTGACTGCCTCAGTCCTTCTGGTTGAACGCACTTGGTTCTGTATCTGTTCCTTAAGCACCAGTTTACTCTGTGCTGGTGTTTGACCAGTTCGTCTGTATTACTCTGGGGGTTCCCTTTTTCCTGAATCAGTCTCTCTCCTAAGTGCATGTTGCTCAGGGATTCAGTCCTCACAGATCCATGCTCCTGTACCTCTTTGCATGAATATCTTTGGATACGGTTGACGTTGGGGTCTTCACTTCCCTGTGATCCCCTTTAATGTGTCAATTTTCTCTATTTCAGCAGGCTTAATCCCTATAGTATAATTAGCATAATACATTTTTATAAAATAAATTTGAACCATAGTGTGTTGGATTTATTCTGATGAAATGATTGGGAAATTCATCCCAGGATATAATCTAAGTTTGCATCTGAGACAATAGAGGACATAATGATTTGCCCAAGAAGCATCAGTATGATATGAACCTTGCTCCCTCCTCTAAACCATGGGGCTACTTCTCCACTCCCCGCACCCCACTCCCACCCCCAGCTGTGAGGTATGTAGGTGTTAAATAAGAGCACGCACCCGTTTGGTTGGCGATCTCTCCTTCTGGACAGCGAACACAGTCATAGCAGCAAGCCGGCTTTTCTCTCCTCGTTAATTTCATGTAGCCAGGAGTGCAGCTCTCACTGCATTTGGACTTTGGAGGTGTCTACAGATCGAGAGAGAACTATATAAATCACATTTGCACATTTTCAAAAGATCTTTTTTCTCCCAACAAACAGTTCAAACTTTTTTTATGAGTAGCCTGTATTGGACCTTGGGGGCACATGGTTTATGGTTTATTTCACATTCTGTTCTGCCTTTTATGGTTAGACAAAGAAGTTACAAAAAAGAATTAAATAAAATAAGTATTAGAAAGGAACCTCAAAGCAATTGACAGCAACGAGGAAAGAAGACGGAAGAGACAGACAGACGTGTTTCTGATGTTATAGTGGGAGATCATCTCACATCCAGTGATCACTAGATGTTGTTGTTCAGTATTCAGACTAGAACTGATAAAATCCATTCAAAAGCAAGGGTCCTAGACTTTAGGAAAAATAACTTTGCCAAGATGGGACAACACCTTAGAGAGTCATTAGCAGGACTGGAACAGCTGGAGGATGTAGAAAAACAGTGGACAAAACTGAAAAGGGCAGCCAACATTTTTGTTAAAATGGTAAATAAAAGCAAAAGGAAAAGGAGACCCCTATGGTTTTCAAAAGAAGTAGCTGAAATGATGAAAAAAAGTAGTGAGGTCTTCATGAAGTACAAGAGATCACAGAGAGAGGAAGAAAGGCATCTAAAATTAGAAAAACTTAGAAAAGGTAGCAAGGTAGTCAGGAAAGCAAAGATACAAAAAGAGGAGGAAATAGCCAATGCAATAAAATGCGGGGATAAGACATTTTTCAGATATGTTAGTGAGAGAAGGGCAAAAGTGGTATTGTCAGACTCAAGGAAGAGGAGAAAATGTAGAAGCTGAGGAGGATGAAGCAGAATTGCTAAACAGGAGCAGGACCTCAGAAAACACTCACAAAAAGGAACAGAAGCGAGGGGCATCTTGAAAATTTTTCAGAAGACTGTGTTCATGAGAAATATACTAAACATAAAGTAGACAAAGCAATGGGACCAGATGGGATACACCCTTGAATACTGAGGGAACTTGGGGATGTTCTAGCAGCTCCACTGACTGACCTTTTCAATGCCTCTTTGGAGTCAGGAGTGGTGCAGAGGATTGGAGAGAGGCACATGTGGTCCCTTTACACAAAAGCAGAAGTAAGGATGTGCTTGAAAACTACAGGCCGGTTAGTTTAACGTCGATGGTGACTAAATTATTGGAAACTCTGCTGAAAGAGAAAATAGTGAGGTTTCTGCAGTCCAACGGATTACCGGATCCAAGGCAGCATGGATTCACCGGAGGTAGTTCTTGTCAAACAAATTTGATTGATTTCTTTGATTGGTAGACCAGAGAGCTGTACTGTGGGAGAGACCTAGATGTGATATATTTGGATTTCAGTAAAGCCTTTGACACCATTCTGCACGGGCGACTTATAAACAAAATGAGCACCCTAGGGATGTACCCTAAAGTTACTGCTTGGATTAGAAATTGGATGACTGGAGGCGACGAGAGGTACAGGTAAATGGAGCTCACTCTAAGGAGAAGGAGATTGCGAGTGGTGTACCCCAGGGATCTGTCCTTGGTCCAATTCTTTTTAACATCTTTGTTAGTGATTTTACGGAAGGGCTGTCAGGATTGCCTCTTTGCTGATGATACCAAAATGTGCAATAGAGTAGACACTTAGGAAGGTGTAGATAACAAGAGGAGGGATCTACCTAAGCTTGAAGAATGGTCTAGAATTTGGCAGCTAAGATTTACTGTTAAAATATGAAAGGTAATGAATTTGGGCTGCAGCAATCCAAGGGAATGATGTAGTGCAGGGGTTGAAGTACTTCTGTCCACAAAAGAAGAGCGGGCCCTAGGCGTGGTTGTGTCTGATGATCTTAAACTAGCTAAACAGGTAGAAAAGGAGATGGCAAAAGCTAGAAGGATGCTTGGGTGCATACGGAGAGGAATGGCTAGCAGAAAAAAGGAGGTGATAGTGCCTCTGTATAAGTCTTTGGTGCAATCTCATTTGGAGAATAGTGTGCAATTCTGGAGACCGCACCTTCAAAAGGATATAAACAGGATGGAGTCAGTACAGAGGGTGGCTACTAAAATGGTTAGTGGTCTTCGTTATAAAGCATATGAGGACAGACTTAAGGATCTTAATATGTACACCTTAGAGGAAAGGTGGGATAGAGGTGATATGATTGAGATGTTTAAATACCTCCATGCCATAAATGTACAGGGGGAGAACCTCTTTCAATTGAAAGCAAATTCTGCTATGAGGGGACATGGGATGAGGGTGAAGGGGGATAGATTCAGGAGTGATATGCGAAAATATTTCTTTACAGAAAGAGTGGTGGATCCGTGGAATAACCTCCCAGTGGAGGTGGTAGAGATGAGGAAAGTATCTGAATTCAAAAAAGCATGGAACAAACACAGATGATCTCTAAAGGAAAATAGGGGACTGTTGTAGTGGTTGATATGGAAGGACAGACTAGTTAGGCCATGTGGCCTTTTTCTGTCATCATATTTCTATGTTTCTATGTTTCTTTACGTAAAGAGTGGTGGATCCGTGGAATAGTTTCCCAGTGGAGGTGGTAGAGATGAGGACAGTATCTCAATTCAAAAAAGCATGGGACAAACACAGAAGATCTAACTGCTGCTTTAGCGCCATGGAGGGTTTTAAAATGTCCATGCATGTGTGCGCAGTTCTGGCCTGCAGCTCCTGCCCCCCTCCAAAGCTACTTTCTTGGAGAACGGGCTGGAGCGGCAGGCCGGAATTGCATGCATGCACATGGGCTTTTTAAAGCTGCCGCTTCTGGGGTGTTGGAGTACTGACGCTGCCCACCAGGGACTCCCGCCCTAGGCAACCACCTAGATTGGCCTAGTGAATATGCTGACCCTGCTCAGGAAGCAAGGCAAAGGTCACATCGGGAAGCACAGATGCTAACTGAAATCATGGTATCAGCTAGGTCTACACATCGTGGAGGTAAACTCTGATCCCGGGAGCCGCATCATCGCCCAATTAATAATTAAACTATCCCTCTCAAAGTGGCCCTCATCTGGCAGCCCTTGCTTAAGGACCTCACTAAAGGGCCCTTAGGTGTGGCCTTAGATTGGGCAGCATAGTCAACGGAAGAGCAACCTGCCCTAACATGGTAGGATCCCACCTCCTGGGTAATTTGCATACAGCATAATCTGAAGCCAACTCCACTGTAAACACAGTTATCTATAACTGCCACAGACATTCATACTTGTATTACAGACTATGACCTAGACATCATGTATATAACCAAATATCGGTTCACTGACACTGACAATGTCCTCGTTTACTTACTAGTTATACCAAACTACAACTTATTCAACTGTCCAAGAGGCGGAGGAGTCTTTATTTTAGCGAAAAGCCTATTAAAGTTCTACATTGTAGAGACTCACTCTACAGGCAGTCTAGATGCCCTCATGATCATTAACAAGCACTTAACACTCATTTAATATATAATCATCAACATTAGGAGCTGATAAACTATCTGCCCTTCCAGAAATGGCATGTGGTCACATTGTCCAGAACAAATGGCTCCTAATCCTAGGTTAGTTGAACCTGTCTTCTACCTCCCCTAAGCAACCTAATCATTCTCAAATGCTATGGAAGCCTTGGAATACAAACATCAACAAAGATCCTACCCATGCGAAGGGAGGAACACTAGATATAATTTTTACTCCAATAAAACATCTAAACTCTCCTGACTAGTATCCCTAGTACTATGGTCTGATCACACTATAATAATGGTAATGATGTTTCATGTACCACAGAACACATTTGTTGATAAAAATAATCTTATGCAAAAAAATAGCCACAGATTATGACATTTCATCAAGCAAACCTTCCTAAAAGAAATTTTGCCAAATTTAGACCAAAGTACAACTAACATTGATTGTCTAACCAATGGAACAAGACAATTGTTGCAATTGCTCTAGTGCCACAAGCCATAGAAAATGCAAAAAGGAGACACCAGGCCATCTGGTATACATCAGAGTTAAACGATGTTAAGCGAAAGCTTAGAAAACCTAAAGGGAAATCGTTGCATTTAAAGCACCCACAGAACCAAGGTCCATACACAGCCAATCTTCAAGAATATTGGACCATGAGACAAGTACAAAAGAGATTATGATACTCAACTCATCATGAGCTCTTTGAATCATTCTAGAGAGCTGTTCAACATTGCAAAATCTCCAATAAAGGACCCCAATAAAAGAAATGAAGACAATAACCTATGCCCACAAGCAGTGACCAATTACCTTCAAAACAAGACCAACAGAGATAGCAACAAAGCATCTGCAAGCCAATTAACACTAATCAACAAGTCCAAAGACAATGTTTGGTAATGCTTTGATCCAGTCTCCCCAGAACATGCAAAGAATATTCTCACCAACCTTAGTACAACCAATGTCCTCTTGATCCATGTCCAGTTTCCTGCATAAAAATGACCCGAGCTGAACTGACTATGACAATACTCAAGACTGCAGAACTATTTCTTACACAAGGGCACATGCCTACCAATTTCAAATGTGCATGTATACATTCCGTAATAATGAACACCTCACTAGATCCAAAACCCCCCAGTTTCTAAAGACCCATCTCCATCCTACTGTTCCTTGCAAAAAATATTGAGAAAACAGTACAACATCAGCTACAAGATTAGATCAACTCCCATGCACCTCTAGATCCACAACAACATGGATTTAGATCCAAACAGAGTGGAGAACCTTTTAATGGCACTTTTGAACAGACTAATAAAAGGTATTGAAAAACTGCTGTGAGGGTTTATCCTTAGATATGATTGCAGCCTTTGACCAATCAACCACAGTATACTGATATCACGTCTAAAAAACATAGGGATACATAACACAACTTTAAAATGGCTTTGCTCTAATCTACAAGAACACAAATAGCAAGTAAAATAGGAATAAACAAGACAATTTCCTTTAAACAACAACAAGGAGGTCCACAAGGATCAGAACTATCATCGCTATTTATTCAACATTTAAATATAACCACTTTGTTCGATTATGCAGGCCTACAACATTTTCTACCACATATACACAGACAATATCATGCTTTATGCACCCTTCTCAGCCTCTAAGCCTGCATACTCATCACCGATAATGACATCTGATCAACGTACCTACACTAGACTTCAAAAACGCTGACTTCAGTAAAATGGCCAAGTGTCTAATGGAGGAGTTGGCAGGGTGGAAGGAGGTAAGGGAGGTGGAATTGCAGTGGGCTAAACTAAAGGCGGCAATAAAAGGGGTAACAGAAAGATATGTAAGGAAAGTAAATAAAAACAAGAGGAAAACGAAACCTATTTAGTTCTCCAAAGAAATGACTTCACAAATAAAGGCAAAAACGCGGCTTTCACAAAATTCAGAAGCTCGCAAACAGAGGAGGACAAAAAACACACATACAAAAACACAGATAAACAAACATACCTACAGACACACCAAACTTAAAAACACATACACACATAAAATGCATGCAAACAAAACAGAGATGTAGATAGAAGGATTCAAAATAATTCCATGAGGTATTTTCTGCATGCTTTCCCCACCAAGTGCTGCTATGCTATGATCCCTGCTGCACTCATAGTGATTTGAATATTTAGTGCATTTTCTCTGTAGATGGATAGTCACAACAAAACAAATTAGCGATATAGTGCTGGAAGATGAGACCTTCAGGTTGGAAGGCATTAAATGGCCTGAAGACTTTTCAGAGTAAGGCTAGTATTTATGATGTGGTTAAACACATCATGAGAAGAGAGAGGTCATTAGAGAAAGACATCATGCTTGGCAAGGTTGAAGGTCCACGTAAGAGAGGAACTCCAGCAATGAGGGCTATGTTCATTTGGAGAAACTTCAGGGTAGTGTATTAGGAACAAATGATGTTTTAATGCTTTTCTGAACTTCATTAGGCTTGAGATGGCTCTGATTTCGGGTGGAAGGGCATTCCAGGCTCTGGGTGAAAACAGTGAGAAGGCTCTAGAGGCTGTTGATTTAGAGCATTTAGTAAGGAGTTTCGGCAGGTCAATGGAGTTCAATGTAACAGATCTCCTGGATCTGTTTGTTGGAGTGATATGTATCATATTGCTGATAGGTGATAGAGATGGGCACTTTGAGGCTTTAAATGTCATGACCAGGGTTTTATATAGGGTTCTGGCCTGAAGGGGTAACCAGTGTAAACTCTTCAGTATTGGAGTTATGTGCTCTGAGCGTGGGGCACCTATGAGAATTCTCTCAGCAGCATTCATAGCCAGACGGAGGGGATTTAGAGTAGACTGTGGGAGACCGTGTAGGATGATATTGGCGAAATCCAAGTGTGGTAATACCAAGGCTTGGAAGATAGTGCGGAAGTCGGAATAGTCAGGTAGAGGTCAGAGATTACGTAAGGATCGAATCTTGTGGTAAATTGTGTTCGTTGTTTTCTTGATGTGTGCTGACATATCAAGCGCTGGTCTAATATAATCCCTAAGTATCGGATTGTAGGTTGTGCTTTCAACTCAATCTTGTTTACTTGTAATGAGGCAGGGGGTATGAATGTTGGGTTCCGTGTAACGAATAGAACATCTGTTTTGTTGTGATTTATTCGTAGATTCTGTTTGAGGAGCCAGTTTGATACAGCTTCAAAGCATTGAACTATTGATGCAAAATCTGGTTGTTTTACGTTGAATGGAGCAAACATCAGGATGTCATCAGCATATGCAAGGCATTGTATGTTGAAGGTGCGTATCAGATCGCAGATAGGCTGCATATAGATATTGAACATTAGTGCAGACAAGGAGGATCCCTGAGGGACACCTTGTTTAAGGGGAAAAGAATCAGATGTTGCTTCACCTGTTCTGACTTGCTGCTGTCTATCAGATAAGTAGGATTTGCACCATTTCAGGGCTAGACCTTGAGTACCCTTATTTTGGAGGCGCTGTAGGAGAGTATTGTGGTTTACTGAATCGAATGCTGCAGCTATGTCGAGAAAGATGAGAATGAACCCCTGATGTATATTGTCAATGCCTATGATTAGGTTATTGAAGAGGGTTGTGAGTAGGGTGTCAACACCATGCTCTTCTCTAAAACCATGTTGTGAGGGGTCCAGAGGAGATTCTGAGTCGACATGGTGCTGTATTTGTCGCTGGACTACTTTTTCCATGATTTTTGCTAATAGAGGGATGCTGGAGATAGGTCTGAAAGATTCGACTTTTGTTGGGTCTAGCTTGCTGTTCTTCAAGAGCGGGCGGATGCTTCAGGCTCTGTGGGAAGGATCCAGTCGAGAAGGAATAGTTGATGATCTTGCTTATAGTTGGGCTAAGTTCATGACGTAGTTCTTTGATCCACCTGGCTGGGCAGGGGTCATTAGGTGCAGTAGTTAAGTTAATAGCTGCTATGATTTCTTCGATCTCTTTGTTGGATACCTGGGAGAATTTGTCAAGCGATGCTAGTTGGGCCGCAGTCTGTGGGGTGAGGGGTGCTGATTTTGTGAGTATCGAACTAGTCTGTATCATTTTTGACTGTAGGTATATGGCATAATCTTGAGGGTGTGGCATAGGTGGTTGGGTTGTAGTTGGATCACCTGTTAAGGATTTAACAATATTGAAGAGGTCATGTGGCTTGTTTAAGGACTGCATTAGTGTATCCGAGTGGTATTTCTTTCTTCTCTCCAATGTCATCCTCCGGTGAGCTTGTAGGTATGAATTGTATGAGCAGAGTGCGTCAGGAGACCGGGAGGAGCGCCAGCGTCTCTCAAGTCTGCGTAGGTGTAGGAGAGATTCTTGTAGTTCAGAGGAGAACCATGGTTTATGTTTGCCCTTGGTCTTGATCCTGTCGGTAGCAGAGATGCAGGCAGCGGCTTTCAATGTATTGTCCCAATTGGCTACTAAGTCGTCTTGAGAAGGTAAGTCTTTGTGGAGAGCAGGTAGGATTTTCTCCAGGGCTTCGATCTTATTGAAAGGACGGAAGCGTGTTTCCAAGGCACTTGGGGGGCGACCTGATTTGTTGATGTCAGTGGTGAAGTGTTCGGTGGGGATGTTAAAAAGGAGTAGATTGTGATCAGACCAGAGTACAGGGGTTATGGAGATCAGGAGCTTTTGAGATGTGTTGGTTACCGCTAGAGGAGCGAAAATTAAATCCAATGTGCTTCCTCTTATATGGGTGGGTGCGTCAATAAGTTGTTCATATCCTAGTTGGCGCATGGCTTCAAGGAATGCTGAGGAATGTGAGGCTTGTAGCGAGGGTAAGTTAAAATCCCCTACTAGCCAGTTAGGAGATTGAGGGTTTGGAGAGTTACATGCAATGTTGATTATTGATGGAAGGTCATCTGGGGAGGGTGACGGTGCTCGATAGAGTAGATTGATCGTACAGGACCTATTAGATATGGACAGGGCATCAAGGTGTGATGTGCTGGAGGTATTGCTCGGTTTGAATTGGAGGTCCGATTTAGCGAGAATGAGTGTGCCACCAGCTCTCTGGTTGGATCTGTGGCAGGCGTAGATGGAAAATTCTAGTGGGATCATCTGGTTGATGATGACGTTGTCGTTGTCAGTTAGCCATCATTGTGTGTGTTGAGCTGATTAGTTCTTTGTGTGTGTTGAGCTGATTAGTTCATTGTGTGTGTTGAGCTGATTAGTTCTTTGAGGCAGGGCTCAGAGAAATTGCGCAGGAATTTGAAGGTGGTGGTGATGGATTTGTATTTTATCCGCTGTGATATTGAGAGCCAATGTAAGATTCTTAGGATCAGTGTTATATGCTGCTGGGTCATACTGGAAGTAAGGATTCTGGCAGCAATATTTTGAACTAGCTGAAGTGGGAATAGAGCTATCTTTGGGAGTCCTTGGTAAATGATGTTTCCATAGTCAAGGTGTGGTGTAATGATGGCTTGTAACCGGGTAGCCAGACCCGGCGCTCCCCCTTTTCATATAACCTTATTTTCCCCCCACCCCACACCCTTTTCTGAACGCTTCCCATTTTAGCTTTCACACAATTGCACAGAAGCCAAGTATGGTGACAACTGGTCGCAGCTTTATTTCAACAATTTTCAAACAACAACAGGAACAATGATCACAAAACCCCCCCACCAGCGGAGCATTGTGTCACCAGCCATGCTACTAGCAAAGCGACCTTGCTTCTGCTCCAGCCAATTTCACACCACCGGCAACGTTCCAACTACCCCTATCCGACTTCGCCATACTACTAGCAAAAGTCTTCCAGGGGCAGTCCAGCCCGAGGGCACCCCGCCCCCGTCCTGAGTCGCCTAAGGCTCCGGACCCCGGAAACCTCCGGGATCCCGCCTCACCCCCCCCCCCCCAGCTGCGACACCCCAACTCCAGCCCCATCACAAAGGCTGGGTGGGCGGGTGGGCTGCCGAGCCTCCCGCCAGACAGCCTGTGCTCTGGCCAGATAACGCACGCCAGAGCACATGGCAGCCTGCCCATTGATTGGCTCCGCTGCCTGGCCTTCACAAGCGGAGCCAATCAATTTAAACCACACGCCCCGTGCACGGCCCAGCGCGGCACCCGCGATGCTGCCGTGCACGAGCAGGGTCCCACGCCGGGCAGAGCACCCTGCCCGCGCCTTTATACTAACCGGGTAGCCAGACCCGGCGCTCCCCCTTTTCATATAACCTTATTTTCCCCCCACCCCACACCCTTTTCTGAACGCTTCCCATTTTAGCTTTCACACAATTGCACAGAAGCCAAGTATGGTGACAACTGGTCGCAGCTTTATTTCAACAATTTTCAAACAATAACAGGAACAATGATCACAAAACCCCCCCACCAGCGGAGCGTTGTGTCACCAGCCATGCTTCTAGCAAAGCGACCTTGCTTCCGCTCCAGCCAATTTCACACCACCGGCAACGTTCCGACTACCCCTATCCGACTTCGCCATACTACTAGCAAAAGTCTTCCAGGGGCAGTCCGGGCCGAGGGCACCCCGCCCCCGTCCCGAGTCGCCTAAGGCTCCGGACCCCGGAAACCTCCGGGATCCCGCCACCAGCACAGGCTTAACCTTACCTGTCCCCCCCCCCCCCCCAAACAAACCTACAGGAAGCTGCGACCAGTGCGTCACACCCCTACAACTCTCTCCAACACCTCCTGCCAGTCATTCAAGAGCAAGTCCATTCCTACTGGCGAGAGGTGCACCCCATCCGCTCTAAACAACCCGGGACAGGTCACATCAACCCAGGGATGCTGCACCTGCAAGCCCCCTTGTTCACCGACCCATCTCCCAATCTGCCGATTAATCTTGGTCAATCCTCGTGACCATCTGCGCTGACACCAGGATGAAGGTCTCGGGATAATGTCTGACCAAATTAACACGACTCCATTCAACAAACGGAGCAGAGCCCTCAAGTCCTTTTTTGCCGCCCTTATCAGCTGCTTGCAGGACCACTCCGACAAATCGTTGCCCCCAAGATGCACCAGGACGACCGCTGGCTGTCCTCGAACCCGCAGATGATGCCTTAGCAAAGGGAGGAGCTGAGACCACCTCAGCCCCCGCTCACCCAGCCATGAAATCGCCACCTGCGCTGGGTCCAATCCTAAATTCGCCCCGATAGGCCGCACTGCCACTCTCTGACCCACCCAAAAGACAAAGGAGTGTCCCAGCATCCAGCAGCTTTTCGCAGCCTGCCCTGCACCTGCAACAGAAAGTAACAGCATTAGTACCCCCCGCCCCGACCCGAACGGGCGTCTCACAGCCGCACATAACCGTGAAACGCCTTAGACCGCCATCGGCCAATATTCTCAATCTGTTCCCGCACTGGTGGCCGCCCCGATACGAAAAGAGTGGGCCGAAAACAACCCCGGATCGGTACCGATCCCCCGCAGAGCCATGCGTAGCACTGCCGTCACCTGATACCTGGTCACGGGTGACGAATTCTCATGCACAAACAGCCCTTCGCTACCACTCGGGTGCACACCCAAGTAGTTCTCGAGGGCCGCTACAGGGCACGTTATTCCCCCAATCCTTCCCAGTACCACCCACAAGCCCTTTCCCTTTTGATCGGTTTTGGACTTAGCCAACAGCACGCGAATGCTCCCCGGCTCCCTCCACACGTGCTGCAGCTGCAAAGAATGACCCAACCCCGCCTTAACAGAATCCACTGCCATTTCACCAACCCGAAAAGCCCCAAAAAACGCCAAACAAAAAACTGCCCGAAATAGGACTACCTCGTATGGAGATGACGCCACCCCCGGCAACCCGTAACACAAGCGCTGCAACAAGTCATGGGAGATCGGAAGTCGGCGATCCCTCTGCAGCGGGAGCACCCGCTCCCACCCGTGCATTAACCGCCGAGCCAGACGCCCCCGCACTGCGCCCTGCCAACCCACCGCCCGGGCAAAAAACTCGAACCCAGCAAGATGCCCCCACACCGCCGATCTCATCAACCTCTGCTCCTTTGCCCAGCCAACATACATCCCCAGCATATACTCCGACACCTCACTTCCAACACACCCCATGCCACACAGATACTCCCACACACGCTCACACCCCCGACGATACGAGTCCCACGTGCGCTCCGCCACCGAATTCTTCAAGAGGTTCTTCATCTCGGTGGGCCACAACTCCACAAGTTCCAGGGGACCCGGAGCCCTTCCTCGTCCGCCTCCGGCGCCAACTGCCGGAAACGCCACAACTGTAAACGAGAAAGAGCATCAGCGATTTCATTAGTACGCCCCGGAATATGACGGGCTCTCAAATCCACATTTAAACGCAAACAAGCTAATATAACTTGACGCATTAAGGCCGCAACCGAACAGCAGCGTGGAGTATACCGGTTCACAACGGCCACCACCGCCTCGTTATCACACCACCACACCACCCTATGGTTGGCCAATCTATCAGGCCACAATGAAAGAGCCACCAAAATTGGAAACAATTCTAAAAAGGTAATATTCCGCAAAAGCCCCTCAGCCGCCCATTCCTGTGGCCATCTGTCCGCACACCAAGCCCCGTTGAAATACACACCCAGATCAACACCCCCTGCCGCATCCGAATACAGCTGCAAATCGTGACTAGAGATCTCCGCATCCCGCAAAACCGAAGTGCCATTAAAGTCCCGCAAAAAGAGATCCCAAATCCGCAAATCCTCCCGCATAACCGTAGAGACTCGTATACGATGGTGAGGCTTCCGTACCCTAGCAGTCGCCGCCTCCAGGCTCCTAAGGAAGACTCTTCCCATGGGAATGACCTTACATGCAAAGTTGAGTGATCCTATTAAGGCCTGTAGCTCCCGCAAATTCAACTTAGACGATGCCAGTGAATTAGCCACCAGCACCCTCAATTTCTCCACCTTCTCTGCCGGCAATCGCGCCTCCAAACTTTGGGAATCCAACTCCACCCCCAAAAAAGACAACCTCGTCGCCGGGCCTACTGTCTTACTATCCGCCAACGGCACCCCCAACTCGCCAGCTAAACGCATAAAGCCAGCCAACAGCTCGCTACACCCTGCTGACCCTGCTGCACCCACAAACAAAAAATCGTCCAGATAATGGACCACCTCCCCCCCTTCCTACTCTACACACTAACAGCCAGTGTAAGAAAGAGCTGAACTTCTCGAAGTACGCACACGATACCGAACAGCCCATGGGCATACACTTATCAAAATAAAATTCCCCTTCAAACTGGAAACCCAACAACCTGAAGGAAGCCGGATGAACCGGCAGCAAGTGAAAAGCTGACTCAATATCAACCTTTGCCATCAACGCCCCGCGCCCCGCTCTCCGGACTAAGTCCGCAGCCTTGTCGAACAACTCATAACGAACCGTGCACAACTCTCGCAGAATCGCGTCGTTGACCGAGTAGCCGACCGGGGAAGACAAATTGTGAATGAGCCGAAACTTCCCAGGTTCCTTCTTCGGAATAATGCCCAAAGGCGATACCACAAATTCTGGGAATGGAGGATGCCTGAACTGCCCCGCAATTCTACCCAACCGCAATTCCTCCGTTATCTTCTCCCGCGCTATCGCCCCCCAACGCCGGACACTGGGAGAGTTCCGCGTCGAAGACCCTGAAACCACCCCGTGTACCGGAACCACAAAACCCAAACTAAAACCCCATTGCAAAACCAACCTATCCCGCCTCCGCGGATAAGCCCGCAACCACTGGCACAAAAGCGGAACCTGAATCGGCGAAGGAGCAATCCCAAAGGGACGCCACTTACTTGAGCCCCGCCGTTGGCTGAGCACCGGGCACCTTTTTAACGCATTTGGATGCCGCATGGGGACCCCCACAGCCCGAACACGCGTGACAGAATTTACAATCTGGGAAGGGACACATCGACCTATTAAACCTCCAGCAGACATCGCCCCCTGTCCCAAGGGTCGGCCTGGCCGGTCCTGAGGAGAGCCCTCCCCGAAAGGACTGCGGTGCCCCCCCAACCGCGACCATCCCTCCTTTCCCGCCGCTACCCCCAACACCCCCGCTCTTGACCGACATCTGTGTTAGCCAAAGGTTAATATCTTGGGTACCCCATGTTAACAACTTATTCTCCTCCATTTTATCTCGAAACGTCTCATCGTAATTAAGCCACGACCATCCCTCGTGCATTTGAGAAGCCTCGAGAATCGAATCAGCATAGGACAACAGCAGCCCATACTGGTGAGGAAAATGATGTCCCCACACGCTCGCTAACCTCAAAAACAAGCGCACCCAATTAACTACATTCCGCGACACTTTCCGAAGCCGCCCCGCTTTCTCATCTTCCTTCCGTTTTTTCTTACTGTCCCCGGAACGCTTCCGCCCTTCTAGCAAACGAAAAATATCAATATATTTCCGCTTGCGGATCTTCCGCCTCAGCTTCCTGGGGACCCCCTCCCACAATTCCGATAACGCCACCATGGACGCAGATCCCCCACCTGCTATAATTCCTTCAGCCCCCCCACCCAAGGCCGCCCCACTCCCCTTCTCTGACGCTGCCGCTGCATCAGACGAATCAGACGACGAGGAGGTGGACGACGACGATCCGCGCCGACGGCGAGACCAATGCTTCTTCTTCCTGCGCGCCTTGCCAGACTTCTCGGGCCGTGACCCACGCTCCCCTGCTTCCCCCACGTCAGCCGCCCGCAACTCACCTGTCCTGTCCGCGACTCCGCAGACCTCAGCCGAGGGTCGCCCGTCGTCGCCAGTCACCATTGGCCGCTGCCGATCCTCCGTCCCAGAAGCCTGGACCCCGACTCCCGCTGACCCCACGTCCGCGTGGGGCTGCGTCTCCATACTCCTCTCACTGCATGACCGCACCGCTGACGAACCCTCCACTGGCGAAGCCATATAAGATACCTGCAAAGACAAAATGGGAAAACCAAACGAAGAGAGCCCAGGGGCACTCCCCGGGGGCCAAGCCCGTGTCCAATCAGACCTGGACGAACCCTGCCCCCCTCCCAACCAGTGCTCCCACCCCGCCCACTGCCCCGACTGCCCGTACCACCCCGGAGGGGACATACCCACCCCCGGAGGCACCAATCCCCCAACCGGAGACATCCATCCCCAACCATCCCCCCTGCCACCCCAAAACCTGACCTAGGGCCTACACCCCATTGGCTTGCAGGGCCTAATCCCCAGCCCTGCCCTTGATCCTGATCCATACTCGACCGCCCCACCTCCACACAATCTGTCTGCACCC
This sequence comes from Ichthyophis bannanicus, assembly GCA_033557465.1. Taxonomy (NCBI): domain Eukaryota; kingdom Metazoa; phylum Chordata; class Amphibia; order Gymnophiona; family Ichthyophiidae; genus Ichthyophis; species Ichthyophis bannanicus. The sequence continues at coordinate 35,829,588 of CM066051.1, read as the reverse complement.
TCCTGCGCCCCATCACCCCTACATTGGTATCACATGACCCTGCAGACGAGGCCACTGCCTGTCCCTGAGGCCCAACACTTTCTGTCTGCCCTGCACCACCCTCACTGAGCCCCTCCTCCGTCCGATTGCCCCCACGCCCCCTTACATACCCCCGTGCACCTCGCACCCCCTTTTTTCTCCCCCCCCCCCCGCCGAATTGGCACTCCGAGACCCAGGCTGCACCGCTTTTCCCAACCCCTGGCCTTTCTGCCCTCTAGCTTGCTTCCCCCTGTCAGCCCTGCCCCCCCCCTTTTTGCCGGCTGTTTTCCCACCATATTGCCTCTCAGCAGAACCAAGGGGTTCCTGTGCTCAACCCCAGGTCGCTGCGACAGTGGATTAGGCTCTCACTTTGCTAGCTTTGGTTTTTTTTTTTTTTTCAATTGTCGTCGCTTCGCCGCAGCTCCGTCCCGTCCCCCGTTCCTCCGATCGCCCCCAAACCGCCCCGGGAAGCTTACCTCCCAGGGGACCAGCACTGACGTGGCTCCCGAACCCCCAACCCCTTCCACACTCTCCTGATCAGCAGGCCGCAACTCTCGCCGCTCCACTCCGCCGCTGCTGAACGCTGCCCCCGATCCGACAATTGAACTGTGCACCCCACCCCTGCACCAACAGGAATTGGGGCTCCGCACCGACTCGCCGCCTCGCCGCCACCGAAGATAAAATTACCGCTCTCTGCACCACGCCACTGCTGGTCCTGCCGAGCCTCCCGCCAGACAGCCTGTGCTCTGGCCAGATAACGCACGCCAGAACACATGGCAGCCTGCCCATTGATTGGCTCCGCTGCCTGGCCTTCACAAGCGGAGCCAATCAATTTAAACCACGCGCCCCGTGCACGGCCCAGCACGGCACCCGCGATGCTGCCGTGCACGAGCAGGATCCCGCGCCGGGCAGAGCACCCGGTTACGGGCAGGCTCCGGGACCCTGCCCGCGCCTTTATACGAGTATGGATCTGAAATCAATTTTCTGAAATAGGTGTCGCAGGGGTTTGATGAGTTTTAGCTTCCAGTATGCTACTTTGGCTGTGTTTTTGATGTGTGCGGACAAGTTGAGGTTGGTGTCTGTAGTTATGCCTAGATATTTAATCTCTTTTTAAATTGTTATTTCAGCATCTCATGTTCTTATCTTCTCTGGTGGCTTGTAGTCCGGATCTCTGAATATACGTAGGGCTTCTGTTTTGCTTTTATTTACTGTGAGGTTTATTTCAGTGAGTAAGTTTGTCACTGTATTGAAGATATCGGCTATGATTGTAAAATCTGGGTTGGTGGTGTTGAACGACATGTAGAACATGGTGTCATCTGCGTATAGATGGTATTACACGTTCAGCTTTTGTAGCAGATAACAAATTGGATGAATGTCTAGAATGAATAATAATCCTGAGAGGGCTGAACCTTGAGGGATACCTTGAGTTAACTTAAAGGGTTTTGAGTTGGTGTTGTTGACCTTTACTTGTATGATTCTGTCTGACAGGTAGAAAGTGAACCATTTTAGGGTGTCATCTGTTAAACCAATGTTTCTGAGTTGGTTTAGCATAATGTGATACGAGACTGAGTTAAAGGCTGTGCTTATGTCCATGAGTATGAGAATAAATCCTTGGCGGGCTTATCAATTCCAATGATGAGTCTATTGAATAGGTCTGTTAGTAGTGTGTCGATTCCATGGTGTTGGTGGAAGCCATGTTGATGTGGGTCTAGTGGGGCATATGTATCATCATGATCTTGCAGTTGGTGCTATACGTTTATTTCAATTATTTTGGCCAGAAAAGGGATGCTCGCAATTGGACGGTAAGCACTTGGGTGAGTATTGTCTAATGAGGCCTTTTTTATGATAGTTTGTATAGAGGCTTGTTTGAGTGTAGAAGGAAGGTATCCTTGCTTGAGAGATATGTGTACTATCTGTAGAATGGTCTGGGCAAATTGATTGTGTAGATTTTTTAGCCATGATACAAGACAGGAGTTGAGGGGTGAGGTTGTGGTATTAATGTTGTTAATGATGTCAAGTAACTCCCTTTTATTTATTGGGTTGAAGTTGCGCCATAAGTGATGTTGGTCTGTTCTGTTCTTTTGCTGAGGTGAATCATAATGCTGTAGCGTTGTCTTGCTTTGTTATGGAGGAAATCCGCCATAACTTGAGGGTCAGTTTTTGTGTTTGCATTTGTTGTGTCTGTTCAGGTAGAATCACTAGTCAGCTGAGATACAATCGAGAAGAGTTCTCTAGGTTGGTGGAGTGATTTCATAAGGGTGTTTGTGATGTATTCCTTCTGTGTTTTATTACATAGGCTGTTGTATTCTTTTTGGTATTTGAGAAGGTGAGTTTTAACAGAAGAATCTTGTGACCTTTTCCATTTTCTTTCTAGGCGTCTAAGTTCTCTTCTGATTTGGTCTAGATGGGGGGCGTGTAGATTTTTGTTGCTTTGTAGTGTGTTTCTCATTGAATGTTGCTGTGTCATTTATTATCTGGTTCCATGTACCTATGAACGTGTCTAGGTCATCTATGTCTGCATCTAGAAGTGAGGAGGTCTGGTCGAGAAAGAGTTGCGGGTTGAAGGCCTTAAATCTACGTTTGCAATTGTGTTGAGGAGGGGTAATTGTTTGGATGGTGTTTGCTGGTATATTAAAGAATATCATAGAGTGGTCTGACCATGAGACTGGATCAATTTGTAGGTTTAGGTTTGCTTTGTGTAGCATTTTGGGGATGAATAAGAGATCCATCATCAATCCTTTGCAGTGGGTTGACGAATCAATTATTTGGGTTAGTTGTAGGGATTCCATGGCACTTAAAAATATGCTGGCGTTTTTTGCAGAATCTGTGGGGAGGTTGAGGTCACCCATTAGAATAAAGAGGTTTCTTGTGGCTGATTGGGTACATACTTTGACTAAGATTGCTGATATATCTTCGGTGTTGGAGGTGGGTTTTCTGTAGGTTATGCATATGGTGTACTTTGAGTTGGAGATGGTTAGATAATCTAGTGTGTGTAATGACTGTGAGTTGATCATTGTGAAGTTCAACTGTTTCTTAGCAAGGATAAGTACTCATCCTCCTCATTGTTCCAATCTGGGGCAGTTGAATAGCATATATTGTGATGTAGTTAGTTGGTTGAGGTGGACGTTGTCATGGTCGGTGATCCAACTTTCAGTGATGCACATTATGTCAGTTTTTGTGTGTTGAATGTGGTCTACAATAGTCTGAATTTTGTTACGGACAGAGCGAGCGTTGAGGAGTGAGCATTCGACTGGGAGATCTTTGAGTTTGCTATCAAAATTTATGTGTTGCATAGGCTTTGTGTTGGTATAGATAAGTCTGCGACGTGGATTAGGCGGTAGTATTTTTTTGTATGTTGTAAGGCGCAGAAAGTTTGGCAGTAGTATTTTTTTGTACGTTATAAGGTGCAGAAAGTTGGTTCTGTGCAGTAGTGGTATGTTTATGCTCCAATTATGAATCAGCTAGGTGGATGATAATACAATAAGTGTGGCTAGAAGCATCATTGTATAATATATAAAATAATGTGGTAGCATGTTTGGTTGGTAGCTTACAGTTTGCCATTGAGTGCTTGTTTGTAGGAGGTTTCTCGGTATTTTGATTGTATCTGATGTTGATTCCTTAGGTTCCTGTATTATAATGAGTTGGTGGTTGTTTAGTCTTCTGGCGTTTCCTTCTCTCCTGTTTATCGACATCAATTCCCAATTCCCCTACCGCCATTTTCTTTCTGCTAAATTTAGACTCTCTTCTTTAAGCATAGTATCTTTCATCCTTCTTTATGGGATTTCAACCCAGTCATTTGTTGATTTTCAAACTAACTGAGCTAACTGAAGCCATTTCTAATTCTCTTTCTAACTCCTTCCAGCTCATTAAAAACCTGGAAGCGCTTGGGTATTGACTAAAGTACAACTCTGTGACCTCTGTCCCAAAGTGGATGCTCTGAAAATCACCCCACACATGGTATAGGATGGAATGTATGTTAACCAGTCATGCAATTGAATATATACTGGAGGTTTGATCATTTGCTCCTTTTATTATGTGCTAATGTTACATTAACTCTGACCTGATTGAACGCCGTCTCCCACATGATCGCTTCTTGCTTGATGCTGAATTCTTGCCCTGGAGGAGCATAAGGATTGTAACTTCCAATAATTTCAGAGGTTTGTCTCCCACTGGGAAGATATGCCATGTTCACAATATTGTAGCCAGTGGCGAGATCTCCATTCTCATCGAAAAAGAGCTCTTCACCCAGAGCGTTCTTGAAGTGGATGATCTTCAGATAATGGTTGAGCTAAAGAATATAAAAGGTATTCTTTTTAAAAAACAGATGGAACCCTTGCATTCCAACATCCTAACATCTTGTGTGAAGAGAAGTTGCAGTATGTTTAGGGGCCAAAATGTACCCATCTTTAGTCTATTTTGGGGGTGTTTCTGTGGCAGAGTTTGCCAAGTTCTGTCTGACTTGCACCAAGCAGCTTCACCATGAACAAGAGGAAAAGGAACAAGAAGACCCACAAGCCAAAGGGTCTACAGCAGCATGCCAGTAGGACTAGGCATGCTGAAGAAAAATTAAAAATTTCTGGGAAAGACAGGCCAAATGCTAAGGCAGCACCATCCACTGTGACCACCCCTTTCATCATAAACATGTCAGACACCCGGACATCCCACTAGGAAAGCTCTGGTGGACAAACATCCAAATATATAGTGGAGGGATTCCTCAAAGTACTGCTGTTTCTTCCCTTAGCTGACCCTAATGCTGCCTGCATTGTTGCAGAAGTTGAAGAGGGTTACATACTACTCACTGCCACAAAGGAACAAGGTATGCTGAAGCAGACAGTACATTCTGTGAGGGCACGAAGCCATGGTCATATACATCTTGAAACCTTCGTCCAGAATTTCGAGGACGGAGTGGAGACGAGGAAGGTATTTGAATCCAAGAAAGCATGGGACAAGCACAGAAGATCTCTAAAGGATAAAAGGGGACTATTACAGTAGATATGGAAGGGTAGTAGTATTTTTCTCCCATCATTTCTATGTTTCTATGAGGCTGTGCTAGTCTTGGGATTCTGATCCAAATCTGGCTGTTCAACCTGCCCTTTACAGGGTAATCCTGGGAAACTCAACCAACACCCTTCTCCATGGGAAACCCAGAAGGGCACCAGTTTAAAGGGTGGGGTACACAACCCACTTGTCTGGATTGGCCTAGTAGTATGATATAGAAGTGGTATTTTAGAAAAGAGGCTCAAGTTATATTGAGGACATCCGGGGTGGAATGTGTAGAAAAACACCAGGCAGTCTATATCTCCAGCTGATATTGGTAACATAGATGTCCCTGACATGGACGTCCATGCCAGTGGCCACATAAATGTCACCCTTAGGAAGGAATGGACACAGACATCCATCTTATGCAAGCAAGGATAAAGGGACATCCAGCATTGTAGCCAAACAAAGACATTATTCATCGGTGTTCATTGGTATCATGTAAAATAAAGAGGATATTAATGTAGCTTCTTCTCCACACCCTCCAGACACTTGCCTTGAGAAAATAATCACTTTGCAGTTCTTTTTTGTGCCTGGAGCGGGTATTACCTTAGATGTGACTCCAGACATCCAGGATGTTTCTGAGATCTGGTTGGGATGTCTGCATTCTAGGGAACACCCTGGCCACACCTCTGCCAAACTCCTATTCAGACTTGGACATCCTTACATTGAGGATGTACGCAGTCCCAGTTTCTTAAATGTCTTTGTAGATGTCTCTATGCTTTGGACATCTCAATGCCTATTCTGAAATATCCAAAGCCTTATCTCCCCTCTTCTGCCTTTCTTCCATATCTTTATGTTTAGATCTTGAGGTTTGTCCCTATATGTTTTATCATGAAGGCCACTGACCATTTTAGTAGCTGACTCCATCCTGTTTATATCCTTTTGAAAGTGCAGTCTGCAGAATTGAGACTTAAACAGAGGCATTTCTTCTCCCTGTGCATCGGCTCTTCAGAGTGCCCAAATGTTCTGGGTTAATCTATAATATGTGAAAGGAAGCTTGTCTGTACAGGGCTGTGTACACTGTGAGCGTACTTAATAATACTATATTACTGAAAGCCCTCAGAAAGAGTTACACCACAGATTCAGTAGCTCAGACATTCCAGGGCCTATTACTTAGCTAACGACCTTGAGAGACTCTACTGAAAAACTATGCTGAACTTTCACATAACAGAAAAACTAAATTTGTTTATGATACCGAATGTGCAGGAAAGATGTGAAAACTGCTTGTGTTAGAATTATTGTTTGAGAAGTTATGTCTTGGAATACATGTATGTCTCCTCCTGATGACCTATACTAATAAAATTTGACCTTTGACATAGAGACATAAGAGATGCACATTATGAATATACGTGATGCTTGACGTAGAAAAATAAGGTGGAAATTATGCTGTGTAATGGAATTTTGATCAATAAAAATAATGCCCGAGGTATGTGGAGTCAGAGAGGCAAGGTGAAAGCTGTACTCTCTCTCCCAAAGCTTTGGGGTTTTTTTATATAATACTATTGTGTGTGATTTGTATTATTAATGGTTATTGCTTCCTTGTCATTGCTCTGAGTGTGGAAATGCGTTACCCAAGAGCACAGGTGATGTTACCGGTGAGGGGAGGTGCAGAGTACATTTTCAATATGTACATGAATTTCAAAAGTATTCCTATAAATGCAAAGCCGTCCTCTGGGAGTGCCTCCTCACACAGTGGGTAAATGCAAGTGTAAAGAGCTTGTACATGCCCAAGTTTCCCTGTACATCGGAAGGACAATTTGTAACTTTACCCATGAGAATTACCCTCCATCTCTCATTTTATATGCTCTGCTTCTTGGAGCAGTAGACAAGTATACTGAGCACCAGACTTAGAACCAAGGAAGACAGGCTTCAAATCCCACGTCTGCTAACTACTTCATTCTGTGTTGCCTAAAATATAATCTGTTTGTTCCTGAAACAATGGAGGATTTAGTAATTTGCACAATATCATACAGAGAAGCAATGGGATCCGAGCCTGGCTTCCCTGGTCCTCCAAGGAGACACTGTTCTGTTTCAGGGTTCATCGTGTGTTCGCTGCTTTCTGTTCACTTCCTGTCCTCGCTGATTAACCTTTAGGCAGATGCTACCTTGTTCCCTGTCTCAGTCTGTAACAAGATGAAAAGTCCGATATACTGAATTAAGCCCTGCTTCCGATTCCTGCTGCATATCGTTCTCAAACATCTTGGACAAGCTCATGGCCTCATTTACTAAACTGCATTAGCCAGTTATCATACACTAATGTAAGATAACAGATATTACATAATATGAGTGCTGTTACTCTCAATTGGGAATATTTGCTAACTATGGGTCATTCCAAGCCACAAATAGTGGGGATGTCTGCCCTGTGTGGACATACATTCCTGCTATTCGACCCCCTTGCTGTCACCATCAAGGCTCCCTGTATGAATAGTGGACTTGTACGGGGATGGGAAGGGGCAGGCTGAAGGTGGAGCGAGGGTGGTGCATAGGTCGGCCGTCACCCTGGACATATAGGGCTGATTCTGAGGTGGAAGAAGTCCCTCTGGACGAGGGGTAGCAGCGGCAGCCAGTGAGGACAAAGCAGGGAGGCATGCAGGAGGTTCCCCACAGCTGAACTGACCATGAGAGACCGGATTGGGGGTCTTTATGTGGGAAAGGACATTCTCTGCGGCAGCTGGCAGACACGGCTTTGTAATGGAGCCGTGGTGCCATGGAAATGAGACACCATGGCACCGCGGCTCCAATACGGAGTCAGGCAGAGTCTGATGTGGATGTAACTGGTCATGCAGCGCTTCAGAATCAGGACCATTCTTCATGTACAAGCCGGTAGACCCAATTCTGATCCCACGGAGGCTAGACGCCAACATGGGATCAGAATCGGGTCTACTGCTGTACGTCCCGATTCTGAGGAGCTGTACAGGTGCTGGACGTCCAAAAGGGGAATAGGCCTCTATGTGTTTAGCTTAAATGAACACGTTAGCTAGTTAACATGTAGTAAAGGAAGACCTCTCTTTGTAACAAAAATATATTAAAGTGCATAACCCACAAATTTTTGTTTTATTTGGTTTCCCAGGTCATTTACAGGATTTTTTTGGTTTTGTCTTGTTTCTTTAAAATTTTGTTTCGGAAGGGAACTGTTTTTTAATAGCACACACTGTCACGCAGTATGAGCACTATTGAGCCATACTCTGTGCTATGTGTGAACAGTTTTTGTTGTTGAGGAATAGTGCTCACTAGGAAGGACTGACAGAGATGAAATTTCTTCTTTTTACTTTCACTTCTATTCAAAAACATCATGACATGATATAGGAAATATCGTTGAGATTTTCTATGTCTTTCAAATGACTGCATATCTCTAAAATATCTTAAAAGAAGAAGCTGGTACCTTCCATGGCAAGTCTTGAGATCTCAGGTGCGTTCCATTCCCCAGTCTGTTATTTCCCGAGTTCCTCAGGGTCATGTCATGCAGGGCATGCGCCAGAGCGTACACAGCATTGTAAATACCGTAGCTTCTTCCTAAATATTTATAAATACAGTGTGGTAAACTAAATACTGTGTAATATTCGCAGGTCCTCTTAATGCTCTTAGGGCATCGGGGGTGGCACAGTCCCCTCCACCAATCCTTAGTGTACCCATCACTTGGAAACTGCCCTGGCTCAACCTCATGGACAAATTTTGCAAAACGTGGAACAGTCCTGTTTGGTACTGTGAATGCCAAGACGGTGTTCTTCGCATTGTTATATGTTAAGGAGATTGAATCAAAGTACCATTCAGCGGTGGTGATCCAGATCTTGCCGGACATCTCCAGAAAATTTGTTTGTAAACAAAAGTTTACTATATATTGCAGATTACTGAAGACAACGATTATGTTGGTTGGCGATGTCCTCATACGTTCCTTTATTTGACTTATCTTCTTTTCGGGAATGAAATTGCTAGAACTGAAGAGTTCGATAAAGGCAACACAGCCTCCATTCTCAACGATCCCCTCTTTTAGAATCTGGATGGCCCTTCCACTGCTATTGTCATCGGGTGCGATAATGCCAACCCAAGTCCAATCAAAATGCTTCAACAGCCTGATGATGGCGGTGCAGAGAGAAAGCTCACTGGGGACAGTCCGGTAGAAATAAGGAAACTTACTGGTATCGCTCATAAAAAGATTCTGTGAGACAAAACCGATCTGTTGGCAGAAATGGTGATGTAATTCTTGTCTTTGGGGCAATGACTTTCATATCTCGATTCCATAAAATTTGTCTGTTGCCATTAGCATGGGTGAAGGTGATGCAAATAGGTGGCGTTAAGTGCACCCACGCTACCTGTGCTGTACATTAGAGTACGTATCCACACACTGACTGCTGGAAACACGTTCCTAACAGTTACTATGGTGACTTTGCACTTAAGAGACATTAGTTTTTGTGTGTTCACTACAATATGCTAATGCCCTTTAATAAACACGCCCCCAAGCTGAGCTGCTTAGCAAGAACCTGAATGTATATTAAAGTTAGTAATTAAATAGACAACACTTGTCAGAGCCACTGACATTCCTGTGACCTTGGGCAAGTGACTTCATCCTCCATTGCCCCAGGTAGATACTTAGGGGTATGTTTACTAAACCGTGATAAAGGAGCAAGCAGTTGCCTAGGTGGCACATAAGAACATAAGATGTGCAAATATGCCAGACTGTGTCAGACCAAGGTCCATCATGCCCAGTATCCTGTGTCCAACAGTGGCCAGTCTAGGTCACAAGTACCTAGCAGGTTCCCCAAAAGATACACAGGATCCACAGTGCATGTATTGGGCAAGCAGGGGATATTCTGGGCCCCTCATTAGAAATGGTTTATAGACCGTTCCCCAGGAACCCGTCCAAACATTTCTGAAACCCAGCTACACTAACAGCCTTTACGACATCTTCCAGAAATGAATTCCAGAGTTTGAACAGATGTTGACTGAGAAACCATTCACTCCCAGTAGTCCTCAATGGCTTACACTGTAGCCGCATTGCATGTCCCCTAGCCCTACTACATTCTGATGGTGTAAACAATTGATCTATGTTTACCCAATCCACTCTAGGCAATATCTTATAGACCTCTAACATAACACCCCTCAGCCATCTCTTCCCACAGGTTGAGGAGACAACATTGGCAGGCGGTGATGAGTTCCCTGCAGAGGCAGATGGTTGTGGGGGAGATGCGTGGCCATCCATGTAGGCCTCCGCTCCTCCCCTCTGGACTTTTCACCATAGGCACCTGCCAACCCACATGTTAGTTGGCCTGGGATTGCGCACCACCAACACTGACAGCACATGGGCATGTCAGCATGGCATGGGGGGTTCTGGCGGAGGGGGCAGCGGCACCCGCCTGCAGCAGACCAAAGCCATACCCTGATCCAGTGTGCGTGCAAAGTGCAACATGTGCCAAGGTCTGTGTGATGGGAAGCATGCCATTCCCAGGGACTGCTGTAACCATCTGGCTGCACTGTGGTGCACTACACACAGTTGGTGTGTATATAAGCAGAAAACCACAAGTTTGGGTCCCAGCTGTGGATCATGCAGTGCAACTCCCAATGAATCAGCCAAGAAGGGTACAAATACCCACACAGACAGGCTCCACTATCCTCAGCTGGGTGGAGAGTCAGGCTGATAGCACCGGCACACTGAGTAGGCATTAACATCAGAGAGCACTTCTAGCTCCTGCACAATGAGCACACCTTAAGAATGCCTGAGCTGAGATTGGGACCAGAGTGGCAGGCACGAATGCCAACCATCCCCATCTTTGCACAGTGCATCGACATGAGTGTGTGTGTGTATGTCTATCCATTGTTTTGTGGCTTTCCACAAAACAATGGATAGACATGCACACACAGTGGAGGCGTGGCCTAGTGGTTGGGGCAAGGTACTTCAGGCTGGAAGGTCGGGGGTTCAAATCCCACTAGAGGACAGCAACCTTGGGCTGGAAGGATTGGGGTTTCTAGTCCCACAGGTGCTCCTTGTGGTCTTGGGCAAGCCACTTAACCCTCCATAGCCCATGTTCCCTGTAAAATAGTTATCTCCAAGTTATAATGCCCGTTCAATGTAATTTCAGTTTGTTCAATGTAAACTGCACTGATGCAGAATAGCATGGTATATAAGAGAATATAAATAAATAAATAAAATTCCACACCTCACTGAGCTTTGCAGTGCCTAAGCAGTTTTTAGCGTTAGCCTGAAAATGTGCATGATGAGCAAAGTATTGTGGGTATGGTCTGAACAGGGTGGATTGGCCAGGATGTGTCTGCCTCGGGGGAAGAACAATGGCTGGGATGTCGTAGTGCCCGACTGCCACCTGCATGGACCGGGTGGCCACAACATGTCTTGCTGGCAAGGCACTCTCACTCTGACCCAGCTGTGATCATGGCACGGCTATGTATTCACATAGTGGCATGTAATGTCTGGTTCTAGTAATGTTGGTGCATTTCTTGTCTTGATTGTCCCAATCATTAATCCAACTGCAGGTGTGCATGCAATGTTTACTGATCTGTGGACTATCTGCAGTTGGTACGTGCATGGCTGAGGCAACCCAGTGGTGGGCAACAGATGCAGCCTGACTCTGCTTTCTGTGGTTGATTGTTAGACCTAGGTGGTTTGGAAGTGAGGTGTTCCCGTTCTATGCCTAGCAGTACCTGTAGGACCCTAGAATACCCCATGTATGTCTAGATGCCTCCCCCCAGCATTATTTAGCAACCCTGGCATCAGCATTGTAACACTGGGTATTGGCATGCACTGTGTAAGTGGATCACTGCCCAACAGAAGCAGAGCACAGGGCCAGATGTGACTGCCACATATAGTAGGCCACAAGGTGACTAGCATACCACACTGCAAACAATACCTGCCACACACTGGCGGTGATGGGGATCTGCAACACGGAAGGCACAGACCATCTCTAGCAGTGCAGGTACTGGGGATCTGGTGCTAGATGTCCGTCCTCACCCTCAGGGTCACCACAGAAACTGCTCAGTAGCATGGTTTTAGCTGCGCTGTGCTTCTATCACACATTGCCAGTGCATCTTACTGAGCTGAGGTGATGGATAAGTGCATTCTCCATTCAGTGATCAGCTATAGACCGCTGTTCTGCCTGTGCACTGCATCATGGGTACTGGTGGGGCTGCCCTATGCCGGCACACACAGCAGACATTTTAGGGAGTGATCTACAGTCTCTTTGTATCCAGCCATTGCTGTGTAGAGAGGTGTGGAAGTGGAGCCTACTAGTTAGTGCAAGGTCTCTGTAGGTAGAAATGGGGGTTTGATTCCTACTTGTTCTTTTGTGACTGTGCTATTCAGATCGTTTTCATGCCTATAACTGTCTGGCCTCTGCACATCTCTGCTGCCAGCCCATACTACCCTCTCCTCAGCCGCCATACATCCTTGTCTCTGTCGGCTGTGTACAGTCATGTCTTCTTGTGCAGGCTGCTACTCCATGACCTACACTGGTAGTCATTTCCTCATTTTGGCCCTTTGCGCTCACCTCTCCTGTGCCTGATCTGCATGTCACCACTACTACTCTGTCCTCCTGTTGCTGCAGACATCCTGCCACTTCTGCCTCCGCTGGGGCACACGTCTTCCCCATCCTATGCCACACACTGACATTGCAGCACTTTACATTGGTACCACCCTGTGCATCGGTACAGCTGCCTCCCACATGCTCATCCGCTTTACTGGCTGCCACATAGGGTGCCCACCGATACGGCAGGTCCATCACCTCCCACCTGTCCTTCTTCCATCACCTTTACATTGACATTCCTTGGGATCTATCCAGCGTTTGGGTTACAGAGGTTTTCATGCCATAATGTGCATGCTTTCCACCTTAGGGCTCTTTGTCTCATATTGGGGCACCTTGTCTCCCCTTAGGGCACCTTGTCTCATATTAGGACGCCTTGTCTCTCCTTAGGATGCCTTGTCTCCCCTTAGGGCACCATCTCTCACCTTTGGGCGCCTTTTCTCACCTTAGGGCACCTTACTGTAGATTTTCCTGTTAGTACACATTAAAAGGCCATGATGCCCTAACACCAGGATGCCCCCTATCTGCCCACTGGCTTATATTTATTTATTTAGTATACATTTGTATACCACTACTTCCAGTGATCAGCAGCGGTTTGATTACAGATTGGAAATTGTCAAATCATGACAGGACATTTTTGGGGTATAAACACATTGATTAGACAGGAAAGCACAGCACACAGAGAACTATTTTACAGGGAACATAGGCTATGGAGGGTTAAGTGGTTTGCCCAAGACCACAAGGAGCACCTGTGGGACTAGAAACCCCAGTCCTTCCAGCCCAAGGTTGCTGTCCTCTAGTGGGATTTGAACCCCTGACCTTCTGGCCCGAAGTACCTTGCCCCAACCACTAGGCCACTCCTCCACTCCATAGCTTCAGGCACCATAACGCTGCCATTACCGCCTATCACTTTACTGCAGCTTAGTAAACATACCCCTTAGACTCTAAGTTCTCCAAAGACAAGGAAATAGCTACTGTACCTGAGTGCAACTCACCTTCATCTAATACTGAGAAGGAGAGAGCTTAATCCAAATATTAATAATATTAAATTATTCGAAGGAGGGGTTGAGATACTTTTTAAAAAATGCATGGCATGATTACTTTAATTTATCGAATTGAGTACATATTTATTTCTGTAGTACTGGTGAACTGGGTGTCTCTTGAGTAGACATTTTCAGGGCTTATATTCTGCTAGATTATATTGTGGAGCCCCGGTACTGAAATCATGTCTCTGAGGGGCGGTGGAAGATCTCCTGAGCCATGCTGCTGCTTTCAGAGGTGAAGGGACTCCACAAAGATCTGCCTCTTCCATGAGGGAACGTCCTCTCTAGTCTGCCTGCATATTCCTTCCATCCTACCTCTACCTACTGATTCTTCCACACATGCAAGGCTGGTACCACAAGGAACCTCATGCATCATTCCCATTGAAATTAAGCCCTGGCAATGTGAATGTTTTGCTTTCTTCCACTCTTACTATATTTATTAAGATTTTGGCCTCTGCTATCATTCAGGTATATTCAAAGTCTGTAGATAAGATTTACTTATATCATACACACCTAAAGTATAGCGATAAAGTCCCTCATACACTGAAAAAAACAAACCATGTAAGAAATTTTTGTATTAATAAGGACCTCAAATATTGTGAGTAAAACTAGGCTCAAATATGCCCTCTAGCCTACGAAGACTATTATTAGACAAGCTCAGTGTCATTATTGGTCCAAATATTTTACTATATTACTAATAAATTATGGTATATAACTCTTACAAATATTACTGACATATTTATAATACTTTATACCCAACCTCGAAACAATAGTGTGTTTAGATAAGAAAAAACGTATCTCCTTCAGGGAAAATCAAAACAAAGTATGAGATCCCTAGAGCTACTCTCTAGTCAGCTGAGTGCTCATAAAAACTGATTCACTTCAAAAGAATTTAAAAGGTATTCAGTAGTCCGTGATCAAATCAGCCAACCAAATGAGAGTTGCTGAATCAACTGCTTGATTGAGATTGGATGGCTCAACAGAGTTTAACTGGAACATCCAGACATGCTCACGTAAATCAAGTTGTTTTACTCTATTGCCACCTCGTCATGATGAGATTTAGTCATTTTTATGAAGGATAAGCTTTTTCAGGGATGGATAATTCATTCTGGTATAAAGTGAAGCACCTCCATCATGTACCTGTGGATAGTGGTACATTCCAAACAGATTGGCTAACTGCATCGATTCCTCAGACGGAAGGCCTTCAAGGATTGCTGTAAACGTGCCAGAGCTTTCACAGCTGTAATTTGGGATTCCTTTGTCTGTTCCTGAGAACATATTCATGATGGTCTCAAATGTTAGGAAGGGATTGTTGTGAGACTCATAAATGTGGAACCCCAGAGTAACGTTGGGTAGGATCTCAGAGCTGTTGTTAATCTCCTCCACTGCAGCAACCATGGCCAAGAAGTTATAGTAATCTGCTGCAAGTTTTCTGTAATTAAGTTAGTTAATCGTCAAACTTAAGTGCCAAATTCCCTCAATTACTTATTGAAAGAATAATTATCATGCGGTCTCCTGTAGGTAAAAAGCTGTTTTACTCATATAAATGGTCCCTTTGAAAATTTTCCACATGTTATGTGCCTAATATTAAATATATAGGGGGTCTGTGTTAAATTTTATAAACATGTCTGTTTGATAAAGATGCGTCTCAGACACAATTACCCCAGTACTAAGGTTAAAATTATAAACTAATGGAACACATTAGTCTGTCTGTCTGTCTTCCGACAGCTTAGTTCCAAATACAAATCAGCTAATATCGCTGCTAAAAAACACTATTTCAATAAGCTTATTTCCACTGCTTCTAATCATCCCAAGAAATTATTCTCGTCATTTCCCATTTTAAGTTGGCAAATCAACCACTGATACTTTGCTGACCACCAGAAAACCCTCCAAATCCAGTCAATGCTTCCCTTGACCTTGGGGAAGTCGCTTTACCCTTCAGTGCCTCAGATGCAAAGTTGAGCAAAGAACAGTCTAAAAAGCACCGACACACGCAGAATAAAGGTGCGACCACTAAACAATGTGAACTGATTGATAACAATGCGCCAATGAATGATGAAACAGACAATATCTTCTTAACCGGTCACTCAAATTCCACCCAACTTCTGTTCTTATATGATCTGCTTCTCTATCTGAACTCGACAGCAGTATCATGGCTTAAGTGATTATTTACCGTATGCCACATTTATCACCATCTTGACATACAGCCCTGTGAAAGGCGCACGCAGAAACATTGTATGTAGGGTGGAATTTGAGTGGCCGATTAGCAGGAAACCATAAACGCTACTCTCCGTTTCATCATTCATTGGTGTGTTGTCGTCAAACAGTTCAACTCGTTTAGTGGTTGCATCAGCTGCAGATTTGGACCAGGAAATTCCTCCCATATCTGAATGTAAGTCCCCTTGAGCTACTACTAGAAAAGCAAGAGTTAAATAAACACAAATAATGACCGCTCTCCGTGCCTGCAAAGCTTTGAGGTTCCAAACGTTTTTCAGACATTGCTAAGATCGATGAACTATTTGGTCAACTAAATTTTTGAAGTGTATTTCTGTTCCATGTATTTAATCCCTAAAGGCTGAATAAGCGGATGTGTGCCTTTATCAAAGAGTTTTGGAAAATAACCCCCAGAAGTGAGCAAATGCTCCTATATATAGTTACACCTGCTTTGAGGCGGATGCACCTTATGCACAGCGTATGCGCGGATAGAAGTGTATTTCAGAAAGTGCCGTGGATCTCGCAGCTCCATCTCAGGTATACTGTACGTCCAGAAATGCTTACTCATGGTTCATGAAGGAGTACATGTGCTCTGGTACACGGGTTTATACCCATGCAATTTCACACAAACTAGTTGCTGCTTGTGAAATAGGCTTAACACATGGGAAATGCTTTATAAATTGACAACACAAGGCGCAGAGTCTTATGTCTTCCAATATCTGCACAGGGTCAGGATTTATGTGCAGACCTTTTCATTTTGAGAACTGTGCATTTATCTCAGGAAAACTTCCTACACAAAGAAGCAGGTGTAGTTTTGTTAAGATTCTTTTTTTCAATTTTGGAAAGCAAACTTGCAAGCTTTCTGCAGTAATTCTATAGAGAAATTCAGCCATTCCATACATAGACCATCCAAATTTATATGTTGAACAAAGGGGAAGGAGAAAGGTTGAGCAAAAAAGACATAAATTTACCAGCAAGATGCAGCTACTGAAAATGTAATTTATACTCAAATAGCAGGCATCACTTCCAGATATTCCCATTCATCTAGCAACTTCCAGATATAAGTGCCTAGGCGTGGTGCCAATTAATATGCGATGCCACAAAATGTTCCTTTTTTACTTTAAAAGCACAAACACCCACAGAGGTTAAGGGCAATGTTAAAAGCAGCATGTCCTACTAAGCAACAATGGAGAAATGCACAATCCAAAGCCGACTCCCCCACAGCTAGAGTATTCATCTTACAGAGGGATAAGTTATATCTGTGACTCAAAGAAAAGAGGGCAGGAAATAAAGTTCACACATGGATCCCAGAAAGTAGCAAAGCCTCCGTGCTACTTACCTCTCCTTTCCTCTGAAGACTGGAGGATACTGGAAGGAAAAAGGTTCAATTTCATCCAAAAAATTTGTTGTTACAATTCCTCCAATGATAATGTCTCCTTGCCTATGGTATCCCAGTGCAGGGACGACGTTTCTCCCTCCATAGCTCTGCTCCTCTGTATGCCACATGGATTCACTACATAGCAAAAGAATCAGTAAAGGATGGGTTAACATCTTTTCCTGCAGCAAAGAGCGTATCACATAGCACAACCCTTCTTCATGCTCTGGGGCTCTTGGTCCTGGCACGGGACAGGAGGGGTGTTGCAGGATCTTGGAAGGCTCACTCAGCTGCAACTTTGAACAATAAATCAACGAATATGTATATCTGTGCAGAGTAGACCCCTGCAAGCACACAGAGGACATAGAGAAAAGACTTCGAAAACCTAACGCTGGAGTAGTTGAGTTGAAGCTTTTAAGGACACCGTGTGGCTTTTTTTGGAACTTGCTTCTCAGAGGGTCAGCCTCTAGGGCTGCCTGCTCCCATACTCTGTATTTATTATTAATTATGGGCTTCTTTTTAATGAGACACACAAATATTAATCCGACTGGAACAATTCGTAATAAATATAATAACACTTGATTTGCAGCCCACAGAATAATTTAGAAAAGGTGTTTGCAGATCGAAATCAAATAGATGCCAGATGCCTTGACGATGAAAATGAAATAGAAACACCGAAATATAGAAATATCACGACAGACAGTGAAACTCAGCCCCTGCCGAGTTATTCCTAAGTGGCGAAAGTTAGGCACAATAACAGCTGTCTTAACTTCCACTGCAAAAGCTAACTGGCCGCGGCTGCATCATTAGCTTCTGTGCTATCCAGCGGACCTGAATATTCAAAGCCAGTGGCCGCATGTGGCCTAGGTATTGAATATCTAGTTTGACGTTCCAGCGGTGGTGCCTAGCTGCTTTAGAACAGCGAGCCACCACCACTGAATACTGTTCCCATAGTAAATGACAGCAGATAAAGACCAGTATGGTCCACTTAGTTTGCCCCACCTCATGCTGAGTCATGCTGTGCCACCTCCCCCCTGAAGCTGATTACTGAGGTTGTGTCGGAAGAGTCAGAAGCAGCAGCAGCAGCATGACTCAGCATGTGGGGGGAAGAAGGGTGAATCCAGAGCGCAGGGCTGCTTCAAAGGGTATGTGCTTGTGGTCTGACCCCCATCTGGTATATCATTTCGGACCCAGCGATCCATCATTAGGGACTGCCAGGCCTCCCCGAAGTGACGGATCCTGCTCACAAGCAGCAGGTGCTGATAATTGTTGCTTCCTCTCATGGAGGCATCAAGTATGATTCAGTGGGATGAGCCGCTAGTTCCCCTGTTGTAAAAGAATAATCCTTGACCTCAGAAACTGCTTGTTCCAGTTTTAGCCCAAAGAGGTTGTCCCCCAGACAAGGTGCGTCAAACAGGCTATTATGACGATTGTCCCTCAAGCTCGATACTCTAAGTCAGGCAGCGATAGCTATCACCGCAGCATGTGTCAAAAGCATCGTAGGCAAATCGGATGATGCGATATAGGGACTCCTGCAGAACTGCAGTGAGTAGAACGAAATCCCCTCTGAAACCTCACCTGCCCCCCACCTAGCCAATTTACCTCTTCCAAAAACTCCTCCAATTGCTCAACCACCCCCATTCCATGACATTTGCAAAAGTAGCAAGAGACGAGATAGACCTAAGATTTTCATAAGCCATATTAACCCCCCTTTTAGGTACTAGGGTAGCATAGCATCCTTCACTGAATCAGAGTAGACTACCTGCATAAAGAATGAATTAATTAACTGCACCATCCATGTTAACATCTTGTCTGGTGATCACTGCAACAGACGGCCATGCATTTTGTCCAAATGCATCAAAGCGATGTGGTTGCGTTTGAACAACACCTGAATCGTGAGTGTAAAGCTCACCCAAACATCCCCTCTCCCACCCTCCACCACTTCAGTCCCCTGCTTCTCCTCTTCCTTACCTCCACTCAACTGCTGAATCCCATGGACAACGCGCAACTTCTCCACTCTTTAAAGAAAAATATCCTCCACCTGCTCCAGCTCCACCTTCCCAGGTTCCCCGACTTCAATCCCTGTCTGTAGCGCTAAAAAGCATTTTGTAATCCAGAACAGTTCCTTAGGTCTATTACCTGCTGCTAAAATACAAGCTGAACAGGCCTTTCTTTTTGCATCCTGCACCTGCCATCAATACTCATCTGCCTTCCTTCACCATACACTTTCTCTTCTTGCAAGCTCAATTTCCACAATTTATTTATTTATTTATTTATTTATTTATTTTATTTTCTTATATACCGCACTCTTTGACATCAGCGCGGTTTACAGAGAACACAACAAAACAAAACCAGAACAACAGGCTGTTCGGCGTTACATATAACAGGATTATGAAATTGGATAACAAGGGAGAACTATTTACATGGAATATGCGTCTGTTAACTAGATCACATGCTCAAACTATGTACAAGGATTTACACGAGTGTTGGGAGCAAGGGAAAAGCTGTAATTGGATATGTAGTGGGACTAAATGTTATCTTCATATGGGGTAGTATCTGGTGAATAGGTTAAACTTGAGGGCCTTTCTGAACTGGGTTAGTTCAGAAAGGCCCCTCTCAGTCCTTCATAATTCCCTATGTACCTAATAAATCAGCTGTATGCCAACCTGTGTTCCTATCCTTCTTACCCCCCACCCTTACCTGCTATAACGGAGTTACCACCTCCTCCAGAGTATCCCTTAGAACACCCATCCAACTGTGTACCAGAGTCTCCAACACTCAAATACTGAGGACAATTCCGTCTAATAAGTTCTTTCTCCTAGAACAACTTCTCATCCAATTTACCCCTCCTAAATTCCACTCTTATCCTCCCCTACTAACCCTGTGTTTACTCTTCCAAAAATGGCATGGTACCAGAACTTTTATAAAATATTGCCCCGTGTCGCTGAAAAGTGACTGTTATATTCTCTGATCATCTCCTTTGTATTCATGGCCAGGGGACGTCTATAATCTCCTGCTTGAATGCATAAAATGCTGTTGTATGAGTTCAAGATGGTTACAAAATTATGCTTTAAGGACCCGATTTTATAAAAGACATATAGGTATGATGTTCAAGATAGGAAGTGTGCATGTGTGTTTGTATTGTACATGTGTGTTCGTGGATTTCATAAGATATGCACATTCATCGACCCTTTCTCTACCCAATGTCCGCCCCTGCGAACACCTACATGACAAATATAAATGCACATCACTTATTTAGTACATGTATGTATGCACACATCTACTGCAGGGCAATTTCATAAAAGACTTTTTCTTTGTGCAAAAAAAACCTTTACACATGAAAACCTCTTTATACAGATACCTCCTAAATTGACACAAGTCTCGGTTGTGTATGTGTGCCTGATTTGGGTGGAGGGGGGGGGGAGGGTATAGCAGGGGAAGGCTATCCCGGGTAATACCCCAACACTTCGGAGTCACTAGGTGAGTGTCCAAAGAGTATCGCCTCCGAACCTGAGTGGAAGGTAATTGCTAACAGAAGAAGAAATAAGTTTTTATTTTAAATAGAATGGGATCTGCTATGACATCAGCAGGTATTGTGACACTTCCCTGCCCAGGTTAGAATGCTGCTGAGATCATCTTTTTTTCTTCAGCTGGTGGTTGATAGCGAGTGAGCTTGGAATGTGTGTCAAGAATGGGATCTGCTATGACATCAGCAGGTATTGTGACACTTCCCTGCCCAGGTTAGAATGCTGGTGAGGTCATCTTTTTTCTTCAGTTCGTGGGTGATTGCGAGAGAGGTTGGAATGTGTCTCAGGGGGTTTGAGTGCAGAGGCCTCTGGATGAGTGTTTTTCTGGAAGTTTGAAAGTTTTTAATAAGTTTGAGAGAACAAAAATGGGGTGTTAATAGGAGTGAGTGATTTTAATGTTTTATTTTGAGGGGATTTTTTTTGTAGGAGGTGATAAGCATCCTTTTCATAGGACTTCAAGTGGAGAGTAACTGCTAGTGTGAAACATTAGGCAAGACTGAGCATTAAGTTGAAGACATAGGAGAATAGAGGAATTTATTTTTCTTTTTTGGAAGAAAAGTGAAGAGGAAGAGTTCAAGATAAAAACAGAGAATCCTATTTCAGGACTAGGCAGATTGTGAGTTTAAACATAAAGGTAAGTTTATTAACGTGGAGAGAAGGCAGACAAAAGGTTTTCCTTTTTGAGTAAGGACCTTTTTTTGATAGATACTGGGACTGGTAGAGGTGAAACCTTTGTGGGTTATGTGTTGGAGCTTAAGGATAGACAGGGATGATATCCCTTAGTAAGTATAAAAGGAGTGTGATTTAAGTAAGGAAACTGTGTGACTGGATAATATACTTGGAAAGTAATGTAAGGGAGGGTTGACTGTGAGCTGCCTGTGAGTGAGGAGTATTTGAGAGATGAAGTGTGAAGAATGACTTAGTGGAATATTATTTTTTTCAGCAAGCTTGCCATCTTGCCAGGACATTATTTACTCCAGCGGGGTTAAGGAGAGGAGTAAGAAAGGGAACGTGTTTATTAGAGTAGATGAGAGGTAGGCCTGAACAGTGTCATAAGAAGTTCATCCTTTCCCTGATTTGAAGACTGGGATGAACCTGTGTTCTAGTGAGGACATCGGAAGCCAAGAAGTCTTCAAGGGCTCCAATGCTTGCCAGTCGTCTGACGTTGAGTACTGTTACGTGCACCAACATGGGACACACTATTATTTGAGCTTAAATATCAGAGTCATACTTTAATAATTAGAGACGGATCTAGCTTGCCTAAAGCAAGAAAGTGTTTATTAACACAGTTATATTTTGTCTATTGTATACTTTAAGAGAGCAGATTTGAGAGAGTGAGAATGTAACTTAGTTTTGTTATGTATACCTAAATTATATTGTTACTATTACAAACCTTTTAATGCTTATCTTTCTAGAATGTGGTTTCAATTTAAGAATTTACTAAAATTCCACATTTGTAACATCATACTTGTCCAAAAAGGATTTAATCCACATTCATTTATTTTATTCATTCCCAATGTTGTTCCCCTCTTCAGAAGGGAGGGGTATCCCAGGGGACTTTAGGGGTATGTTTACTAAACTGCGGGAACGTAGCAGCGGCTGCGGTAAGTCCCGCAGAGGGTGGAGAGAGGGCGGAGAGAAGGGGGTCAATGGGCGGGGCGTGGACGGGGAGAGGCTCCTGCTACACTAACATGGGGAAATGAAGGGCTGAACATTACCGGGACTGAAAACCTGTCATTAGATGCACATTTGCAGGAGGGTGAAACCATTTCAGCGTCGGCAATGTACAACACAGGCAGGGAGCCCAAGGAAAGTGATAGTAGTGATCCATTTGCAGCAACAGCATAGTGCCCAAGTATGAAAGGCCACTATGGGGATGGTGCAAATGGGGCATAGGGGGCTACAGGCGGGACATGTAGTGGGGGCAGCTAGGGCACAGGGTGGACTAGGCTGTTGCCTAGGTGGCACATAGGAACATAGAAAGCGGAAATCAGCAAGACAGCAGCTGACCAAGGCCAAACACAATCCACACCTGGTCCACCCTAGTTAATAGTTGCCAGGGTACTGTCCTGACATCTCCCCAGCCATCCCTCCCCCATGTGGAATGAACATAATATTGAAAGGCGGTGATGGGGGGATTTGAGGATGTCCATGTATGCCTCCTCACCCCAGACCCCACTCCCTGGCGACTGCGTACCTGCACAGTGGATGGCCTGGAACTGTGTACTACCAGCACCAGCAGCATATGGTCATGTCAACATGGCAGGGGGGGGGGGTGTTCGTGCTGGAGGGGGCAGTGGTACCTACCTGCAGTGGACCTAGGCCATGCTCTGTACCAGTACGTGGGGTGCAGTGCAACAGAAAAAGTCTGGCTGAGGAAAGGTACAGGTAGCTCCAGGGACTGCTGTGCCTCTGTGGCAAAAGTGTGGTGCAGTGCATACAGCCAGTGTGTCCAGGAGCAGAGGGTCACAGGTTCAAGACCCAGCTGTGGATCTGGCAGAGCATATCCCTATATGTTACCCTACAATACCAATACATCATCAACATGTGCAGTGGCCAACAGGGGCACAAACACCCACACACACAAGCTCTCCAAAGCCCCATGGAGAACCCAGCCCAGAGCAGCAGTTAACCACCAAAGCAATGATACTACCACCTGCATACTTTAGCAATGCCTGCACTGTGCTCAGGACCAGTGTGTCAGGCAGGGCTGCCAACCACCCCTATCATTGCACAATGCTGAAATAGGAGTGGGAGTGTGTGTATGTCTATCCACTGTTTAGTGGCTGCCTACATCTCACTGGGCCCACAATGCACACACTGTTTCTATCATTAGCTGACAGTGTGCATAATGCGGAGCATGGTACTGTGGATATGGGCTGGGCTGGACTGGGCATGTTGCATCTGCACAGGGTGTAGGGTAAGGGTTGGGACATTTGTAGTGCCCAACCACCACCTGCATGACAGGGTGGCTACAGCATCTCATGCTGGGAGGTCACTCTCACCCTGACTGAGCAGTGACCATGGCATGTCTAGGTTCCCACATAGTGCTATACACTATCTGTCTCTAGTGATATCTGTGTGATCCTTGTTCCTGGCCTTAATCACTAAGATATCTGCTTGGTGTCTGTGCTCATATCCCATTCCTGGGTATACCGAGCTCCTCTGGGAGCATGCACTATGGACTGTCTGTAGTTAGCATGTGCATGGCTGGAACACCTTGCAGGGTACAGCAGGTGCCGACTGACTGTGCCCTCTGTTGGTGAATGTCAGATTGTGGTATGAGACAGCTGAGTATCTCCAGGCTTACTGCCTATCTACCAGTGCCCCTGTAAAATGTACAGATCTGCTTCAAGTGCCCCAGACAGCCTACCTTCGCCAGCAGGCCTGGGGTTGCTGGTCCCACAGCCTCTCAGCATGTCCCTCCACTGCCACTATTGCAAAGATGTAGAGTGTGGGTCTGTTGGAGGGCAGATCCTGCTGGGGGGCAGATCTTGTTCACCACCTTGGTCCAGAGAAGACAGTTTGTTAGGTGGTGCTGCATAATCCACATGTGAGTCCAGACACCCCCCTGTTTTTGTAAGAAGTGACCATAGGGACTAAACATGACTGTGGAATACAGATGGACACAGGATTATCCTAGGTGTGAATGCAAGGAATACCTACCACACACTGGATGATGGGGACCTGCAGTAAATCCTATGTCAACCAACCCGGGTACTGTGGACCTGGTGCTGGGCACCCCACCTCACCCTCAGGGTGATCACAGAACTCGCACAATGTCATGGTCTGTAGCTACTCTGTGCCAGTATCACACAGGGTCAGTTCCATCTACCAAGCTTAGGTGCTGGGGAGGTGTATACCCCATCTGCTAAATAGATGTTGACCGCTGATCTGAATGTGCAGTGCATCATGGTTACCGGTGGGTGTACCCTATCCTGGCACACAGAGCAGACAGTTTGTGCAGTGACCTACAGTCCTTCTGTACCCAGCCATTGCTGTGCAACAAGCCATAGAGGTATAGCCTACTGGTTTGTACAATGATGTTCTAGGCAGTGGTCATATGTTCAATTCCTTGTTGTTCCCTCCTTTCATGCCTATCCAACCCAAATATTTTGCATGCCTATAACAGTCATATCTTTGCAGATCTGTGCTGTCAGCCCATAATACCGTCACCACAGTGGCCAACAATCCTTCAGTCCATCTATCTGCGCCTGTCGGCTGTGTAGAGTCCTGCCTTCCTGTGCAGGCTGCCACCCCATTTCCTGCACTGGTACCCTTTCCTGCATTGCACCTCTTCGTGCTTGCCTCGCCTGTGTTTGATCTGCATGGCACCACCATTCCTCTGTCCACCCATCATTGTAACTATCCTGCCACCTCTGCTTCCACTGGGGAACACGTATTCCCATCTCCTGCCACCCACTGTCTTTCCAGTACTTTACATTTCCAACAGGAGGGGAGGTAGATGAGGGGGTGGGGAAATGCAGGGTAATTTTGAGGAGTTTGTTGTGGAAGTAGTCGGCTAGGGTTTGGGCAGAAAGGGAAGATGGGATTCGGGGCAGGGGGACCTTGAGGAGAGAATTGAGGGTGTTAAAGAGACAGCGACTATCAGAGGCAAGGGAATTAGTCAGATGGATGTAGTAGTCTTGTTTGGCAAGTGCTAAGGCTGAATGGAAGGAGCCAAGCATGAATTTGAAGTGTAGAAGGTTTTCTGGGGAGTGGGATTTGGACCAGGCTCGTTCGGCAGAATGGGCACAGATGCGTAAGAAAAGGATTGTGGGTGAAAGCCAGGGTTGGGGAGTAGATCATTTGACAGGAGCTGGGGTGGGAGGGGCAAGAGTGTCAAGGGCTGAGGATAGTTTAGTATTGTATGAGGATAGTGCCTCATCGACAGACTCGGATGATAAAATGGAGGAAAGAGATGGAGAAATGGTGGAGGAGAGAGTCAGGGGATCAATATTATGAAGATTTCTAAATAGGTCGGAGGAGACAGGACGAGGTTGGGTTGGCGGGAGCTGAAGAGTAAAAATTAAGAGGAGATGGATAAGGTTGGATAAGTTACGTGCAAATTTCTTATTAGAATAGCGCAGGGTCTATTTTTAGGGTAGTAGCGAGCTTTAGATGGCGAAGGGTGAGGGTGGGTATGTTTGGGTGTATGTGCTCTCGGAGAGAGATATAAGGGGGGGGGGGAATGAGGGATAATTTGATGGTGCCGGGTAGGTTATGTGAGGGATTATTTTTTGGGGTAGGCTTGGAGTTGATATTTATGGTTGAGTGATTGTAGGATGACTGGGAGAGGGTGGAAGGAGGGAGGAGTGGGATGTGGATGAGATTAGATAGGGTACATGAGGAACTATCTTTAGAGTGGGAGAGAAATCAGGGGGGACCAGGTTTAGTGTTGATATTACCTGATGAGAGAAGGAGAATGAGTATTAGAGAGTGAGGTAAAGTGGAGATAGTACAGCGGAAGCGAGGGTGGGGTTGCCTTAAAGAGAGGGAGGCAGGTTGAATGTGGGGGATGGTGTGGAGAAGCTCAAGAGCAGGTGCTAGGGTAGGGGGCAGAATGGAGGGAGAAGTAAGGAAGGTGTAGAGGGGGGGCTGGGTAAGTGCGGGGGATAGTGTGGAGAGGCTTGAAAGCAGATGCTAGGCTAGGGGGGAGAGTGGAGGGAGAAGTGAGGAAGGTAGGTGCTAGGTTAGGGGAAAGAGTGGTGGGAGAAGTAAAGAGGGTAGGGGGAGAGGAGGGAGGGTGTTGATAGGAGGGGAGGCAGTTGGGGAGGATGAGGCAGAGAAGGACAATGAGATGTGGGGCCATGGGGGTGGACAGCAAGGTCTGAGCAAACAACGGGTAGCAGTTCTAAGCAACACTGGGTAGCAGTTCTAGGCAATAATGGGTAGCCCTCAAGTCTTTCATTCTCCGGTGTTCATAACCTCTCCGTTCTCTGTAATTCCCTTAGGGTCATGATTGCAGTGCTTTTTAGACACAGTGTTGTTGTAGTGTTTACAGAGTTTCTGATGTATGAGGCCTGCAACGTTATTGTGCTTTTCTGCATAGAAATTTTCTGCCATCAGTACTTCACAGCCCGCTATGAGGCGAGTCACTGTTTGCAGCTCTTTCTTACAGAATCAACATATGTCTATTTTGCCAGCTTTTCAGTGCTTACTGTAAACCATCTCATCCATAATCCGCTGTCCTGGGCTGCAACTATCGATCTTGCATCCTTCGGTTTCTCGTTACCCACTTCTCCCTTGCTCCACTTCCTCTGTTCCAATCTCCTATTCCCTCTTTGTCCTCTTCTTCTACAGTCTCTCTTTCTCGTACCATATCCTCTCTCTCAGCACTCTCTCATACCACTTCCTAGACCCTTTCAGTCTCTCATTCTCTCTTGTTCCCTTCCTTTGTTCCTTCATTCTCTCTTTCTCTCATATCACTTCCTCTCCTCCTTTATTCTCTCTCTCCCGATCTTGTACTCCTTTTTCTCTTCCAATAGTCTCTCGGTCTCCATCATACCTATTGTTCTCTCTCTCTCTATATATATATCTCAAATAAATTAATTGGACACACAAAAAAATGTCAGAAAAGACATTATTTTATTAAAGCAAAAACAAAAGCTAACACATTTGATATGCAAATATATACAGTTAGCTGTAACATCAAAAGCCCCTCTGCTCCCCTCCCCCTGGACTGGAGCCTCTCCATTTCTTACTTCTGAGATTGATGAAGACATAATGAACTTTCCCATTAGGATCGGCCAAGTAATATTACGTGTTATTGACTGGCCACTGTCGTAAACTGGATGTTAGACTCAGCGAAGGAGTCCTCTGGCTAAACAGGGCGATCCTTATGTTCTATATCTGTGCAACACTGAAATTCCAGGTAAATAATTAGCACCAAGACCCACTTCGGAAATGACCAGTGAACTCTATCAAATGCTCTTTCAGGATCAAAAGTAATAACATGAAGGGATCTTAAAGGTGTAATTTTTTTTGCAGTGAATCTCATTCATCTAACTATTTCTTGCATAAACTTTGTAAATTCCAGCACAGAAATCATCTGCTATTTTTCCATGAATTAATTTGCAGGAATTCTGAGTGGTGATCTGAATGAACTGGATGATATCACAGGCACATTACAAATGATTAGAAACAGGTTCAAAGCAAACTAATTCAGCTCTCTCTCCCTCACATTTCTCTGGTAGAACTTTTCTGGGAAATTTCAAGCAAATACACGTTGATTCACGCATCAGCAAATAAAAATGTTGATCAGTCTAAGAATAGTTTCCTCAGCTACAAATCAAAAACTTTTAATTTTTTGTTAGGTACTTTCTGTTGTTCCTGTCAGGTCTCAGCAGAATAATGTAGCACTTAGGAATAAAGATACAACCCAGGAGTCCACTGCTAGAGGCCAGGATAGCAAATATTTCCACTGCCACCATGTACTTGCCCCTGGTGCTCAGGTAGGTTGGGATGAAGGAGATCCAGACACTGAAGAACACCAGCATGCTGAAGGTGATGTACTTGGCCTCGTTGAAACTGTCAGGTAGATTTCTTGCTAGGAAAGCTACAATGAAGCTGACACCAGCCAGAAATCCCAAGTAACCCAGAACACAGTAAAATGCAACTATTGACCCTTCATTACATTCAATTAGTATTGTTCCTTTTTCCGATTGCATGTTAGGATAGGGAAATGGGGGAACAGTACCCAACCAACCAAAACATAGAAGGGCCTGAAGAAAGGAACAGGAAAGGACTATAGGATTGGAGACCCTGGAGCCCATCCATTTCCGGAGCTTGCTGCCAGGCTTAGTGGCTTGGAAAGCCATGACCACAGTGATGGTTTTTGCCAATACAGAGGAGAGAGAGATGGAGAAAATAATCCCAAAGGCCATCTGCCGGAGAATGCAGGTCACCTTCTCGGGACGGCCGATGAATATCAAGGCAAAGAGGAAGCAGAGCATGAGGGAGATGAGAAGTATGAAGCTGAGATCCCGGTTGTTGGCTTTCACTATGGGAGTGTCTCGGTAATGAATGAAGATCCCAAGGATGAGGGCAGTGATGAGAAAGAAGAAAATGCTGATAACGCTCAAAGCTATGCCCAAAGGCTCTTCATAGGACAAGAAGGTTATCACTTTTCGGATGCAGGTATCTCTCTTCTGATTGGGCCATTGATCTTCTGAGCATTTTATACAGTTATCCATATCTGCGAAGAAAGAAAAAATATTGTCTCATCATCTCACAGAGAGAAAACCATTATTCTTAGGACAGTCAAAAACTTTCTCTTACACCGAGGGATTTAGATGATATCATAACATGCAGTATTATAGAGTTTTATGGAGCAGTTAAGAACATAAGAACATAAGAAATGCCATACTGGGTCAGACCGAGGTCCATCAAGCCCAGTATCCTGTTTCCAACAGTGGCCAATCTAGGTCATACATACCTAGCAGTTTCCCCAAAAGACACAGGTTCTGCAGTGCTTGTACTAGGCCAAGCATTGATATCCTGGGTCCCTTTTTAATAGTGGTTTATGGACCTTTCCTCCAGGAACTTGTCCAAACCTTTTTTAAATCCAGCTATACTAACAGCCCTTACTACATCCCCCTTTTTAATAGTGGTTTATGGACCTTTCCTCCAGGAACTTGTCCAAACCTTTTTTAAACCCAGCTATACTAACAGCCCTTACTACATCCTCCGGTAACAGATTCCAGAGTTTGATTACACGTTGAGTGAAGAAATATTTTCTCCTATTTGTCTTAAATAGTTTACCCTGTAGCTTCATTACATGCCCCCTAGTCCTTCTATATTCTGATAGCGTAAACAATTGATCCACGTTTATCCGTTCCACTCCATTCATTAATTTATACACCTCTGTACACTGTTCATACTAGGGAATAAATGGTGAATACTTCTTATCCTAGGCATTGCACCACTTTTTACAGTGAAAGTATCCAATGTGGAAAGCTGGTTTCTTCCACTCTGGATCTATCTGGCTTTCTTGAATCTTCCACAGATGATATTCCTACAAGAGATACCTTGTTAGTTTCCTTTGTTCGGGAGATGGATAAGGATAGGGTTTTGACGGCTTACTTTCAGAAGAAAACTGAACAGTTCTGTGGTCAAGTTATTCAGATATTTCCAGATGTGGCTAAAATCACACAAGAACACCGTAAGGCTTTTTTAGTTCTTCGTCCACGTGTTCTTGCTCTGGGGGGTTTATTTTATCTTAAATTTCCCTGTAAGTGTCAGATTACTTTTCAAAGTAAGCAATATATATTTTCTGAACCAGATCAATTAGTTAACTTTTTGAGTTAGAAGGAACAGGTATAACTTGGTGTAAATTATTGGGAGAAATATAGTGTGTCACTTGATTTAGTATATTGAGCTTGTGATTGGTTTTTCTCAGGTTTTCTTTTAAATTTGATTGCAAATGTGTGAAGCCGCTCCTTGATGTGGACTGGATATTACAGTTTATGTAATGTTTTCTTTGTAATTTTGTTTCATTTATGAAATAAACTTTGGAAAAAAATCATAAAAATATTAAATAATATAAAACCATAAATAGACATTATCATTAAAACAACATAATAAGGACCACCACAATGTGGAGCATTGTAAAAAACTTTAAAAAACTCCCATCAAAATGAAGACATGGTTAAAAAGGGTGGGGGGAGGGTTAGATGTAATAATACTATGAACCATTCTCTTAAAATCAACATGAAGCCTTCAGATCTTACATACATATGTCTGAGTAGAGGAGCACATGACTATCGCTCACACTTATTAGGGCTATAAGGATTGGCAGCTTCAAAAACCATCAAAGATAAAATTTCCAGGGATATTTTTCTCCCTCCCCCTCCTTCCACGCAAGATTTTCGTTTTGGTTTTTATTTGTGCTTTTAAGCTACTATTTACTTTAATTATTTATTCCTTTATTTATTTATATAGGCACCTTGATATGGTCTTGTCCTATTAATCATGCAGTTGGAATGTTTTTAGCATTATGTCTCTACTTTCTTTCTATTTCCATTGATTCAACTTGGATCGTGTTTTTAAGATAAACATTTCTTTCATTAGCAGTTGTGTTCGCTCCTCAGTTGCCGCTGATAGAGTAAGTTCAGCTTGGGATTCCTTATCAATACCTCTCCAGCTACATAATCGGGGTCATTCCGAGCTGCCTCTGTATCCCCAGCTAACCTCCCCCTATGAACAAGGTCTTTGAATGGGGAGGCTAGATGGGGGCGGAAAGGAGTCAGAGTTAGGGCAGGCAGTGGGTGGTCCGCAGTCCCGGATGTACAGGGCCGATTCTGATGTCGACCATGTATGTCCAGGGTTGGCGGGCTGAACGGGAAACTTATTCTACCTCTGAGGTGGAATAAGTTCCTCAGACGGCGGGGCATGGCTGACCTGGGCGGCAGAAGTGCTCAGAGGGGGTGCAGGTGATTTCCCACAGCCTGACCTTGGCCTTGGGAGGCCAGATTGGGGGTTGGGCTGCAGGGAATTGCAGAACACGTCAGCGGCAGGAATTGAGCCGCAGTGCCATAACAACAAGACGCCGTGGTGTCGTGGCTCCATTCAAGAGCCCTGACTGAGTTAACCGGGTGGAGGCCTGTACATGCAGGGTGACTGAGATCTGGTCCCAGCCCTGCATTTACAGGCCTAGTTGCAATTCTGATCCCAAGGGGCTAGATGTGCCCTGCGGGATCAGAATCACATCTGCCCTGTGTGTCCGATTCCTATCAGGCACACAGGGGCACGGACATCCCGGACGGAACGCCGCTCAATATGTGCTATGTATTGCATGTATAGTTTCAATAAAGTAGAATTTTAAATACCCGCAAGAGAGATAATACATTACCGCCCCAGACGCTGATCTCATAGCACTCCGATCGGTGGCATAGTTTCAACATGGAAAAGAGACGGCTGAGGGAGATATGATAGAAGTCTATAAATTAATGACTGGAGTGGAACGAGTAAACGTAGATTGATTGTTTACGCTATCAGAATATAGAAAGACTAGGGGACATGTAATGAAGCTACAGGGTAAACTATTTAAGACAAATAAGAGAAAATATTTTTTCACTCAACGTGTAATCAAACTCTGGAATTTGTTACAGGAGGATGTAGTAAGAGCTGTTAGTGTAGATGGGTTTAAAAAAGGTTTGGACAAGTTCCTGGAGAAAAGGTCCATAAACCATTATTAAAAAGGGACCCAGGATATCAATGCTTGACCCAATACAAGCATTGTGAAACCTGTGTCTTTTGGGGAAACTGCTAGGTACGTATGACCTAGATTGGCCACTGTTGGAAACAGCATACTGGGCTTGATGGACCTTGGTCTGACCCAGTATGGCATATCTTATGTTCTTATGTTCAGTTTTCTAACTTCACATCCAAATTTGATGGTTTTAAGCATTATCGTATCAATAACATCATGTATTTTAAGAAGCATATTCTTAATTCTTTTTTAGCGGTTTTGTTCTCTTTAATGATAGGTTTCCCTTATAAGCATAGTGACGTTTTATATTTCGTCACTCAGGTTTCTTTTAGTTTTCCCACCAAAAGGGTGTTCTAAAACCAGCAGCGTCTTGTTGGCACACCTCTACTATATGGCGGTAATGGAAGTTACTTGCTACCAGGTAAACTCTTCTGGACAACCATTTCTTGCACTAATCTCTTCCATGGCTTGCCTGGCACCGCTCCTTCTTTGTGTTTTTCTTTCTTTGTCGATATGATCGCAAGAAAATGTGTCCATTCCCTGCTACTTTAAATATCCCTGCAGGTTTTATCTGTGATGGTTTGTGAAGCTGACATGTATAACACAGGTACACTAAAAAAATTTTTTTTTAAACTGCCTCTAATGTTTCGATTGATTTTTACGTTTTTTGGTGCGCTGAATCCAAATCTGGTAACCAATTTGCTCCATCACGTACAGATTTTTTGCTACATTGGGTTAGCAGTTTGAGGTGAACGTTTCAGATTGAGTGCGATCGAGATAAAAGTTTCTTGGATGAATTCTTTATACTAATTGTTTAGTAGTTATTCAAATAAGAATAAAGAAAATTGTAACAAGGCAGCACATAAGAATAGAGTAATGTCAACAAAACACACTGTGATGGTAGCAAAATTGTCTGCACTTAAAACAGCCACATACATGTGCACAAACATTGAGCATATAAGAGCGAGGTTAGACACAAAGCAAAGCAAAGAAATGTGCAAAAAATGTTGTACAGGTATGTATGTAAGAATAGAAAACGCAAACTGCACCATTGCAATACATGAAAACAAACACCCGATGGTGTGAAAATAAAATTCTAATAAATGAGATCCGACACTGTGGTAATAACTAGCAAATTTTTATTTCAAAGTTTAGTAAAAACACGATATTTGTCAAAGTTTAGATTTTAAAGTCATTCTTGGGTCAATCAATCTCCTGGTGGGCCCGTTTCTTCTTCCCCCGAATGCTTCTCTTGGTGCGCTGCTTGGCGTATTTTTCATCTGGGGTTTCCCGCAGCAGCAACCAGCAGAAATCAGCCATCATAGTGGTGTTCCATCTTCCTTGGTACCTTCTCTCTGCGTCCTTGATGTCCTGGTGAAACCTTTCACCTTGTTTTTCACTGTACGCCCCCAAGTTTTCAGGAAAGTAGTTCACATAGGAGTGCAAGAAATGGACTTTCAGGCTCATGTTACAGCCTTGTTCTTTGAAGGCATTGAGCATCCTGGCAACAATATCCTTATAGTTCTCATCCCGCCTGTTCCCCAAGAATTTGAGAACAACATCTTTGAAGGAATCTCAGGCTTCTTTTTCCTTCTCAGACATCGTTTCAGCGAATGTTCCATCTAAAATGAGTTTCCTTATATCAGGGCCAACAAACACTCCTTCCTTTAGCTTTGCTTCAGAAAGTCGGGGGAACTTTGAGCAAAGGTACCGAAAGCACTCACCATCTTTTGGAAGGGACTTGATGAATTGCTTAATGAGACCCAACTTAATGTGGAGAGGTGGTAATAGAATTTTATCATGAGGTACCAAGCTCTCATGAAGAACATTTTTCTCACCGGGTCTCAAATACTCCCGAATTGGCCAGTCTTTTTCCCCCAGTGTAGGTCGCGGGCCCGGCTATCCCACAAGCAAAGGAAGCAGGGATATTTGGTGAAACCGGATTGCTGCCCTAATAGCAAGGATAGAATTTTAAAGTCTCCACAAATCATCCACTTATGCTCATCATAACGAATCTTCTGAAGAATCAGAGCCAAATTCTCTTATTTTTCTTGGAGAATAACAGAGTGAGCAATAGGAACTGAAGCGAATGTGTTGCCATTATGAAGAAGAACACCTTTTATGCTGTCTTTTGACGAATCAATGAACAGCCGCCATTCAGCAGGATCATACTTGAGTTTAAACTTTTCCATCACTCCGTATATATCGTTGCAAAATACCAAATCTTCCGCTTTGCTGACATACTTCAAAAATTGTGTCTCGCGGTTGCGGTACCAATAAAAAGTTGTTCCTGGTGACAATAGATTTTTCTGTTTAAGCCGAGAACCTAGCAGTTGGGCAGCATCTTTTGGGAGTCCTAAATCCCGGACTAAATCATTCAATTCAGCTTGAGAGAAAAGTTCAGGTTTCGGATCTGGTTCAGTTTCAAACTCAGAAGTACTGGACTCATCGGGAAAAGCCATCTGATGAGTCTCATCATGATCAGAACCGTCCACACAAATATGATCCAAAGATTTTGGTGGTTCAGGCACAGGTACTTCGTTGCTATGAGGCATAGGCCTAATTGCTGAGGGAAGGTTGGGGTAACTTATTACCTTCTTATTTTTTAAGTTGTATCCCTTCACAATGCAAGAGCAAAAATAGCAGTCACTGCTGTGGTCTCTTTGTTCACACGCCACATCATAGGTATTCCGAAACGAAATGCTTGTTTTTTACCTTTCATCCATAAGCGTAGATCTTCCTCACATGTCTTGCACACTTTGTGAGGAGCCCATGGTTTGTCTTGATCGCCTAACTTCAAACCGAAATAGGCGAAATATACTTTTTTAATAAATGCAGAAATGTTCCTCTGCCGCTTTTTCACGGTATTTTCCCACAAATAAAACAAAAACTGTCCGGAGAGTTGACGCAACCTCTGGCTCTGTGAGCCATCACAAATACACAGCACTGCAAACTACAACTGTAGTGAACCACTTCGGAATAAAGCTGGATTACGACTGAGCAAACAAAAGGTAATAATGAACTTTCAAGAAACTGAAATTTGACAGGAACGTTCATGTCGCAACCACCGTGTTTGAGCGAGCGAACGAGACGAGGCGAACAGGAAAGAACATGCGCCAGCGCGAGTACTGGATTTAGTCCCCCGCCTCCCAATTGTCCTGTTAATGTATAAAATGAATACAAAACACTCTAAAATATCATGAGGGAGTGTTTCTAGTTAGTTAACCATTACAACCTCTATTTTGGGCCAAGAAAATAAACTGCAGTCGGCTAAAAAGAAATTATGTGAACATTCCTTATATGGGTAAGAAATCTAATTTTGCAAGAAAACGTGACGTGATGGAACATTTTGGCTATTTTTCCTGGATTCAGCACCCCAAAATCTATAGGAATCAGTTGCAAAACTGGAGGCAGTTTTTTGGTAGTGTACCTGTGTAATTGATGTGTCTGCATGGGTTGATACTGAATGCACATTGTTTTACTCCCCTGATTTGAAAACAGGTTTTTTTCCAGGATTGTATCCCACAGTAAGTTCTTTATATTCTTCTCATTTTGGTGTAACATTATTTTGTTTGCAATACCAAAAAAAATTGTTTTTATTGCTTAATGGCTGAGTTTTTAAAGATATAATACATTTTTTTTGAAGAATGTACTGCCAATCCTTATAGCCCTAATAAGACTGAGCTAAAGTCATGTACTTTTCTATTCCCACCCCCCTCCCTTTTTACCATACTATCATTTTGTTGTTATTTTTAATTTTTTTACAGTGTTCTATGTTATGGCTGTACTTATTTTGTTTTAAAGCTAATATCTATTTCTGGTTTTAAATTATTATATTTTAACATTTTTATGTTTTTATCTGTTGGAGTTTGGGAAGAATCCCCCTGATGAAGGCTTGTGAACTGAAACCCTGACAGTGTAGGGGTATTGAATAAAAGCTGGTTCTATAAACGAAGGGTTGAGTCGTTTTTCACCTTGCTCTTCCGTCGCGTTCTGTTTGGTGCTGCAAGTTTGTGTGCCCCCTTTGGACTTCAAAGGTGAAATGTATGCATGGTCCTGTAGATGCCTGTACCAGTCCTGACCTAAACATGCCCTGGAGAAAAGCCTGCCAGTAAAATGGTGTCATGTTCAGGACTGGCTGATGGATTTTGAAAAAGTTGATGTTTATTTAAATATTTGTTATACCGCTCTACCTTTTAATATTAAAGTGTTTACAATATACTAAAATTAACGTATAGAAAGAAAAGATAGCAAGAAAAGAATGAGAAAGGCAACCAAAACCGCAAAGTAATTTACTAAAGCTCTCAAGGATAAGAAAGATAAAGGGGTATGTTTACTGAAGAATATTAAGGGGCATGTTTACTAAACTGCGTTAAACGTGAATAACGCGCGTTGTACGACTTTAACGATCGTTAGCGCGCTGTAGCGCATTAACGATCGTAAACACGCTAACGCGTGTGATGCTCCGCGGCGCGGTAAAACAACACAGAAGGCGGAGAGAGGGCGGAGAGAAGGGGTCAATGGGCAGAGAGTGGGTGGGGAGAGGCTAACGCGCTGATTTTCAGAGCTGAATTCCAACGCGAATGAAAACCTGCCGTTAAAGGCATATTAAAGGGAGAGAAACCATTTCAATCTCAGCAATGTACAGCCTAGGCAGGGAAACCAAAAAAAGGTGATACGTGTGATACATGTGCACAGAACAAAAGGGCACAGAAACACTGAAAATGACCCCAACAAACTGAAAAAAAACAGCAACCAAGCTGGCCAATAGTGGTATCAATGGGAAACATCACCCCCCCCCCCCCCGAGTAAGCTCCATTGAACAGATATTTATGTTTTCCCCTAGTTTAGTTATGTATGTATAAACCGCGGAAGGGTCCATACCCCGTCCCCATACAAGGTGCATGCGCCCACAGTGAAATAGCACTGCCCAGGGACTTCCCCACCATCGTACAGGGTTCCTATTGCGTGCACATGTCCCGCAACATCAGGGCAGGCATGTCGGAACGGGCAACCAGTCAGATACTGGAGAAGGGATACAGAGGGCTGCAGCTGGGCCACAGTGGGGACTAGGGTGATGCATAGCTGGCCCATAGGAATGCCGAAACAGTAGAGCAGTCAGACAGCAACTGCTGAGGGCCCAACATGTGCAAGGTGTGCTTCCCACAGTGTCACAGGTACCCCCAATGGCACGGAGCAGTGGCAGGCGGTGCTGGGGGAAAGCGTGGGCAGCTATGTGGGCACCCCCACCCCAGAACATGCACCATAGGCAGCCGCCTACCTGCACACTGGATGGCTTGAGACCGCATACCACCAGCACCACCAGCAGAAGGGCATGTCAGCATGATGGCTGAGCGATACTGGTGGTGGAGGGGGCAGTGGCAGCTGCCCAGAGCAGACCGAAGCCTAGCCCTCCTCATGTGGGTGCAGTGCACTCCAACAAACAGGCCCTGGCTGACCAACAGTCATGGTACCACTAGGGAATGCACCATCTCTGTGAGAACATGGTGGTGCAGTGCACAGAACCAGTGTATTCAGAAGCAGAGGGTCACAGGTTCAAGTCCCAGCTGTGGTGTTCGCCAAACCAGTCCTCGTATTTTACCCACTACTATAACGGGCTAATACAGACAGAACCGGTCTTGCAGATGACGTAAACATGCCCAACACACCCACATTTTACCCTACAGTGCACAGACACCATAAACATGCACATTACCAAGAGCAGAGACTCCCAAATGCAGTCCTGGAGGGCCAAACACCATCCCGGTTCCATGCTGCCTCTGATAAAGATGCCTATGCTGCATTTCTAAGCGCCACCCCCATGTTATGCAGATCTATCTCATGCATATTCATGAGGGACAGCATGAAAACCCGAACAGTGTTCTGCACCGCAGGACTGGAGTCGGGAACCTCTGCCATAAAGCAGCAGTCAACAGGGGCAGACACACCCGCACCCACAGGCCCCATCATCCAAAGCCTCCTGGAGAGGCAGGACTTTGGGCTCTGCGTGCATCTCCCAATACTAGCACATGCATACCGTAGTAATGCCACCCTAAACCTGGGAATATGTTACACAGCTATCAGAGGTTTGCTATGAGCACTGGCAGATAGCAATTCCTAGGTTAGGTACAATGTCCTGGGTGAGCTGCATTATAGCAACCTTTCTGATGTCTGTGGGGTGTGCTACAGGTCCTGTGTCTAACAGTGTTTACCAACCTGGGGAGTGCCTCCTACAGTATTGCGTACCATAGCCATGCCTGCACTGTGCCCAGGATTGGTGTGGTGGCCTGGGCTGCCCAACACCTCTATAGTTGTACAGTGCTTGCAGAGGTGTGGGGAGTGCGTGTCTGTCTATCAGTGTGTGGTGGCTTCCAACACCCTCCACAGCCCACACTGCTAGCACTGTTGCCAGTATTGGCCTGCCGATGTGCATAATGAGGAGCAAGGTACCGTGGGAATAGCGTGGATAGGGTGGCCTGGCCCGTCTGCATCTGCACAGGGCATAGGGCAATGGGCGGACATTGTAGTGCCCGGTACCACCTGCACAGACAGGGTGGCCTATAGGGCGCACATTACGCGGCGCCCTATGGGGTGCACATTACACTTCGGCCTATATTATATGCATTATATGCCATTTGAAAGGAATATTTAGGTGCTCCCTATAGGGCGAGCCTTACACTTCGCCTTATAGGGAGCGCCTACATATTCCTGTCAACAGGTATATAATATATAATATATACTGTGGTTAGTGGTTGGGGCAAGGTACTTCGGGCCGGAAGGTCGGGGGTTCAAATCCCACTAGAGGACAGCAACCTTGGGCCGGAAGGACTGGGGTTTCTAGTCCCACAGGTGCTCCTTGTGGTCTTGGGCAAGCCACTTAACCCTCCATAGCCCATGTTCCCTGTAAAATAGTTCTCTGTGTGCTGTGCTTTCCTGTCTAATCAATGTGTTTATACCTCAAAAATTTCCTGTCATGATTTGACAATTTCCAGTCTGTAATCAAAACCGCTGCTGATCGCTGGAAGTAGCGGTATACAAATGTATACTAAATAAATAAATAAATAAATAAATAAATATACTACATAATATATAATACCATGTCAGAGCAAACGTCACTGTTGGCACATATTTCATAGGAAGGGTACACTTTTCCTGACATATGCAAACTGTAACCTGCCTGCAGATTAAAATATTATAGTCGGCTTTCAAAGGGTTACACAGGATGCCTCAGCCAGCCTTGCTCATTAGGCACACTGGGGATTCAAGCCCATGACTCTTGTACCATCAGTCTGTGTGGTAACCATTGTGCTACAGCTCTGTTTCTGATTTTGGGTGTCTGCGCGCTGTCTTACGCTCGCACGCAGCAGCGCGTGCGCTGTAACGGTCGTTGCTGCGCGGTGCGTAATACCGCCATTCCAGGAGTAGGATGTGCCTGTATGTTCTGCATATATGTGATGAAGCCAAAGATGTTCAGTCACAGTCTTGATGAAATCTTCCAATCATGTCAACTCATGTGTTATATATCTGCAGGATGAACATGTCTGACCCACGGCAATGTCCTACAGCAGAGCCAATAAAATCATGCTGTCAGATGGGCATGACTGCAATGTCCATGTTTAGAGACCCAATGTGCTACCGTAACACATGAAAAAGTATAAGAATGTGTGTCCTCCTGTCAATGTAATCCCATATAATGTCATGTCCCTAGCCATGGACACTTCAAACCTGGCCATTGTAGCTCATGCACTCTTGGGATAGTTTCTCCAAATAGGTCAGTTTTGCACATACTATGGCACTCGTGAACCTCACTTCTAAGCCAGGGTATGTGGAGTATGATCTTATTCTTTCAAATTTACTGCTAATGCTCGGCGTAATACTTGCATCATGCCAAAGAGAGCTTCCTGCTGGAGTTTGTAAGATGTAACATGTATGGGTAGTTTGTCAAGATGTGCTTGGAAGTTCTTCTTTATCAAGCCTGTGGCTCTCACTATAATGGGAAATATTTCTGCAACTTTCTGGCACTCTCCCATGCTGCAGGCCAAGTGGGCTTCTCCCCCCCCCCCCCTCCGCCCCCAAAGAGCACATGGAAGCATGGCAGGTTGGACATGGAGGTGGATGTTTGTGCAGTTGCTGACGACACATACGCCACCATACCCTGCCTTTTTGTACACTAACACCATCCTTGTGACTGTCACACTCAGTGCCCCTGGGATGCTCGTGAGGCTGTCATGCAGGCCCTCTGATGTAACACATGAGTAGGCTCACATAGGTTCTGGCCATGTTGGCCAGCAATGCAACCTATAAAGGGCACCATCTAAATAAGCATGGTACTGTTCCGCCCACCCCAATCCCAACCCCAACCCATTCACTTCCATGCACTGCCTTCCCATTTGGTGGCAGGCGATGCAGAGACCAACATGACATCCTGTTCCTCATTTTGGCCAACTGTCGTAATCAGGCACACAGGTGCATTTGGACTCTCATTTGGAGTAAAAGGTAATGTACTGCTGGATGCGTTGGCAGTAGATAGTGTTGAGGTGGTTTTTATTGTGTGCAACTTTGCCTGATACGTACCTGCCTGTATATGCACACACTGCATGCAGCAAAGAGTCTCCTGGATTGCACTGTGTGAATGCAGCATGGGACAAGAGCAACATGCATGCAGGTAAATCACAGATTCCTGCCAGTGTCACCTACTAAGTGAATGAATTGTACATGCACAGTGGCCAGCCCTCCACTTGAGCCTAGTTCCCTATAGTCTGCAGTTGCACCAAGTGGGCTCACAGTATTGCTACAGATACAGCTGTTATGACTTTTGGAATTAATCAGGCCTCTCCCCTGGGAATGCATTACAGTGTCACAGCCACAGGTTGCAACTACTCACTGAAAACTAACCTTCTGCTTGAAAACGGCGCTTTCAATACCCACTTAGTATGCCGGTGCTATTAGCGTGCTCTGCCATCCAGGCTTGGGTGGTGTAGATTCTCAGTGTGAGTGTTTGGACTCATGCTGGAGGAAATGTTGAAGGCTTCATATGCTGATACAGTTATGGTAATGTTGGATAAAGATAACACACCTGAACATACTATTCCTGATCCACAGGCTTGTCTTGAACCCTTGACCCCTCTTTTATGCATACACTGGCCATGTGTTTGGAGCCACAGAGCAGCAGTGTAGGTTCAGTAATCCATGGTCATTGTCAGGATACATGTGGCGTAAGTTGATGTCTGCTTAGTCCTCTGCAGGCTCTGTGCCCTACTTTTCTGACAAGGTATGTTCGGCATGAATTGGGAGAGGGATATCCTGTAAGGTCTGTATGTTGCACTTCCTTGCTATGCTGCTGGTTCAACTGACATTCATGTCTTTCGTATGAGATCTGTCCAGTCACAGGGGCAGGCCATGATACATGAATACACACCAGACCATAAGTGTACTAGCAGAATGACCAACATACCATATCCTGGTGTTTGCTGGTGGAGCAGTCAGGGACTAAGCTCATAAGTTGAAGACCACCATAGCTCTTTTGGATTCACATGTGGCTCAGATGGTTGTACGACTAAGTACTTATTTATGGAGAGGTCACGCACAGATTATGGTCATCATTTGGCAGGTGAGGGTCAGGGTAGCCATTTTTCCTTTGATATGGGCTGTTATCAGCTTGTATAGTCTTCCTGCCTCAATGGCATATTTTTCCCCCACATGCACATATACACTCAATATATGCAAGTGGGGGGCATCCTGATCCCAGGGCTAACCCATCCACTCAGCAAACTAGCCAGGTACCAGGTTCCTCTGATCATGAAGGACAGCATGCCTGCCAACCCCTCCCTCCCTGCCATTGTGGCACAGCCACCGCTTCAATGCTGCAGGAGACATTATTGATTGCACACATGCAGCTTGTCATAACATGCCACTCCTGCTCCCTCCACCGGGTTATGTGGGCATTCATGTAGCTGCCTTAGAACTTGGAAGGGAGGGATCACCATGTGCTCCACTGTATCTGTTGCAGACAT
The DNA here is from genome assembly GCA_033557465.1 of Ichthyophis bannanicus. Lineage (NCBI taxonomy): Eukaryota > Metazoa > Chordata > Amphibia > Gymnophiona > Ichthyophiidae > Ichthyophis > Ichthyophis bannanicus. Next base: position 35,787,620 of record CM066051.1, on the reverse strand, counting down.
GCTTGCCATATCACTGACAGTAAACAAACGTTAAGAATGCTCAAATCTCAACCTATGGAACATCAGGTACTCAGGTCTCAGCAACACATTGCAGCTTTGTAAAAAACGCCTGTAATTTCTTTACTTCCAGGCTTTACTGCTGTTTACATCAATGACCTGACATCATGTACCCTTTTCTTTGCCTATTATGTATGTATTAAAACTTTGATGATGACTTTTATCCTTGTTGTGCTCATTTGTATAGTGTTCTTCCTCTAATTTTCTTTTTTTCTCTTTATAAAAGCACAAACTGGAAAATGTCTCTTATGTGCATACGTTGTTCAAACACCAGCCTTGTTACTCTTTAACACATGTTAGGATCGTCACCTTTGTTTGAAAAAGTACTTCTCTAATATCAAACTTATAATAGCGGGCACTTATCTCTCATCCGCTCTGACTTTCCTTCGTTTTGATGACTCCGCTGTAGCCAACGGGATCCATCTAGGCTGTGGTATTTCGCGGCTTATTCTTTCATTCCCGACGCCATTCCTTCAGGTACCCAAGCGTTTCACTGCTATGAGGTTCTTCAGGGGAATGCACACTTATTCTGTATAGTGTCCCTTTAGAAAGCTCTTTCAATTTTATCAAAGGAGCGAACTATGTATTGCCAACTGCTCTGCTCACTCCATGTTGTGCATTGGGAATTGCTACTACACATGCGAGGTCTCATTCCCGGCCAAGGGTGTCATCTTGGTCAGTCTCCTTTTTTCCGTGGAGCCCATCAGACATAGTCTGTACCTGTCCTGATTTTTTTGTGCCTTTCTGGCTTTCTCCGGTTTTGCACCGGTACCCTTTCCCTCCCCGGCCTCGGTACCTTGGTATTGGGTCGGTTCCTCTTTCTTTCTACTAAGTTTTGATCTTTTTCCTGGGGCATCTTCGCAGTCATTTTTCCTCGCTGGCAGCCCGAAAGGTCTTTGACCTTGCTGGGGTCCTTTTTCCCCCCCATGGATAACAGCGGGTTTGAAAAGTGCGATCGGTGTGGGAAAATCATGTCCTTCACCGATATGCATGACTGCTGTCTCCGATTCCTCGGCCCAGACCACGACCTGGTGGTGGGTGGCCTGTGCAAAAAGATGTCCTTGAAGGCCTTGAAGAGCCACCAGCAGCAGCATGATAACATTTTCCTTTATTCCCTTATGCCTCAGAGAGCCGGGACCTCGTCTGAGGCCTCCACGCCTCGGGAGGACCATTCCGAACCCGAGTATCATCTGGGTTCCTCGGAGAGGGGAGTCTCCCTCAAGGGAACCAAAGAGAAGAAAGAAATCCTCGAAGGTGGCGTCTCTGGATGGTTCTGATAGGCAGTGATCTTCTCAGGGCCGGTTGCTGAGCCCTGAGCGCCTGCCCAAGGCGTTGGAGAAGGAGCGTCCAGACAAGGTTCCTCGCAGGGACATGGTCACGGATTGGTATAGCCAAATACATACTGTCCTAGTCGAGGACTCCCCTCCAGGGGATCCAGCTTCGGCCTGAGCATGTAAGTGCCCAAGCCGAGGGCTGCAGAGAATCCGGGATTGGAGTCCATGATGGTGGCCTGGCAGCGCAGTGTCACTGCTTTCATGGAGCAGCAGCAGGCGCTGATGTCCGGCACATCTAGTTCCTCCACCACAACCACCGGGTGTTCAATGTCGAAGTCAGCCCTGGAGGCCAAACCAATCCTCGAGGACTTACTGGCCCGAGTCGATCCTCAGCCGAGGTCGCACTCGGCCTCCCGCTCATCAGGATTCAGGTCATCAGCACTGAGCCTGCAGGCATTGGGGTGGCCGCTTCCCATAAGAAGGACTCAGGTAAAAAGCCCTTTACCTGAGGAAGTTCACTGCTTACCGGAACTACCTCACTTACTAGGCCTCCCCAGCTCCCCAACAAGGGCAGCAGGCCAAGGGACAGGGGTATGGCCCGCGTAAGCAGAAGGTCCTCAAACTCCAGGCTCCGGCTCAGGCCCAGCTTGGAGGGTTTTTTTTACTCCTGCAGCATGGCCCCTCTCCCAACCATAGCTGGGTAGCCCACAGGAGGTCAGCTCGCCTTGTATGCCCACAGGTGAGGAGCTATCATCACAGATTCCTGGGCATTACAGATGATCAGGAAGGGATACCTCCTCCATCTAGCCCAAGTGCCTACACAGTACTTCCCTGAAAAGCCTATCAGTTCTCCTCTTCACTGGGACCCTCTTCTGAAGGAGTTGGCAGGTCTTCTCGAGGACCATGCGGTGGAAAAGGTGCCCCACCACCTCAAAGACAAGGGGTTCTACTCCAGGTACTTCCTTGTGCTAAAGAGAAGAGGGGACCTAAGGCCCATCCTCAACCTGTGCAACCTCAATAAATTCCTGGTGAGGGAGAAGTTCAAGATGCTCTCCCTTGGAATATTGCTGCCTTACCTCTGCCAGGGAGACTGGCTATGCTCCTTGGACTTAACGGATGCCTACACACACATCCTAATCCACCCAAGCCACAGCCAATACCTATGCTTTGTGGTAGGTTGCAATCATTACCAATACAGAGTGCTCCCCTTTGGCCTTGCCTCGGCCCCCAGGATATTCACAAAGTGCCTTTCGGTGGTTGCCGCCTTCCTCAGGCTTCAGGGGATCTTTGTCTTCCCCTATCTCGACAACTAGCTCATCAGGGGCACTACAGCTCCTGAGGAGCAGCAGGCCACAACTCGCACCACCCAGGTCCTTCAACACAAGGGTTTTGTTATCAAATACCCCAAGTCCAGCCTTTGCCCGGCACAAGAGCTGGAATTCATTGGGGCAAGGCTCAATACCCTTCAGTCGAAAGCCTTCCTGCCTGCAGACAGGGTAAGCAGACTCATGGCCCTAGCCAAAAAAATAAAGCACTGTCCCTCAGTGCCAGCAAGGCATCTGCTGCGCCTCCTCGGGCACATGGCCTCCGCGGTCCATGTCACTCCAGATGCCCGCCTCCACATGTGAACTGCGCAGTGGTACCTCAGGGACCAGTGGTCCCAGGCTACGGGACATCTCCAGGACAGGGTCAGAGTGACCAAATGTCTGATGCAGTCCCTGACCTGGTGGCTCTCATTCCATCATCTGGAGGTGGGAATGCCTTTCCATACCCCTCACCACTCGAGGGTCCTCACCACGGATGCCTTCCTGCTGGGCTGGGGAGCCCATTGCCAAGGATACCACACAAGGGAGTTTGTTCCCCTGACGAGAGTGCTCAACAGATCAATCTGTTGGAATTGTGTGCAATCCGTCTCACCCTGAACGCTTTCAGGCAGTGCCTGAGCCACAGGACTGTCCTGCTGCAAACGGACAACAAGGTTGCCATGTTCTATGTGAACAATCAGGGGGGCATGGGGTCCCGTGCCCTCGGTCTGGAAGCCCTAGATCTCTGCTCTTATGCAGTCTCCTCAAGGCGGTATACCTGCCGGGCTAGGGCAACTGGCTGGCCGACAGACTCAGCAGAATGCTGCAGCCGCACAAGTGGCAGCTGGACCGGGTAGTAGCCAGAGGTCTTTTACAGACCTGGAGCGAACTGGTGATGAACCTGTTAGCAAGCCCGGACAATCACCAGTTGCCCTGCTTCTGCTCGAGGCATTCACACCCCACCAGAGTGGCAGTCAGTGCCTTTCTAGTCTCATGGTCAGTAGGTCTTCTGTATGCTTTCCCCCCGATGCCTCTGATCACCAAGACTCTGTTCAAGATTCTTCACGACAGAGCTTCAGTCATCCTGACAGCCCCACGGTGGCCCAGGCACCGTGGTTTCCGTTCCTCCTACAGCTAGCGGTGGAGGCCCCCATCCCTTTGGGGTCAGCTCCACGGCTCCTTTCCCAGGAGAGGGTCTCTCTTTTGCATCCCAACCTCAGCTCCCTTTCACTGATGGTATGACTGCTGAGAGGGTGACAAGTCCCGCTCCTCCATTCGAAGAACGTGGAGGATGTTTTGCTGGCTTCACGCAGAGCATCTACCAGACGGGCTTATGCTTTTAAGTCGTGCAGGTTTGCGCTTTTGTGTGCTGAGGAAGGGGTAGACCCCTTCTCTTGCCCGGTGGTTGTGGTATTGCAATACCTTCTCCACCTCTCCAGGATGGGGTTTAAGTCCAACTCTGTCAGAGTGCATCTCAGTGCCCTAGCGGCGAACCACCATCAGATGGATGGAAAGCCCCTCTCAGTTCATCCAGTGGTGTCCCGGTTCCTAAAGAGCCCACTCCTGTTGAAGCCCCCGGATTGCCCCTCGGCAACTGAATGGGATCAAAATGTAGTGTTGGGGCAGCTCACCTGGCTGCCCTTCATGCTGTTGGCTCCGTCGGCGTCACCCATATGTGAGGACTGATTCCTGCTATTCCCGGAGAACACCTGTTACAGGTGAGTAACTGGTTTATTGGAGCTTTCCACAGTGTTAACCGCTCACAGGTGCTGATAATGTCTGTTAACGGCGCCATTGCTCCCTTAACAGAGGTGGATCAAGGCAATCTACTACCTGTTGCGAGGGATGAGATGGCGCCCCACAAGCGTGGGGGGTGGAGGGGCTTTCTCAAAACTCCAGTCAGGGACTGAACCAAACCAAAAAGCCGATTAGATCATGTGGAGGAAATTTAGCACACCAAAGAGCTAAATGAAAGAATGAGAACCACAGTACAATTTATTATACAAAATTATAACTCAGTTTTACTTTATTGTTATAAATTGCATTATGGTTCTTGCTTTTTCTTTTTGAACATATATTTTGCATCCACAGAACCCCCTCTCTCAACAATGATGCGGAGCAGAACCAGGACATTCACCCGCAGTTCTCAATATCTTCAAAAAATAAAATCTGATTCTGGTCATCTCACTAACAGCAACAAACATTCTCCGGTACCAGGCATATTGTGAACTAATACAAAACTCTCTAACAAAGTCACTTAGAAGCTCACATGGGAGCCTGCCAAAAAAAGCATCACTGTAGATAGTGCAGTGGGCCCTGAAACATCTAACACCTATTTGAAAAGCTGAACAATTCCGATAACTATAGTACAGATCCCTACATACAAACTCCATGTTAACGGAATAGCTGGCCTTGGCCACACACTCAGAACACAGGCCCTCACTAAAGTACAGAATAAGTGACCATAACCTAAAAATAAATATATGTAGATAAAAATTAAACTGAAATCCCAAGAAGGCAGACTCTGCATGCAGCGCAATACAGGAAAAATAAGAGATGCAGTTCCCCATACTGTGTAAAATATAAAAATAGCGCAAAGTTCAACCACAAAATTGAAAATAAAATTCTTTTTTCTACCTTTGTTGTCTGATCATTTTATTTTCTGATCATGCTGGTCCCGATCTGAGGTTTCTGCGTTCTTCTGTCTTTTCTTAGCTCTCTTTCTACGGTCTCTAGTCCATCTGCCATGTCTTGTTTTCTTCACTTCCTTCCGTCTTGGATATTGATTTTTTTTCCTTTCAGCTTTCTTCCATTTATTTCTCTCTCTCTTTCTCTGTCCACCCAGAGTTCAATCCTCCTTACTATCCAGTTCTCAATCTCCCTCATTTTTATACCATCCACCTACCGCATTTCAAACTTCACCCCAGTCTTTCCATTCCCCACATTCCCCAGCTCTTCTTCCCTAGTCCATTATTCCCTAGTCTTTTGCTCACTCTCTCTTCCCCTCCATGTCTAAGATCTCTCACCCCCCATCCAGCATCTCCCTCTTTCTCTCTGGCTCTCTCTTTCCCTCCATCCAGTACCTCCGCCCTCTCTTTCCTTCCATGTCTGCCCTCTCCCTTCCTATCTCCCTGCAATCAGCATCTACCCCATCTCCAGACCGTCCCCTCCCTTTTACTCCCATGCCCAGCATCTCTGCGTCTTTCTCAACCTTTTTATCCATCTTCTCCCATCTCTCTCCCTATTATCCCCGTGTCCTGCATTTCTTTCTCCCCTTATTACCTCATGTCCAGCATTTTCCCATAATCTCGCTATAAGCCTCTGGTCAGCATCACCACTCCTCTCCCCTCCTTGCTTTCCCTCTGCCCCTTTCCATGTGCAGTATGTCTGTCTCCCGAGCCCCCCACATCTTGGTTCTGAATTGTTCTCCTGGAACGTCTAGATAGATGTTTGATACATGCACATATCGGGTACATCCACGTTGTGCCTGAACTTGCACGTGCCTGCCTTTTCTTTCAGACCTTCTGACTTTGACGTCCCATTGTGGAATGTGCCACTAAATGTTTATTTTGCTGCTTAAAATGAAACAAACTGAAATAAAACCTCAAATGAAATGAATGAAATAACAGAAAAGGGCAAACAAAACAAAAAAAGGAAAAGTAACATTTTTAGAGCTCGCTGCTCTTCCTTCTGCCATTCTTGGTAGCCTCCTCTTCCCTTGTTTTTGGAAGTTGATGGGATGCAGATATCACCAAAGCCTGGTAATTCTTTTAGGGATTTTGGACATTGACATACTCGCATTCCCCCTTCTCATTACACAAAATCCAGGCCAGAAGGTTCTGTTCTGAACTAAGTTTTTACTTAAAACTTAGGATCCCTGATGAACATAACAATTTACTAACAATTTGCAGTATTTCTGAGGAACTATTTTAAACAATAAGTATTTATGTTTTTAACCATGATGTTGGAATAGCTTGACTGCCTCAGTCCTTCTGGTTGAACGCACTTGGTTCTGTATCTATTCCTTAAGCACCAGTTTACTCTGTTCTGGTGTTTGACCAGTTCGTCTGTATTACTCTGGGGGTTCCCTTTTCCTGAATCAGTCTCTCTCCTAAGTGCATGTTGCTCAGGGATTCAGTCCTCATAGTTCCATGGTCCTGTACCTCTTTGCATGAATATCTTTGGATACGGTTGACGTTGGGGTCTTCACTTCCCTGTGATCCCCTTTAATGTGTCAATTTTCTCTATTTCAGCAGGCTTAATCCCTATAGTATAATTAGCATAATACATTTTTATAAAATAAATTTGAACCATAGTGTGTTGGATTTATTCTGAGCAAATGATTGGGAAATTCATCCCAGGATATAATCTAAGTTTGCATCTGAGACAATAGAGGACATAATGATTTGCCCAAGAAGCATCAGTATGATATGAACCTTGCTCCCTCCTCTAAACCATGGGGCTACTTCTCCACTCCCCGCGCCCCACTCCCACCCCCAGCTGTGAGGTATGTAGGTGTTAAATAAGAGCACTCACCCGTTTGGTTGGCGATCTCTCCTTCTGGACAGCGAACACAGTCATAGCAGCAAGCCGGCTCTTCTCTCCTCATTAATTTCATGTAGCCAGGAGGGCAGCTCTCACTGCATTTGGACTTTGGAGGTGTCTACAGATTGAGAGAGAACTATATAAATCAAATTTGCACATTTTCAAAACATCTTTTTTCTCCCAACAAACAGTTCAAACTTTTTTTATGAGTAGCATGTATTGGACCTTGGGGGGCACATGGTTTATGGTTTATTTCACATTCTGTTCTGCCTTTTATGGTTAGACAAAGAAGTTACAAAAAAGAATTAAATAAAATAAGTATTAGAAAGGAACCTCAAAGCAATTGACAGCAACGAGGAAAGAAGACGGAAGAGACAGACAGACGTGTTTCTGATGTTATAGTGGGAGATCATCTCACATCCAGTGATCACCAGATGTTGTTGTTCAGAATTCAGACTAGAACTGATAAAATCCATTCAAAAGCAAGGGTCCTAGACTTTAGGAAAAATAACTTTGCCAAGATGGGACAATACCTTAGAGAGTCATTAGCAGGACTGGAACAGCTGGAGGATGTAGAAAAACAGTGGACAATACTGAAAAGGGCAGCCAACATTTTTGTTAAAATGGTAAATAAAAGCAAAAGGAAAAGGAGACCGCTATGGTTTTCAAAAGAAGTAGCTGAAATGATGAAAAAAAAATAGTGAGGTCTTCATGAAATACAAGAGATCACAGAGAGAGGAAGAAAGGCATCTAAAATTAGAAAAACTTAGAAAAGGTAGCAAATTAGTCAGGAAAGCAAAGATACAAAAAGAGGAGGAAATAGAAGACTGTGTTCATGAGAAACATACTAAACATAAAGTAGACAAAGCAATGGGACCAGATGGGATACACCCTTGATTACTGAGGGAACTTGGGGATGTTCTAGCAGCTCCACTGACTGACCTTTTCAATGCCTCTTTGGACTCGGGAGTGGTGCCAGAGGATTGGAGAGAGGCACATGTGGTCCTTTTACACAAAAGCGGAAGTAAGGATGTGGTTGAAAACTACAGGCCGGATAGTTTAATGTCGATTGGGAGTAAATTATTGGAAACTCTGCTGAAAGAGAAAATAGTGAGGTTTCTGCAGTCCAACAGATTACTGGATCCAAGGCAGCATGGATTCACCAGAGATAGTTCTTGTCAAACAAATTTGATTGATTTCTTTGATTGGTTGACCAGAGAGCTGGACTGAGGGAGAGAACTAGATCTGATATATTTGGATTTCAGTAAAGCCTTTGACACCATTCTGCACGGGCGACTTATAAACAAAATGAGCACCCTAGGGACGTACCCTAAAGTTACTGCTTTGGTTAGAAATTGGATGACTGGAGGCGACAAGAGGTACAGGAAAATGGAGCTCACTCTAAGGAGAAGGAGATTGTGAGTGGTGTACCCCAGGTATCTGTCCCTGGTCCAATTCTTTTTAACATCTTTGTTAGTGATTTTACGGAAGGGCTGTCAGGATTGCCTCTTTGCTGATGATACCAAAATCTGCAATAGAGTAGACACTTAGGAAGGTGTAGATAACAAGAGGAGGGATCTACCTAAGCTTGAAGAATGGTCTAGAATTTGGCAGCTAAGATTTACTGTTAAAATATGAAAGGTAATGAATTTGGGCTGCAGCAATCCAAGGGAATGATATAGTATAGGGGTTGAAGTACTTCTGTCCACAAAAGAAGAGCGGGCCCTAGGCGTGGTTGTGTCTGATGATCTTACAGTAGCTAAACAGGTAGAAAAGGAGATAGCAAAAGCTAAAAGGATGCTTGGGTGCATATGGAGAGGAATGGCTAGCAGAAAAAAGGAGGTGATAGTGCCTCTGTATAAGTCTTTGGTGCAACCTCATTTGGAGAATAGTATGCAATTCTGGTGACCGCACCTTCAAAAGGATATAAACAGGATGTAGTAAGTACAGAGGGTGGCTACTAAAATGGTTAGTGGTCTTCATTATAAAGCATATGAGGACAGACTTAAGGATCTTAATATGTACACCTTAGAGGAAAGGCGGGATAGAGGTGATATGATTGAGATGTTTAAATACCTCCGTGGCATAAATGCACAGGGGGAGAGCCTCTTTCAATTGAAAGCAAGTTCTGCTATGAGGGGACATGGGATGAGGGTGAAGGGGGATAGATTCAGGAGTGATATGCGGAAATATTTCTTTACAGAAAGAGTGGTGAATCCGTGGAATAGCCTCCCAGTGGAGGTGGTAGAGATGAGAACAGTATCTCAATTCAAAAAAGCATGGGACAAACACAGAAGATCTAACTGCTGCTTTAGCACTATGGAGGGCTTTAAAATGCCCATGCATGTGTGCGCAGTTCTGGCCTGCAGCTCCTGCCCCCCTCCAAAGCTACTTTCTTGGAGAGCGGGCTGGAGCGGCAGGCCGGAATTGCATGCATGCACATGGGCTTTTTAAAGCTGCCGCTTCTGGGATGTTGGGTTACTGATGCTGCCCACCAGGGACTCCCGCCCTAGGTAACCACCTAGATTGGCCTAGTGAACGGGCTGACCCTGCTCAGGAAGCAAGGCAAAGGTCACATTGGGACGCACAAATCCTAACTGAAATCATGGTATCAGCTAGGTCTACACATCGTGGAGGTAAACTCTGATCCCGGGAGCCGCATCATCGCCCAATTAATAAACTATCCCTCTCAAAGTGGCCCTCATCTGGCAGCCCTTGCTTAAGGACCTCACTAAAGGGCCCTTAGGTGTGGCCTTAGATTGGACAGCATAGTCAACTGAAGAGCAACCTGCCCTAACATGGTAGGATCCCACCTCTTGGGTAATTTGCATACAGCATAATCTGAAGTCAACTCCACTGTAAACACAGTTATCTATAACTGCCACAGACATACATACATGTATTACAGACTATGACCTAGACATCATGTATATAACCAAATCTCGGTTCACGGACACTGACAATGTCCTCGTTTACTTATTAGTTATACCAAACTACAACATATTCAACTGTCCAAGAGGCAGAGGAGTCTTTATCTTAGCGAAAAGCCTATTAAAGTTCTACATTGTAGAGACTCACTCTACAGGCAGTCTAGATGCACTCATGATCATTAACAAGCACTTAACACTCATTTAATATATAATCATCAATATTAGGAGCTGATAAACTATCTGCCCTTCCAGAAATGGCATGTGGTCACTTTGTCCAATTCAAATGGCTCCTAATCCTAGGTTATTTGAACCTGTCTTCTACCTCCCCTAAGCCAGCTAATCATTCTCAAATGCTATGGAAGCCTTGGAATACAAACATCAACAAAGATCCTACCCATGCGAAGGGAGGAACACTAGACATAATTTTTAATCCAATAAAACCTCTAAAAAGAAACCATCAACTCTCCTGACTAGTATCCCTAGTACCGTGCTCTGATCACAGTGTAATAATGGTAATGATGTTCCATGTACCACAGAACACATTTGTTGATAAAAATAATCTTATGCAACAAAATAGCCACAGATTATGACATTTCATCAAGTAAACCTTCCTAAAAGAAATTTTGCCAAATTTAGACCAAAGTACAACTAACATTGATTGCCTAACCAATGGAACAAGACAATTGTTGCAATTGCTCTAGTGCCACAAGCCATAGAAAATGCAAAAAGGAGACATCTGGTATACATCAGAGTTAAACGATGTTAAGCGAAAGCTTAGAAAACCTGAAGGGAAATCGTTGCATTCAAAGCACCCACAGAACCAAGGTGCATACACAGCCAAACCTCAAGAATATCGGACCATGAGACAAGTACAAAAGAGATTATGATACTCAACTCATCATGAGCTCTCTGAATCATTCTAAGGAGTTGTTCAACATTGCAAAATCTCCAATAAAGGACCCCAATAAAAGAAATGAAGACAATAACCTATGGCCACAAGCAGTGACCAATTACCTTCAAAACAAGACCAACAGAGATAGCAACAAAGCATCTGCAAGCCAATTAACACTAATCAACAGTTCCAAAGACACTGTTTGGTAATCCTTTGATCCAGTCTCCCCAGAACATGCAAAGAATATTCTCACCAACCTTAGCACAACCAATGTCCTCTTGATCCATGTCCATTTTCCTGGATAAAATTGGCCCGAGCTGAACTGACCATCACAATACTCAAGACTGCACAACTATTTATTACAAAAGGGCATATGCCTACCAATTTCAAATGTGCATGTATCCATTCCGTAATGATGAACACCTCACTAGATCCAAAATCCCTCAGTTTTTAAAGACCCGTCTCCATCCTACTGTTCCTTGCAAAAAAATATTTTGAAAACAGTATCTTTATCTTTATTTAAAACTTATTATACCGCCTAAACCAAGAGGCATGCAGCGGTTTACAATAAAAACAAAGGAGACTACTGATGGAAACAGAGAGGAACGCCATTCATTTACATAAAGGGATAGCAAAGAGAAAAGGAACAGAGGAAAACAGAAAACGCAAAACAGAGGGAAGGGAAACAATCAGCTGCTGGCAGGATTAGAGGGAGGAGGAGGGATGTCAAAAGCTGTGCAAAAGAGGTGGGTCTTGAGAGAGGCTTTAAAGGTGCGGAAGGAAGATTCCAGAAGTAGAGCTAAAGGTAGTGAGTTCCAAAGACGAGGACCAAGGAAGTAGAAAGCACAAGAACGTGTGGATTCAAGGCGAGCCCTAGAAGGAGGTGGAAGAAAGAGGCGGTTAGCATGAATTGATCGAAGAACTCTAGAGGGGCAATGGAAGTGAACCAGATCAGAAAGGTAGAGAGGGACACCAGTGTGCAAAGCCCTGTGAACAAAAATCAGAATCTTATATTGGATACGGAAAGGGATGGGCAACCAGTGTAAATGGATGAGAAGGGGAGTGACATGGGCAGATCGGGATGAATTGGTCAAAAGACGGGCAGCAGTGTGATGAACCAGTTGGAGACGGTGGAGCTGAGAGAGTGGGAAAGAAGAAGTGTGGTCATAGAAGAGGAGGAGAAAAAAGGCCGGACTGCACAAAGTTGCCGCAACGTATAGAAAGAGCGCTGGACAATGGAAGAAACGTGGTCTTTGAAGGTTAAAGCTGAGTCCAGAGTGACACCAAGATATCGCATGGACGCGACGAGAGGGATAGGACCAGCAGAAAGAGAAGGAGTGAGGGTCGGAGTGGGTGCACCAGCAGTGAACCAAATAGCTGAAGTCTTAGACAGGTTAACGTGTAGAAAGTTCTCTGAAAACCAGGAAGAGACAGCAGAGAGGCAGACATTGAGGGGACCAATATCAGGTGTGAGAGGACAGGTGTGGAAGAGAAGGATGATATCATCTGCGTAATAGTATGCAGAGATACGTGCTGCTGAATAAGTAAAGCAAGAGGGGCCAGAAAGATGTTTAACAGCAGGGGGGCCAATACAGAACCCTGAGGAACACTACAGGGAAGAAGTGACGGAGTAGAAGAATCAGAGCCCGACATAACTGAGAACGACCGGTTGAAAAGAAACGAGTGAAACCAATGAAGAACCGGACCAGAGAGACCAATAGAACGGAGCCTTAGAAGAAGAGTGCAGTGGTCAACAATATCGAAAGCGGCAGAGAGATAAAGTGTAACAGTATAGAGATAGAACCGTGATCGTGGACAACATGCAATTCATTAAGAAAAGAAATGAGGATAGCTTCGGTACTGTGCCCAGGGCGGAAACCATATTGACAGGGGTGAAGAACCAAAGTATCCTCTAAGTGTGAAGATAGCTGAGAGAAAACCAACCTTTCGAGAAGCTTAGAGAGAAAGGGGAGGTTAGAGTTAGGGCGCCAGTTAGATGGTGAGGAAGGATCTAGAGAGGGTTTTTTCAAAAGAGGACGTATCAGGGCGTGTTTCCAATGTGAGGGGAAAGTACCGGATGAAAGACTAGTTTTAAAGATAGAAAGAACCAAAGGAAGCAAAGCCAGCGATGACTCGACGAGCCAAAGGGAAGGAATAGGATCAGATGGACAAGTGGTTTTCCGGGTAGTGGAAAGGGCATTGGTCAATTCTGGTAGGGTAATAGGTTGGAAGACAGACGAGCAGTGGGAGAGGGGGGGAACACATGGGGAAACCTCTGGCGAGGAGGAAACCAGGGAAAGAGGGGGAGGGGAGAAAGAGGGGAGGGGCAGGAGGGGAAGAGCTGTCGGATAGAAAGAACCTTATTGACGAAATGAGAGGCCAGAGCAGCAGAAGTGGGGTTAGTAGAGGAAGATGAAGCAGGAAGTGCAGTATTAGGGGACAACGAGGATGCAGAAAGGGAATGAAGGATGCGATAAAGTTGACGTGTAGAATTTGTTGAAGAGGAAATAAGCTTTCAGAAGTAGTCCCACTTTGTGGAGTTCAAAAGGGTACGATAGTGAAAATGACAGTAACGAAAATGTGAGAATGTGGCCGGGGAAGGAGACTTATGCCAGCGGCGGACAGCCTGACGAAGGTAAGAGCGGTGAAGATGGAAACCTGGGTGATACCAAGGGGAGTTGGGGCGACATTGAGCAGCAGAAGGGGGACGCAAAGGAGCAACCTTATCTAGAGCAGAAAAGAGAGTGGTATCCCAGCACTGAGCTTGAAGATCTGCTGAAAGCAGATGAAAGTCAGCAGGAAAGATTTTATCTCAGGAAGGAAACTGTTGGAGTGAGTCAGGGGTAAAATGACGAACTGAGCAGGCTTGGGGTAAAAGGGGAAAGAGGGGGAGGAGAGAAGGGACATGGAAGAACAAAACGTAGGCAGAAATGATCAGACCAAGGGAGGGGCTGGGAAGAGAAGGATGAAGGAGCAAAGGAAGAATGTTGGCGAGAGATAATCAGGTCCAGAGTGTGGCCAGCTACGTGAGTGGGGGTTTGGACATACTGGTAAAGGGAAAGGTCAGAGAGTAAAGAAAGAAAAGAGAAGTCACATTGAGAGGAGGGAGAGTCAACATGAACATTAAAATCGCCAAGGAGCAAAAAGTGATGATACCTGAGGGAGACTTCTGATAGGGTCAAGAGAACAGAGTCCCACAGAGGGGAAGACAGAGCAGGAGGGACATAGAGAAGAAGAATATACAGGGGGGGAGAGGCCTCTAAATGGAGCAGGAGGGCTTCCGGGTAAGGAAAAGGAGAGGGGAGAACCTCATGCAGGGGGAGGGAGGAGCGATAAATCACCGCAACCCCCCAACCAGACCGACCCCGGCGGGAAACTGCAGAAAAGGAAAAGCCTGGAGGGAGGCAGCTATTCAAAAGAGGCTCTTCCCATCCCTAAGCCAGGTCTCCGTCAAGAACAAAACATCCAGAGAGTGTTGTGAGATAAGATCGTGGATAAGCACAGTCTTAGAGCGAAGGGAACGACAGTTTAACAGAGACATCTGGAGGAGGAGAAGCTGCGGAGGGGAGGGAAAGGCAGGGGAGGGCGCAGAGGACGGGCGAGAGGAGGGAAGGCAGGTGACGAGATTGGAGGAGCGGCATACAGCAATGTTAGATAAAACAGAGGGGGTAGGAGGGAGAGGGCCTCCAGCCCCACAAGGAAGGAATAGCAGACATCGGACAGAACAAAGAAGGTAGTAACAACAGGAATAACAGTTGAGCCTGATTACAAACGGCAGAGGTGTTCTTATGCTGAGGCAGGCTGGGAACGGCAGGATCCAAAATGGGAACTTGAGGAGAGCGGTGGAGATCAGGAAGCGAAGAACCGTAGGTCTCGCCCCCGGACTCGCCCCAAGGAGCTCGTCTAAGGAACACGACCTGCTCCTTGGGCGCGTGCCACTGTGGCATGGGACGCCGCACTTGGTGCGTTTAAATGCAAGGTAGCCACTTCCGGGACGCCGAGGAGCAGCCAATGAGGGATTACCTGGGAGGAGCAAGGAGGAGACGTCAGCAACAGCAACGGCAATGAAGGCAGCACAGAGCAGCAGGCAGGCAGGCAATAACACGGAGCAGCAGCAGAGCAGCAACAATATGAGTAGCAAATAGCAGTAGCAAAGACAGTAGCACAATCAGAACACCGCACTTGGTGCATTTAAATGCAAGGCAGCCACTTCCGGGATGCCGAGGAGCAGCCAATGAGGGATTACTTAGACGTGTAGGTGTTGCGTGCTTGCCAGCTGTCTATGGGAAGAGGCTGGGGGATCCACTTAGGAAACAGATTTTCTCTTTTCTGTAGCTTTCCTGCCAATGCTTCTTGCAGTGTAGGATGGAGTCCTCAGCCCAACATTAGCAGTCTCCCTTGAATTTTACTCTGGAGACTGTTCTTTCTCTGGCTTCTTTCACTCCTATAATGGCTCTGTTGTTTATGGCACTATTGGCTGTGTTTCACTGGTACCAAAACATGAACAGTAAGATCTTCTGAGAATGCTAGTGTTGATAATGGGTTTAAGTTTCTCTTCCAAAATGTGAAAGTCTCTTTGCACTGCAGAGGTACTGTTTCAAGGGAGCCACAAGAGGAGCGGACCTCTCGCAATCACCAGAAGAAACACACAGATAGCGAGAGGAATTAGGTGGTCACCAATGCTTTATTAATTAAAACGCCCCAATGCGTTTCGGCAAAGCCTTCATCAGGGGGCTGAGAAAGATAGAATTGGTCAACAACCACTATAAATTGCACAGCAACCGATGTGAACCAATACCTAAAGTAAAAGCTTTAGTAGATAACAGACTGATTTCTTTAACATCAGTATACAAGATTAGATCAACCTCATGATAACATCAGCTACAAGATTAGATCAACCTTATGCACCTCTAGATCCACAACAACATGGATTTAGATCCAGAGTGGAGAGTTTTCTAACGCCACTTTTGAACACACTAATAAAAGGTATCAAAAAACTGCAACGAGGGTTTATCCTTATAGTCTTAGATATGATAGCAGCCTTTGACCAATCAACCACAGCATACTCATAACTCGTCTAAAAAACATAGGGATATATAACACAACTTTAAAATGGCTTTGCTTTTATCTTCAAGAGCAAGTAAAATAGGAATAAACAAGTCCATTTCCTTTAAAAAACAACAAGGAGGTCCACAGGGATCAGAACTATCATCGTTATTATTCAACATTTAAATATAACCACTTTCTTCGATTATACAGGCCTACAACATTTTCTAACAAATATACACAGACGATATCATGCTTTATGCACCCTTCTCTGCCTCTAGGCCTGCATACTCATCACCGATAATGACATCTGGTCAACGTACCTACACTAGACTTCAAAAACGCTGACTTCAGTAAAATGGCCAAGTGCTTGAAGGAGGAGTTGGCAGGATGGAAGGAGGTAAGGGAGGTGGAATTGCAGTGGGCTAAACTAAAGGAGGCAATAAAAGGGGTAACAGAAAGATATGTAAGGAAAGTAAATAAAAACAAGAGGAAAAAGAAACCTATTTAGTTCTCCAAAGAAGTGACTGCACAAATAAAGGCAAAAAACGCGGCTTTCACAAAATTCTGAAGCTCGCAAACAGAGGAGGACAAAAAAGAAAACAGGATAGAGCTAAAAGAGACAAATAGAGAAATAAGGATAGCAAAATCAAAGTCAGAAGAAAAGATGGCTAAGGATCTAGGGCCCGATAATGAGTTGTGTAGGCTATGCGCTGCAGCGGCGCATTGCCTGACTGCCGACCTCCTTAACCCGGATTTTCACTTCTGTGCTTGCGGAAGTGAAAATCCGGGTTAGCCTGCACGCCCCGGCAGCTGCAGAAACTACATGGGTAGAAGCGAAATTCCTCGCTTATCTTTAAGGCACAGAGGGCTATGCGGTTAGCATAGAAAATCAATTAAAAGTAAATAGATAAAACAAGAGGTTCACTATTTCGACATAACCTTAGACCAGCGACTAACCCTGCAATTACACATCAACAAGACCACAAAACTCACATTTCACTACTTACCCTCACTATTTGACATGACTTCTGAACACAGTTTTAGGCTACATGTCTCTTCATTTTGACTACTGCAACATAGTCTAGTCTATATGCTCTGCACTCATTATAGATGACCCCAAACTCTGCCACTCACACCCTACTTGGTATAGCAAGAACTAGCCACATAAAACCCATACTAAAGCAACTACACTGGCTTCCTATAATAATCCGTATTAAATACAAATCTCTGCTCACTATATTCAAGGTTAGACAGTATGGGGCCGTGGTTCCGAAATCTCACAGAAGCCATTACCGCTGTTTAGTAAAGATAGCCCTTTATTTCCTCAGATTACCTTCAGTCATTACTTCACAAAACACCAGACAACCACACCAGCAGAACTCTCACACAAAATACAGTCACATTTCCAACCATGAAGGCAAAGAGCAATCAAGTCATTTGCAGCCGAACCTTCTCTTTATATATACCCTCCTTCTGGAACACTGTCCCACAAGATATAAGAGACATGACAGTGATAACAGATTTTCCAGAAAACTCAAAACGCAGAGACCATTTCCGAAATGATATCTAACACATAATACTACCACAATCTTTATCATTTGATTATGTTCATGGATATGTTGTGTTATAATCTCTTCCCCACACCATATTGATGAAAGACTTTCCACACCCAGTTATAATGCACTAAATGTTCTTTGGAAATTATTTAAGTTACAGTTCTCTCTAAACTGCTTTGGCTTTAAGATAAAGCAGCCTATAAAATAGGTCAAATAGATAAATAAATGCATAAATAAATAACAAAAACGGAGAAGCGGAAGTGAAACAGACAGGAGACGATGTCTATACTCATGTTATCCTGTACTCACCCTGCTGCTTGGGAAGATCAAAAGTCTGTCTGTCTTAAACTCTGAGTTGAACTTATTGTATGAAGTCTGCAGACAAAACTGATTGGACAGACCATTCCATAGCATGGAGGTTAAGATGAAAAATGCTGATGGTCTGATGGATTCATAATGAGCCCTGGTTGGGGGCGGCAGACATAATTGGTTCCCATGAATTAATCGCAGGGAATGAGCCAGACAGTAGGGGATAATTAGTGATGACAGATATTCTGCGGCGATCTGATAGAGGGTTTTGTGGGTCAGAGAGAGAATCTTATATACATATAAAACAAAGCAAATGAGCTGTGGCCAACACTACAGTAAACATGCCAGTCTCTAGAATTTCAGTTCAAATCTATAAACTTTACTCAAAAAAACATAATCCTAAAACAGCTGTACATAACAGAAGTACAAAAAATCATCAAACCCAGCATCTTTGGGCTTATGCCTGCATCAGGGATACGTATGATACTCGTTATACAAGAGTCACAGAGACAACAGGCAAACTTTAACAGTCATCACCTCTTACTTTTTTTGAAACTGCAATGTTCTCTCTCAAAATTTGACTGTTGTCTCTGTGAGAGTTACTATGAGGGAGCAACCCCACTTCTCTGCCCAAGATAGCTGTGAATAAAGTCGCCATAGTCCTGTCGGGGGTGGTTCTGATTCACCTTGACATCCAAAAAGGCCAGAATGAGACAGAAGCATTATAAAAATTTTTCCCCTCGGGGGAGTGGAGTCTGACCCTGTCTGGTAGCTGTGTATCTCCTGCGGGCACTGTGTGCTGATTGCTGATGTCTGCTGTGCCTTACTTAAATCTGGGCTGCACCGCGGGACTCCGGGGAGTGGAGTCTGACCCAATCCGGTAGCTGTGTAACCCTCTGGTCACTGTGTGCTGATTGCTGATGTCTGCTGTGCCTTACTTAAATCTTTGCTGCACCACGGGACGTGGCCGCGGGTGCATCCCTCGGGCGCGTCCCCAAAGGGGCGTGACCAAAGGGGTAGGCCACGCCCCTTTGGAGCCCCTTCGGAGCACTTTGGAGTTCTGAGGAGTGGAAGTGAGTGCTTCTCCGGCATGGGGAAAAGAAGGAAGAAGAGTACACCAGTTGCATCGACTAAGAAGGCCGCCAAGATTGAAGGCCCTATGGACAAGCATTTGATTCGGCAGGTTTTGGAAGACTGTAGCTTCGATGTATCGGCTTCTGTAAGTACTCCCTCACTCTCAACCTCGTCTCTAATAGGGGGTTTAACCCTACCCCTCTCGTCATCTGATCAGGTAGCGGTGGGAACAGAAGGTTTTGGTGGATCTTCCTTCCGTGCTGACGCCGCTTCAGTTTCTGTAGTAAATCTGGTTCAAGTCTGCCTGGATGTTAAACAACTGCCATTACCTAAAGTGGTTCATGTCCCGTCGTCGCTGGGAAGTGCTATTAGTCCTTCTTCGCCTCTTCAGGATGTGACACTGAAAGATATTTGGGTGGTAGTTACCCGTACTGAAGCTGCTCTAACAAGAACTTTGGGACAAATTGAAGAATTTGCTCGGGACTCTGTTGCTAAATTTGCTGAATATGATGCTCAGTATGCGGCTCAGGGTGAACGATTGAGTCAGGTTGAGGCAAAAATAGGCTCTGTTCAGGCAGTGTCCGTTGCCTCAGTTAAGGATAGTTTGTTTTTTCATAGACAATTTGAAATGTTAGAGAATTCATCTCAATCTAAAAATCTGAGCTGTTTAAATTTTCCAGTTACACACTATCTTTCCCCTCTTATTTTTTTCATAAGTATTTGAAAGAAGTTTTAAGAACATAAGAACATAAGAACATAAAATATGCCATACTGGGTCAGACCAAGGTCCATCAAGCCCAGTATTCTGTTTCCAACAGTGGCCAAACTAGGTCATATGTACCTAGCAGTTTCCCCAAGGGACACAAGTTCCACAATGCTTGTACTGGGTCAAGCATTGATATCTTCGGTCACCTCTTAATAATGGTCTATGGACCTTTCCTCCAGGAACTTGTCCAAACCTTTTTTAAACCCAGCTACACTAACAGCCTTTACTACATCCTCCGGTAACAAATTCCAGAGTTTGATTACACGTTGAGTGAAAAAATATTTTCTTTTATTGGTCTTAAATAGTTTACCCTATAGCTTCATTGCATGTCCCCTAGTCTTTCTATATTCTGATAACGTAAACAATCGATCTACGTTTACCCGTTCCATTCCGTTCATTAATTTATAGAATTCTATCATATCTCCCCTCAGCCGTCTCTTTTCCAGGTTAAAGAGCCCTAACCTTTTTAGCCTTTCTTCATAGGAGTATCCTTCCATCCCCTTTACCATTTTGGTGTCTCTTCTCTGAACCTTTTCTAAAATCGCTATATCCTTTTTAAGATACGGCGACCAGAATTGCACACAATATTCAAGGTGCAGTCTCACCATGGAACGATATAGAGGCATTATAATATCTTTTGTTTTATTTTCCATTCCTTTCCTTATCATACCTAGCATACTATTTGCTCTCTTGGCCGCCGCTGCACACTGGGCCGAGGGGTTTAACATGGTATCCACAATGACGCCTAAATCTTTTTCCTGGGTGGTGGTTCCTAATGTGGAACCATGCATCGTGTAACCATAGTCTGGGTTGTTCTTCCCTAGGTGCATAACCTTGCACTTGTCCACATTAAATTTCATCTGCCATTTTGATGCCCAGTCTTCCAATTTATCAAGATCCTCTTGCAATTTTTCACAATCCTCTTCGGTTTTAACAACTTTAAATAGTTTTGTGTCATCTGCAAATTTGATAACCTCACTCATTATTCCACTTTCCAGGTTATTTATGAATATGTCAAAAAGTAGCGGACCCAGCACAGATCCCTGGGGTACACCACTATTCACCTTTCTCCATTGGGAAAATTGGCCATTTAGCCCTACCCTCTGCTTTCTATCTTTTAACCAGTTCCTGATCCACAATAGTACACTGCCTCCTATCCCATGACTCTTTAGTTTTGCCAAAAGTCTCTGATGAGGGACCTTGTCAAAGGCTTTCTGAAAGTCCAGATATACAATATCAACTGACTCACCTATGTCCACCTGTTTATTCACTCCTTCAAAAATCATAACAGATTAGTAAGACAAGATCTTCCTTGTCTAAAGCCATGTTGGCTGTCTCCCATTAGGTTGTGACTATCTACATGCTGAGTAATTTTATTCTTTATGATGGTTTCTACCATTTTTCCCGGTACTGACGACAGGCTCACCGGTCTGTAGTTTCCCGGATCACCCCTGGAACCCTTTTTAAAAATTGGTGTTACATTGGCGATCCTCCACTCTTCAGGTATTAGAGATGATTTTAATGATAGTTCACAGATTACTGATAGCAGGTCTGCAATCTCATATTTCAGTTCTTTCAACACCCTTGGATGTATACCATCCGGCCCAGGTGATTTGCTACTCTTCAGTTTATCTAATAGTTGTAAGACATCTTCCCGATGTATCGATATTTCCTTCAATTCTTCCACACCTTTAAATACCACTTCCGTCATGGGTAACATCCCTACATCTTCCTCAGTAAAGACCGAAGCAAAGAATTCATTCAGTCTCTCCGCTATCGCCTTGTCGCCTCTTAGTGCTCCTTTAACCCCTTTATCATCTAATGGACCAACTGACTCTCTCACAGGTTTTTTGCTATGAATGTACTTGAAAAGGTCTTTATTTCGCGTTTTTGCTTCCGCAGCAAGCTTCTTCTCAAATTCTCTCTTTGCCTGCTTTATCAATGCCTTGCATTTGACTTGCCAGTGCTTGTGCTGTTTCCAGGTTTCGTCGTTTGGCTCTTTTTTCCATTTCCTGAAAGTTGCTTTTTTGGCAACAACAGCCTCTCTGACCTCACCTTTAAACCATGCTGGCAGTTTTTTGGACTTCCTTCCACTTTTCTTAAAGCGTGGAATACAGCTGGTCTGGGCTTCCAAGATAGTATTTTTCAACAACACCCAAGCTTGATGTACGTCTTTAACCTTTGCAACTGCTACTTTTAGTTTTTTCTTAACTGTTTTCCTCATTTTATCAAAGTCTCACTTTCTAAAGTTAAAAGGTAGTACTGTGGATTTCCTTTCTATCCCTCCTCCACTAATTAAATCAAAGGCGATCATGCTATGATCACTATTGCCAAGTGGCCCCAACACCCTTATCTCTTGCACTAGATCTGGTGTTCCACTAAGGACTAAGTCTAATATGGCTTCCCCTCTGGTCGGTTCATGAACCAGCTGCTCCAAGAAGCAGTCATTTATTTCATCCAGGAACTTTATCTCCCTAGCATGTCCTGACGTGACACTGACCCAGTCGATACCAGGGTAATTGAAATCACCCATTATTATTACTGCACTGTAACGTTTGTTAGCTTCCTTGATTTCTTTGGGCATTTCATCATCCATTTGGTCATTCTGGCCAGGCGCTCGATAGTACACCCCTACTACCATTGCCTTCCCCCTTTTATATGGAATTTCAATCCATACAGATTCTACAGCAGATTTTGTTTCCTGCAAAACTTTAATCCTTTCTGAGTCAATGCCCTCTCTAACATAGAGCGCAACCCCTCCACCAATTTGATCAGCTCTATCATTACGATATAGTTTGTACCCAGGTATCACAGTGTCCCACTGGTTGTCCTCCTTCCACCATGTCTCTGATATTCCAATCATATCTAACATTTCATTTAGTGCTATATATTCTAACTCTCCCATCTTATTGTTTAGACTTCTAGCATTTGCATACAAGCATTTTAGAGAATGTATTTTGTTCATGTTAATTTGGCTTTTGTTAGACATGGGTAAATTGGGATCTTTAAGCTCTGTCTGCTCCATACTTGAGGGCATTTGGGCTACTTTACTCTTTTCTGGAACCTCTCTTCTTTTGGTAGTATCCTTCAAGGATACATTCTTCCGAACCATCTACTCTTGGGCGACTGTCGGCTTTCCCATAATATCTAGTTTAAAAGCTGCTCTATCTCCTTTTTAAAGGTTAATGCCAGCAGCCTGGTTCCATCCCGGTTAAGGTGAAGCCCATCCCTTCGGAAGAGCCCCTCCTTTCCCCAGAATGTTCCCCAGTTCCTAACAAATGCAAAACCCTCATCTCTGCACCATTGTCTCATCCACGCATTGAGACTCCGGAGCTCTGCCTGCCTTTTGTGTCCTGCGCGCGGAACAGGAAGCATTTCAGAGAATGCTACCCTGGAAGTTCTGGATTTCAACTTCCTACCTTAAAGCCTAAATTTAGCCTCCAGAACCTCCCTACCACATTTTCCTATGTCATTGGTACCGACAGGTACCAAGACAGCAGACTCCTCCCCAGCACTATCTAAGACCTTATCTAGGTGGCGCGTGAGGTCCGCTACCTTCGCACCAGGCAGGCATGTTACCAGGCGATCCTCACGTCCACCAGCCACCCAGCTATCTACATGCCTAATGATCGAATCACCAAATATAACGGCTGTCCTAACCCTTCCCTCATGGGCACATGGCCCTGGAGAAACTTCCTCGGTGCGAGAGGGTTTTTCATCACCTGGAGGACAGGTCCTAGTTACAGGATCACTTCCTGCCGCACCAGGGTGATGCTCTCCTGTCACGTGACCTCTCTCCTCCATGGCAACAGGGGTGCTGCCAGACTGGAGGTGGGACTTCAGGACTATATCCCTGTAGGTCTCGTCTATGTACCTCTCTGTCTGTCTTATGTTTTCCAAGTCTGCTACGTTAGCCTCTAGAGAACGGACTTGTTCCCTGAGAGCAAAGAGCTCCTTGCACCTAGTGCACACGTAAGACCTCTCACCAACTGGGAGAAAATCATACATGTGACACTCAATGCAAAAGACTGGAAAGCCCCCATCCCGCTGCTGGACTGCTGTCTGCATCTTAGTTTTAAGTTTGTGTCTAGATCTTTAAGTTCTTACTTACTAGGGGTTGTTATGGGTATTTATACCAATAAAACTGTACCTAATACGTTTAATATACCTTGTTCACCTGAAGCTAAATTAATCTCAGGTCCTTAGTGTATGACTGATTTGGGTAATGAGCTTCACCTGAAACAACCTGAGGATGTTAAGGTTGCTAATTTATATTATATTCCTAGGTTTAAAAAAAAAGTGGGTAATGATTTCGCGGGGGAGGAGCAAATTCAATTGGTTTCACCTAGCAGTTTAGATATTTCAGAATTTCTTGAGTCCTCTTCTGATACTATTTCTGCTCCTGCAACTTATTACTTTTGTTTCAGAATTGGACAAGAAGTCTGTTTTGAAATCATATTTTTCAAAAAAATAGGTTCTTTTTTGTGGTCAGAAGATCACTCTCTTCCCAGATGTCTCTCGTACAACTCAAAAGCGCCATAAAGCTTTTTTGGAGTTGAAAGATCGCACCTTAGTTATGGGGGCTACTTTTTTCTGAAGTTCCCATATAAGTGTATATATGGAGGAGTGGCCTAGTGGTTAGGACAAGGTACTTCAGGCCAGAGGGCTGGAGGGACTGGGATTTCTAGTCCTATAGGCACTCCTTGTGGTCTTGGGCAAGCCACTTAACCCTCCATTGCCCATGTTCCCTGTAAGTATTAGCATATGTGTCTCATATCCCCTTGTGTTAAATGTATCCCCCAATTGACCGCTTTGACCCAGTGAAAAGCGGGATATAAATACAGCTAAATAATAGATAAATAAATAATAAGTGTGTAGTAGACCATCATGCAAAGCATTATGGTTTTCTGGAACCGGATCAATTAGAGGTTTTTCTTAAGAATCATGAGTCTCAATTTGGGGTGACGGGTTAGTGTAATTTAGGGTTTTGTTTATTAACACGCTACCAATGACTTGTATCATTTTTCTTTGAATTGTTTCTTATTAATGATTTTCCACTCTCTCATAATGTGGACTTTTATGTATTATATGTGTATTTACTTAGATTCTTATGAATTAATGGTCTCTTGGTATATGTAAGTGATTTGCAATTTCTTTCATATTTCTTGATCTACTTATTGTATGGAATAAGTTGAAACTTAATAAACATATTAAATCTAAAAATCTTTCCCCTCTCTCTGTTTCTCTCTCACATAGACATACAGAGAAAGAAAACATATCCACCCAAACATACATAAAAAACACAGATACACAAACATACATACAGACACACCAAACTTAAAAACACATACACACATAAAATACATGCAAACAAAACAGAGATGTAGATAGAAGGATTCAAAATAATTCCATGAGGTATTTTCGGCATGCTTTCCCCACCAAGTGCTGCTATGCTATGATTCCTGCTGCACTCATAGTGATTTGAATATTTAGTGCATTTTCTCTGTAGATGGATAGTCACAACAAAACAAATTGGCGATATAGTGCTGGAAGATGAGAACTTCAGGTTGGAAGGCATTAAATGGGTAACTGGGGACAAGATGAAGACTTTTCAGAGTAAAGCCAGCATTTATGATGTGGTTAAACACATCATGAGAAGAGAGAGATCATTAGAGAAAGACATCATCCTTGGCAAGGATGAAGGTCCACGTAAGAGAGAAAGGCAAACAATGAGATGGATCGATGCAATAACAGCAGCCACGGATGCCTCTCTATCAGCAATGAGCTGCTTGACTGAAGATTGAACACAGTTTAGGACAACTATCCAGAGGGATGAAATGAGTTATCACCAACTTGATGGCAATAAATTTGTTTTTTTTTTAATTGTAGTTTTTATTCATTTTAAACATATAAAATAACAGTACAAACGATCATGATATAGAAGGATACAAGCAGATGCTATTGATCAAAATAGCAAAACAATATAATAACTTGAACAAGACAGTACAATAACTTTAACAAGAACTAGTATCAGTCCATGCCAGCACGCCACCCTCCCTCCCTCCGTTCAATGTGGTTACAGCAGAGACCATTCCACAAGGCAGCCTCCATCAATCGCTTTCACTAGACATAATTTTGTAGAGCTGACCATTTCTTACTCAGTTTACCAGACCATGGGTTTTTGGCGATATAGAGCTCTTCGTAGGTCTTGTGTAGGATTAAGAGACTCCACCAATGCTCGAAACAAGCTTTGTCAAGATTCTTCCAGTGTGTTAGAACTATTTTAAGCGCTATCCCGAGCATTAAGTCCAGCAGTTTACTATCCCATTTCATCAGAGCAGGTTCCAGAGCTATGGATTTATATATTACTATCCGATAAGTGATAGGAGTTTGTAGGTTGAGGATTTGTGATATGCGTTCCCATACTCTGTTCTAATAGATTTCCAGGGATTTACAGTGGAACAACATATGTGCCAGTGTCCCAATTTCCATGTTACAGGACCAACATCGATTTCCCTCCTGTAGTGTCCATTTCATTTTCTTAGCCGGTGTAATATGCGCCCGATGTGCTATAAAGTACATAGATTGTGTGAGAGACGCAGCTCTTGTGGCACGTATTTGAGTTCCCCAAAAAATGTCCCAATTCTCCGGCGTTATATCTTGACTGGTTTCAGTAGCCCACACCGACTGTATCTTAGTACATGTCTTGTCACTTTTGGATCGGAGAATCGCGACACATCTCGAAACAGCTTTAGTATCTGTTTGTAATTCTTGGAGTTTCTGTCGGAGTGGCCATCCAGTACGTAGCAAAACAGGTGACACACCCGCTTTGCTCAAGCAGTGTCGGAGCTGACACCATTGGAAATAGCATGTATTAGGCAATCGAAATTCCGTTCTTAATCTGTCAAAGGTTTTAAATGCACTTCCATTGATCAGTTGTCCAATGGTTATAAGATCATGTTCCACCCATTTTTTCCATAAGACAGGCTTCCCTCCGATGATAAGGCGCGGGTTCAGCCATAAGGGCATATCGGTGGCGAAGTCTTCCCCTCCATCGATACATGATGCCAATAATCGACAGGCATGCTGTGTTTCTCGTATAATAGCATTATGCGGTACAGTCTGGTCTACTACTGTGCCAACCATTAGCCGTGTAGGTAGGGGGGAATGTATGGCACGCTCCACACTCAACCATCTAGGTCCTTTATCCGTGTCGTCAGTGTCGACCCATTGAGCACCCTGCTTTATAAGAGAGGCGGTGTGCAGCCAACCGAGATCTGGGAAATGGATACCTCCTTGTGCATTAGGTAACTTCAGTTTCCAGGCAGCTATTCTAGGTACTCGGTTGTTCCATAAAAAGGCTATCAGTTGACTATTTATTTTCTTATAGAAGGCTGACGGGAAGCGTAAGGGAATCATACTTAGTATATAGCTGAGTTTTGGTACCAACATCATTTTTATCGTTTCTAGCCTGCCCCACCAACTCAAATGAAGGGGGGTCCACCTGCAGACGTTATCATGTACAATTTCTTGACATGTCCTAATGTTGATTGCAACAGTCTCTTCCAAGGTAGTACCATAGGTCACGCCCAGGTATCTAAAGGATGACTTCTCATATTGAAAGGGGTATCCA
Organism: Ichthyophis bannanicus; assembly: GCA_033557465.1. Classification (NCBI taxonomy): domain Eukaryota; kingdom Metazoa; phylum Chordata; class Amphibia; order Gymnophiona; family Ichthyophiidae; genus Ichthyophis; species Ichthyophis bannanicus. Next base: position 35,760,231 of record CM066051.1, on the reverse strand, counting down.
CGCGTAGTTTCTTCGCTGACCTGTTCATTCAGTGGAATAATTGTTGTTTTATTCAGATTTACTTTATATCCGGATATCGCTGAATATGCATCTATGAGCTGCAGTGTTTCAGGAAGGTCTGATGGTTGTAGAAAAATGAGCAGGTCATCTGCATATGCTGAGAATTTATAAGGACCATCAGCTAACTCAATTCCTTTTATGTTTTCCTTCTGTCGGATTGCTATTAATAAGGGTTCCAGGGCTAAATTAAAAAGCATCGGCGACAGGGGGCAACCCTGTCTGGTCCCTCTTTGCAACTGAAAAGGGGCTGAGAGGTGTGAGTTGACCGCTATTCGAGCTGTGGGTTTGGTATATAACAATTCAACGCTTTTTAAGAACTTTTCTCCTATCCCAAACCACCGTAGGGATCGAAATAAAAAGGACCATTCCAGTCGGTCGAAGGCTTTTTCGGCATCCAATGCTAGCCCTATCAGGGGCTCAGCCTTAGTCTTGGCAGATGCCAGTACATGTGCCAATAATCTTCCATTATCTGTAGTGGATCTGTTTTGTATAAATCCACATTGATCCTCATGTATCAAATCTTTTAAGATCCGTCCTAATCGGTTAGCAAGCACTTTAGCATAGATTTTATAATCAGAGTTTAGGAGAGAGATGGGTCTGTAGTTCTCTATCTTTTGTGTATCCCTGCCCGGTTTCGGGTGAATTACCACCATGGCCTCTGCCAAGGCACCAATCTCTGGAGATTCATCTTGTAGGCCACTGTAGTAGATCTGTAGCATGGGAGCCAATTGAATACAATATTTATTGTAGAATTCCAGTGGGATACCATCTGGACCGGCGGCTTTGCCACGAGCCATCTGTTTGATCGCATCTTGTATTTCAGTTACAGAGATCTCTTGTTCCAGCGTTCGACTTTGATGACTGGTTAATGTGGGTCCTACTATATTGGAGACAAAATCTTCAAAGGCTTTGTCACTACAGTGGGTATCCGATCGATACAGTTCCTCATAGAATTCTTTGCAGCGGTCTAGTATTTTGTCAGATCTCAACAGAAGGCCCCCGGAATTGTCTTGCAACGCAGCTATAGCAGTCTTGCTGGTCTTTGGTTTGAGTTGTCGAGCTAAGAGGGATCCAGAGCGGTTGCTTTCGTAGTAGTATGTACTACGTTGTAGCTGGACGCTACTCAGTGCTTCTTTGTTGAGGATAGCATTGTACTGGTATCGCAATTTTTGGAGTCTAATCAATATCATTGAGTCAGCTCTTTTGGCAAGTAATCTTTCCCCAGCTTTTATTTGGAGTTCCAGTTCATCTTTTTCTTTTTTTCTGGCTTTACGCCGTCTAATGGTGTAAGTGGTAATATGAGCTCGTATTGTCGCTTTAAAACCTTCCCATCAGCTCCAGATGGAGGTATCAGTAGGTGTATTATACTTAAAATAGGTCTCAATTTCCCCAGACAGTAGCTGTACAAAGGAGTCATCTGCTAGTAGTGATTTATCAAATGTCCATCTCGGTGGAACGTGTTGTGTACAGTTGGTATCCAGCACTAGGGAGATAGCGGCGTGATCCGATACCGTTGTAGCATATATCTCTGCGGTCAACACTTGAGGCATCAGCTCTGTGGACAGTAGGAAGAAATCGATCCTTGTTTGGGTGTTATGTGGGATGGAATAAAATGTGTAGTCTCTTTCTTGGGGATGAAGTAGTCGCCATGGGTCTACCAGGTGGAGCTCTGTTATGATTCCTTTAAGAATCGCCTGTGATTTGACTTTGTCTACAGCCCGATAGGGCGTGCGGTCTAACAGTGGATCCAAGATGACATTGAAATCGCCCCCTAAGATGATATTGGTGTGAGCTGCGGCTGTAACTTCTTTAGCTATCAGTTTGAAAAAGTTAGGGTCATCTAGGTTGGGTGCGTAGATATTGAAGAATGTGTAAAGCTGTTGATTTATTTTCAACGTCACTCTGGCCCATCGACCCAGCGGATCAATCTGTGTGCCGGTAATGGCGGATTGCAGGAATTTGCGCACTAATATTATAACCCCCCCTTTGCGTTGTGTGGCAGAGGCCGAGGCTGCCACTTGAAAATATTTAGAGGTTACTTTATGCGATTCAGTATCTGTTAAATGTGTCTCTTGTAAGAGGGCAATATCCGCTTTTTTCTGTTGACAGTACGCTAAAATCTTCTTTCGCTTGACAGGGCCAGTAATACCTTTTACATTTAACGAAAGTATTAGGAGGTCACTAGACATCAAAATTGGAAGAAGCTGTCTTATAGGTGAAAGCTATCCTATGGATAGGTCTGCCGCGTGTTTGCATTTTGCATTTTGCGTGTATGTGGAGGGTTTTGCACTGGACTGGACTGATACAGATAACTGCATAACTGGCAAACATTGTATCGCTAAGGTGAACACAATCCACTTAAACAGTAACCAACCCCGACCTCCCGTTGCCACCCCTACATTTCAAGCAGAAATATCTGGTTATTTAAAACTATTTAGAACAACAAAAATACAGTCAATGAGGTGTTTAACAAGGCTTAAGGCGTTCTAAAATTTGCGAGAATGCACGGCCGCACCCCCTGAGTATATATGCTGAGTTCTCTACACTGTATGAGAGATCATAATATTGACCTCAGGTTTCCATACCGCATTTTTCTTGGAGGAAAGTTTTCAATTTTTCAGCTTCAACAAAATTCCTCGTTTCATTATGCAGCGTGACCCGCATGGTTCCTGGGTAGTATAGCCCGTATCTTGCCTGTGCACTTTGTAGCATGGGTCTACAGGCCAGCAACGCTTTTCTCCGATCTACCGTTTGCTTGCTCAAATCTGGATAGAGTGCCACTTTATGTCCCTGGATTTGCAGTGATCCGGCTTTCCGTGCAGCTTGAAAAATCTGCAGGACCTGTGGGTTTCTCAGTACCTTTATTATGAGTGGGCGTGGGTATCGGGTATTTTCAGCTTTGTGCGTTGGGATTCGATGGGCCCGTTCCAGCTCAAAAGGCCTTGCAAAGACAAGCTGTAGCATCTCTGGTATGCTTTTTTCCAAAAATCCGATCGGATCGGTGCCTTCAGCGCCTTCAGGGACTCCAACTAGTCGGATATTATTTCTATGGGCACGATTGTTTTGATCTTCAATCTGACTTTCTATGTGCCGGACTCGTTTGACCAGAGGGCCCATCTGTTCTAATGCAGCGCCATGCTTTTGGGTTTGCAATTCAACTGCACTAAGTCGGGTGGTGATGGTGAGGAGTTTCTCTTTTACCTCCAGTAAGTCTTCTTGAATCATGTTCAGTGAACTAGAATTGGCTGCGATCATTTCTTTAACGCATTTCAATTCCTGCAACACTTCACGTAGGCCACCGGCAGTCACTCCCTCCTTCTCTCGCGCGGCCATTTTTTGCGGGGAACCTACTTCGGGTTTGGATCGTTTCGCTGCTGAGCCGGACCCCTGCGGAAATTCCAGCCGGGCAGGCTTCAGGGATGCCATCCAGCTATATTTCGGTGTTATTGATGTAGATAGGGGGTACAATCTTCAATTTAATACCGAGATATGTTCAGGATTCTTGGGCAGCAATGGGAGCAAAAATTCAGGCGTCCATTCTGTTCAGTGGCTAGCTCCGCCCCCCCCATGGCAATAAATTTGAAAAGAAAAACTAGTGACTGAACCAAGGAGCTTTGGGGAGGGCTAACAGTCAAATCTATTATCCATATAGCCAGTGGGAGCCTATCCAGATAAGTCGCTGTGTGAGATATCCAATGGCACTATCCTTACAGTGCAGTCAAGGTCTATAGGCGAAGCGAGGACAATATCACCACTATCCGGATGAGTGTCAACCTTATCTGGATAATGTTATTTGCAGCCAGCAATTTATGCAGATAACTTAGGTCACACAGAAAGTAGGCCTAAGTTGTTATTTATATAACTGCCAGCTGAGAGTCACCGTTATATGGATAAGTATAGCAGTAACTTTCAACCTGGATTTTCAGCAACATCTACTATTCGTAATGGTTTAGTATATTATCATGCTTTCAGAATTTCCACTTTGTGGTTCAACCATAATTTTATTGTTTTATTTAACAATTTTTTTATACCACCTTTGTCCAAAACAGTTTATAATGAACAAACATAACAATTACATAATAATTGTTTTTACATTAAACAAGGGAAGCCAACTTGGAGATAAATATGCGGTTGAATGAAGAAAAGATATAAATTATGACCATAGTCAAGCAGATATCATTTATGGGGGGGAGAGGTAAGGGTGAAGTGCAAGGGTGATCTAAACAGTCAGGAGGGGTAGGATGTGCCAGTTGAGATTAAGTAATGTCATTGGGTCATTAGTATTCAATGAAGAGATGTGTTTTGAGTGACTTCTTTAGATCTGTAATGGATTTTGCTGTTCTTATCTTTTCTCGTAGTGAATTCCATATAGATGGTGCGTATAGGGAGAATGCTCTGTTACTGGTTTGTTGTGTCGTTTTGGTCTTCAGTGGGTGAATATTCAGTAGATTCTGATTGTTAGATCTTCTTGATCTTGCTTTGTGTGTTGAGCTGATTATTTCTTTGAGGCAGGGCTCAGAGAAATTGTGAGGATTTTGAAGGTGGTGGTGATAGATTTATATTTTATCCGCTGTGATATTGGAAGCCAAAGTAGGCTTCTTAGGATCGGTGTTATATGCTGCCGGGTTGTACTGGAAGTAAGGATTCTGGCAGCAGTATTTTGAACTAACTGAAGTGGGAATAGAGCATTCTTTGGGAAGCCTTGGTAAATCATGTTTTCATAGTCAAGGTGTGGTGTAATGATGGCTTGGAGTATGGATCTAAAATCAGTTTCCTGAAGTAGGTGTCGCAGGGTTTTGATGAGTTTTAGCTTCCAGTAAGCCATTTTGGCTGCATTTTTTATGTGTGTGGACAAGTTGAGGTTGTTGTCAATAGTTATGCCTAGATATTTAATCTCTTTTTTTATTGTTATTTCAGCATCTCATGTTCTTATCTTCTCTAGTAGTCCGGATCTATGAATATAAGTAGAGCTTCTGTTTTGCTTTTATTTACTATGAGGATTATTTCAGAGAGTAAGTTTGTCACTGCATTGAAGATATCGGCTATGATTGTGAAATCTGGGTTGGTGGTGTTGAACGGCATATAGAACATGATGTCATCTGCGTATAGATGGTAGTACACGTTCAGCTTTCATAGCAGATCACAGATTGGTTGAATGTATAGATTGAATTATAATCCTGAGAGGGATGAACCTTGAGGGATACCTTGAGTTAACTTAAAGGGTTTTGAGTTGGTGGTGTCGACCTTTACTTGTATGGTTCTGTCTGACAGGTAGGAAGTGAACCATTTTAGGGTGTCATCTGTTAAACCAATGTTTCTGAGTTGGTTTAGTATAATGTGATGCGAGACTGAGTCAAAGGTTGCGCTTATGTCCAGGAATATAAGAATAAATCCTTGGCAGGGCTTATCAAGGCCTTTGATGAGTCTATTGAATAGGTCTGTTAGTAGTGTGTCGATTCCATGGTGTTGGCGGAAGCCATGTTGATTTGGGTCTAGCGGAGCATATGTATCAACATGATCTTGCAGTTGGTGCTGTATGTTTTTTTTCAATTATTTTGGCCAGAAAAGGGATGCTCGCAATTGGATGGTAAGCACTTGGGTGAGTATTGTCTAATGAGGCCTTTTTTATGATAGGTCATATAGAGAGGCTTGTTTGAGTGCAAGGGGAAGGTATTTATTTTATTTATTTATACTCTGCGTTGTATTTACAATGAACGGGGTGATCAACTTGGATGTAACTGGGGGAAACTATCTACATCATATTTACACTGGTACCTACTTTCAGACGGGATCTATCTACATCTTATTTACGCTGGATGCCTAAATCTATTTCAGGGCGTACTGTTAGGGAGACCGAGCTGATTATCCTTTTTCATGCTGGGTCTGATTAACCGAGTGCGTTGGGTGGCTGGCTAAGGTATCCTTGCTTGAGAGATATCTGTATTATCTGTAGAATGGTCTGGGCAAATTGATTGCGTAGATTTTTTAGCCATGATACAAGACAGGGGTGGAGGGGTGAGGTTGTGGTATTAATGTTGTTAATGATGTCAAGTAACTCCCTTTTATTTATTGTGTTGAAGTTGCGCCATAAGTGATATTGGTCTGTTCTGTTCTTTTGCTGAGATCGATCATAGTGCTGTAGCGTTGTCTTGCTTTGTTTGTTATGGAGGAAATCCGCCATAACTTGAGGGTCAATTTTTATGGTTTATGGTTTATTACATTTGATATACCGCTCAGGCCGAAGCATTAGAGCGATTTACAATACTATATCATTTAAGAAAATATGAAAAGAATGCCATTTATGAGATAGGACAGAATAGAGGATAGAAATAGTTAAAAAAGATAAGGGAAGGAGAAGGAAGGGGAACAGCAGGTTACCAAGATATGCAAGCATGATAGTCCAGTCCACGACTTTAATGTAAACTGTAGATCAGACGCCACAGACTCACGCCTCGGGTGTGCCTCTGAAACGGCGGTTTTCAGCCGTTGTTGCTGGATGCTGATTGGCAGGCTGAAGGGGGAAGGAGGGGCTCCTGCTCACACCTGCGGAGTCACTGCTGCTCTCCTGCGCGCCTCTGAAGCGGTGGTTTTTAGCCGTTGTTGCTGGATGCTGTTTAGAAGGCTGAAGGGTGGAAGGAGGGGCTCCTGCTCACACCTCCGGTGTCACTGCTGCTCTCCTGCGCGCCTCTGAAGCGGCGGTTTTCAGCCATTGTTGCTGGATGCTGTTTAGAAGGCTGAAGGGTGGAAGGAGGGGCTCCTGCTCACACCTCCGGTGTCACTGCTGCTCTCCTGCGCGCCTCTGAAGCGGCGGTTTTCAGCCATTGTTGCTGGATGCTGTTTAGAAGGCTGAAGGGTGGAAGGAGGGGCTCCTGCTCACACCTCCGGTGTCACTGCTGCTCTCCTGCATGCCTCTGAAGGGGCGTTTTTTTGTGTTTGCGTTTGTTGTGTCTGTTGAGGTAGGATCACTAGTCAGCTGAGATACAATCGAGACGATTTCTCTAGGTCAGTTGAGTGATTTCATAAGGGTGTTTGTGATGTATTCCTTCTGGGTTTTATTACACAGGCTGTTGTATTCTTTTTGGCATTTGAGAAGGTGAGTTTTAACAGAAGAATCTTGTGACCTTTTCAATTTTCTTTCTAGGCGTCTAAGTTCTCTTCTGATTTGGTCTAGATTCTTAGAGAACCATGGGGGTGTGTGTAGATTTTTGTTGCTTCGTAGTGTGTTTTTCGTTGAATAGTGCTGTGTCATTTATTATCTGGTTCCATGTGCCTATGAATGTGTCTAGATCATCTATGTCTGCATCTAGTAGTGAAGAGGTCTGGTCGAGAAAGAGTAGCGGGTTGAAGGCCTTGAATCTACATTTGTAATTGTGTTGAGGAGGAGTAATTGGTTGAATGGTGTTTGCTGGTATATTAAAGGATATCATGGAGTGGCCTGTCCATGAAACTGGATCAGTTTGTAGGTTTAGGTTTGCTTTGTGTAGAATTTTGGGGATGAATAAGAGGTCCAACATCGATTCTTTGCAGTGGGTTGACAAATCAATTATTTGGGTTAGTTGTAGAGATTCCATGGCACTTAAAAATGTGCTGGCGTTTTTTGCAGATGTTGAGGGGAGGTTGAGGTCACGCATTAGAATAAAGAGGTTTCTTGTGGCTGATTGGGTACATACTTCGTCTAAGATTGCTGATATATCTTCGGTGTTGGAGGTGGGGTTTCTGTAGGTTATGCATATGGTGTAATTTTAGTTGGAGATGGTTAGATAATCTAGTGTATGTAATGACTGTGAGTTTATCATTGTGAAGTTCAGGTGTTTCTTAGTGAGTATACGTACTCATCCTCCTCGTTGTTCCAATCTGGGGCAGTTGAATAGCATATATTGTGATGTAGTTAGTTGGTTGAGGTGGATGTTGTCATGGTCGGTGATCCAACTTTCAGTGATGCACATTATGTAGTGTTTGTGTGTTGAATGTGGTTATGCACCTATGAAAGAACAACCCACACTATAGTTACACAATGCAAGGTTCCACATTGGGAACCACCACCCAGGAAAAAGATTTAGGAGTCATCGTGGATAACATGTTAAAACCCTCTACCCAGTGTGCAGCGGCAGCCAAGAAAGCAAATAGAATGCTAGGTATCATAAAGAAAGGGATGGAAAATAAAACAAAGGATATTATAATGCCTCTGTATCGGTCCATGGTACGACCGCACCTTGAATATTGTGTGCAGTTCTGGTCACCGTATCTTAAAAAGGACATAGCATTATTAGAAAAGGTACAGAGAAGAGCTACCAAAATGGTGAAGGGAATGGAAGGCTACTCCTATGAAGAGAGGCTACAAAGGTTGGGGCTCTTCAACCTGGAAAAGAGACAGCTGAGGGGAGATATGATAGAGGTCTATAAATTAATGAATGGAGTGGAGCAGGTAAACGTGGATCAATTGTTTACGCTATCAGAATATAGAAAGACTAGGGGACATGCAATGAAGCTACAGGGTAAACTATTTAAGACAAATAAGAGAAAATATTTTTTCACTCAACGTGTAATCAAACTCTGGAATTTGTTACCGGAGGATGTGGTGAGGGCTGTTAGTGTAGCTGGGTTTAAAAAAGGTTTGGACAAGTTCCTGGAGGAAAGGTCCATAAACCACTATTAAAAAGGGACCCAGGATAATCAGTGCTTGACCCAGTACAAGCATTGTGGAACCTGTGTCCTTTGGGCATACTGCTAGGTACGTATGACCTAGATTGGCCACTGTTGGAAACAGGAAACTGGGCTTGATGGACCTCGGTCTGACCTAATTTGGCATATCTTATGTTCTTATGTTCTTATAATAGTCTGAATTTTGTTACGGACAGAGCGAGCGTTGATGAGTGAGCATTTGACTGGGAGATCTTAGAGTTTGCTATCAAAATTTATGTGCTGCATAGGCTTTGTGTTGATATAGATGAGTCTGCCAGTTGGATTAGGCGGTAATATTTTTTTTGTATGTTGTAAGGTGCAGAAAGTGTGTTCTGTGCAGTATTGATATGATGTTGTTCCAATTATGAATCAGCTGGGTGGATGATAATACAATAAGCGTGGCTAGAAGCATCATTTTTTGCAGATGTTGAGGGGAGGTTGAGGTCACTCATTAGAATAAAGAGGTTTCTTGTGGCTGATTGGGTACATAATTCCCAATCAGCCCATGTTCCCTGTAAAATAGTTATCTCCAAGTTATAATGCCCTGTTCAATGTAATTTCAGTTTGTTCAAGGTAAACCACCTTGATATCATGAAAGGCGGTATATAAGAAATGTTAAATAAATAAATAATCATTGTATATAATATAAAATAATGTGATAGCATGTTTGATTGGTAGCTTACAGTTTGCCCTTCAGTGTTTGTTTGTAGGAGGTTCTCTCAGTATTTTGATTGTATCTTTTGTAGATTCCTTAGGTTCCTGTATTATAATGAGTTGGTGGTTGCTTAGTCTCTGGCGTTTCCTTCTCTCCTGTTTATCGGCATCACTTCCCAATTCTCCTACCTCCATTTTCTTTCTGCTAAGTTTAGACTCCCTTTGTTAAGCATAGTATCTTTCATCCTTCTTTATGGGATTTTAGCCCAGTCATTTGCTGATTTTCTAACTAACTGAGCTAACTGAGGCCATTTCTAATTCTCTTTCTAACTCCTTTCAGCTCTTTATAACCAGGAAGCGCTTGGGGTATTGACTAAACTACAACTCTGTGAACTCTGTCCCAAAGTGAATGTTCTGAAAATTACCCCACGATGGTACAGGAAGGAATGTATGTCAACCAGTCATGCAACTGAATATATACTGGAGATTTGATCATTTGCTGCCTTTTATTATGTGCTAATGTTACAATAACTCTGACCTGATTGAACGCTCTCTCCCACACGATTGCGTCCTGCTTGATGCTGAATTCTTGCCCTGGAGGAGCATAAGGGTTGTAACTTCCAATAATTTCAGAGGTTTGTCTCCCACTGGGAAGGTACGCCAGGTTCACAATATTGTAGCCAGTGGCAAGATCTCCACTCTCATCGAAAAAGAGCTCTTCCCCCAGAGCGTTCTTGAAGTGGATGTTCTTCAGATAATGGTGGAGCTAAACAGAAGAACATAAGATATGCCATATTGGGTCAGACCAAGGTCCATCAAGCCCAGTATCCTGTTTCCAACAGTGGCCAATCTAGGTCATACGTACCTAGCAGTTTCCCCAAAAGACACAGGTTCCGCAGTGCTTGTACTGGGTCAAGCATTGATATCCTGGATCCCTTCTTAATAATGGTTTATGGACCTTTCCTCCAGGAACTTGTCCAAACCGTTTTTAAACCCAGCTACACTAACAGCCTTTACTACATCAGCCTTAAATTTAAATATGGACATAACAGATGCAAATGAAGTCATGTAAAGTTTGCATGTATGTGCATAGATTACGGTATTTTATAATCAACATGTGAATTCCACCCAAGCTCTGTCCAGAATGAGCCCCTGGCTACACCTACTGGAAAAGGAAGCACCTTTCAATCCCTCACCAACTCCAGCGCTAGAAATGTCTTCTTGAAATGCACGTAAACGTACGCTCATACAGGCCAAGAGGATAATTTTACAATTACACACAAAGGTAAAACCAAACACATACAAGATAATTTTTAAACCCCACAGGTTGCCTTTCTAAAAATGAAACCGGTGCTGAATATCACATTTCTCCATTGACCATCAGTGCAATATTCGGCTGTTATCCAGAAAGCAAAAACCACTTAAAGATAGGGCAGCTTTCATTTGGCCTAATTATGCAGGTATTTATCCATAGTGAGAGCTAACTGGATAATTAAGTGCACCATCCTCACCCACATACGGACCATGCCAGCACTAACTGGATAGTGCCTCTGTTTATCCCTCTCGTGTAGTTTATCTGACTAGTAGGTTATGATAACTGGATAAAGCCTTTTAAGTAAAGATGAGGCCCATAGTTTTCTCTGTTTTACACTTGCTCAGATTTTCAAAGCTAAAACCAGATGAACACTTCCATTACAAAACTTTATCTGGGAAAACTCCACCTTTATCTTTATACAAATATAGTAAATGATGGCATTTAAAGACTATACGGTCTATCTAGTCTGCCTATCCATAAGGACTATTAAATTCTACAATCCCTTCTCTCTCTCTGAGATGCTCTGTATATCTGGCATTCTTTCTTGAATTCAGATACAATTCTCATCTTCACCACTTTCACTGGAAAGCTATTCCATACATTCACCACCCTTTCTGCAAAGAAATATTTCCTAGATAACACCTGAGACTATCCCCTTTCACCCTTAACCTATGAAACAAGTGAATGATGAAGGAATCCTCTTCTTCACACATGGAGTCAGAATCCGATCTTCCGGAACTCCAAGCAGGTACTGCGCACAAGGGAGAGGATCCGATGCTCCTGAAATCATCCTATTTTGGGGGTGTTTCTGTGGCAGAGTGCTTGCCAGGTTCTCTCTGACCTGCACCAAGTAGCTTCACCCTAAACAAGGGGAAAAGGAACAAGAAGACCTAGAAGCCAAAGGGTCTACTGCGGCATACCAGTAAGACTAGGCATGCTGAAGAAAAATGAAGAATTTCGGGGAAGACAGGCCAGAAGCTGAGGCTGCACCATCCGCTGTGACTACCCCTTTCATCAGAAACACACCAGACACCCGGACATCCCACTAGGAAAGCTCTGGTGGACAGATATCCAAATATATAGTGGAGGATTCCTCAAAGTGGCGCTGTTTCTTCCCTTAGCTGACCATAATGCTGCCGAGGTTGAAGAGGGATCCATGCTACTTACTGCCGCAAAGGAACAAGGTATGCTGAAGCGGATTGCACCTACAGTACATTTTGTGAGGGCACGAAGACATGATCACATACATCTTGAAACCTTCGTCAAGAATTTTGAGGAGTTAGTGAAGACGAGGAAGGTATTTGAATTCAAGAAACCATGGGACAAGCACAGAAGATCTCTAAAGGATAAATGAGGACTATTGCAGTGGCCTTTTTCTACCATCATTTTCTACAGTATGCTTTCATGTTTCTATGAGGCTGTGCTAATCTTGGGATTCTAATCCAAATCTGGCTGTTCAACCTCCCCTTTTACAGGATAGGCATGGGAAACTGAACTAACACCCTTCTCCATGGGAAACCCAGAAGGGCACCAGTTTAAAGTGTGACCCAATGGGTGCCTCCCATGTTGAGCTCAAGTGAAGAAGTCATCCCTAAGAGCGGTTACCTACAAGCTTAATCATTTTCCTCAAAGCGTTCAGATTGCTGCTCACATGTGACCACACTTTACTGGAGACAGAAAAATACTCTAGATATAGAACAGGATGAAGTCATCAGAAGATTCTTGATTTTTCTCTGCCTTCACCTCTGCTGGCTGGGGTACACAACCCACTTGCCTGGATTGGCCTAGTAGTACGATATAGAAGTGGTACTTTAGAAAAGAGGCTCGAGTTATATCAAAGACATCCAGGGTGGAATGTGTAGAAAAACACCAGGCAGTCTATATCTCCAACTGATATTAGTAACATAGATGTCCCTGACATGGACGTCCATGCCAATGGCCATATAAATGTCACCCTTAGGAAGGAATGGACACAGACATCCATCTTATGCAAGCTAGGATAAAGGGACATCCAGCACTGTAGCGAAACGAAGACATTATTCATCAGTGTTCATTAGTATCATATAAAATAAAGAGGATATTAATGTAGCTTCTTCTCCACAACCTCCAGACTTTGCAGTTCTTTTTTTGTACCTGGAGCAGGCATAACTTTAGATGTGACTCCGGACATCCAGGATGTTTCTGAGATCAGGTTGGGATGTCTACATTCTAGGGAACACCCTGGCCACACCTCTGCCATGCTCCTATTCAGACTTGGACATCCTTACGTTGAGGATGTCCACAGTCCCAGTTTCTTAAAAGTCTTTGTAGAAATCTCTATGCTTTGGACATCTCAATACCTATTCTGAAATATCCAAAGCCTTATCTCCCCTCTTCTTCCAAATGTTTATGTTTAGATCTTGAAGTTTGTCCTATGTGTTTTATCATGAAGGTCGCTGACCATTTTAGTAGCTGTTCTCTGGACTGACTCGATCCTCTTTATATCCTTTTGAAAGTGTGGTCTCCAGAATTGAACACACTACTCAAAATGAGGCCTCACCAGAGACGTAAACAGAGGCATTATCACCTTCTTTTTCCTGCTGGCCATTCTTCTCTCTATACTTCGGCTCTTCAGAGTGCCCAAATGTTCTGGGTTAATCTTCAAATAGAGTATGTACTTGAATTTTCAAACGTAGTCATATAAATGCAAAGCTGTCCTCTGGGAGTGCCTCCTCACACAGTGGGTAAGTGCAAGTGTAAAGAGCTTGTACATGCCCAAGTTTCCCTGTACATCAGAAGGACAATTTGTAACTTTACCCATGAGGATTACCCTCCATCTTTCATTTTATATGATCTGCTTATTGGAGCAGTAGACAAGTATACTGAGCACCAGACTTAGAAACAAGGAAGACAGGCTTCAAATCCCACTTCTACTAACTTTGGGCAACTCACTTCATCCTCTGTTCCTTAAGATATAATCTGTTTGTTCCTGAAACAATGGAGGATTTAATAATTTGCACAATATCATAGAGAAGCAATGGGATTCGAGCCTGGCTTCCCTGGTCCTCCAAGGAGACACTGTTCTGTTTCAGGGTTCATTGTATGTTCGCTGCTTTCTGTTCACTTCCTGTCCTCACTGATTGCCCTCTAGGCAGATGCTACCTTGATCCCTGTCTCAGTCTGTAACAAGATGAAAAGTCCGATATACTGAATTAAACCCTACATCCGATTCCTGCTGCATACACTATTGTTCTCAAACATCTTGGAACAAGCTCATGGCCTCATTTACTAAACTGCTTTAGCCAGTTATACACTAATGTACGATAATACATATTACATAATATGAGCGCGATTACTCTCAGTGGGGAATATTTGCTAACTATGGGTCATTCCAAGCTATGAATAAGGGAATGTATGACTTGCGTGGTCAGGTAGAAACAAAACAGCACCCCACCTGCAGAAAAACAGCATGCAAAAAAGGGAGCAGGCAAGAGACCTTTGGAAGGAACAAAGTTTATTGAAGGTGTCAGCCCTTCGCTACTATTATATGACATATTTTTTTTTACTTTTATTTCTAATTTTTAACTTTTCAGCATGTTTTCCATGTTTGATTATTATGCTTTATGCATTATTCTCAATGATTATTTATTAGATGATGTCTTTCATTGTATTAATTTTGATTGTGTTGTTTTTATTTATTTATGTATACAATTTTATATTAATTTTGAACACTTAGCAGTCATCAGTGCTCATTTTATCAGTTATTTACCATACGTTTAAATTTGTTTTTATGTTTTCTAGTGGTCACAGCCATCTGAAGAAGGCCTCTGTGGCCGAAACACATGTAGAGCTGACCCCGTCAATAGTTTGTTTCTTCCAAGGGTCTCTCGTTGCCTGCTCCATTTTTGGTGTGTCCTGCATGGATATACATTCCTGCTATTCATCTCCCTTGCAGTCCCCATGCAAGGCTCCCTGTATGAACAGTGGACTTGTATGGGGATGGGAAAGGGCAGGCTGAAGGCAGAGCGAGGGCGGTGCATAGGTCGGCCGTCACCCTGGTAATATAGGGCTTATGAGGTGGAATAAGTCCCCCTGGACGCTGAGTAGCAGCAGCATCCAGTGAGAACAAAGCAGGGAGGCGTGCAGGAGGTTCCCCACAGCTGAACTGACCTTGGGAGGCCAGATTGGGGGTCTTTCTGCAGGAAAGGACATTCTCTGCGGCAGCTGGTAGTCACAGCTCTGTAATGGAGCAGTGATGCCATGGAAATGAGACACCATGGCACTGCGGCTCCAATACGGAGTCAGGCAGAATTTGACGTGGATGTGACTGGACATGCAGCGCTTCAGAATCAGGACCATTCTGCATGTACAAGCCGGTAGACCCGATTCTGATCCCACGGAGGCTAGACGCCAACATGGCATCAGAATCGGGTCTACTGCTGTACGTTCCAATTCTGAGGGTCCGTACAGGTGCTGGACGTCCAAAAGGGGATTAGGCCTCTATGTGTTTAACTTAAATGAACACGTTAGCTAGTTAACATGTAGTAAAGGAGGACCTCTCTTTGTAACAAAAATATATTAGAGTGCACAACCCACAAATTTTTGTTTTATTTGGTTTCCCAGGTCATTTAAGGGATTTTTTTGGTTTTGTCTTGTTTCTTTAAAATTATGTTTCAGAAGGGAACTATTTTTTAATAGCACACACTGTCACGAAGTATGAGCACTATTGAGCCATACTGTGTGCTCTGGGTGAACAGTTTTTGCTGTTGAGGAATAGTGCTCACTAGGAAGGACTGACAGAAAGAGATGACATTTCTTCTTTATACTTTTATTTCCATTCAAAAACAACATGACATGAGATAGGAAATATCGTTGACATTTCTATGTCTTTTCAAATGACTGCACATCTCTAATATATCTTAAAAGACGAAGCTGGTACCTTCCATGGCAAGTCTTGAGATCTCAGATGCGTTCCATTCCCCAGTCTGTTGTTTCTCGAGTTCCTCAGGGTCATGTCATGCAGGGCATGTGCCAGAGCGTACACAGCATTGTAAATACTGTAGCTTCTTCCGAAATATTTAAGAGTACAGTGTGGTGAACTAAATACTGTGCAGGTCCTTTTAATGCTCTTAGGGCACTGGGGGTGGCACAGCCCCCTCCACCAATCCTTAGTGTTCTCATTGCTTGGAAACAGCCCTGGCTCAACCTCACGGACAAATTTTGCAAAACGTGGAACAGTCCTGTTTGGCACTGTGAATGCCAAGACGGTGTTCTTTGCATTGTTATAGAATAAGGAGATTGAATCAAAGTACCATTCAGCGGTGGTGAGCCAGACCTTGCCAGACATCTCCAGAAAGTGTGTTCTAAAATAAAGGTTTACTATATATTGCAGATTACCGAAGACAGCAATTATCTTGGTTGGCGATGTCCTCATACGTTCCTTTATTTGACTCATCCTCTTTTCGGGAATGAAATTGCTAGAACTGAAGAGTTCGATAAAGGCAACACAGCCTCCATTCTCAACGATCCCCTCTTTTAGAATCTGGATGGCCCTTCCACTGCTATTGTCATCGGGTGCGATAATGCCAACCCAAGTCCAATCAAAATGCTTCAACAGTCTTATGATGGCGGTGCAGAGAGAAAGCTCACTGGGGACAGTCCGGTAGAAATAAGAAAACTTACCGGTATCGCTCATAAAAAGATTCTGTGAGACAAAACTGATCTGTTGGCAGAAATGGTGATGTAATTCTGAGTTGCTTAGCAAAAACCTGAATGTATATTAAAGTTAATTATTAAATAGACAACACTCGTCAGAACCACTGACATTCCCGTGACCTTATGCAAGTCACTTCATCCTCCATTGCCCCAGATAGATACTTAGGGGTATGTTTACTAAACCGCGATAAAGGAGCAAGTGTGCTGTTAGCATGCCCATCCTCACCCTCAGGGTGACCACAGAAACTGCTCAGTAGCATTGTTTGTAGCTGCGCTGTGCTTGTATCACACATTGCCAGTGCATCTTACTGAGCTGAGGTGATGGATAAGTGCATTCTCCATTCAGTTATCAGCTGTAGACCACTGTTCTGCATGTGCACTGCATCATAGGTATGGTGGGGCTGCCCTATGCCGGCGAACACAGCAGACATTTTAGGGAGTGATCTACAGTCTCTTTGTGTCCAGCCATTGCTGTGTAGAGAGGTGTGGAAGTGCAGTCTACTAGTTAGTGCAAGGTCTCTGTAGGTAGAAATGGGGGTTTGATTCCTACTTGTTCTTTTTGGACTGTGCTATTCAGATCGTTTTCATGCTTATAACTGTCTGGCCTCTGCTATCGCTGCTGCCAGCCCATACTACCCTCTCCTCAGCCGCCATTCCTCCTTGTCTCTGTCGACCTCTATCGGCTGTGTACAGTCATGTCTTCTTGTGCAGGCTGCTACTCCATGACCTACACTGATACTATTTCCTCATTTTGGCCCTTTGCGCTCACCTCTCCTGTGCCTGATCTGCATGTCACCACTACTACTCTGTCCTCCTGTTGCTGCAGACATCCTGCCATTTCTGCCTCCACTGGGGCACACGTCTTCCCCATCCTATGCCACACACTGACATTGCAGCACTTTACATTGGTACTGCCCTGTGCATCGGTACAGCTGCCTCCCACATGCTCATCCACTTTACTGGCTGCCAGATCGGCATACCACAGCCGACGCGGCAGATCTGGCGCAATGAGTATCACCGTTCCTCTGTGACATGCTATGCGCTGTATGAGCCGGCCAAGCATCAGCCATGGCGGAAAGACATACAGGAGGGTGTCTAGCGGCCAGGACTGCACCAGAGTATCCAGGCCTTTCGACATGTGTTCCCTGCGCCTGCTAAAAAAACGAGATGCCTTGGCATTGCCGAGAGTAGCCATGAGGTCCATCACCGGCTGCCCCCAGTGAACCGTAATGTCGTGAAACACAGCCGCGTTCAGTTCCCACTCCCCTAGATCGAGAACATTGCGACTGAGGTAATCGGCCTGCACATTGTCCCTGCCCGCGATGTGTGCCGCCGAGATGGCGAGAAGGTGAGTTTCCGCCCAACTGAACAAGTCCAGGCTTTCTTCTAGTAAAGGTACACTCCTGGTACCACCCTGTCGATTGATATATGACACTGACACCGCACTGTCGGAAAAGACTTGGACCACTGCCCCCTCGAGCAGTTGTCCGAAATGAAGAAGTGCGAGACAGACCGCTCGGAGCTCTAAGCGATTGATCGACCACACGCTCTCCTCCTGGGACCAGGATCCTTGGGTCACCTGAGACTGACAGTGAGCTCCCCAGCCCGAGAGACTGGCGTCAGTAGTTAGGCTCCTGCAAGGGAACTCCCGCTTGCAGATGACTGGGATCCAGCCACCACCGTAGACTCCTGCGAACTGGATCCGGACAGGCGAGTTATTGTGAGAGAGGGTGAAGCTGTGGAGACCACCTGGCAAGCAAAGCCTGTTGAAGAGGCCTCATATGCACTCTGGCCCACGGAACCAGGTCCAGGGCTGCCGCCATGGAACCCAAAAGTTGCAAATAGGTCCACGCCGACGGAGCTGAAATCCGCAAAAACGCTTGCACTTGTTGCCGAATCTTCTGTACTCTGCACTCGGGCAGGCAAACTGAACCTCGTTCCGTGTCGAAGAAGGCCCCGAGATAAGTGAGCTGTCTCATCTGCTGCAACTGACTCTTCGCCTGGTTGATGACCCAAACTAGCTGCTCGAGGACCTGAACCACTTGAGCCGTGGCCACCTCTGAGTCTGACTGGGAATCGGCCCTGATTAGCCAAACATCCAAGTAAGGACGGACTTGGATACCTTCCTTCCACAGAGCCGCCGCCACCATCACCATCACTTTCGTGAAGGTGTGAGGAGCAGTGGCTAGACCAAAGGGCAACGGGCGAAATTGGAAGTGATCCATAGGTACGGCAAATCTCAAAAACCACTGATGCTCTGCTCTGATGGGAATGTGCAGATAAGCCTCCGTGAGATCTATGGCCGAGAGCAACTCCCCCGGCCACACTGCTCGAATAACGGACCGCAGGGTCTCCATCCTAAAATGTCAGTGGTAAACCTCTAAATTGCTGTGTGGATCGTATTCTTGATTGGATGATGGCTGATTTTCGTCAGGAGTGACGTCCTCTACTCTAATTGTATTGAAGCTTTGGATTTGCTGCGATTCGACTGACCTGATGCAGGGTTGAAGATTTTGTCAAACCTGAAACGTGACACGTCATCATTTTTTGATTTCTGGCGGCTCAAATCCACTGACCTAAGTATAGCATTTACACTTTTAAAGAATGAAATGATAAAAAAGGAGAGGCTCCAGTGGTGTACAGACTAGTTCTGTTCACTTTGTTGACTCATATTGGGGCACTTTGTCTTCCCTTAGGGCACCTTGTCTTATATTAGGTCACCTTGTCTCTCCTTAGGACACCTTGTCTACCCTTAGGGCACCTTCTCTCACATTAGGGCACCTTACCGCAAATTTTCTTGTTAGTGCACGTTAAAAGGCCATAATGCCCTAATGCCAGGATGCCCCCTTATATGGCTTCAGGAACCATAACGCTGCCATTACCGCCTGTCACTTTACCGCAGCTTAGTAAACATACCCCTTAGACTGTAAGTTCTCCAAAGACAAGTAAATAACTACAGTACCTGAGTGCAACTCACCTTCATCTAATACTGAGAAGGAGAGAGCTTAATACAAATATTAATAATATTAAATTATTCAAAGGAGGGGTTGAGATACTTTTTAAAAAATGCATGGCATGATTACTTTAATTTATCAAATTGAGTACATATTTATTTCTGCAGTACTGGTGAACTGGGTGTCTCTTGAGTAGACATTTTCAGGGCTTTTATTCTGCTAGATTATATTGTGGAGCACCGGTACTGAAATCATGTCTCTGTGGGGTGGTGCAGGATTTCCTGAGCCATGCTGCTGCTTTCAGAGGTGAAGGGACTCCACAAAGATCTGCGTCTTCCATGAGGGAATGTCCTCTCTAGTCTGCCTGCATAATCCTACCATCCTACCTCTACCTACTGATTCTTCCACACATGCAAGGCTGGTACCACAAGGAACCTCATGCATCAAAAATGCAATGTGTGCCTTTGAGTCAGTCCTGACTGCTGGAAACCCAGAGGCTCTTGGGTTTTCTTGGCAGTGTCACCGGAAGTAGATTGCCAGGCCTTTCTTCTGAGGCAATGGAGGGTTAAGTGACTTGCCCAAGGCCATAAGGAGTGCTAGTGGGAATCGAACCCTGGTTGCTTGGTTACCAAGCCAGTGTTCTAACCACTAGGCTCCTCCTCATGCATCATTCCCATTGAAATTAAGCCCTGGCAATGTGAATGTTTTGCTTTCTTCCACTCTTACAATATTTATTAAGATTTTGGCCTCTGCTATCATTCAGATATATTCAAAGTCTGTAGATAAAATTTATTTATATCATACACACCTAAAGTATGGAGATAAATTCCCTCATACACTGAAAAAAACAAACCATATAAGAAATTTTTGTATTAATAAGGACCTCAAATATTGTGAGTAAAACTAGGCTCAAATATGCCCTCTAGCCTATGAAGGCTATTATTAGACAAGCTCAGTGTCATTATCGGTCCAAATATTTTACTATATTCCTAATAAATTATGGTATATAACTCTTACAAATATTACTGACATATTTATAATACTTTATATCCATCCTCAAAACAATAGTGTGTTTAGATAAGAAAAAACTTATCTCCTTCAGGGAAAATCAAAACAAAGTATGAGATCCCTAGAGCTACTCTCTAGTCGGCTGAGCACTCATAAAAACTGATTCACTTCAAAAGAATTTAAAGGTATTCGAGTAGTCCATGATCAAATCTGCCAACCAAATGAGAGTTGCTGAATCAACTGCTTGATTGAGATTGGATGGCTCAATAGAGCTTAACTGCAACATCCAGACTTGCTCACGTAAATCAAGTTGTTTTAATCTATTGCCACCTCGTCATGATGAGATTTAGTCATTTTTATGAAGGATAAGCTTTTTCAGGGATGGATAATTCATTCTGGTATAAAGTGAAGCACCTCCATCATGTATAAATGTTCAGGAAGAGAGCCTCTTTCAATTGAAAGCAAGTTCTGCTACGAGGGGACATGGGATGAGGGTGAAGGGAGATAGATTCAGGAGTGATATGCGGAAATATTTCTTTACGGAAAGAGTAGTGGATCCATGGAATAGTCTCCCAGTGGAGGTAGTAGAGATGAGGACAGTAACTGAATTCAAAAAAGCATGGGACAAACACAGAGGATCTCTAAAGGTAAAAAGGGGACTGTTGGAGTTGTTATGGAAGGACGGACTTGATAGGCCATGTGGTCTTTTTCTGTCGTCATATTTCTATGTTTCTATGTACCTGTGGATAGTGATACATTCCAAACAGATTGGCTAACTGCATCGATTCCTCTGATGGAAGGCCTTCAAGGATTGCTGTAAACGTGCCAGAGCTTTCACAGCTATAATTTGGGATTCCTTTGTCTGTTCCTGAGAACATATTCATGATGGTCTTAAATGTTAGGAAGGGATTGTTGTGAGACTCATAAATGTGGAACCCCAGAGTAATGTTGGGTAGGATCTCCGAGCTGTTGTTAATCTCCTCCACTGCAGCAACCATGGCCAAGAAGTTATAGTAATGTGCTTCAAGTTTTCTGTAATTAAGTTAGTTAATCATTAATTTCAAGTGCCAAATTACGTCAATCATTTATTGAAAGAATAATTATCATGGGGTCTCTTGCAGGTAAATGGTCCCTTTGAAAATTTTCCACATGTTATGTGCCTAATATTAAATATATACGTGGTCTGTGTTAAATTTTATAAACATGTCTATTTGATAAAGATGCTTCTCAGACACAATTACCCCAGTACTAAGGTTAAAATTATAAACTAATGGAACACATTAGTCTGTCTGTCTGTCTTCCGACAGCTTAGTTCCAAATACAAATCAGCTATTATCGCTGCTAAAAAACACTATTTCGATAAGCTTATTTCCACTGCTTCTAATCATCCCAAGAAATTATTCTCGTCATTTCCCATCTTAAGTTGGCAAATCAACCACTGATACTTCGCTGACCACCAGAAAACCCTCCAAATCCAGTCGATGCTTCCCTTGACCTTGGGAAAGTTGATTTACCCTTTAGTGCCTCAGATGCAAAGTTGAGCAAAGAACAGTCTATGAAGCACCGACATACGCAGAATAAAGGTGTGACCACTGAACAATGTGAACTGATTGACAACAATGCGCCAATGAATGATGAAACAGACAATAGGGGGTTTTTTTGTATCTTCTTAACCGGTCACTCAAATTCCACCCTACTTCTGTTCTTATATGATCTGCTTCTCTATTTGACCTCAACAGCAGTATCATGGCTTAAGTGATTATTTACCCATATGCCACATTTATCACCATCTTGACATACAGCCCTGTGAAAGGCACACGCAGAAACATTGTATGTAGGATGAAATTTAAGTGACCGATTAGCACGAAACCATAAACGCTACTCTCCATTTCATCATTCATTGGTGTGTTTTCGTAAAACAGTTCAACTCGCTCAGTGGTTGCATCAGCTGCAGATTTGGACTAGGAAATTCCTCCCATACCTGAATATAAGTCACCATGAGCTACTACTAGAAAAGCAAGAGTTAAATAAACACAAATAATGACTGCTCTCCCTGCCTGCAAAGCTTTGAGGTTCCAAACGTTTTTCAGACATTGCTAAGATCGATGAACTATTTGGTCAACTAAATTTTTGATGTGTGTTTCTGTTCCATGTATTTAATCCCTAAAGGGTGAATAAGCGGATGTGTGCCTTTATCAAAGAGTTTTGGAAAATAACCCCCAGAAGTGAGCAAATGCTCCTATATATAGTTACACCTGCTTTGAGGCGGATGCACCTTATGCACAGCGTATGCGCGGATAGAAGTGTATTTCAGAAAGTGCCGTGGATCTCGCAGCTCCATCTCAGGTATACTGTACGTCCAGAAATGCTTACTCATGGTTCATGAAGGAGTACATGTGCTCTGGTACACGGGTTTATACCCATGCAATTTCATACAAACTAGTTGCTGCTTGTGAAATAGGCTTAACACATGGGAAATGCTCTATAAATTGACAACTCAAGGCGCAGAGTCTTATGTCTTCCAATATCTGCACAGGGTCAGGATTTATGTGCAGACCTTTTCATTTTGAGAACTGTGCATTTATCTCAGGAAAACTTCCTACACAAAGGAGCAGGTGTAGTTTTGTTAAGATTCTTTTGTTCAATTTTTGAAAGCAAACTTGCAAGCTTTCTGCAGTAATTCTATAGAGAAATTCAGCCATTCCATACATAGACCATCCAAATTTATATGTCGAACAAAGGGGAAGGAGAAAGGTTGAACAAAAAAGACATAAATTTACCAGCAAGATGCAGCTACTGAAAATGTAATTTATACTCAAATAGCAGGTATCACATCCAGATATTCCCCTTCATTTGGCAACTTTCAGATATAAGTGCCTAGGCGTAATGCCAATTAATATAGGAAGCCACAAAATGTTCCTTTTTTACCATAAAAGCACAAATAACACACAGAGATTAAGGGCAACGTTAAAAGCAGCAACAATGGAGAAATGCACTATCCAAAGCCGACTCCCCCACAGCTAAAGTATTCATCTTACAGAGGGATAAGTTATATCTGTGACTCAAAGCAAAGAGCGCAGGAAATAAAGTTCACACATAGATCCCAGAAAGTAGCAAAGCCTCTGTGCTACTTACCTCTCCTTTCCTCTGAAGACTGGAGGATACTGGAAGGAAAAAGGTTCAATTTCATCAAAACTTTTTGTTGTTACAATTCCTCCAATGATAATGTCTCCTTGCCTATGGTATCCCAGTGCAGGGATGACATTTATCCATCCATAGCTCTGCTCCTCTGTATGCCACATGGAATCACTAAATAGCAAAAGAATCAGTAACTGATGGGTTAACATCTTTTCCTGCAGCAAAGAGCGTATCAGATGGTGCAGCCCTTCTTCATGCTCTGGGGCTCTTGGTCTTGGCAAGGGACAGGAGGGGTGTTGCAGGATCTTGGAAGGCTCACTCAGCTGCAACTTTGAACAATAAATCAACAAATACGTATATCTGTGCAGAGTAGACCCCTGCAAGCACACAGAGAACATAGAGAAAAGACCTTGAAAACCTAACGCTGGAGCAGTTGAGTTGAAGCTTTTAAGGACACCGTGTGCCTTTTTTTGGAACTTGCTTCTCAGAGGGTCAGCCTCTAGGACTGCCTGCTCCCATACTCTGTATTTAATATTAATTATAGGCTCCTTTTTAATGAGACACACAAATATTAATCCGACTGGAACAATTAGTAATAAATATAATAACACTTGATTTGCAGCCCACAGAATAATTTAGAAAAGATGTTTTGCAGATCAAAATCAAATAGATGCCAGATTCC
Source organism: Ichthyophis bannanicus (assembly GCA_033557465.1). Lineage (NCBI taxonomy): Eukaryota > Metazoa > Chordata > Amphibia > Gymnophiona > Ichthyophiidae > Ichthyophis > Ichthyophis bannanicus. The sequence goes on along the minus strand of CM066051.1, from coordinate 35,736,044 downwards.
TTGCCAATGAAAATGAAATAGAAACACCAAAATATAGAAATATCACGACAGACAGTGATACTCAGCCCCTGCCGAGTTATTCCTAAGTGGCGAAAGTTAGGCACAATAACAGTTGTCTTAACTTCCTCTGCAAAAGCTAACTGGCCGCGGCTGCATCATTAGCTTCTGTGCTATCCAGAGGACCTGAATATTCAAAGCCAGTGGCCGCATATGGCCTTGGTATTGAATATCCAGGTCAACGTTCCAGCGGTGGTGCCTAGCTGCTTTAGAACAGCGAGTCACCATTGCTGAATATTGTCCCCATAATAAATGACAGCAGATAAAGACCAGCATGGCCCATTTAGTCTGCCCCACCTCATGCTGAGTCATGCTGTGCCACCTCCCCCCTGCAGCTGATTGCTGAGGTTGTGTCGGAAGAGTCAGAAACAGCAGGGGCAGCATGACTCAGCATGTGGGGGGAAGAAGGGTGAATCCAGAGCTCAAGGTCATCTGAAGGGTATGTGCTTGTGGTCTGACACCCCCCCCCCCCTTCTAGTTAGGAACTGCCAGGCCTCCCTGAAGTTGCAGATCCTGTTCACAAGCAGTAGGTGCTGATGATTGTTGCTTCCTCTCATGGAGGCGCCGTTGTACATAGGTGGGGACTTACGGGTAAAACTGCAGGAAGTATTGGTAATGGTATGCACGCTTATACTATAGGAACTGAGGTCTCCTGTGTTGTGAGTATGATTCAGTGGGATGAGCCGCTAGTTCCACTGTTGTAAAAGAATGGTCCTTGACCTCAGAAACTGCTTGTTCCACTTTTAGCCCAAAAAGTCTGTCCCCCAGATAAGGTGCATCAAGCAGGCTATGATGAAGATTGTCCCTCAAGCCCGATACGCTAAGTCAGGCAGCAATAGCTATCACCGCAGCACGTGTGACCATGTCAAAAGCATCGTAGGCAACTCGGGTGATGCAATATAAGGACTCCTGCAGAACTGCTGTGAGCTGAGGGAAATCCCCTCTGAAACCTCACCTGCCTCCAACCTAGCCCATCTACCTCTTCCAAAAGCTCCTCCAATTGCTCAACCTCCCCCTGTCCATGATGTTTGCAAATGTAGCAAGAGATGAGATAGGCCTAAGATTCTCATAAGCCATATCAAACCCCCTTTTAGGTTCTAGGGGTACCATAGCTTCCTTCACTGAATCAGAGTAGACTCTCTGCACAAAGGATGCATTAATTAACTCCACCATCCATGTTAACATCTTCTCTGGACATCACTGCAACAGACGGCCATGCATTTTGTCTAAATGCATCCAAACGTTGTGGTTGCACTTGAACAACACCTGGGTCGCGGTTGTAAAGCTCACCCAAACATCCCCTCTTCCTCTCTCAACCATTTCAGTCCCCTGCTTCTCCTCTTCCTTACCTCCACTCAACTGCTGAACCCCATGGACAACGCACAACTTTTCCACTCTGTAAACAAAACAATCCTCCGCCTGCTCTACCTCCACCTTCCCAGGTTCCCCGACTCCAGTCCCTCTCTGTAGCCCTAAAAACTGTTTTGTTGTCCAGAACAGTTCCTTAGGTCTATTACCTTCTTCTAAAATGCAAGCTGAACAGGTCTTTCTCTTGCATCCAGCAGCTTCCATCAATATTCATCTGTCTTCCTTCTACATACACTTTCTCTTCTTGCAAGCCCAATTTCCGCAATCCCCTCTCAGTCCTTCATAATTCCCCCTTTACCTAATAAATCATCTGTATATCAACCTCTGTTCCTATTCTTCTTACCCCCCACCCTTACCTGTTGTAACAGAGTCACCTCCTCAAGAATATCCCTTAGAGCATCCATCCAACTTTGTACCGCAGTCTCCAACCCCCAAATAATGAGGGCAATTCCGTCTAATAAGCTGTTTCTCCCAGAACAACTTCTCATCCAATTTATCCCTACTAAATTCCACCCTTATCCTCCCTTACTACCGCCGTGTTTACTCTTCCAAAAATAAAATGGTACCAGAGCTTTTATAAAATATTGCCCCGTGTCGCTGAAAAGTGACTGCTATATTCTCTGATCATCTTCCTTTGTATTCATGACCAGGGGAATTCTATAATCTCCTGCATGAGACGCTTACAAAATTATGCTTTAAGGGCCTGATTTTATAAAAGACATATAGATGTGATGTGCAAGATAGGAAGTGTGCATGTCTGTCTGGACTGTACATGTGTGTTTGTGGATTTTATAAGATATGCGCATCCGTCGGCCCTTTCTCCACCCAAATTCTGCCCCTGGGAACACCTCATAAAGAATATAAATGCACATCACCTATTAGGTATATGTATGTACGTATGCACACGTCTACCGCAGGGCAGTTTCATTAAAGACTTTATCTTTGTGCAAAGAAACCTTTACACATGGAAACCTCTTTATACAGTTACTCCCTAAATTGGCACAAGGCTTGGTTCTATATTGGGGTTTCCACTCAGAAAAAGCTTTTAGCGAGGAATACAAAACACGCTAATGCACTCTGTACCCTGCTAGCTATGCTTCGTATGATGGGGATGTAAATGGGCGAGTTAGGGGGCAGAGAATAGTGCATCTGTGCTATTTTTTATGCCGTGTTACGGCAAGGCATACCATTTTAACTTCCAGGAACATGCATAACATCCCCGACAGTTAATGCAGTAGTATTGCACCTAATGCGCTATGTTTTTAAGTGCTATGGCTATGTTAGTGTAGCATCATAGTGCCCTATAATAGAAGGGCACTTTGGAGACTCAGGGGTATGTTTACTAAACTTTCTTAACGTGCGTGCCGTGCAATTAGTGCGCGCTAAGGTACCTTAGCGCACGCTAATGACGCTTTACGGGGCAAAAATGCGCTCTAGTGTGCGCTCATGCGCGCAGCGCGCAAACAAGCGCTGAAGGTGGGGAAAGGCTCCCGGAGAGTGGAGGAAGGCTCGCCAGGGGCAGAGAGAAGGGGTCAATGGGTGGAGAGTGGGAGGGGAGAGGCTCCCCGCACACTAACGAGGTGAAATTCGAGGCCAAAAATAACGCAAGTGAAAACCTCGCGTTAGAGCCGATTTAAAGGGAAGAGAAACCATTTCTGTCAGCAAGGTACAGCAAAACCAGGGAAACCTACAAAAAAGTGATAAGTGTGATACATGTGCACGGAACAAAAGTACAAATAAACATTGAAAAGGACCCCAACAAAATAAAAAAAAATCATAATCAAGCTGGGCAATAGTGATAGTAATGGGAAACATCAAAACACACTCCCAAGAAAGCCCCAAAAAATAAATATGAATTTTGGAAGGGTCCGCTCCGTCCCCATACAAGGTGAATGATCCCACAGTGAAATAGCACTGATCAGGGTTTCCCTCTCCATTGGACAGGTTTCCTATGGCATGCACATGTTCCACAACAGCAGGGCGGGCATGTCGGAATGGGCAACTGTACAGATGCTGGGAAAGGGGATACAGAGGGCTGCAGGCGGCACATGCTGTGGTGCAGCTGGGGCACAGTGCGGACTAGGCAGATGCCTAGATGGCACTTAGGAATGCTGAAACTGAACAGCAGCCAGACAGCAACTGATGAAGGCCCAACATGGGCACGAGAGTGTCTATCACAGTGTCACAGGGGATAGTACCCAGCAGGTACCCCCAAGGGCACAGAACATTGGCAGGCGGTGTTGGGGGGAAGCGTGGATGCCTATGCAGGCACCCCTACCCCAGAACACGTACCATAGGCAGCCGCCTACCTGCACACTTGATTGCTTGAGACTGCACACCACCAGCACCACCAGCAGAAGGGCATGTCAGCATGGTGGCAGAGGGGTACTGGTGGTGGAGGGGGGCAGTGGCAGCTGCCCAGAGCCGACCATGGCCTAGCCCTGTGTAGGTGGGTGCCATGTACTGCAACAGACAGGCTCTGTCTGACAAACAACCATGGTATCTCCAGGGACGGCACTGTCTCTGTGAGCACAGTGTGGTGCGGTGAACACAGCCAGTGTGTTCAGGAGCAGAAAGTCACAAGTTCAAGTCCCAGCTGGGGCTACTGCCAACCCAGTCTCCATATTTTACCCACTACTACAACGTGCTAATACAGACAGAACGTTTAGTGCAGATGACGTAAACATGCCCAAAACACCTACATTTTACCCTACAGAGCAAAGACACCATAAACAGGCGCATTACCTAGAGCAGAGTCTCCCAAATGCAGTCCTGGAGGGCCAAACACCATTCAGGTTCCATGCTGCCTCTAATAAAGATGCCTGGCTGCATATCTATGCACCACCCCCATGGTATGCAGATATATCTCATGCATATTCATGAGGGACAGCATGAAAACCCGAACAGTGTTTGGCACACCAGGACTGGAGTTGGGAACCTCTGCCGTAAAGCAGCAGCCAACAGGGGCAGACACACCCACACCCACACCCACAGGCTCCATTAGCCAATGCCTCCTGGAGAAGCAGGACATTGGGCCCTGCGTGCATCTCCCGATACTAGCACTTGCATACCTTAGCAATGCCACCCTACACCTGGGAATACGGTACACAGCTATCAAAAGTTTGCTATGATTACTGGCAGATAGCAATTCCTACGTTAAGCACAGTTTGCTGATTGAGCTCCATCATAGCAACCTTTTTGATGTCTGTGGAGTGTGCTTCAGGTCTGGTCTCTGACAGTGTTTACTACCCTGGGGTGTGACCCCCAACAGTATTGCGTACCATATCCATGCCTGCACTGTGCCCAGGACTGGTGTGGTGGCCAGGACTGCTAAACTCCTCTATAGTAGCACAATGCTGGCATAGGTGTGGGAGTGTGTGTCTGTCTGTCCAGTGTGTGGTGGCTGCAAACACCCTCCACAGCCTACACTGCCAGCACTGTTGCCAGTATTGGCCTGCCAATGTGCATAATGAGGAGCAAGGTACCATGGGTATAGCCCGGACAGGGTGGCCTGGCCAGGATGCATCTGCACAGGGCATAGGGCACTGACTGGGACATTGTAGTGCCCGGCCACCACCTGCACAGACAGGGTGGCCACAGCATGTCCTGCTGGGAGATCACTCTCACCCTGACTGTGCAGTGACCACAGCATGGCTAGGCACCCCCACAGTGCTATATAGTATTTCTCCTATGTGATATTTATGGGTTTCCTTTTGGGGCCCAGTCACTGACTTATCTGCTTGTTGTGTATGCTGATATCCCAGTTCTGGGTGCACGCATTTCCACCAGGAACATGGACTAGCTAGCAGACTGTCTGCAGCTGGTATGTGTCTTGATGGAGTGCCTTGCAGGGTGCAGTGACTGAAGGCTTGCTGCAGGAGAATATCAGATAGTGGTGGGGTGCAGCTTAGCATATCCGGGCCTAATGTCTTTCTGCTATTGCGTTATGGATGTGTGTAGAGCTGCAGGACTGGGGTTGATGGTCCCCTCTACTGCCACCATTGCAGGGAGGTAGAATGTGGATCTGTTGGTGGGAGACCCTGTTTACCACCCTCAGCCCTGGAGGAGGAGGGTGGTGGTACATAATCCTCCTAGGGGTCCATAGGGGCTACACCTGACTGAAACATACAGATATATCCAAGGTGTGTCTGCAAAAACTACCTATCACACACATTAGCACTGCTGGGGACCTGCAGCATGGCCTATCTCTGCTGTGGACCTCGTGCTGGGCGCCCCACCTCACCATCAGGGTGAGTGCAGTACCTGCACAATGTGACGGTGTGTAGCTACTCTGTGCCAGTACCACACACGGTCAGTTCCCCCTACCAGGCCGAGGTGCTGTGGGGGTGCATACTCCATCTTGTGATCATCTGTAGACTGCTGATTTGCATGTGCAGTGCATCATGGCTATGGGTGGGTTAACCCTATCCTGGTGACCACAGCAGACTGTTTGTGTGGTGACTTGCAGTCCTTCTGCAGCCAGCCAGGGGTTTGCTAGCAGCTATAGAGCTGTAGCCCACTGATCACTTCACTCCCAGTGGAGTCAGAGGTCATGAGTTCAAACCCACAGTGGGGTTGTTTGATATGGCTGTCCAAAGCATTATCTATTTTTAAAGTACATTAGTGCTGCCAGCAATAACACCCTCAGCATACTGTACCCATAATTTGCCTCAGAGGGCGCTTTATAGGGCGCCCTATAGGGCACCTTATGGTTACCATCCATATAAGGTGCACTATACAGTATCCTATGGAGCGACTGATAGGGTGCCCTATAGGGGACATTATAGGGTGCCGTGGCGGACAGTGCACTTTATAATGTGCCCTATGGAGTGCCTCATAGGGTGCCTTATGCGGCACCTTAGGTTACGGCACGTGAGGGTGTGTTTGCTGGCAGCAATTCATAAAATACAAATAAAGTGCGGCAGGACACAATACTTACATGTCAAAGCTGATGGCTTAGCTAGCCTTAAGTATTAGGCACACTGGGGATTGAACTCATGACCCCTGTATCATCAGTCAGTGCCTTAACCATTGTGCTACGCTGCTGTTCCTCCTTGCCTGTCAGCGCACCTACTTAAGATTTCCATGCGTTTAAATGCACAGTGCTGCCATCAAAAACAGTGCTATGACCTTGTCGTGCCTCATAGGGCACCCTATATGGCGCCCTATAGGCCACCCTTTAAGCAACATTGTAGGGTGCCGTGGCAGACAGTGCACTTTAAAATGTGCCCTCTGGGGTACCTTATGCAGCACCTTATGTTACAGGGCTTTGAGAGAGTGTGTTTGCTAGCAACAGTAATTAAAATGCCTCATAATGCATTATTACACATAAATGGTAGTGCCTCAGCCAGCCTTATTCATTGGGCACAGTGGGGGATTGAACCCATGACCCCTGCACCATCTGTCAGTGTCTTCACCATTGTACTGCAGCCCTGTTCCTCTGCTTGCACATCAGCGCGCCTGCTTATGCTTCCCGCGCGCGTTACTCGTGTGCTAATGTGCGCGGCGCACAAGAGCGCGCACGCTAATCCCGTTTTGCTATTTTTGACCGGACCGCCCACTCCTTATATGGCATCCTGCAGACTAACACGGCGCGCACGTTAAGAAAGTTTAGTAAACATACCCCTCAGTGTGCTACCCAGAAAAAAAAGGATTATTCTGATAAGAATAGAAAAAATCTTGATTATAGCTTGATTTGATTGCCTTTGATATTTCACCTTTATGTGCACTCGTTATTGTGCATTTGCACTGGCTCCCTATTTGGGCACGTTGTTGGTTTAAATTGCTGGTCAATGCCTTTTGAGTTCTACATGACTTACATCCGGAATATTTTCAGGGTCTTTTGGGGTGGTATTTATTTATTTACTTAAGGGGGTTTTTTTTCATACCACCTTATCATGTAATCAAGGCAGTTTACAGTGTAAGTAACGATACAGTATAACATAGGAACTACTTACAAGTAACACAGTATTTTAGAGCTAAGCATAGCAAAAAGAGTATATCTTAGCAAAAAGGTTGTATCTAAGCCTGATCGGATTATTATTATTTATGGTATATACGGTGCAACATATAAAACATTATAATTATGTACATACTTAAATATGACCCCCCTGAACCTCTGTGCTCCTCACAAGGGTGGTTATTGGCAGTTCCTGGTTTGGACAAGGTCCATAAGGTACACTGGAGACCTCGGGAACTTTGAGTAGTGGCAGCTGAAAAGTGGAATGCTTCGCCTGTGGAGCTCCGGATGCTGTCCAGTTTGCTAGACTTTCAGAAGGTGTTGAAGATCTTTTATGTTCGCTGGGGAGTGAGGGGTTTGGGTTTTTAAGGGGATTGGGTGATTTCTAGGGTGGTATTTTAATCATTTGTGTTTGTACACCCTTTTGTTTGACTGTGGTGAGAAAAGTGGTGGAAACCTTTATAAATAAATAAGTAGTGTAACCAGTAGGTTAAAATGTTGTTTAGCTGGTGGGAGCCTTCAGACTGTCAGAAGCCAGAGACAGCTAGGAAAAAAATGGCATGAGACTCTGTAAGTATAATAAAGTAGAAAAATTACATGAAGTGTAAGGGCCTACCAATCTGTTTGCTATAATATCAGCATGAAGTGTTAAATGAGGAATTGTGGGAATAATTCAGCACAGGTCTCTTTGGCCTTGACAAGCAGATACAGACACAGAAGAACAAGGTGCAACCGAAGATTAGAACAGGAATGTGCAGGAGTGCAGACATAACTGAATCACACTAGGAGGCAGGATACGAGGAAACTGAAAGAAACAGATAGATTGTAGAAAGAAATGAGACATGAAGTCTGGGAACAAAAACTACAAAGGGGTAAAGAAGAAATAAAGAGATAAGACTATACGTGTGTTCGCATGCAGGTATGTGCTGAAATGCCTATAATGTAAGTAGGAGAAGAAATGTACAGGATGAGAATTGGTGGGATCAGGACATGAAAGTGTACTATACCGACCTCTCTTTCTTTTTAGGTCTGCTTATGCTATCTGCTTGCTAGGTGTAATTAAATAGTTTTTTATTAATCAGTGCAACAATTGGTTCTCTTTACTTGCTAGCATGTGTATGTGTGCCTGAGGGGGGAGGGGTGGGCATAGCAGGGTAAGGATATCCCGGATAATACTCCAACACTTCGGAGTCACTATGTGAGTGTCCAAGAAGTGTTGCCTCCGAACCCAGGTGGAAGATAATCTCTAACAGAAGAAGAAATAAGTTTTTATTTTAAATAGAATGGGATATGCTGTGACATCAGCAGGTCACTGTTCCCTCTAAGCTGTGCGCGTGTGCGCGCGCGCACACCTCGCCGAGCGAGCGCACATACTTTACAACAGAGCGCACAAAAATTACAGCTCTGATTCTGATAGAAAACAACACAGACGTCTTAAAATTTAACAGTTATGATTGTAATTACTAGAAATTTCCCGCTTCATTTAGTAATCGTCTATTTTCATTTAATTTGATTAAAATCAATGTGGTGTACATACTGTATTCTGATGTGTAGTCAAATTTTAAAGTATATAACTCCAAGTGTCGTTATGTGGCGCACAAAAATTTAACCTTCTTTCAAAAGCTGCACACAGCTGATATTTTATGCGTACACAGCCTACAGAAAGATAGAGAGAACATTGTAGCAGGTATTGTGAGCTTACCTGCCCAGGTTAGAATGCTGGCGAGGTCATCTTTTTTCTTCAGTTGGCGGTTGATTGTGAATGAGCTTGGAATTTGTCTCAGTGGGTTTGATTGCAAAGGTCTCTGGATGAGTGTTTTTCTGGAAGTTTTGTATGAGTTTGAGAGAACACCAATGGAATGTTAATAGGAGTGAGTGATTTTAAAGTTTTATTTTGAGGGGGGGGAGGGGGTTTATAGGAGGTGATAGCCATCCTTTTCGTAGGAGTTCAAGTGGAAAGGTGAGTAACTGCTAGTGTAAAACCCTAGGCAAGACTGAGCATTAAGCTGAAGACATAGGAGAATAGGCAAATTGTGAGTTTAAAAATAAAAGTAAGTTTATTAACATGTAGAGAAGGTAGACAAAAGGTTTTCCTTTTTGAGTAAGGACCTTTTTTCATAGATGCTGGGACTGGAAGAGGTGAAACCTTTGTGGGTTGTGTGTGGGGGCTTAAGGTTTTATAGGATAGACAGGGATGATAAGCCTTAGTAAGTGTAAAATAAGTGTGATTTATGTAAGGAAACTGTGTGACTGGATAATATACGTGGAAAGTAATGTAAGGGAGGGTTGAACATGAGCTGCCTGTGAGTGAGGAGTATTAGAGAGATGAAGTGTGAAGAATGACTTAGTGGAATATTATTTTTTTCAGCAAGCTTGCCATCTTGCCAGCACATTTTTTACTCCAGCAGGGTTAAGGAGAGGAGTTAGAAAGGGAACGTGTTTATTAGAGTTGATGAGAGGTAGGCCTGAACAGTGACACAAGAAGTTCATCCTTTCCCTGATTTGAAGACTGGGATGAACCTCTGTTCTACTGAGGACATCGGAAGCCAAGAAGTTTTCAAGAGCTCCAATGCTTGCCCGTCGTCTGAAGTTAAGTACTGTTACATGCACCAACATATTTGAGCTTAAATATCAGAGTCAAACTTTAGAGAAAGATCTAGCTTGCCTAAAACAAGAAAGTGTTTATTGACACAGTTAAATTTTGTCTGTTGTACACTATAAGAGAGCAGATTTGAGACAGTGAGAATGTAATTTAATTTTGTTATGTATACCTAAATTATTACTATTAAAAACCTTTTCAGACTTATCTTTCTGCAGTGTCATTTCAATTTAAGAATTTAATAAAATTCCATGTTCGTAACATCATATTTGTCCAAAAAGGATTTAATCCACAATAGTTTATGTTATTCATTCCTGCTGTTGTTCTTCTCTTCAGAAGGGGGGAGTATTCCAGGGGAATTTTGTGTTTTTGTCCTGATTGTCACTCTCTGGAAAGGGTCAGGTCTTCACATCTATCTCAGTTACAGTAAGTCATCTGTTCTTTAAGGGGAACCCTACCAATCTGACCTTCAGACACTGTGGCAGCAGGTGACAGTAGTTAAAAAAATTACAACAAACAATAAAACAGAAAATAAAATGCAAAATAAAAAAGCATTGCCTTTAATTTGTTTAGAAACCATCAGAGAATCAGTTACTTACCCCTGTGCAATGCGCTCCTTGGATATCACAACCGAGTGGCCTGCTCCCTTTTAGTTCAACTTGCACCAGCAGGACACGCCAGCGAGCGAGAGTGGGACGACAGCTTACAGGACTTTTCTCCCAGCTAGAATCTGCATCAGGCCCCTAGCATCAGACAGCCTCAGGTGCTACGTGACAACCTTACACTGCGGCTCTGACTTCCTTCCACAGGAAAAGAAAATCTCATTACCTGCCAAGCCAAGCTGGTAAAATTATAGATTGGCCACTGTTGGAAAGAGGATACTGGGCTTGATGGACCTTGGTCTGACCCAGTATGGCATATCTTGTGTTCTTATATGATTTTTATATTTCCAACTGTTGCAGATTTTTTTAAATTACTTCATTAAACCTAAACGTTGCTGTCTCTATTTTCCTTGTTCTATCCCTTTTCTCTTATAGCATTCTCTTTCTTTTTTATACTCCTTCCCCTTGCTTAGCAGTGTCTCTCTTGCCCTTTCTTCTCCCTCAGAAGTCTCTCTCTGCTCTCACTTCCTCTGTCCATGAAGTCTTTCATTCTCCGGTGATCATAACCTCTTCGTTCTCTGTAATTCTCATAGGGTCATGATCCCAGCACTTTTCAGGCACAGTGATGTTGTAGTGTTTACAGAGTTTCCGATGTATGAGGCCTGCAACCTTATTGTGCCTTTCTATATAGAAATTTTCTGCCATCAGTACTTCACAGCCAGCTATGAGGCGAGTCACTGTTTCCAGCTCTTTCTTGCAGAATCAACATATGTCTATTTTGCCAGTTTTTCAGTGCTCACTATAAACCATCTCGTCCATAATCCGCTGTCCTGGGCTGCAACTATCGATCTTGCATCCTTCGGTTTCTCCTTGACCATTCTCCCTTGCTCCACTTCCTCTTTTCCAGAGTCTCCTATTCTCTCTTGGCCCCTTCCTCTGCAGTCTTTCTTTCTCGTGCCACATCCTCTCTCTCAGCACTCTTTCATACCACTTCCTAGACCCTTTCAGTCTCTCATTCTCTCTTGTTCCCTTCCTTTGTTCCTTCATTCTCTCTTTCTCTCATACCACTTCCCCTCCTCCTTCAGTGTCTCTCTCCCGTTCTTGTACTCCTTTCTCTTTTCCTATACCTTCTCATTCTCCATCATACCTATTGCTCTCTCTCTTTCTATCTCTCAAATAAATTAATTGGAAACAAAAAATATCAGAAAATACTTTATTTTATTAAAACAAAAACAAAAGCTAACATATTTAATATGCAAATATATGCAGTTAGCTGTAACATCAAAAGCCCCTCTGATGCCCCTCCCCCCTGGACTGGAGCCTCTCCATTTCTTACTTCTGGGAGTGATGAAGACATAATGAACTTTCCCATTGGGATCTGCCAAGTAATATTAAGTGTTATGGACCGGCCACTGTCAGAAACTGGATGTTGGACTCAGCGAAGGATTCCTCTGAGCAAACAGGGCGCTCCTTATGTTTATTTATTTATTTTATTTATTTATTTAACATTTCTTATATACCGCCTTTCATGATATCAAGGAGGTTTATGTTCTATCTCTGTGCAACTCTGAAATTCCAGGTAAATAATTAGCCGCAAGCCCCACTTCGGAAATGACCAGTGAACTCTATCAAATGCTCTTTCAGGATCAAAAGTAATGACATGAAGGGATCTTAAAGGTGTGATTTTATTTGCAGTGAATCTCATTCATCTAACTATTTCTTGCATAAACTTTGTAAATTCCAGCACAGGAGTCATCTGCTATCTTTCCATGAATTAATTTGCAGGAATTTAGAATGGTGATCTGAACGAACTGGATGATATCGCATGCACATTACAAATGATTAGAAAGATGTACAAAGCAAACTAATTCAGCTCTCTCTCCCTCACATTTCTCTGGTAGAAAACATTTCTGGGAGGTTTCTGGGAAATTTCAAGCAAATACACGTTGATTTGGGTATCAGCAAATAAAAATGTTGATCAGTCTAGGAATAGCTTCCTCAGTTACAAGTCAAAACTTTCAATTTTTTGTTAGGTATTTCCTCTTGTTCTTTTCAGGTCTCAGCAGAATAATGTAGCACTTAGGAATAAAGATACAACCCAGGAGTCCACTACTAGAGGCCAGGATAGCAAATATTTCCACTGCCACCATGTACTTGCCCCTGGTGCTCAGGTATGTTGGGATGAAGGAGATCCAGACACTGAAGAACACCAGCATGCTGAAGGTGATGTACTTGGCCTCGTTGAAACTGTCAGGTAGATTTCTTGCTAGGAAAGCTACGATGAAGCTGACACCAGCCAGAAATCCCAAGTAACCCAGAACGCTGTAAAATGCAACTATTGACCCTTCATTACATTCAATTAGTATTGTTCCAGTTTTCGATCGCATGTTAAGATAGGGAGATGGGGGAGCAGTACCCAACCAACCTAAACACAGAAGGGCCTGAAGAAGGGAACAGGAAAGGACTATAGAATTGGAGACCCTGGAGCCCATCCATTTCCGGAGCTTGCTGCCAGGCTTAGTGGCTTGGAAAGCCATGACCACAGTGATGGTTTTTGCCAATACAGAGGAGAGAGAGATGGAGAAAATAATCCCAAAGGCCGTCTGCCGGAGAATGCAGGTCACCTTCTCGGGACAGCCGATGAATATCAAGGCAAAGAGGAAGCAGAGCATGAGGGAGATGAGAAGAATGAAGCTGAGATCCCGGTTGTTGGCTTTTACTATGGGAGTGTCTCGGTAATGAATGAAGATCCCAAGGATGAGGGCAGTGATGAGAAAGAAGAAAATGCTGATAACGCTCAAAGCTATGCCCAAAGGCTCTTCATAGGACAAGAAGGTTATCACTTTTCGGATGCAGGCATCTCTCTTCTGATTGGGCCATTGGTCCTCTGGGCACTTTATACAGTTATCCATATCTGAGAAGAAAGAAAAAATATTGTCTCATCATCTCACAGAGAGAAAACCATTATTCTTAGGACAGTCAAAAACTTTCTCTTACACTGAGGGATTTAGATGATGTCAGAATATACAGTTTTATAGGGTTATATGGAGCAGTTTCTACACTATTCACACTGGGGCATAAACGATGAGCACTTCTTATCCTGGGCATTGCACCACTTCTTAAGAACATAAGATATGCCATCCTGGGTCAGACCGAGGCCCATCAAGCCCAGTATCCTGTTTCCAACAGTGGCCAATCTAGGTCATAAGTACCTAGCAGTTTCCCCAAAAGACACAGGCTCCACAATTTGACTTATACGCGCCCTCGCTTTGAAACTCTCTTCCAACCCAAATCCAAAGCAACAAGGACCTCTCCTCATTTAGAAAAGAATTAAAAACCCATGTATTTTGGGAGCACCTAGGATCAGAACAGGACAGCAGACTGAGACTGAGTGGAAAACCAGAGCTGCGAATGAGCCAATGAAAAACCCTGATGCTCACCAAGTCAGGAACGTATATATGTTGGCCCCCTTGGTGATGGTTTGCCCCCTTCCCCATAAAAATGAACTGAACTTTTAATGTATCCTCTCTTGTTTATTGTAACCTGCTTTAACCCAGTGAAAAGCGGTATGTAAATGAAACGAAATAAATAAATGCTTGTATTGGGTCAAGCAGTGATATCCCGGGTCCCTTTTAATAATGGTTTATGGACCTTTCCTCCAAGAAACTCGTCCTAATCTTTTTTAAACCCAGCCACACTAATAGCTTTTACTACACCCTCCGGTAACAAATTCCAGAGTTTGATTACACGTTGAGTGAAAAAATATTTTCTCTTATTAGTCTTAAAAAGCTTACCCTGTAGCTTCATTGCATGTCCCCTAGTCTTTCTGATGACATAAACAATCGATTTGCATTTACCCGTTCCAATCCATTCATTAATTTATCGACCTCTATCATATCTCCCCTCAGCCGTCTCATTCCAGATTAAAGAGCCCTAACCTTTTTAGCCTCTCTTCATTCTTTCATCCCCTTTACCATTTTGATGGCTCTTCTCTGTACCTTTTCTAATAATGCTATATCCTTTTTAAGATACAGCAACAGAAACTGCACACAACATTCAAGGTGTGGTCACACCATGGAATGATACAGACGCATTATAATATCCTTCGATTTATTTTCCATTCCTTTCCTTATCATACCTAGCATTCTATTTGCTCTCTTGGCTGCCACTGCACACTTGGCAGAGGGTTTTAACATGGTATCCACGATGACGCCTATATCTTTTTCCTGGGTGGTGGTTCCTAATGTAGAACCTTACATCGTGTAACCATAGTTTGGTTTTTTTCTTTCCTAGGTGCATAACTTTGCACTTGTACACATTAAATTTCATCTGCCATTTGGATGCCCGGTCTTCCAATTTATCAAGATTCTCTTGCAATTTTCTATAATCCTCTTGGGTTTTAACAACTTTAAATAGTTCTGTGTCATCTACAAATTTGATAACCTCACTCGTTATTCTCATTTCCAGGTCATTTATGAATATCTTAAAAAGCAGCGGACCCAGCACAGATCCCTGGGGTACTCTATTATTCACCTTTCTCCTTTGGGAAAATTGGCCATTTAGCCCTATCCTCTGCTTTCTATCTTTTAACCAGTTCCTGATCCACAATAGTACACTGCCTCCTTTCCCATGACTTTTTTGTTTTGCCAAAAGTCTCTGATGGGGGATCTTGTCAAAGGCTTTCTGAAAGTCTAGATACCCTATATCAACTGACTCACCTTTGTCTACCTCTTTATTCACACCTTCAAAAAAACATAACAGATTAGTAAGAAAAGATCTTCCTTGTCTAATGCCATGTTGGCTGTCTCCCATTAAGCCATGACTATCTACATGTTCAGTAATTTTGTTCTTTATGATGGTTTCTACCATTTTTCCCGCTACTGACATCAGACTCACCAGTCTGTAGTATCCTGGATCACCCCTGGAACCCTTTTTAAAAATTGGAGCTACATTGGCCATACTCCAATCTTCAGGTATTAAAGATGATTTTAATGATAGTTCACAGATTACTAATAGCAGGTCTGCAATCTCATATTTCAGTCCTTTCAACACCTTTGGATGTATACCATCCAGTCCAGGTGATTTGCTACTCTTCAGTTTATCAAATAGTTGCAATACATCTTCCCAGTGCATCGATATTTCTTTAAATTCTTCTGCAGTATCACTTTTAAATACCAATTCAGTCATGAGTAACATCCCTACATCTTCCTCAGTAAAGACCGAAGCAAAGAATTCATTCAGCCTCTCCGGTATGGCCTTGTCCCCTCTTAGTGCCCCATTTACCCCTCTATCTTTCTATCTTTGGGTTTTAACAACTTTAAACAGTTTTGTATCATCTGCAAATTTGATAACCTCACTCGTCCTTCCCTTTTCCAGGTCATTTATGAATATGTCAAAAAGTAGCGGACCCAGTACAGATCCCTGGGGTACTCCACTATTCACCTTTTTCCATTGGGAATATTGGCCATTTAGCCCTACCCTCTGCTTTCTATCTTTTAACCAGTTCCCGATCCACAATAGTACACTGCCTCCTATCCCATGACTTTTTAGTTTCGCCAAAAGTCTCTGATGAGGGACCTTATCAAAAGCTTTCTGAAAGACCAGATACACTATATCAACCGACTCACCTTTGTCTACCTGTTTATGCACACCTTCAAAAAAACATATCAGATTAGTAAGACAAGATCTTCCTTGTCTAAAGCCATGTTGGCTGTCTCCCATTAGGCCATGACTATCTACATGCTGTGTAATTTTGTTCTTTATGATGGTTTCTACCATTTTCCCCAGTACTGACGTCAGACTCACCAGTCTGTAATTTCCCGGGTCACCCCTGGAACCCTTTTTAAAGATTGGTGTTACGTTGGCGACCCTCCAATCTTCAGGTATTACAGATGATTTTAATGAAAGTTCACAGATTACCAATAGCAGGTCCGCAATCTCATATTTCAGTTCTTTCAACACTCTTGGATGTATACCATCCGGTCCAGGTGATTTGCTACTATTCAGTTTATCAAATAGTTGTAATATATCTTCCCGGTGTAGCGATATTTCTCTCAATTCCTCTGCAGTATCACCTTTAAATACCACTTCAGTCTTGGGTAACATCCCTACATCTTCCTCAGTAAAGACCGAAGCAAAGAATTCATTCAGTCTCTCTGCTATAGCCTTGTCTCCTCTTACTGCCCCTTTTACACCTCTATCATCTAAGGGCCCAACTGACTCTCTCACAGGCCTTTTGCTACGAATGTACTTGAAAAAGTCTTTATTTCGTGTTTTTGCTTCCGTAGCAAGTTCCTTCTCAAATTCTCGCTTTGCATGCCTTATCAATGCTTTGCATTTAACTTGCCAGTGCTTGTGCTGTTTCCAGTTTTCTTCGTTTGACTCTTTTTTCAATTTCCTGAAGGATGCTATTTTGGCAGCAACAGCCTCTCTGACCTCACCTTTAAACCATGCTGGCAGTTTTTTGGACTTTCTTCCACTTTTCTTAATGCGTGGAATGCAGCTGGTCTGGGCTTCGAGGATAGTATTTTTAAATAACACCCAAGCTTGCTGTAAGTCTTTAACCTCTGCAACCGCTCCTTCTAGTTTTTTCTTAACTATATTCCTCATTTTATCATAGTCTCCCTTTTGAAAATTAAAAGGTAGTACTGTGGATTTCTTTACTATCCCTCCTCCACTAATTAAATCAAACATGATCATGCTATGATCACTATTGCCAAGTGGTCCCAACACCCTTATTTCTTGCACCAGATCTGGCGTTCCACTAAGGACTAGGTCCAGTATGGCTTCCCCTCTGGTCGGTTCATGAACCAGCTGCTCCAAGAAGCAGTCATTTATTTCATCTAGAAACTTTATCTCCCTAGCTTGTCCTGCCGTAACACTGACCCATGTCAATACCAGGGTAATTGAAATCACCCATTATTACTACTCTGCTGTAACTTTTGTTAGCTTCCTTGATTTCTTTGAGCATTTCATCATCCATTTGTTCATTCTGGCCAGGCGGTCGATAGTACACTCCCACTGCCATCACCTTCCCCTTCATACATGGAATTTCAATCCATAGAGATTCTACAGCAAATTTTGTTCCCTGCAAAACTTCAATCCTTTCTGACTCAATGCCCTCTCTAACATAGAGCGCAACCCCTCCACCAATTTGATCAGTTCTATCATTACGATATAGTTTGTATCTAGGTATCACAGTGTCCCACTGGTTATCCTCCTTCCACCATGTCTCTGAGATTGCAATCATATCTAACCTAGAGGACAGCAATCTTGGGCTGGAAGGACTAGGGTTTCTAGTCCCACAGGTGCTCCTTGTGGTCTTGGGCAAGCCACTTAACCCTCCATAGCCCATGTTCCCTGTAAATTAGTTATCTCCAAGTTATAATACCCTGTTCAATGTAAGTTCAGTTTGTTCAATGTAAACCGCACTGATGCAGAATAGCGCGGTATATAAGAGAATGTAAATAAATAAATAAACCTCTCATTTAGTGCTATATATTCTAACTCTCCCATCTTATTGTTTAGACTTCTAGCATTTGCATACAAGCATTTTAGAGACTTTGTCCATTTCCTGAAAGATGCATTTTTGGCATGACTAAATCTCGTACAGATAACATAGATAAAGTGTAGTAGAGTGAAAAGTCTCAGGTGCATTGTAACTCTGTCTCCCCCTTGTGTTCCAAATGACCATTGCAAATTCAAGGTTTGGCTGTTGTCTCTGCAGTTATCCCACAGATAGGGTAAGCGGAATTTGGAGAAGGCAAGAACCATAGAGAAAGTCCTGGGGGAGGGGGAGAGAGAATTGCAGTTAAAGGCCTTTGTTTCTTTTTGTTTTACAGAGTTCTTTTTTATTTTTAACATTTTTTAAATTAAGGGCCCGATATTCAAAGGGCATTTACACAGTTTACACGGTTAGTGCTATTGAATATCCCTGTCTATGTTCCCTTCATGTCCGATGCTATCCGGGAGCAGAAGCGGGGAGTACAGGTAACCTCTGCAACACTAAAGATTCAGGGTTAGGTTTATTTTGCTGCTTAAAATGAAACATACCAAAATAAATCATCTAATGAAATCAATGAAACAATAGAAAATGGCAAATGAAAAAATATACAAAATTAACATTTTTACACAGCACACCCCTATTTCTTTAGCCACCCTGTGGTAGCTTCCTCTTCCCCCACTTTGGGAGGAGGGTCAGCTTAAGAGATGTGCCAGTAAGGCATTGCATCAGGGTGCACCACAATAAGGGTCTGCTTTTGTTTCCATGGCTGTGCTATACTTAAGCCACTGGCTGTGTTGTTGCAGGGAGGTGGGACAGATTGCTGATACTGGGGCTTTGGAGTAAGCAGGAATTGGGCTGATACTGGGAATAGGGGGACTGGGCCTGAGGAGAGGCCCGGGACTAGTAATGGGCTAATAAAGGGGCTGGGGGGGGGCTAATAGTGAAAATGGGCTGGGAATAGGGGGCCTGGGACCGGAAATGGGCTGATACGGGGGATGGAGGTCTTGCTGATATTGAGGCTGGAGACTGGTACTGTGATATGGGGCTGAGGGGACTGTAAATAGGCTGATAGAGGAGCTTGGGGGGAGGTGTGACTGATACTGGCAATGGCCTGATATTGAGAATGGAGGACTAGGACTGGAAATGGGCTTATACTGGTGCTGGGAGATTGTAAATGAGTGGATGCAGGGCTGGGGGTCTGACTGATACTGGCAATGAGCTGATACACTGGAATATGGGACTGAGATTGGAAATGGGCTGATATTGGGGCTGAAGGACTGGAAATAGACTGATGCATGGGCTGAGAGGATGACTGATACTGGCAATGGGAGCTGGGACTAGAAATTGGCTATTATAGGGACTGGGGGCTCAGATTCAAGCAATGGACATACTGGGAATGGGGGCTGGGACTGGAATTGGGCTGATACAGGGGCTGGGGGGCTGACACTGATACTGACAATGGGTGGATACACTGGAATGTGGGGCTGGGATTGGAAATAGGTTTATACTGGGGCTGGAGAGTGATACCAGAAATGGGATATTATTGGGGCTGAGGGACTGGAAATAGACTGGTACAGGGGCTAGGAGGATGCTGATATTGGCAATGAGCAGATACCGGCAATGGGAGCTGGGACTAGAAAAGGGCTGATAATGGAGCTGGGGGGACTGGGACTGGTCTGATAAAAGGACTGGGGGGGGGGGGGGCTGACTGACATTAGCAATGGGCTGACACTATGAGGAGGTGCTGGGATTGGAAAAGGGCTGATACTGGGGTTGGGGGGCTGGTACTGGAAATGGACTAATTCTATGGCTGGCATCCTGGGATTGAAAAGGGGGTTATGCTGGCAAATGCTAGGGTAAGAGTAGGAAAAAGAGGGAGATGCTGGGAGAGTGAGAAGGAAGATGAGGACAGATATTGTGCTGGGGACAGATAAGGGTAGGTTGAGAAGGAGAAATATAAGAATGCATGCTGTGGTAAGAAGGACAAAAGACAAGGTTAATGAATATTGGAGAAGGAAGTAAATGGGTGGGTGCTGGGGAAGGGGAGTAGGAGGCAGGAGGGCAGGAGGGCAGGTACTAGGGGCATAGGATGTGTGAAGGCAGGGTCTCTGACAGGTGGAGATTCTAAGACTGGGTGAGAAAACAGAAGAAAGACTAGGCATTGGAAGTTTAAGTAAGGACTTGGGCTTGCTGGCATTGTGAATGGGGACGGAGTTGCTTGAGGCAGATAGTGGGGACTAAGAAATTGAGAGATATTATTTATTTATTTACATTCTCTTATATACTGTGCTATTCTGCATCAGTGTGGTTTACATTGAACAAATTGAAATTACATTGAACAGGGCATTATAACTTGGAGATAACTATTTTACAGGGAACATGGGCTATGGAGGGTTAAGTGGCTTGCCCAAGACCACAAGGAGCACCCGTGGGACTAGAAACCCCAGTCCTTCCGGCCCAAGGTTGCTGTCCTTTAGTGGGATTTGAACCCCTGACCTTCCAGCCTGAAGTACCTTGCCCCAACCACTAGGCCACTCCTCCACTCCACTCCAATTAGGAGGACAACAGGGACAAGGTGATTGGGTGAGGGGTATGAGTAGGGCTGTGAGACCAAGTGCAGATATATGGGGAGGGGAGAGGGACCTGGAGTGTTTGGGGAGGAGTTGTGGGCGGTTGAAACCGACAGAGTGATATGGAATGGTGTTACCGGAGAATGTAGTAAAAGCTGTTAGTGTAGCTGGGTTTAAAAAAAGGTTTGGACGAGGAGGCGGAGCCAGCAAAGGATCAATATGGCTGCGTAAGAGTTTCTCTCCCGTTGACCCTGTCAATTAATCCTGTCTACTATCTTTGAACTGGAGAACGGAGTTGGTGAAAGCGACCTCACGTTAAGTGAGTATGACTAGCAGCAAGCAAATCCATTTAGACTTTGCGAATACGCCAGGATCTGGCACAAAAAGATCCAAATCAGACCCGTTGTCCCCACACAAGATGGCGTCATCACAAGAGCAAGCAGAGGGCCTGCAGGAGATTCTGAAAGAGATACGTGTGATTCGCACTCGTGTCGATTCTAACAGGGAGTCCTTGGGTGAATTGCAGTCGGATTTGAAAGAAATAAGGACACAAATGCAAAAGCTTACAACCAGAGTGGAGAGATCTGAAGTGACTGCCGCAGCTCATGAGGAGCATATCCTACAATAAATTAAAACATCACGGAGAGTGGAATGGCTGGAACGAAGCGTTGAAGATATGAATAACAGAGCAAGGCGGAACAATATCCAAATAGTCGGGATTCCAGAGGGCGCAGAAGGAAAAGACCCATTAGCTTTCTTGGAAACCTTGATCCCAAAGATGTTAAAAATTTAATTTGCTTACCCATTTGGAGATAGAAAGGGCACATCACATATCGACAACACCCAATGCTCAAACCAGGAAACCACAGCCTATGATTTTTTGTGTCTTAAGGCATCAACAAATCACGCAAATTATGGCGACCGCTAGATCTTCCTCATCTCTCCAATTTGAAGGCCACAAAGTCGCCCTATATCCTGACCTTAGTAAGACCACAGTAGAAAAAAGGAAGAGATTTTTATCATTCAGATCAAGGCTTCAACGTTTGCAGGCAAGATATGGCTTATTCTACCCTGCCCGTTTCAAAGTTACCTTAAACAATGCCACTAAAACTTTTGAGGACCCGGCATCTTTGGAGCTGTTTATTGAAGAACAAGAGGCTCTGCAAATGCACCAAAGTTAAGACCTGTCCTCCCTGCAAGGAAAAGAGCCCTGCAAGGAAAAGAGCAAGGAGGTGTAGGCTATTAGAGATGAAAAGATTGTGAATAAAAGAGGTTTTTTTAATGACTGAGCATGCGTTCCATAGGGCACAAGTAAACGGGAGAACGGAGGGGGGGGGGGAGGAGAGGGATATGAATAAGGTTGGATAAGTTACATGTGGATTTCTTATTAGAATAGCGCAGGGGTCTATTTTTAGTTTAGTAGCGAGCTTTGGATGGAGAAGGGTGAGGGTGGATATGTTTGGGTGTATGTGCTCCCGGAGAGAGATATAAGGGGGAGGGGGGGGAATGAGGGATAATTTGATGGTGACGGGTAGGTTATGTGAGGGATTATTTTTGGGGTAGGGTTGGAGTTGATATTTATGGGTGAGTGATTGTGGGATGACTGGGAGGGGGTGGAAGGAGGGAGGAGTGGGATGTGGATGAGATTAGACAGGGTACGTGAGGAACTATCTTTAGAGTGGGAGATAAATCGGGGGGGGGGGCCAGGGTTAGTGTTGATATTACCAGATGAGAGAAGGAGAATAAGTATTAGAGAGCGAGGTAAAGTGGAGATAGTATGGCGGAAGCGAGGGTGGGGTTGCCTTAAAGAGAGGGGGGCAGGTTGAATGCAGGGGATGGTGTGGAGAAGCTCAAGAGCAGGTGCTAGGGTAGGGGGAAGAATGGAGGGAGAAGTGAGGAAGGTGGAGAGGGGGGCTGGGTAAGTGCGGGGGATAGTGTGGAGAGGCTCGAAAGCAGATGCTAGGCTAAGGAGAGAGTGGAGGGAGAAGTGAGGAGGGTAGGGGGAGAGGAGGGAGGGTGTTGATAGGAGGGGAGGCAGTTGGGGAGGATGAGGGAGAGAAGGACAATGAGATGTGGGGCCATGGGGGTGGGCAGCAAGGTCTGAGCAAACAATGGGTAGCAGTTCTAAGAAACAATAGGTAGCAGTTCTACGCAACAATAGGTAGCAGTTCTAAGAAACACTGGGTAGCAGTTCTACGTAACAATGGGTAGCATTTTTTGTCTAAAGGAAGAACATTGTTACATAGAACACTGATAAAAACTGTACCTTTATTTCCCCTCCGCATAAATCCCTTTCTCGAATAGACTTCTTTTTCATTTCTAGATTACTAGTCTCGGAATCCTGCGAAGCTGACATTTTAAGCAGGCACATCTCAGATCATGCAGCTATTATCTTAAAAATTATTTTACCGGAGGAAGTCAAACCCAATTTGGCATGGTCCTTTCCTGGTTAGCGGAAGCTTCATTTCAGTAAGAAATGAGATCTGCTATCAAGAATTATTTCAACACGAACAAGTTAGGGGACACAGCAAGCTGGGCATGGTGGGAGGCCTTTAAAGCCTCCCTGCGTACAACAATCACTAGCTTCACTATTAAGGAGAATAAAAGGAGAAAGGCCCAATTAAATGACATTGATAGACAAATTAAGGCCGGGGAGCGATTGTGGATCAACCATCCAGAGTCGGAGGTGCTACTGCGGCTGCAGAAATTAAGGTATCAATATAACGAAATTCTAAGCTCAGAGACAGAACATATAATGCTTAAGCAATCAGCTTGGTATCATGTGGAACAAAACAAATCGGGAAAGCTTCTTGCTAATGCCTTAAGAGGGAAGCAAGAGAGTTCGCATATCATCTCCATTATAGATGACAATCAGAGTAAGCTAACTAATAATGATCAAATTTTAGAAGCATCTTCTAGATACTATGATAATTTATATTCCTCAGAACCTATGCCTGACCTTGAAGCTTCTAATAACTTTTTGAAAACTCTAAAACAACCCAAATTGGGGCCACAACAGGCTAAAGAGTTGGACAAGCCCTTGTCGAGTGGAGAGATACGCAAGGTAATTAAAGCCATGGCCTCCGGGAAAGCAGCTGGTCCGGACGGGATACCCGTAGAATTTTATAAAGTGTTTAGTGATGAAATGATCTCATACTTACTAGTGTACTTTGAAGAACTAATTGAGGCACAGGGATGTACGGGAAACTTCTCAGAGGCTACGATTGTAATTTTGGGAAAAATGAGAAAGGACCCAAATCGTGTTATAAACTATAGACCAATATCCCTATTAAATTCAGATTATAAAATCTACGCAAGTGACCTAGCGCAGAGGTGCAAGTGCCCTAGCGCAGCAAATCGTAAGTAACGCCACCCACGACAAGGGAAATACCCTAGACTTGGTTTTCATACCCAACAAACAGCAGCAGAACGATGAGAAACCCGTGATAAGGATAACTCAAGTTCCATGGTCAGACCATCACCAAGTTGAGCTCAAAATAAAACTGCCCGCCCTACCCAAAAAAGCATAGGCCAGGAGGACGACACACCCACAGAGGAGATTCAATAAATTCAACAAGGAGAATCTCATAAACACCATTGCATCCCACATAGATTTGGAATGCACGGACCTCGATGGTCTAACAAACAGGTGGAACGAAGGTATACAAGATGCATCAAACCCAACATGGAAAACCCCATCGAACATAACTAAACCCAAATCAGAACCTTGGTACACAGAAACGCTGACCAGACTCAAGAGAGAACTCCGTAGATTGGAGAAGAAATGGAGACAAACCAAATCCATTGAGCACAAGACTGAATACCTGACTCTTCTCGCAAAATATAAAGAAGAGATCAACTCAGCGAAAAGAACGCATCATACTAATGTATTGAACAAGGCCATCAATAAGCCCCGTGAGTTATTCAAACTAGTCAAATCACTAACCAAAACATCACAGGAGGACCACTACGACAACATAATCAAGCCTCAAACCCTGGCAAATCACTACGCAAGCAAACTCACGGCTACAACACCCACGCAATGTTTGAACGCAACCCTCCAAATGACTAATCTCAACATGGCGATCAACACAAATCAAGATCAGGCATGGAGCAATTTCCACAAAATTGACGACCAGCAAATTATTAAAATAATCACAAACATCAACACCACCACCTCCCCACTAGATCCCTGCCCAGCCGCATGGGTTAAGGCAGTGAAACTAGACATTGCACAGCACATCTCACACATAGTGAACCTCTCATTACAACAAGGAATCATGCCTACTCAACTTAAGAAATCTATCATAAGACCTATTCTAAAAAATAAAACACTCAACAAGGACGACCCAGCATCCTACCGCCCAATATCCAGCATATCTTTCCTTGCAAAGATCATTGAAAAGGCCGTGCTATTACAACTGCAAGACCACCTGGATGACAATGAAACCCTTGATAAACAGCAATACGGTTTCAGGCAACATCATGGGGTTGAAACCCTACTTCTAGCACTGCTTATCAACCTCCTCAAGGGCCTAGAAGACAAAAAGAAAATGTTCATACTCATTTTCATCGACATCTCAGCCGCCTTTGATACTGTTCACCATGGAACCCTCAGAATTAAATCAATAGGAATAACAGGTACTCCCCTAAAATGGTTCTCCTCATACATATCAAACAGAATGCAACAGGTACTGTTCAACGGTGAAAAAGCTGAGGCATTCCCACAAACTCAAGGCATACCTCAGGGATCAGCTCTCTCTGCACTCCTTTTCAACGTATATATGCAACCACTTTGCAAAATCTTCCAGCAACACAAAATCAACTACCACATTTATGCAGACGATATAATGCTGTACACACAACTTGACACGGATAACCCAAACTACACGCAACTAGAAGCGTGCCTAATCGAGATGCAATCCTGGTTGCAACAAAGCAACATAGCGATCAACCATAAGAAAACTGAGGTGATGTATATCTCCAGGAAACCAAATTTTGATCCCCCTGCAACAATCACCCTGTGCAACAATACATACCAAACAAAGAATGAAATAAAATATCTGGGGGTAACGTTCGACAGCGACCTAAAGATGGAGAAACACCTCCGCAAAATCAACAGAGCTGTCTTCCACAAACTAAGAGTCCTACAACCTCTATGGAGCATTATTGATCCTCATGACTTCAGGTCTGTTGCACAGGCACTCATCATGCCACATTGAGTGGAGGAGTAGCCTAGTGGTTGGGGCAAGGTACTTCAGCCCAGAAGGTCGGGGGTTCAAATCCCACTAGAGGACAGCAACCTTGGGCCGGAAGGACTGGGGTTTCTAGTCCCACGGGTGCTCCTTGTGGTCTTGGGCAAGCCACTTAACCCTCCATAGCCCATGTTCCCTGTAAAATAGTTATCTCCAAGTTATAATGCCCTGTTCAATGTAATTTCAGTTTGTTCAATGTAAACTGCACTGATGCAGATTAGTATATAAGAGAATGTAAATAAATTTTGACTACTGCAACGCCATTCTACAGGGCCTAGAAAACCCTAAGCATTCTGCAAATGGCGCAAAATGTAGTGGCTCGGATCATTATGAGAAAAAGTCTTGCTGATCACATCACACCTGTATTGATTGAGCTACACTGGCTCCCCATTGCTGCTCGTATAAAATATAAAACACTAACAACCACATTCAAACTCTTGCATAACATAGCACCGTCCTTCCTCTCCACCCTAATATGCTCACAACCACCCAACAGAAGCAGAAGAACCATCAACTCAAACACCCTCCTCGTTCCAACAGATATAAGATCTGTCAAAGCCAGTACTAGTAACAGAGCTTACTCATACACAGCACCGACACTCTGGAACCAGCTGCCGCCAGAGCTACGAGCTTGCAAAGACCTAACAGACTTTAGAAAAAAACTCAAGACTCACCTGTTTCAGTACAACTTGATATAAAAGCTTTGCCACCCTGGGAGACAAGGATGCATTTATGTAAAATGTACATATATAAGTTATTGCTCATAATGGATTGCTCATTTGTGTTATAATGTACATATGTAAGTTATTGCCCCTCTCTACAAATAGAACCCATTACTGTGTGCTGTGCTTACCCTACGAATCAACATGTATATACCCCAAATTTTACTGTCCTGATTTGACAGTTTTCAAAATGTAATCTAACCCGCTGCTGATTGCTGGAAGTAGCGGTATATAAATGTTTGTTAAATAAATAAATAAATAAATAAATAAATAAGAGGTTATCTAAAGTCATAAAAGATTTGATTCATCCTGATCAATGCGGTTTTATCCCCGGGAGGTCGACTTCTGACAATGCAAGACTGCTGTGCAATCTGTTAGAGAGGGCAAGCGAGGTCGACTTTCCCTATGTGGGCATCTCTCTCGACGCTGAAAAGGCGTTTGACAAGCTTGAATGGCCTTTCCTGTTCCGAATCCTAGAGTGGTTTGGGATTTGCCCGGGATTCCTAAACAAAGTACGTGTGTCATACACGAGAACATAAACTCGTATATCCGCCAATGGCATTTTATCCCGATCTATTTCGTTACATAGAGGCACCAGTCAAGGCTGTCCTCTCTCCCCGTTACTTTTAAACCTGGCACTGGAACCTCTGGCCATTGCCATTAGACAGTCAGAGAATATGTCTGGCTTTGTAATTGGCGATCTACAAGTGAAGCTATCGGCGTACGCAGATGACCTCCTCCTATTTACTCAACCTTTATCGATTCATGCAATTCTAAAGTTGATTGATTCCTACTCAAAAATATTGAGGGTACAAAATAAACTGGACAAAGTCGGCAACCTTCCCATTAAATAACTGGGCCACCTTGGAGTCAATGTGGGCATGCTCATTTCAGTGGGAGGCAGGCAATATCAAATATTTAGGTGTTAAATATGAAGCTTCAATAGAACAAACCATTCAAACTAACATCAAAGATTTATTAAATATGATACGTAATATGGTCTCCCCTCCACCTCACATGGTGGGGTAGACTAGAAACTATTAAAATGACCCTAATGCCAAAAATCAATTATGTGCTGGGAATGCTGCCTTTTATTCTCACACCAGGAACCTATGCTGCTCTAGAAAGAAGCTTGTCTAACTTTCTATGGAATGGATCACAACCGAGGATTGCTATGGGAAAGTTAAAAGCCTCCAAAGAGAACAGAGGCGTCCATTTCCCGGACTTCCAGTGGAATCATCATGCCTTCCTGTTAAAACAGGGGGCGATGTGGGCGGGATCTGCTGATTTGGATCAGAGACCAATTTGGCTCGAGATGGAGAGTCGACTTGTTGCTCCCTGCCTCATGTCCCTTCTCTTAGGAATGAAACACCCAGAGTCGACTTCCACAGGGAAAGTCATCTCGGCCACGCAAGAAGCTTTTTTGACTCTCGCGCAGATAGTAGGTAAGGAGAATCTGCCTTCAAAGATGACTCTGCTCTGGTGGAATCCTAAGATTAAAATCAAAGGGAAAAAGTTTGTATGGAAAAAATGGCAAGAATGTGGCATCGGGACCCTGGGTCAATTATTGGGTGCAAATGGCTGGAAAGTCTTCTCCACTCTACAAACCGAATTCTCACTTCCCGGGACTAGTTACTTTCAGTGGCTGCAACTTAGACATAGCGTGGCTATGTCCAAAATAGATGTAACTTGCTTGGCAGACGAGGGGACTTTGATTAAAAACATCAGGGAAATTGCAGAGAAAGTCGGAGCTGTTTCAAGTCTTTATGCTTGTTTTAGGGATCATGCCCCTCACAAGCTGATGGGACTGTCAAAAGTCTGGGATTCTGACTTAGCCCGCTCAATCTCCCCTAACAACTGGAAAGCGTTATGAGGCCCGATAACAAGGGTCTCCAGATCAGCTGCCATCACAATGCCAAATCGATGTATTTTTTCATGCACCGGGCACATATCACACCTGTCAAATTGGCCAAATGGGATAAATCATCACAGGGTAAATGTTGGTCTTGCCAAAAAGTAGCAGGCACATTTATACACATGTTTTATGAATGCCCTAACGTTCAGGGATTTTGGAGATCTATTTGGATCAGAATTCAGAAAACTTTAGACCTCTCAGCTGCTATCTCTTGGAACATTGTATGCTTAAGATCATTAGAGAATTGTCATGGCATATCAAAAGATAAGGCTTTTTTTTATTGAACTTTATGCTAGCTATTGCTTTAAAGGTCATTTTCACGAATTGGAAAAACTCTCAAACTCTGTATGAGGAGCTGTGGTGGAATCTCGTTTGTCAAAATGCCAAATATGAGAAGTTGTACAGTAAGCTACATTATCCTGATAATGCTGGTTTAAATGTACAGAGGTGGTCACTATTAGATCAATATGTAGCTCGAGCTTAAGTATCAAATGGGACGTTACAAAGTGTGTAGTGTATAGTCCTACTCCGCCCTAATGCATAGTGAATGGATTGATGGATTGATTGCTGTGGACAGTCTGTGGATTCAAAAGATGTCAAGATAGTTACCTCAGAGAACCGGGGTTGGTGGGGGGTTTTAGGGGTGTTTTCTGTAATGTTAGATGCTATGTTGTCAAGTGTTGTTGTTGCTGTACAAAATTTAAAAATAAACACAAAAAAAAAGGTTTGGACAAGTTCCTGGAGGAAAGGTCCATAAACCATTATTAAAAGGGACCCAGGATATCACTGTTTGACCCACAAGCATTGTGGAACCTGTGTCTTTTGGGAAAACTGCTAGGTACTTGTAATCTAGATTGGCCACTGTTGGAAACAGGATACTGGGCTTGATGGACCTTGGTCTGACCCAGTATGGCATATCTTATGTTCTTTTCTTATGTTCTTATGTACCTGTGTACAACGCAAGAGACTGCCGGAATCCCGAATTTCAGAAATTATCTGCAGAGTCCCAAAGAGCAGACCCCATAGGAAATTGAAGCCACAAGCTGCAACCTGATTATCACCACGTAACCCATGCAACATGAAATATCAACCCTGTACTAACCATGCTAGGTCACAATCCCAGATGTGGGTAAAACAAGACCCTGTGTGTGCCAATACCCATTTATGACAGCTTGCTCCAGCTTGCCCCCCATGGGGACATCAGTCTCAAAATGGCTTCCTGGAGGCAACAACAGAACTTCAGCCAAGGGGAGGCTGAGGCACTTGTGCACATGGCACTGAGGTAGAAAGGGGTGTTGTACTCCAGTGGCCACTGCCGGGTCAACCTGCAACTGGCGATATGCATCTGGAGAGCATTCCAGATGTAGCCATGCAGGTGAGCAAGCCATGGGTGGCAGGCATTGGGCGGGGGAGGGGTATGACAAAAGGCAGGCTAGGAGTATCTACAGCATAGGTCAAGGACAGTGGTGCAGCAGGATTGGGTAAGTGTGCCCATGTCACATCAATGTGCCACAACATGGCACAGGGCCATGCACCCACACTCGTCATACACCACGGCCACATCTGCCAACAGTTATAGTATCTATATAGTGCCATGAGGCTGCAATGGCAAGACACATGGCCCAAGGGCTCTGACATAAGTAACCCTAAGGGTCTGCTTCTCCCCTGAACTGACACTGTCTCCCAGTGTCTCTCAGATGGGGAGAAAGAAGGGCACAAAGTGACAGTATGAGGAAGGGGACAAAGGAACCATGAGCAGACACACTCTGTGCTGATGTGACTAGTGGACTGTGATGCCCATGCTAGGTACAGGTCCTGGGTGGTGATAGGCTGTATTTCTGTTAAACCTGGCTCCATAGGGTGACCCCTCAGTGAAGAAGGGGCCTCCTGCACTCAACACGCAGGGCCACCCCATGACAAACAGCTATCTGCTGAGGGAGCTCAACAATTGGGCGTTAGCAGCAAGCAGCCCTGTCTTGGCACACAATCTTGCACCATGGCTGTCTGTCTGATGCTTCAGTCCTGACACTGAATCCAACAGCCAGCTGCCAAGCAGTTACAATAGCCAAAATTGATGGAGCAACACCCCTTACTGATGGGACACAGATTCAACACTGACCCAGAAGCACCAAAAAACAAATATTTACAATCAGTCCACACCAACAGCCGACACATGAATAATGCCAACTGCAAGCATTGCCAGGCCAAAGGTTGATATTTTGGTACCAAAAGGTCTGTGTCCTGGGCACCTGTGTGGGCCACTGAAAGGAAACATATAAGCAGCTAGAGAAGGCAATCGCCAATGGCACTAGGGAGCATAGAGGTGAGTTTGGGTGTTGCAGAGTTTGGGTGTTGCAGGATTGCAGGACTGGGGGTGGGGATAGGGAGGGATGGGAGAAGGGCCACAGGCAGGATGAGAAGAGAAAGGGAAGCACCTGGGGAAATGGAGCATCATTGATAGGGCCCCAGTGGCCCAGAGCACAGATAGGGGACTGTGTAACAAAAGGAGTTTTAGTAGAGCTAGAATGATGCAAGGAAGAGGAAGAGGGCTACAGAAATTTGTGGAGAAGAGGAGGGACTGGCCACTGAGATGGTGGCTGTCAGAGGAAGTGAGGGCCCAGCAGGAGATGGGGTGAAATGATGAGAGACAGCATGCAATAAAGCCCAAAGGGTGGCAGATAAGGCAGAGACTACTGGGCACACTGTGCAATTGGGGGAAGGGGAGGAACTGTATCAAGGTTGTGTGTGTATCAAAATGGACCACCCCCTGATGTCCTCTCTCTCTCCACAATGTCTTTGTGTGAGGAGGATGCAGGAGGCCCTCAAGTTCCAATTCCAGAGTGGCGTGGTGGAGATGCCTAATGGTTAGAGCACTGACTTGGGAGCCAAGAGACCTGGGTTTAATTCCCTCTAGCACTCTTTGTGGCCTTGGGCAAGTCACTTAACCCTCCATTGCCTCAGAAAAATCCAAGTTATCAATGTCCCTGTTTAATGTACATTTGCAAGTTTATTACGATGTAAATTGCTTTGACTAAAAAAATCTGTTAAATAAATTCATGGTATCAAGATGTATCATCTGAAAAAAAAAGTTTTCCTCCTTCCTCTGACCGATGCTGGAGTTTTCAAAGTAATCCCAAATACGGTATGGGGAGAATACACTGGGGCATTTTTCCTTCCATATACAAACGCTGCATATGAAGATTTGCATATAGTAGAGGTTTTCCTGCATCTTTGTTTTTGGTGGGTGATGATATATATGAAACAGTCATACATGCACCTGACAGACCTCCCATGAAGACAGGTGGCCCCACCAGGGGTAGGACGCTGCTGTGATAGAGATTTATTTTATTTATTTACATTCTCTTATATACCGCGCTATTCTGCATCAGTGCAGTTTACATTGAACAAACTGAAATTACATTGAACAGGGCATTATAACTTGGAGATAACTATTTTACAGGGAACATGGGCTATGGAGGGTTAAGTGGCTTGCCCAAGACCACAAGGAGCACCTGAGGGACTAGAAACCCCAGTCCTTCCAGCCCAAGGTTGCTGTCCTGTAGTGGGATTTGAACCCCCAACCTTCTGGCCTGAAGTACCTTGCCCCAACCACTAGGCAACTCCTCCACTCCAGATACATGCAGCGAGGTCCCCACATGGCATCCTCGTCACTAACATGCGAGCAAGCAACCCAGTCTGTCCCACCTCCCTATCTTTATTGCTATCTTTACTGCCCACCTTCAATTACCTCTCCAATCTGGAGTTAGTTTCTACTTGTACTGTCTGACCTAACCTTCCACTACCGTGGTTTACTGCTCCTTGGTGACTTTACAGTTCACTTTCACGCTCCCACATCTTTCCGTGACGGATATCATTTCCACTTTTGCCGACTCATCTTTACAACAGCACGTCTCTTCCCTGCACATGATGTGGTCCATACCGTTGATCTACTCATCACCTCAGTGACCTTTCCTCCCTCCCTGAATTCACTCTCTTTCCTTGTCCTTCCATTGTCTGATCACTACTGCATCTTTTTTGACTTTTTCTACTTTCCATTTTCCACTACCCTGGGTCCAGCTACTTTATCTATGTCATCTTATTCCCCCCATATCACTCCTGCAGCCCTATCTTTGTTCCCTTCTTTGGACAATCTTCTTCCAGATGATTTTTCCACTTTATTGGTAACCACTACTACTACTACTATTAATCATTTATATAGTGCTACAAGGCATATGCAACACTGTACAAACATATAAAGAAGACAGCCCCTGCTCGTAGAGCTTACAATCTAATCTAGACAAACAGAATCATGCATGAGAAATAAGGGGGGTTCAAATAGGGAAGGAGATACAAGAAGAACAAGGGATTAGGATCCAAATGCGGCCTCAAAGAGGTAAGTCTTTAGCATGGATTTGAAAAGGGAGAGAGAAGAGACTTGATGTAAAGATAGAGGAAGTTTGTTCTATGCATAAGGAGTAGCAAGGTGAAAAGATCAAAGTCTGGAGTTTGCAGAAGAAGAAAAAGACATAGAGAGCGGAAAGCCAGTGGAAGAGTGGAGTTCATGAGGAGGGGTATAGGAAGAGAGAAGAGAGGAAAGGTAATGCTTTACGCCCTTTCCACCCTGGCCTTGTTAATTGTCGGTCCCTGCGTAATAAAACCCTGCTTATTCAGGATCTCATCCTCCAGTCCTCTTTCAGTCTCACCCTCCTCACTGAAACATGGCTCAGGGAGGGGGAGGAGGCTCTACTAGCACGCTGTCTCCCTCCCGGTTTCTCCGCCATCTCTGCCCCCCGCCCTGGCCGCTCAGGTGGTGGTGTGGCGGCTATAATCTGTCCCTCCCTCACGTTTACCCAGCTTTTCTCCCCCTCATTGCACTATCCTGAATCCCTGCTGCTCCTCCTCCACACTTCTCCTCCTACACATATCCTTCTCATCTACTCACCACCTGTTCTTCGCTCTGATCTCTGGGATGCGCTTCTTTGGACTATCACTGATCTTTCCCTGGCTTTCCCCCATCTCCTTATTGCAGGTGATTTCAACCTTCACATGGACCTTCCTGTTTCCTCTAGACAATTGTCTTTTACATCCCTCCTTCATGATCTGTCCTTGCTGCAACATGTTACCTTTCCCACCCATCAGGCTGGCCATACCCTTGATCTCCTCCTGACTCCCTCCTCTTCCTCACTTTCACTCCAAGATCTCCGTGCCACATATTTTCCGTGGATGGATCATGCCTGCATCTCTGTCTCTTGCTCGCATTCCGGACCTTCCCACTCTTCTCCCCCCTCTCCCTCCTTACCCCCTCCTCTACGGCTTTCTCGCTCTATAACTCCCCTTACACTTCAGCGCTTTCCCCCAGCATCCGAGGTCCTCCCCCCCCCCCGATTTCTCCTCCCTCTCACCAACTTCCCAGGCCACTCTGTGGTCATCCTCCCTCTCCACCGTCCTCGACCAAGTTGCCCCTCTTCTTCCTCGGCCCCACCACGTAAGCCCACCCATCCATGGTACTACAAGGGCCTTCAGCTGTTGCGCTCTCACCTCCGCAGGGCTGAGCGGCTATGGCGAAAGGACCCCTCTCCTGCCAAACTTGCTCTTTTTAAATCGGCTCACTCTCACTACCGTGCTCAAGTTCACTTGGCTAAATGCTCCTATTTTTCCAATGCCATTTCTAATGCTCCTAACCTAACCCGACATCTTTACTCTACTCTTCGGACTCTTACCTCCCTTCATTCTTCTCCCTCTGCTCCTCCTGACCTCCCCTCCCCTGCTCCTCCCCTTCTTGCATCATTCTTCAGCGGTAAGATTGCCTCCCTAAGAGCATCCTTACCCTCCTGTCCTGCACCCATTCACTCCCCTCCCCCATTGCATCCCCCCCCCCCCCCCGGTCTCCCAACATTCCCATACTTGGGCTTCTTTTTCCCCAATCACCGCCCCTGAGCTTCTTCAGCTCATTTCTTCTTCCAAGAAAACCTCTTGTGCCCTGGATCCCATCCCCTCCTTTTGGCTACTTACCCCTCATCTGGTACTCCTTCCCCCAATCCTCTCTATGTTCAATTCAAGTCTCTCCTCCGGTACCTTTCCCCGCCCCTGGAAAAACGCACTGATTCGTCCTATTCTTAAAAACCCCACGCTTGATCCTCTGACTCCCGCCCACTATCGCCCTGTTTCTAATCTCCCCTTTCTCTCCAAACTTCTAGAAAAAATAGTCTTTGCTCAGCTCTCACACCACCTCGACTCCACTAACTACCTCCACCCTCGTCAATCCGGATTTCGCCAGGGCCATAGTGTGGAGACAGTACTGCTTGCTTTCACTAACGCACTGCACGTAGCACGTGATCGTGGTGACATCTCGGTGGCGGTTGCACTTGACCTTTCGGCAGCATTTGATTTGGTAGACCACTCTCTCCTTCTCCACCGCCTACGGGATGCAGGGCTCTGTAGTGTTGTCCATCGCTGGTTCCATTCTTTTCTCTCTTCCCGCTCCTGCACAGTTCTCTCTTCCTCTCCCTCTGTCCCTCCCTCAGACCCATTTCCTCTTCCTTGTGGGGTCCCTCAGGGTTCGGTGCTGGCCCCTCTCCTCTTTAATCTTTTCCTGGCCCCCCTTGCCCTCCTAATTCAGCAATCTGGTATCTCTGCGTTCAACTATGCAGACGACATTGTCTTACTGCACCATACCTCGTCTTCCTGTCCTGAACTTTCTGTACTAAATTCTTGTCTATCTTCCGTGGCCAACTGGCTAACCCAAAACTGCCTCCACCTCAACCTCACTAAGACTGTTGCAATCTGGTTCTCTTACAGTGCTTTCCCTCCCTCACTCGCCCCTTCCTTTTCTGATACTTCCGTTCCCTTAGTCACCACCTTCCGTTATCTCGGGGTTCATTTCGATCCTGAACTCTCATTTCAGGATCACATCTCACACATCTCCAAAACGTCCTTTTTTTTTCTTCGGCAAATCCGAGCCATTCGTCCTTTCCTCACTTCTACAGCTCTCACCACCCTATCTCTGTCTCTAGTCATGTCACGCATCAATTTCTCAAACTCTGTTCTTCTTGGTCTCCCTAAAACTCAATTGTCTCGGCTCCAAAGAATCCAAAGCACTGCAGCCCGTCTCATCACACACGCCACCCTCCGCAACCATGTAACTCCAGTACTTTTCCGCCTCCACTGGTTACCTATCTCTGTCCGCTCCCAATACAAACTCCTTACCCTGGTCCACAAAGTTCTCTACACCAGCACCCCTCAGTATTTAGCAGACCTCATCCCTTGCACTCTCCCAGGTACACCCCATGTTCCTTCCCCTTCATCTGCCCACCTACAATCCACTCGCTCCTCTGCCTTTTTCTTCGCCGGCCCTGCTCTTTGGAATGCTCTCCCCTCCTCCTTGCGTTTAGAAACCAACCACACCACTTTCAAGCAAAACCTGAAGACCCATCTGTTTTCCCTGGTGTTTGACCTTCCCTCCCCTTTCGTCTGATCTTTCTCACTCTTCCCATTGTCTCTACCCTGGAATATATGTTCTACTGTCTCGTCTTACCCTTCCTCTCCCTCTTTCTTTTCTGTCGAAGAATTGTAATTTCTTTTCCTATTTCTTTTGGCCTCGGCCTTGATTTTCCTTTGTTTTTTGAAAATTGTACACCGCCTTGATTCCTGTAGAAAGGAAGTTCTATCAAATTTAATAAACATAAACATAATGAGGAGCAGTAGACAGAATACATTTATATGTTAGAAGGAAAAGTTTGAAATGGAAGAGGAGCCAGTGAAGTGATTTTGAAAAGGGGTTAAATGAGTGTATTGGGGCTGGTGCAACAGAGTTCTGGATAGATTGAAGAGGAGAGTTTATGTTTATTAAGATTCTTGATATATCACTCCTTATTAATCCAGGAGTGATGACACTGATGGAGATCAACAAGGAAGAGGTTGCAATAGTCAAGATGGGAGGTGACCAAAGAGTAGACAAGAGCCTTAGTAGTGTATTCAGAGAGGAAGGGATGAATTTTGTTAATGTTGTAGAGAAAGACACGACAGGTTTTAGCTATATGTTGAATATGTGTGGAGAAGAAAAGAGAGAAGTCAAAGATGACCCCAAGATGCAGGCCAATGAAACAAGAAGAAGAAGAGTGTTGTCAGCAGTGAAAGAGAAAGGAGGAAGGAGAAGGAGGGTTTAGGGGGAATAATAAGAAGTTCAGTTTTAGCCATCTTCAATTTCAGGCAGTGGTGAGACATCCAGGCAGCGATGTGAGATAAGCAAGTAGAGATATGAGTCTGGAGCAAAGGAAAGATGTCAGGTATAGATAGATAGATTTGAGAGTCATCAGCATAAAAATGGGTACTGAAAGCCATGGGAAGAGATGAGGCACCAAGGGACTGGGTATAGAGACAGAAAAGGAGAGGGCCCAAAACAGACCCTTGGGTTAGAGGCAAGAAAGTTAGATGGAGAAAACAGTTTTGCTTAGCGAGTGCAATGGCCAACTGGAAAGAACTAACTGAAAGAGGGATGGCAGTTGAGGAGGAACCTTCAGAACAAACACTGAAAGAGCGATTGGAGAGATAAGAAGAGAACCAAAACAGTACAGGGCCTCTAAAAGCAAGAGAGAATAAAGTGTCAAGGAGGAGGAGGTGGTCAACAGTATCGAAAGCAGCAGAAAGATGGAGAAGAATGAGAAATGAGTAAAGGCCTTTGGACTTAGTGAAGAATAGATCACTGGAGGCTTTGGCAAGAGCTGTTTCAGTAGAATGAAATGAATGAAAACCAGATTGAAGTGGATCAAGTAAGGCTTCAGAGGAGAGAAATTCGAGACAGTGGCGAAGAACTGCACATTCAAAAATTTTGGAAATGAATGGGAGAAGGGAGTTGGGTCAATAGTTAGAAGGACAAGTAGGGTCAAGTGAGGGTTTTTTGAGAAGAGGAGTGATTACAGCATGCTTGAAGGCTGTAGGGAAGGTTGCAGTGGAAAGCAAAAGATTGAGAATAAGTGAGATGAAAGGGCTGATGGAGAAGAAGATGGAGTTGAGGTAGGGAAGTATTATCTGAGCTTTTGAGTAATGCTGTGAAAACCAGCGTCATTTAAGTTCCTCTTCTGAGGCCTTTTGATTATATGACAACTCCAACCCTCTACTCATTTTTTGACTTATTGGATTTCGCTGATTGGATTTGGTGCCCTGACTGTAATAGCCCAAAGGCACCATTGCAGGATCCTGGGAAGCACGGTCCTGTTCTGTCCTCTCCTCCTCCCCTTCTATTTCTGCTTCTGACCCTTTTCCTTTGCTTTGTGGTGTTCCTCAAGGCTCTGTCCTTGCCCCTCTTCTCTTTAACCTCTTCCTAGCCCCCCTCACCCTTCAGATTCAGCAAACTGGGATCAGCGCCTTCTATTATGCCGATGACATTGTTCTCCTTCACCACACCTCTCCTTCTCACCCTGATCTCTCCTTACTTAATTCTTGTCTCTCCATGGTCGCTAACTGGTTATCACAAAACTGTCTTCACCTTAATCTCACAAAAACCACTGCTATCTGGTTCTCCCGTGGTGGTTCTCCTCCCTCCCTTGCTCCTTCTTTCTTAGGTTCTCCTATTTCATTGGTCTCCTCTTTTCGCTACCTTGGCGTTATTTTCGACTCACACCTGTCTTTTCATGATCACATCTCCCACGTCACCAAAACCTCCTTCTTTTTCTTACGCCAAATTCGTGCTATTCGCCCTTTTCTTACTCCCTCTGCACTTGCTACACTACTTCTTTCCCTGGTTATGTCCCGTGTTGACTTTGCTAACTCTCTTTTCCTCGGTCTTTCTAAATCACAACTGCGCAGACTTCAACATATTCAATATACTGCTGCCCATATTGCCACATATTCCTCTATCCGTGACCACGTCTCACCTCTCCTCTCCCGTCTCCATTGGCTGCCTTTACCCTTCCGTTTCCATTACAAACTGCTTACGCTGGTCCATCGAGCCTTCCACACCAACACTCCACAATATCTGACAGACCTCCTCACTTATCAT
Source organism: Ichthyophis bannanicus (assembly GCA_033557465.1). Lineage (NCBI taxonomy): Eukaryota > Metazoa > Chordata > Amphibia > Gymnophiona > Ichthyophiidae > Ichthyophis > Ichthyophis bannanicus. The sequence goes on along the minus strand of CM066051.1, from coordinate 35,697,496 downwards.
ACTCCCCAGCGCACACCCCAATCATTTCATCTCAACCACCTCACTCTCCCCTCCCCCTCCTCCGCTCACCTACAGTCCACCCGCTCCTCTGCTTTCTTTTTCACAGCCCCTGCTCTTTGGAATTCTCTTCCTCCCTCCCTTCGGCTTGAACCCCATCACCCCACTTTTAAATGTAATCTGAAAACCCACCTCTTCTCCCTTGCCCTGGACCTTCCCTCCCCTTTTGTGTGATTTCTCTCTCTTTGCTCCTGTGTTGTGTTCTTTACCTCCCCCTCTTTTCTTTTTAAGATTGTAACTTCCTTTCTTTTTTTCTGGCTATTGTCTTTTAATTGTTTTATATGGTTTTTATATGTTTTTATATTGTAAACCGCTCTGGTCTTATTGAATGGGCGGTATATCAAATTTTAATAAACATCAAACATCACGCACACAGCTCTGTGATGAACATGGGGGAATCAACCACAACCTGCATGTTCATTGAGTGGTATTGGTGCCTGTTGCGGTATGCTTTGTCATTCAAGCTGGACGACCTCAGGGCCACATGGGTGTAGTCAATGAGACCTTGGACTGATGGGAAGGATACTATCAGGTAGAAGTCCTGCATGGTCCATTGTCTGCTCTCTGGAGTGGCAGGAAATCCATCATAGGAGTGCAGTTGTAAAGGCCTCCATGCTATGTGTCATTGCAAATTGAGTTATACCTGTGGTCACCTCCACCAAATGCTGGGAGCTGCCAGTTGTGAGGAAAGCCAGGGCAGAAAGCACGTTCAAAGCCATAGGTATTGCATGTATTCTAGCAGTTACGGGCTCCAGGTCATGTCTGTGATTGGCACAGATGTGCATGGTGGAAGCATCAGGACCACTATTACAGACTTCTGTGCCACATACAGCTCCTCCCTGCTTGGCCCACACCAGACTGCTGAGGCTATTGCTCAAGCTGTTGCCTTGTTCATCTGTGGCATCTCCACCACAGATTTTGTCTGGTTAGCCATCACATCTTTTGGTTTTAACCTCTTACAAGGCATAACTGCAGTATTGGCTTGCATATACCTACATAGTGAAGAGTGCAGAGTTTCATTACGATCGTCACTAAATCAGATAAAACCTTGGTCTAGCACTGTAAAGTTGTCTCCCTTTTAATTTGACTGCACGCCGTTACTGAATATCAGCATTCCAGGCATATGTGATGGCCTTGCCAATTCTGCGCTCTCTCATGCCCTCACAGATACAGTGTTGATATTCTTGTGTTCACACATTTCTCAATATCCAGTTTACCCCCCTCTGTGATCCCCTTTAATGTGTCCAGTTTCTATATGTGAGCAGGTTTACTCCCAGGGTATAATCTAAGATTGTACCTGAGACGATAGAGGGTTAAGTAATTTGCCCAAGAAGCATCAGAATGATATGAACCTTGTTCCCTCCTCTAACCATTGGGCTACTTTTCCACTCCCCCCCCCTCAACCCCCCTTTCCCTCCCAGCTGTAAGGTTTCTATGTGTTAAATAAGAGCACTCACCCGTTTGGTTGGCGATCTCTCCTTCCGGACAGTGAACACAGTCATAGCAGCAAACTGGCTCTTCTCTCCTTGTTAATTTCATGTAGCCAGGAGTGCAGCTCTCACTGCATTTGGACTTTGGAGGCATCTGAAAGTTGAGAGAAAACTATATAAATCTAATTTGCATTTTTTTCAAAACATCTGCTTTTTCTCTCAACAAACAGTTCATGCCTTTTTTTTGGGTAGGATGTATCGGAACTAGGGGGCACATGGTTTATTTCACATTCTGTTCCACCTTTCATGGTTAGACAAAATGGTTTACAAAAAAATAATTAAGTAAAAATAAGAACTAGCAAAGAACTCCAATGCAATTGACAGCAAAGATGAAAAACAGACGGAAGGGACAGACATGATACAATCATGAACATCGAAAAAGATTTGTCGCGGCTGAAATCCCTCAGGAAGCAAGGCAAGAATCACATTGGGAGGTAGAAATCCCAACTGGAGGGACCAAATCAGCAAGGTCTCAGTGACTGCAGCCTTGATTCAACTACAAATCATGGTGGTAAGCTCTGACCCCAGAAGCCGCATCATTGCCCAACTAATAACTAACTAGCTCTCTCAGGATGACCCTCAACTGGCAACACTTAACTAAGGACAATGCCAAAGAGCCCTTAGTCATGGTCCTTAGAGCGGGCTACAGACTCAACTGAAGAGGACCCCACCTAACATGGTAGGATCCCACCTAAAGGGTAATTTGCATACAGCACGATCTGAAGCCAAATTCACTGTAAACATAGTTATCTGTAACTACCACAAACATACATGCCATTGTAGATCACTACATTATTATCATTAAGCTTCCATCTGAAGAGCATTGGAAACCACACATCGCACACATCACCTGGAATCGATACCATTATCCAAACAAAACTACTCAAGAATCAAATAATGGCATCACTCGACAACATATGCAAGCTCATATACATTATACCACTCTTCATGCACACTGACTCATCGCCCCTCAAAAGGCTTCATCCCAACAATCCATAGTACAGCAAACCCAATTTTATAGTCCCTCGGGATGCTCAAGGATCCATGTTGAAAGATGCTGAGATGAACAAAAAGGTTGAAAGAATATACAGAGTTTTTATATGATAAAGATCAAGTGGACCAACAGCCATTTCAACCTGTACCTTATGATCCAGAACTATTGGTGATGAAAAAAGAAGTTGAAGCAGCATTGAAAGCCTTATCAAAGAACAAAGCACCAAGCATTGATGACATTCCCAAAGAAGTATTACAGAAATCTGATGCGGCTGTTACCATACTTCCTCTGCCAAAAATTTGGAAGACAACATCATGACCAACTGACCGAAAAAGATCCGTGTTTATACAAATACAAAAGAAAGGTGATCCATTGACAATGGAAATTATTGCACAATCACTCTGATCCCACATACCAGCAAGATTCTACTCAAGATCATTCAGCAGAGACTACAACCATACCTCAAACAAGAACTAAATGAAGTGCAAGCAGGTTCAGGAAAGGTCGAGGAACAAGAGACATCATCGCAGATGTGAGATGCATCCTTTAAAAGGCTAAAAAATACCAAAATGATATTTATAAGTGTTTTATTGACTAAGCAAGGCTTTTGACTGTGTAAACCTTTAGAAACTCTGGGCCATATTAAGAAGAATGAGCATACAATGATCAAGAAGCAACAGTTTGAACGGAACAAGGAGAAACAGAATGGTTTAAAATAAGAAAAGGTGTACGACAAGGCTGCATACTTTCCCCCTACCTGTTTAATTTATATGCAGAACAAAACAACAGAGAAGCAGGATTGTATGAAGACAACTGAGGTGTGAAGATTGGTGGAAGACTCATCAACAATCTTTGTTATGCTGATGATACCACATTACCGGCTGAAAGTGAAGACGATCTGAAACATTTGCGTCTCAAGATCAAGGAATATAGTCTTAAAATGGGCCTGCACCTTAGAGTAAAGAAGACAAAGATCCTGAATACTGGCAAAATAAATAAGTTCATCGTTGATGGGGAAGATATTGAAATAGTGGACAACTTTAACCTTATTGGATCGACAATCAATAAAGGACAAGCAGTCAAGAAATCCGACAACGCATTTCTGTTGGCAGAATGGATATGAAGGACCTAGACAAGATTCTCAACAGCAGAGATGTCTCTCTCTCTCTATACAAATATTTGACTTCTCCAAGCTATGGGATTTTCAATAACATCATATGGATGCAAAAGTTGGACAGTGAAAAAGATAGACAGGAAGAAAACTGATGCCTTTGAATTATGGTGCTGGCAATGAATATTGTGTATATCATGAACTGCCCAAAGAACAAACCAGTAAATACTAGAGGAGATCAAACCTAAGCTTTCCTTAGAAGCTCCGATGACAAGACTTTGACTTTCAAACTCTGGACATATCATGTGAAGAGAGAGATCGTTAGAGAAAGACATAATGCTTAGCAAGGTACAATGCAAAAGAGGAAGATTGCCAATCAGATGGATCGATACAATAAGAGCAGCTATGGGTACCACTCTAACAACAATGAGCCCCCTGACTGAAGATCGAACACAGTTTAGGTCAACTATCCAGAGGATCGCCATGAGTCGACACTGATCTGATGGCACTTAAGAACAATAACTATTCCCCCTAGATGTATCCCATGTCTACAGCTACTGTGTTGTCTGTCTTGACTAGATTGTAAGCTCTGATGAGCAGGAACCGTCTCTTACATGTGTCTATGCAGCACTGCGTACATCTTGTAGCGCTATACAAGTGTTCAGTAGTAGTAGTAATCATGTTACCCTATATTCCAGTCAAAGGTGGTCCACACCCTGCTGCTCAGGAACATCAAAAGCCTGCGTGAACAGGTATGAAGGACTGTACCAAGCCATAATTGCACCCTGTGTGACTTGCTCATCTGCCCTGCATCTCCCCATCTTACTTCCAAATCTTCAGCCATCACCCCACCTGGCCTGGCCTTGCCCCACCATCCCCACTTTTAGGTTCCCATGGTGGCAGCAGTGAGATTTACAATTAAAATTAAAAATACACGCAAGTCTCTCCAACTCCGCACTTGCATGCTGGTCCGATGCCCCTCCTCTGACGTATGCTTGTGTTAGAGAAGGGAGGGACCAGACCAGCCATTCAAACATGTGTCTTTGCAACTCTGTGTGTGAATGGCTGGTCTGATCCCTTCCCCCAAGCCTGCATGCAAGTGTGGAGTCCCACCACCGCAAAGGGAACCCTAAAAGCAACGGCAGGGCAAGGGCAGGCAGATTTTAACTGGTTGTGTTCATACAAGATCTCTGATCATGACAAGTTTTGAACAACATAAAAGAGGTTTGTGAAGTCATAATCTTCCCCCACCCCCGAGGAAGCGGTGGTGAAGCGCCTTGGATGGCGTCACATGTGGTGTTGTGAGTGTGTTTGATTCAGATAAGTGTTTTTCATTACTATGGTTGGTTAGATGATGTATGCAGGTTGAACAGACATGAACAGCTGAAACTGTTGCTCTGTGGGAGTGAAGGCACTTATATGATTAAATTGAATTAAATTAAAAGATTAATTAATAATAAAAATAAAGAGGCATTTTTCAAGATCATTGATGTTTAAGCTCCAACACACAGCCAAAGTTGTATTTAATTCCCAAGGACTTGTTGGTGTTGTTCTGAAATCCTTTTCTCCTCATATTTTGTTCATCTTTATACAGACTTGGAGGTATTTCTATTCCTTATGGAATATTGTCTTACTGAATGATCTGATATCAATCTTCATTCCTCTAACTGCCATTGAGTGGTGCACTATTACCAATAATCATCTCCTGGCAATGTCCCAGTTTTTATAATATTTCCTACTATTCCCTTTTTTAAATTGGTCTTGTTTTATTTGCTTCTTTAATGTGCCAAATATGTGTGCATACGTAGTCCAAAGCCATTTCACGGGCCACTTTTTTTTAGGAGATATTGCACATTAAGGTGGTGAACTGCAAGGGTGTCAGAAATGTTGACCACAACTGTATATACATACAGCACAATGCAAAGGAGCTGTGACCAACCCTACAGTAAATGTGCCAGTCTCTGTAATTTCAGTTCAAAACTATAAAAAAAAGGAAGACTAAACTTAGCAGAAAGAAAATGAAGGTAGGGGACTTGGGAGGTGGTACTAGAATGTGGGTTCTGGCTGTTATGGTTGAACCACAAAGTGAATATTCCGAAAGCATGATAATATACCATAACCTGCAAGTGCTTGGGGGTAAACTTTATTCAAAAAACACAGTCCTAAAACAGCTGTTATAACATTACCCAAGCGCAAAATTTAGTCAAACACAGTGTGTTTGGGTTTATGCCGATATCAGGGTAAGTTTGATAACAGTCATATAAAAATTGTTATACAAGACTCACAGAGACAACAGCCAAACATTGACAGTCATCACTTCTTACTTCTTTGGAAACTGCAGGGTTCACTCTCAAAGTCTGACTGTTTTCTCTGTGAGAGTTACTATGAGGGAGCGACCCCCTCCTCTGCCCACGAGAGCTGTGAATAAAGTCCCCATAGTCCTGTCTGGGGAGGTTCTGATTCAACTTGACACCCAAAAGGGCCAGAATGAGACAGCATTATAAAATCTTTCCCCTCTCTCCATGTTACTCTGTCATGTACAAATACACAGAAAGAAAATACAGCCACCCAAACACACATGCAAAAAATCAGATACACAGACATACATACAAACACACCAAATAGAAACACATACAGGAGTGGAGGAGTAGCCTAGTGGTTGGGGCAAAGTACTTCAGGCTGGAAGGTCGGGGGTTCAAATCCCACTAGAGGACAGCAACCTTGGGCCGGAAGGACTGGGGTTTCTAGTCTCACAGGTGCTCCTTGTGGTCTTGGGCAAGCCACTTAACCCTCCATAGCCCATGTTCCCTGTAAAATAGTTATCTCCAAGTTATAATGCCCTGTTCAGTGTAATTTCAGTTTGTTCAATGTAAACCACACTGATGCAGAATAGCACAGTATATAAGAGAATATAAATAAATACACACACACACATTAAATACATGCAAACAAAACACAGATGCAGATGGATAGATTCAAAATAATTCCATGACGTATTTTCTTCATGCTTTCCTCACGAAGTGCTACCATGCTATTAAGTGCTTCAAATATTTAGTGCATTTTCTTTGTAGACAAATAGTCACAGCAAAACAAATAGGTGATATAGAGCTGGAAGATGAGATCTCCAGGTTGGAAGGCACTTAACGGACTACTGGGGATGAGTTGAAGACTTTGCAGAGTAAGAGCAGCATTTATGATGTGGTTGAACACATCATGTGAAGAGAGAGATCATTAGAGAAAGACATTATGCTTGGCAAGATTAAAGATACATGCAAAAGAGGAAGGCCAGCAATGAGATGGATCGATATAACAACAGCAGCTATGAATGCCACTCCATCAGCAATAAGCTGCTTGACTGAACATCGAACACAGTTTAGGAGAACTATCCAGAGGGGCATCATGAGTTGACATTGACATGAGAACAACAGATTCAACTATGAAAACTAGTAACTGAACTGAGGAGCTTTGGGGGCCAATATTGAAATCTTTTATCCATATGGCCAGCGGGAGCCTCTCGGGATAAGTTGCTATGTGAGATATGCGGTGGCACTACCCTTACAGTATAGTCATGGACAATATCACCACTATCCAGATAATCTTATTTTCAGCCAGCAATTTATTCAGATAACTTAAGCCACACAGAAAGTAGGCCTAATTTGCCCTACATATAAGTGCCAACTGAGAATCCCTGTTACCCCGATAAGGATAGCAGCGACTTTCAACTGGACATTCAGCGGCATCTACTATTCGTAATGGTTTGGTATCTTCACTTTGTGGTTAACCATAATAGCTGGAACCCATCTCCCAATTCCCCTTCCTCCATTTTCTTTCTGCTAAGTTTAGACTCCCGTCGTTAAGCATAGTATCTTTTATTCTTCTTTATGTGATTTTAGCCCAGTCAGTCGCTGATTTTCTCCGAGCTAACTGAGGCCATTTCTAATTCGCTGTCTAACTCTATCCAGCTCATTATAACCTGCAAGTGCTTGGAGGTAAATTTTCAAAAATATAGGGGTAATGACTTAACTACTCAAAGAGGATGATCAGAAAATTACCAGACAATGGTTTGGGAAGGAATATATATCTACCAGTCATGCAACTCATTTTATATCTATCTGACCTCATCCAACCACTTGCACCTAACAGACCAAGAAGATCTGCAGAGTCCAACATGCTAGTAATTCCAAAAGAAGCAACTAAATGCACCAAAACAACAGCTAACAGAGCCTTCCGACTCTGTGTCCCAAGTCTATGGAATCCCTTACCAGCACATATCAGAGCAATCACCAACTTGAGCCAATTTAGAAAGGCCCTTAAACATTTCCTCTTCACCAAATATCTCACTGACATCTCCGATCCTCAGTCCCACTCGAATAACGAGCACCTCAACAATAATAGTAGTCAACTAGCAAGCCCTCGCAACAGGCGTCCCCTACAATGTAAACACCAAACATTATCCTTTCTCAGTACACCTCATATGTATATAGTGTACCCTTTTTCCAAGTTGCATTTCCTGTTTAATGTAATGACCAGACATATTTAAGTTGTCGGATGTTTCTGTTCCATGTGAACCGCGCTGATTGCAAATAGTGCGGTATATAAGAAATATAAATAAATAAATAATAAATAAATAAATATCATTCACTGCCTTCCTCATGTGCTAATTTAATTTATTTATTTAACTGGCTTTATATACCATCTTTTCATAATATCAATGTAGTTTACGGGGAACAATTGTAACTTAACTTAACTTTACATTGAACAATTTGAATTAGGCTTAACTTAACTAGTACACATGAACAGAGTAATGTTATATTAACACTAACCTGATTGAGCGCCGTCTCCCACATGATCGCTTCCTGCTTGATGCTGAATTCTTCCCCTGGCAGAGCATAAGGGTTGTAATTTCCAATAATTTCAGAGGTTTGACTCCCATTATGAAGATACACCAGGTTCACAATATTGTAGCCACTGGCCAGGTCTCCACTGTCATCGAAAAAAATCTCTTCACCAAGAGTGTTCTTGAAGTGGACGTTCTTCAGATAATGGTGGAGCTAAAGAATGTAAAAGGTGCTCTTTTTAAAAAACAGATGGAACCCCTGAATTCATATATCCTAACGTCTTGTGTGGAGATGTAGATGCCCATTTGTCTTTATAAAATATTAGCCTAAGTGGCAGAGTTCAAGCCATAAAGTCAAGTGTGGGCACAGCAGATGCAAATGAAGCCATGTAAAGTTTGCAACACCAATTTTTTAAAAGGGTTCCAGGGGTGATCCGGGAAACTACAGACCGGTGAGCCTCATGTCAGTACCGGGAAAAATGGTAGAAACCATCATAAAGAATAAAATTACTCAGCATGTAGATAGTCATGACCTAATGGGAGACAGCCAACATGGCTTTAGACAAGGAAGATCTTGTCTTACTAATCTGTTATGTTTTTTTGAAGGAGTGAATAAACAGGTGGACAAAGGTGAGTCAGTTGATATAGTGTATCTGGACGTTCAGAAAGCCTTTGACAAGGTTCCTCATCAGAGACTTTTGGCAAAACTAAAGAGTCATGGGATAGGAGGCAGTGTACTATTGTGGATCAAGAACTGGTTAAAAGATAGAAAGCAGAGGGTTGGGCTAAATGGCCAATTTTCCCAATGGAGAAAGGTGAATAGCGGTGTGCCCCAGGGATCTGTGCTGGGTCCGCTGCTTTTTGACATATTCATAAATGACCTGGAAAGTGGAATAACGAGTGAGGTTATCAGATTTGCAGATGACACAAAACTATTTAAAGTTGTTAAAACCCAAGAGGATTGTGGAAAATTGCAAGAGGATCTTGATAAATTAGAAGACTGGGCATCAAAATGGCAGATGAAATTTAATGTGGACAAGTGCAAAGTTATGCACCTAGGGAAGAACAACCCAAACTATGGTTACACAATGCAAGGTTCCACATTAGGAACCACCACCCAGGAAAAAGATTTAGGCGTCATTGTGGATAACATGTTAAAACCCTCCACCCAGTGTGCAGCGGCAGCCAAGAGAGCAAATAGTATGCTAGGTATCATAAGGAAAGGAATGGAAAATAAAACAAAAGATATTATAATGCCTCTATATCGTTCCATGGTGAGACCGCACCTTGAATATTGTGTGCAATTCTGGTCGCCGTATCTTAAAAAGGATATAGCAAGATTAGAAAAGGTTCAGAGAAGAGCCACCAAAATGGTAAAGGGGATGGAAGGATACTCCTATGAAGAAAGGCTAAAAAGGTTAGGGCTCTTTAACCTGGAAAAGAGACGGCTGAGGGGAGATATGATAGAAGTCTATAAATTAATGAACGGAGTGGAACGGGTAAACGTAGATCGATTGTTTACGTTATCAGAATATAGGAAGACTAGGGGACATGCAATGAAGCTACAGGGTAAACTATTTAAGACTAATAAAAGAAAATATTTTTTCACTTAACGTGTAATCAAACTCTGGAATTTTTAACCGGAGGATGTGGTAAAGGCTGTTAGTGTAGCTGGGTTTAAAAAAGGTTTGGACAAGTTCCTGGAGGAAAGGTCCATAAACCATTATTAAGAAGGGACTCAGGATATCAATGCTTGACCCAGTACAAGCATTGCGGAACCTGTGTCTTTTGGGGAAACTGCTAGGTACGTATGATCTAGATTGGCCACTGTTGGAAACAGGATCCTGGGCTTGATGGACCTTGGTCTGACCCAGTATGGCATATCTTATGTTCTTATGTGCATAGATTAAGGTATTTTCTAATCAACCTGTGAACTCCACCCCAACCTCTGTCCAGGCTGTGCCCCTGGCTACGCATACTGGCAAAGGACCACCTTCAAATCCCTTGCCAACTCCACCTCCAGGAATGTCTTCTTAAAATGCAGGTAAACTTACGCACATATAGGCCAAGGAGATTATTTTGTAACATCAAAACATAGAAACATGATGCAGAAAAAGCCTGCATGTCTTATATAATCTGCTTGTCCATATCAGCTACAATAGTCCCCTTCTTTCCTTTAAAGATCTTCTATGTTGGTTCCATGCTTTTTTGAATTCAGATACTGTCCTCATCTCTACTACTTCCACTTGGAGACTATTCCACGCATCTACTACTCTTTCAATAAAGAAATATATCTGCATATTACTCCTGAGTCTATCCCCTTTTACCTTCTTCCTATGTCCCCTCATAGCAGAGCTTACTTTCAATTGAAAGAGGCTCTCCTCTTGCGCATTATGCCACGAAGGTATTTAAACATCTCTCTCATATCTCCTCTATCCTGCCTTTCCTCTAACATATACATATTAAGATCTTTAAATCTGTCCGCATATGCTTTATAATAAAGACCACTAACCATTTTAGTAGCCACTCTCTGCACCGACTCAATCCTGTTTCTATCCTTTTAAAGGTGCGGTTACCAGAATTGCACCCAATACTCCAAATGAGGTTGCACCAGAGACCTATACAGAACCACTTTCACCTCCTTTTTTCTGCTGGTCTTTCCTCTCCTTATGCGCCCAAGCATCCTTCTGGCCTTTGCTGTTGCCTTTTCTACCTGTTTAGCCACTTTAAGATCATCAGGAACAATCACTCCCAGGTCCTGCTCTTCTTTCACAGACAGAAGTACTTCGCCCCAACACTATACCTCTCCCTTGCATTTTTGCAGCCCAAGTGCATGACTCTGCATTTTTTAGCATTAAATCTCATCTGCCAAATTCTTAACCATTCCTGAAGCTTAGCTTGATCCCTCCTTATGTTATCTACTTCATTCTGAGTGTCTACTCTATTGCAGTTTTTAATATCATCCGGCAAAGTTTACCTGCCAGCCCTTCTGCAATATCAATAACAAAGATGTTAAAAAGAATCGGACCAAGGACATATCCCTGTGGCACACCACTAGTAACTTCCTTCTCCTAGGAGTGAGCTACATTTACCTCTACCCTTTGTCAACTTTCACTCAATCAATTTCTTACCCAGTCAGTCAATTTAGGGTCCATCTCTACGGTGCTCAGTTTATTAATAAGTCACCTATGTGGAATGGTGTTAAGGGCTTTACTAAAATCTAAGTGCAACACATCTAGGGCTCTCCCTCAGTCCAATTCCTTAGTCACACAGTCAAAGAAATCAATCAGATTTTGTCTAACACGACTTGCCTCTGGTAAACCCATGCTGCCTCAGATCCTGCAATCTACTGGATTCCAGAAACCTCACTAAACTCTCTCTTAGCAGCGTTTCCAATAATTCCCTCACCATATAGGTTAGACTAACCAGCCTGTAGTTCTCAACCTCATCCTTCCTTCCACTTTTGTGCAAAGGGACCACATGTGCTTTTCTTCAGTCATCTGGGACCACTCCCGACTCCAAAGAAGCATTGAAAAGGTCAGTCAGAAGGAGCCACTAGAACATCCCCAAGTTCCTTCAGTATTCTCGGATGTATCCCATCCAGCCCCATCATTTTGTCTACTTTTAGTTTAGCTAGTTCCTCATGAACATGTTGTTGTTGTTAAGTGCCGTCGAGTCGGAGTCGACTCATGGCGACCCTCTGGATAGCTATCCTAAATTGTGTTCGGTCTTCAGTCAGGCGGCTCATTGTTGACAGACTGGTACCCGTAGCTGCTGTTATTGTAGCGATCCATCTCATTGCTGGCCTTCCTCTTTTGCGTTGACCTTCTATCTTGCCAAGCATGATGTCTTTCTCTAATGATCTCTCTCTTCGCATGATGTGTCCGAAGTATGAAAGTCAAAGTCTTGTCATCTGAGCTTCTAAAGAAAGCTTAGGTTTGATCTCCTCTAGTACCGACTGGTTTGTTCTTCGGGCAGTCCATGGTATACACAGTATTCGCCGCCAGCACCATAATTCAAAGGCATCAATTTTCTTCCTGTCTGTCTTTTTCACTGTCCAGCTTTCACATCCATATGATGTTATTGAAAATACCATGGCTTGAACAAGTCGAATCTTTGTATGGAGAGAGACATCTCTGCTCTTGAGAATCTTATCTAGGTCTTTCATAGCCATTCTGCCAAGAGCAATGCGTTGTCTGATTTCTTGACTGCTTGTTGCTTCTTTATTGATAGTTGATCCAAGTAGGTTAAAGTTGTTCACGATTTCAATTTCTTCTCCTTCAACGATGAACCTGTTGATTATGCCAGTTGTCATGATCTTTGTCTTCTTTACATTAAGGTGCAGGCCCATTTTGAGACTATGTTCTTTGATTGTGAGAAGCAAATGTTTCAGATCATCTTCACTTTCAGCCAGTAATGTGGTATCATCAGCATAGCGAAGGTTGTTGATGAGTCTTCCACCAATCTTTACACCTCTGTTGTCTTCATACAGTCCTGCTTCTCTGATGATTTGTTCTGCATATAAATTAGGGGGAAAGTATGCAGCCTTGTCTTACACCTTTGCTTATTTTAAACCATTCTGTTTCTCCTTGTTCCGTTCGAACTGTTGCTTCTTGATCAATGTACAGATTGCGCTAGAGAACGATCAGGTGTTCTGGTATACCCATGCTTCTTAATGTGGCCCAGAGTTTCTCATGGTTTACACAGTCAAAAGCCTTGCTATAGTCGATAAAGCACAAATAGATATCCTTTTGGTATTCTTTAGTCTTTTCAAGGATCCATCTCACATCCGCAATGATGTCTCTCGTTCCTCGCCCTTTCCTGAACCCTGCTTGCACTTCAGGTAGTTCTTGTTCTAGGTATGGCTGTAGTCTCTTTTGAATAATCTTCAGTAGAATCTTGCTGGCATGTGGGATCAGAGCGATTGTGCGATAATTTCCACAGTCAGTTGGATCACCTTTCTTTAGTATTGGTATAAACACAGATCTTTTCCAGTCCGTTGGCCATGATGTTGTCTTCCATATTTCTTGGCAGAGCCGTGTAAGTATGGTAACAGCTGCATCAGATTGCTGCAATACTTCTATGGGAATGCTATCAATGCCTGGTGCTTTGTTCTTTGATAAGGCTTTCAATGCTGCTTCAACTTCTTCTTTCATCACCAATGGTTCCTGATCATAAGGTATAGTTTGAAACGGCTGTTGGTCCACTTGATCTTTATCATATAAAAACTCTGTATATTCCTTCCACCTTTTCTTGATCTTCTCAGTATCATTCAACATAGAACCTTGAGCATCTTGTAACATTCCAATTCGAGGCTGGAACTTTTTCTTTAACTCTCGCAGCTTTAGGAAAGCCGGTCTTGTTCTTCCTCTAATAGTTTCTGCTTCTATTTCCTTGCAAGTGTCATTGTAGTACTTTTCCTTGTCCTGTCTTGCTGCACGTTGGAAATCTCTGTTGAGTTCTGCGATTGTCTTTCTTTCTCCTTTGGCTTTAGCTTCTCTGCGTTTCTGGGCAATTTTCAGAGCTTCTTCAGTCATCCATTTTGGCCGTTTTTGCTTTGTCACCTTTTGTAGAGACTTCTCGCTTTCTTCCAGCACAACCTTCTTGATGTCATTCCATAACTCTTCCGGAGCTCTGTCATTTGTATCTAAAGCAGCAAATCGATTTTGCAGGCAGTCTTTAAATTCCAGTGGTATATTCTCAAGGTCATATTTTGCTGCATTCATGAGTGGTTTGCTCTTTTTCAACTTTAGCTTGAGTTTGCATACTAATAGTTGATGATCTGTACCACAGTCAGCTCCAGGTTTTGTCTTTGTTGATGTTACAGAGCTTTTCCATCGTTGACTTCCACAGATGTAGTCAATTTGATTTTTATACAATCCATTGGGTGAAGTCCATGTGTACAGTCGCCGCTTGTGTTGCTGGAAGAAGGTGTTTGAGATGAATAGATCATTGGTCTTGCAGAATTCTATCAATCTTTCTCCAGCTTCATTTCTGTTGCCAAGTCCATATTTTTCCGACTACTTTGCCTTCTTCTTTGTTGCCAACTTTTGCGTTCCAGTCACCCATGACTATCAGGATATCCTGTTTGCATGTTCTGTCAATTTCAGCTTGTACTTGTTCATAGAACTCTTCAATTTCATTCTTTTCTGCAGCTGTTGTTGGGGCATATACTTGAATTATAGTTGTGTTGATAGGCAATCCTCGTAGACGAATAGAGATTAAGCGTTCGCTGACTGCATTGTATTTCATTACAGTTCTTGCAAGTTTCTTCTTTATTATAAATGCAACACCATTTATAATACCATCATGAACATAGTCTTCTGAAAATCGTTCAAGACCCCCTTCACTTCTGTTCCTATTAATGGGTGTTTTCTAAGGTCCTGCTCTTGGCCCTTTATTTATTTATTTTATTTATTTATCTATATTTTTCTATACCGCCCCTTCCAGCGATCAAGGGCGGTTTACAAGGAACATTTTAACAATTGTACACAGATGTATACATTTACATTGAACAATCAGATTCAACTATTTACAATGAACACAGAAGAGAAATATCTGTTAAGCAATTCCACTTTATCCTCATCAGCTTCTACATTTTCCTCCCCTTCGCTCTTGAGTCTGACAGTATGACTTTTGTCCTTTCTTCTCTCACTAACATATCTGAAAAATGTCTTATCCTCCCATTTTATTGCATTAGCTATTTCTTCTTTTTTGTCCATCTTTGTTTCCCTGACTACATTCCTAGTTTATCTAAGTTTTTCCAAATATAGATACCTGTCTTCCTCTCTCTGTGATCTCTTCTATTTTATTAAGGCTTCCCTCTTCTCCTTGACCTTTTCAGCTACTTCTTTTGAGAACCATAGCGGCCTCCTTTGCCTTTTCCCTTTCTAACAAAAATCTTTATTGCCCTTTCAGTTTTGCCCATTGCTTTTCTACATCCTCCAGCTGATCCCATCCCGTTAATGACTCATTGTCCCATCGTGGCAAAGTTAGTTTTCCTAAAGTCTAAGGTCATCTCTTTTTAATGGATTTTATCAGCCCTAGCTCTAATACCTCCAAACGAGACTTCTCTTTGCTTACACCCCTCATCTGGAACTAACTTCCCAATGACATCTGAACGTCAAACAATATTACAGAGTTCCAATGCAGTCTAAAAACATACCTATTTACAAAACACTATGGATCCAACACTTAAAAACAAATATGAGCCCTAATCTTAAGGTCGCTCACAAGGTCATCTCCTTACTCCTTGGTTACATCTCCATGAATATTCGTTAATCAATAGTTTAGTTCATCACGACTTTCCTTCCCCCAAACATTAAATTTTCCCCTGCGTTCTCACAAATATTTCTCTATTACACCCCTTAGTTATTGTACATATCTTACCTCCTTTAGTTATTATACACTTTTGTTCAAGTTAATTGTTCATTTCTATC
Source organism: Ichthyophis bannanicus (assembly GCA_033557465.1). Classification (NCBI taxonomy): domain Eukaryota; kingdom Metazoa; phylum Chordata; class Amphibia; order Gymnophiona; family Ichthyophiidae; genus Ichthyophis; species Ichthyophis bannanicus. The sequence continues at coordinate 35,681,568 of CM066051.1, read as the reverse complement.
TCTTGCTGGTGTCCCATACACTTATTCCTTTACAAGTCAACCTACTGTATATATGCCACCATCTAAAGTATTATCAGCTATGTGTTCGAGTTAGTTGTTCTTTTTCAAGTTATTTGTAACATTTCCTTTCTATATCTTGAGTTAATTGTTCAGTGCTTTGACTTATAGAGAAAGCGAAATAAAAAAAAAGATGCTAAATAAATTAATAAATTAAGTAAAGAGCTTGTACATACCTAGGTTTCCTTGTGCATCGGGAGGGCAATTTTTAACTTTACCCATGAGAACTATCCTCCATCTCTCATTCTATATGTTCTGCTTTTGATGGAGGAGTAGGCAAGTATTCTGAGCACCAGAATCAAGGAAGCCAGGGTTCAAAGCCCACTTCTTCTACTAACATGTCTTGTAACCTTGGGCAAATCACTTCATCCTCTGTTTCCTAAGATACAATTCAGTTTGTAAGTCCACGTTCAGAGGGAAATAACTGGTGTGCCTGCTTGTACCGCACCTTGAACTCAGATTTGGAAAAGGTTAGTAATTAAATATGAGATTGGGGATCTGTACTGACCTCACTCTTTTCTCAGAAGTTCAGGATGAGTTACATTCGAGTACAGTAGGTACTTTCCTAACCCAGAGGGCTTACAGTCTGTTTGTTCCTGAAACAACGGAGGATGAAGTAATTTGCCCAAGATCACACCGTGAAGCAATGGGATTCGAGCCTGGCTTCGCTGGTCCTCCTGGGAGACACTGCTCTGTTTTCAGGGTCCATTGTGCGTTCGCTGCTTTCTGTTCACGTCCTGTCCTCACTGACTGCTCTATAGGCAAATGCAAACTTGTTTCCTGTCTCAGTCTGTAACAATATGAAAACTCTGATATACCAAATTAAGCCCTGCTTCCAATTTCTGCTGCATCCTGTTCTCAGATATCTTGGAACAAGCTCATGGCCTCATTTACTAATACATATTACGTAATACGAGCGCGGTTACTCTCAATAGAGAATATTTGCTAACTGTGCATTTAGGTCAAATGAATACGTTAGCTAGTTAACGTGTTAGTAAAGGAGGACCTCTCTTTGTAACAAAAATATATTAGAGGTGCACAGTCCAAACGTTTTTGGCTTATTCATTTTCCCATAAGAGCATAAGATATGCCATACTGGGTCAGACCAAGATCCATCAAGCCCAGTATCCTGTTTCCAACAGTGGCCAATCTAGGTCATAAGTACCTAGCAGTTTCTCCAAAAGACAGGTTTTGTTTCTTTAAAATTTTGTTTTGGTTGGGAACTATCATTAATAGCACACACTGTCAAGCAATATGAGCACTACTGAGCCATATTGTATGCTATGGGTGGACAGTGTCTGCTATTAATGCTCGCTATATATGACTGACAGGAAGAGATGAAATTTCTTCTTTTTACTTTTATCGTTGACATTTTCTGTCTTTTCAAATGACTGCACATCTCTAAAATATCTTAAAAGAAGAAGCTGGTACCTTCCATGGCAAGTCTTGAGATCTCAGATGTGTTCCATTCCCCAGTCTGTTATTTCCTGAGTTCCTCAGTTTCATGTCATTCAGGGCGTGCGCCAGAGCGTACACAGCATTGTAAATACTGTAGCTTCTTCCAAAATATTTGACAGTACAGTGTAGCAGACTAAATACTGTGTAATCTTTGCAGGTCCTTTTAATGCTCTTAGGGCACCGGGGGTGGCACAGTCCCCGCCACCAATCCTTAGTGTTTGCATTGCTTGGAAACAGCCCTGGCTCGACCTCACGGACAAATTTTGCAAAACATGGAACAGTCCTGTTTGGCACTGTGAATGCCAAGACGGTGTTCTTTGCATTGTTATATATTAAGGAGATTGAATCAAAGTACCATTCAGCAGTGGTGATCCAGACCTTACCAGACATCTCCAGAAATTGTGTTCCTAAATAAAGGTTTAATATATATTGCAGATTGCTATAGACAATAATCATTTTGGTTGGTGATGTCCTCATACGTTCCTTTATTTGCCTCATCTTCTTTTCAGGAATGGAATTGCTATAACTGAAGAGTTCGATAAAGGCAACACAGCCTCCATTCTCAACGATCCCCTCTTTTAGAATCTGGATGGCCCTTCCACTGCTGTCGTTATCGGGTGCGATAATACCAACCCAAGTCCAATCAAAATACTTCAACAGCCTGATGATGGCGGTGCAGAGTGAAAGCTCACTGGGGACAGTCCGGTAGAAATAAGGAAACTTACCGGTATCGCTCATAAAAAGATTCTGTGAGACAAAACTGATCTGTTGGCAGAAATGGTGATGTAATTCTTTTCTTTGGGACAATGAGTTTCACGTCTTATTTATTTATTATTTATTTATTACAATTTCTTATATACCGCACTATTCGGTATCAGCGCGGTTTACATTATAACACAAGGACCATAACAACAAGCTGTTTGGTTTTACATAGAACAGAAGTCCAAACTTGGATAACAGGGGAGAACTATATACAAGAAATTATTACACGGAACAAGATTGGAGTAGCACTAACATAAGGAACATATGTGGTATGTCTTGATTATATGTCTTGATTATACAGAATTTGTTTGTTGCATTAGCATGGGTGAATGTGTTGCCAATATGTAGTGTTAAGAGTATGTGCACCCATGGTACTTGTGCTGTACATTACAGAATGCATCCACACGTTGACTGCCGGGAACATGACCCAGACAGTTACCATGGACACTTATCACTTAAAAGTCATTAGTTTTTGTGCATTCACTAAAGAAAGCTAATGCACTTTGATAAACATGCCCCTAAGTTGAGCTGTCTAGCCAAAACCTGAATGTGTATTAAAGTAAGTAATTAAATACACAATATTGTCAAAGCCACTGACATTCTTGTGGCCTTGGGCAAGACACTTCACCTTCCATTTCCCAAGGTAGATACTTAGATTGTAAGACCTCCAAGGACAAGGAAATATTTACTGTACCTAAGTGCAGCTCACCTTGAACTAATACTGAGAAGGAGTGAGCTTAATCCAAATATTAATACCATTAGATTATTAATAGAAGGGGCTGAGATGTTGTTGTTGTTATTATTGTTGTTGTTAAGTGCTATCAAGTTGGTGTCGACTCATGGTGACCCCTTGGATAGTGATCTTAATTTATCGAATTGAGCACATATTTATGTCTGCAGTACTGGTGAACTGTATGTCCCTTGATTAGGCATTTTCAGGGCTATAGTCTCCTAACTTATTTTGCGGAGCCCCAGTATCCTGTGGGGTGGGGCAGGATATCCTGAGCCATAGTGCTGCTTTCAGGGATGAAGAGAATTCACAAAGACCTGCATCTTCCAGGAGGGAATGTCCTCTCTAGTCTGCCTGTATAATCCTACCCCCACCTACTTATTCTCCCACAGACACAATGTTGGTACCACATGGAATCTCATGTTCACGACTGTCACAGTATGCGCAAAACACACCCATTTGGAGAAACAGCCCTGAGACAAACCTCATGCATCATTCCTGCTGACATTAAGCCCTGGAAATTTGTATGTATTACTTCTTACTGTTACTATATTTATTTATGATTATTTTGGCCTTTGCTATCATTCAGGTATATTTAATTCTGTAGATAAGATTTAGTCATTTTTATGAAGGATACAGTTTTTCAGTGATGGATAATTTATTCTGGTATAAAGTGAAGCACCTCCATTATGTACCTGTGGGTAGTGGTATATTCTGAACAGGTTGGCCAACTGCATCGATTCCTCAGATGGAAGGCCTTCAAGAATTGCTGTCAACGTGCCAGAGGTTTCACAGCTGTAATTTGGGATTCCTTTGTCTGTTCCTGAGAACATATTCATGATAGTCTCAAATGTTAGGAAGGGATTGTTTTGAGACTCATAAATGTTGAACCCCAGAGTAATGTTGGGTAGGATCTCTGAGCTGTTGTTAATCTCCTCCACTGCAGCAACCATGGCCAAGAAGTTATAGTACTGTGAATCAAATGTCCTGTAATTAAGTTAGTCAATCATCAAATTCAAGTGCCAAATTCCCTTGATTGCTCATTGAAATCAATGGGGCCGTGGCTCCAATAACTATTGGAAACCGCTACCGCGGCTTTGTAAACAAGCCCCTAAGTATCATGGGGTCTTTTGTAGACAAAAAGCTGTTTTACCCACGGAAATGGCCCTGTTGAAAATTTTCCATCTGTTATGTACATAAATAAGCTGCTTGATAACAATGCATCTCAGGCACAGTCACCGCATTACTAAGGTCAACATAATAAACCAATGGAACACAATCCTTAAAAACACACTTCAAAAATACTGTCGTCAAACAGTTCAACTCACTCAGTGGTTGCACCAGATGCAGATTTGGACCCAGGAAATTCCTCCCATACCTGAATGTAAGTAACCATGAGCTACTACTAGAAAAGCAGGAGTTACATGAATGCAAATAAAAGAATGATCGTTCTCCATGCCTGCAAAGCTTTGAGGTTCCAAACTTTTTTCAGAAATTGTTAAGATCGATGAACTGTTTGGTCAACTAAATTTTTGAAATTTTTTCTGTTCTATGTATTTAGTCCCTAAAGGCTGAATAAGTGAATGTGTGGCTTTATAAAGGGCTTTCAGTTTAAATTTTAAACACAGCAGAGGGTTTTCAGTTTAAATTCAGAACCCAGCAGAGATCATTCAGTTTAAATTTAGAACCCAGCAGAGAGCTTTCAGTTAATTTAAAACCCAGCAGAGAACTTCTAGTTTAAATTTAATACTCAGTCTGGGTCTTTGAGCAATAAATTGTTTCTAGAGACCTTTACAAAGAGGTCTTCTAGATAGGGGGCAAGAGACCTGTAAAATTGTTTTAAATAGGTATTAAAGTCAAGTGGCATTTTGAAAGACTCCCTCTATCCAAGCAAGGGCTGTGTGAATCACCCAGGGAATTGGTCACAGGTTACCTCAGAAGCACAGGACAGGACACTGTGTAGCATCCAGCTTTTAATAAGTCTTCTTTCTCTCCCTCCCTCCCTCCCTCACTGACACCCACCCACCCCTGGGATAATCGTAGCTTTATAGGTGCTTAGATCTCTTAAAGGAAAGGAGGTACCATATTCACTCTCAGGTGCAGCTGTTTATCCTCATCAAACAATTCTCTTAAACTCCCAAATTATATAACATAAGGCTTATAATCGACATGCATAGTCATCTAATAGCTTATAATCACGTAGTCGCAAAACATATCACAGGAAAAAACTTAACAAACAGAGAAATGAAGGGGAAAAATGTATCCCCCTTCAGGTACCTTTGTTACAGGTTGAATCCATCTTGTGCTAACGTCTATAGCTCAGGCCTAAGAAACAGCCTGCTCTGACTTTTTCACACTGAAACTGCAAAATCAGCAAGATTGAGCAATGAAATGAGCTAATATCCTGTCCCAGAGAGCTGACACAATGAGAGCTCTGAAAACTACACAGCTAGTGAAAAGCTGTCACCTGGGCCCCTTGAATGAACAAAGGGGAACATAAACAAGGAAGACAAACATCAGTATCTACAGTTTATCTGCAGGAAACATGACTAGCACAAGGCAAATGAGAATGGAGAGACAGGATGCTACAGAAAAAACAGAGGGTAAAAGATTGGGAAGCAGATTTGCTTGAAATAATAGAGAATAAGAAACAGAAAGGAAATCTATTTATCAGCAATTTGAGCCTAAAAATGAATATAAATATAGAGAAGAAATTCTAATAAGCAGACAGACATTAGCTGATCTCATTGGAGTGAGGCTGTCTCTGTCTCCAGGACTGTTTTACACTTAAGTCAGGTGCTTTGCTTGTTATAGATGTATTGATGCTATGGATTGATATTGAAATTTGTACCTTATAAATCAAAAGTAAAGCTTGTGATGTTACAGACCTGACAAAATAAAATAAAAAATTTCCATGCTTTTATGGTGGCATGAGCAATTTGTTTAAAGCAAGTCCTGTATGTATGTTGGGGTTGAACACAAACAGCCAAACAAAAATAGAAGATCCCCAAATAATCGTAGGGGAAGCCCAGAAAACCCCCAAACAGAAACCATCAGAAAATAGCTGTGGATTCACCAAACAGGTATACCTGTATATCTTTTAAATCCCAGTAATATCATTCATTGGTCTTATCTGAACATGTAATCATACTCACAAAACATGCATCCAAACAATTACAATGCAAAACAAAACTCTGACATGATATCATGTTTCAGACAAACATGTCTTGCTTCAGGGAGATAACCTTACAAAATGCAACTGCATCAAAAGCTAGCTCTTAGGCTAGTGCCTTCCAAAAAGCCACAGTCCAATATAAAGCCCTCAGCCCATCACAGTAACAATAGGTGTAACAATCAACCTAAATTGTTCACAGCTTGCTGAAGGGACCCATACCAGCTGTGGTCACTGTCAATGTTGTCTAAATACTTTGATTGGTCCTGCCTGAGTTCATTCTTTAACTCAAGAACAATCTATAGCACGGCATGTTACATCGTGCCTTTTAACATATGTGATTTATGTGGTGATCCTCCCTTGACCTAGAATCTATGTTGGACGCAAGATTCGCCCTGTTTGCAGGCGGATTAGTGAACACCATAGTAGGTTGGCTAATGAGGTACTGACGGCACCCATGGTTGATCACTTTATAGAATTTGGTTGTCAAGTAAATCAGTTTGTTTAGAGAGTGCTTGATCAAATTATACCTGATTGGCGGGGTGATGACCATCTGGGGCATTTACATTTTATGGAACAGAGATGGATTTATCGTTTGAATTCATTAGAACCTATTGGTTTGAACAATCAAATCAAGTGGACTTCTCTAATTCATGATCAGGGTTAGTTGCATTCAATTTAGGTTGATTGTTACACCCAGTATGGCATATCATATAAGCTGTTAAATGTTCTATGTAACTTCATGTTATTGTTCAATGTAAACCACCCCTGATCGCTGGAATGAGCAGTATAAAAGAGCTGTTCAATAAATAAATAAATAAATAAATAAAATATCTTATGTTCGGAAAATAACCCCCAGAAGTGCCCAAATGCTCCTATAGAAAATAACACTTTCTTAAGGCGCAGAAGGCTAAGCAGATAGCATCAAAAATTGCTGCTACCCACTTAGCCCTTTCCTCTGCCCCCAATGCGCCCCGGAACGCCCCGAACTACCCGGGTAGGTGCCTTTTGAAAATCCTGGATAAGGCATTTACATGGGTAACCAGGGCAGTTATTCGTGAAAATGCCTTAGAAAATGCCGCCTGTAATTTATATGCAGATTGCAGGTATTACTTCCAGATATTCCTATACATCTAGAATTATAAATGTATTTTGAAAGTGCCTCTTATATTTACAAGTAACATTAAATGCATAAAAAATAATTTCAGATAGGGACATCTAGGTGAGAATCTTCATATTTTCTTGGTATTTTACAGAATGCTTTGCGAAATGCATTTATAAACGGTATAATGATAGTGGCAAGTGGACGTGGATTTGCCGGCATGTACAGTGCGAGCATCACTCTTGCAGACGTATACATCGATAAGAGCTGGATGACTCAGCAACTTCCAGATATAATGGCCTAGGCAGATTAGATAGGCCATGTGGTCTTTTTCTGCCGTCATGTTTCTATGCCAATTAATAAGAGAAGCCTTTTTAACTTTAAAGGTACAAATAACAGACAGGGATTAAGGGCGATGTTAAGAGCATCACGTCCAACTAAGCAACAAAGGAGTAATGCACAATCCAAAGACGGCTCCCCCACATCTAAGGTATTCATCTTACAAGGATAAGTTATATCTGTGACTCAAAGCAGAGAGAGCAGGAACTAAAGTTCACACATGGATCTCAGAGCGGAGCAAAGCCTCAGTGCTACTTACCTCTCATTCCCTCTCAAAGTTGGAGGATACTGGAAGGAAAAAGGTTCAGATATATAAAAATAATTTGTTGCTACAATTCCTCCAATGATAATGTCTCCTTGCCTATGGTATCCCGGTGCAGGGATGACGTTTCTCCCTCCATAGCTCTGCTCCTCTGTATGCCACATGGAATCACTACATAGCAAAAGAATCAGTAACTGATGGGTTAACATCTTTTCCTGCAGCAAAGAGCGTATCGCATGACGCAACTCTTCTTCATGCTCTGGGGCTCTTGGTCCTGGCAAGGGACGGGAGGGGTGTTGCAGGATCTTGGAAGGCTCACTCAGCTGCAACTTTGAACTATGGTTCAAAGAATATATGCATTTGCCAAGAGATCTCTATCTGTGCAGAGCAGACCCCTGCAAGCACACAGAGGACGTAGAGAAAAGACTTTGAAAACCTAACGCTGGAGCAGTTGAGTTGAAGCTTTTAAGGACACCGTGTGGCTTTTTTTGGGACCTGCTTCTCAGAGGGTCAGCCTCTAGGGCTGCCTGCTCCCGCACTCTGTATTTAGTATTAATTATTGGCTCCGTTCTAATGAGACACACAAATATTAATCCGACTGGAATAATTCATAACAAATATAATAACACTTGATTTGTAGCCCACAGAAAAATGTAGAAAACATGTTTTGGAGATCAAAATCAAATAGATGCCTGATTCTTTGCCAATGGAAATGAAATAGAAAGACAGAAATATAGAAACATCACGACAGACAGCGATACTCAGCCGTTGCTCAGTTATCCCTAAGCGGCGAAAGTTAAGCTGCCCTAAATTTCACTGCCAGAGCTAACCGGGCAGCAGCTGCCTAGTTAGCTTCTGTGCTATCCGACTGACCTGGGTATTCAATGCCAGTGTCCGCATATGGCTTGGGCATTGAATATTCAGGTCTACAGTAAGTGTCAGCGGTGGTGCCTAGCTGCTTTACAACAGCGCCCCCCCACCACTGAGTATCATCCCCATAGTAGATGACAGCAGATAAAGACCAGCATGACCCCTTTAGTCTGCCCAGCAAGGTGTTTAGGGTCGTAATGCCACGCTGTGAGGGCTCTAGACTTTTTACTTGGGTTGTAACTACCGCTCCGTGTACGTTGCCCCCTCTCGATGCTTTTTACGCTCGTTTGGAACTGCTGCCCTATGACTGCTACTTCTGCTATGTATTTCTGAAGTGTGAAAGTCATTTGCGTTTTGTTTTGAGCAGGAATGCTCCTCTTCCTATGTAGTTATCTTCTACACTTATCTTACACGGTAGCTCTTGCACAAAGCTGCATCTGCTTCAAGGCGAGAGTAACTTTGTGCTTATAGGCACTAGTGTGACTTTTGAAAACACGTATGTGCTAGTCCGTACTCCCACTCCACCTATTCTCCATCCCCAGGACCCCCGTTGCATGAGGAGGGCAGTTTTATAACTAGTGTCCTGAACTGAGATGGCAAAAGGGCAGGGCCGACCGTCCACTAAGCGGGCTAGGAGGCTGTCTAGGGCGACAGACCTTAGTGGGTGGCACCAGGGGAGGCCCAAGAGTGTTGCAGGGCTATGTGCGGAGACTCATTTTTATGAAGACAATAATTGAACTGGGAACCCTAAAAGCCAAACTTTGAATGCAAAACACTGGAAAAATTAAACTATGAAATTAATGAGGGAAGGAGGAGTGGCCTAGTGGTTGGGACACATTACCTCAGGCCAGAGAGGGACTAGCCTCTTGTCTTATAGGCACTCCTTATAGCCTTGGGCAAGCCACTTAACCCTCCATTGCTTCAGGTACACATATAGATTGTAAGCTCTTAAGAGACAAGGGAATATATCCAGTACCTGCTTGCAGCGCTTGTAAACCACTCAAATGCCTTTCAGCCTGAGTGGCATATCAGGAAATTAAATAACGATAATTTCCTCTTATACTGAACAAAACGCACAGACATCAAAGCACATTTCCCAGAGCAGAAATATTCCAGTTAATAAATTCAAAATAAAATACTTTTTTTTTCTACCTTTTGTTGTTTGGGCATTTTATTTTTCAGTTGCAATTGTCCCAGTCTGGATAAGAACATAAGAACATAAGATATGCCATACTGGGTCAGACCAAGGTCCATCAAGCCCAGTATTCTGTTTCCAACAGTGGCCAATCTAGGTCATATGTACTGTCAGACGGCTGCCTGGGTGAGAATCTTCACAGTCTTGACAAGTGCATATCTCTATATGATTTGCAAGGTATTGTGGACAATGTAGTTCATTCACACCAGACACAGCTGCTGACAATAATTTAGTTGTGCTCTTGGGTAAAGCCAATAAGATATTTATTTATGGGGTTATTTCTCCCAACACAGATATGCTTGGTAGCACATAAAATCAGGTAACTTGCTTTCAGTGTTAACTTGGAAAAACAAAGTCAAAATCAGGAAAACAACAAATGAAAAGCCACAAAGCAAGAAACAAACTGTTCTTTTCAGATTAACTTCTGATTACTTCCCACATAGATTCAAAAGTGATTCTCTTCCTAGCTCACAAGCAATTAGGTAAGGCTTAATTGCTAGCAGTTATCCAGCTGAAACCCCTTTAGCTGACTTGCTTTCTACTGTGTGGGTCAAATCCTGCTTCAGGAGCTTTTCTGAGTAGATTAAAGAACAAATTTGTATTTCTTTGTGATGGTTGCTGTACTTTATAACAGAAAGTTACCAACTGAGTTTAGATAGAGAGCAGTCCATATAAATAGGATCTTCATCTGCAATCATACCCCCATCTTCAACAAGCATAGGTTCAATATCAGGGATTGGCACAGATGAATCTCTCAATGGAGCACTTTCAGGAGAATACTTGTTTCCCTGCTGTCTTTCAAGGTTATAGCTAGGGCATAGATCAGTGTTCATACCTGAGCTTCCATTGCTACTAGAGTTCCTCTCTATATAGCCTGGCCAGTATGTAGTCCAGTTCTTATGTCCAGCCTTCCAATCCAGATCCCTGGACACTGGATCTCTCTTCACATACCTTCTGGCACGAGTCTTAGGGTCCCATCCACGTGCAGCCGTCTCCCTCACAGGTAGCCTCTGGTGATTCCTAGCTCTGCAGCACCATTCCTCTGGCTTTCCCCAGTCCAATGGTGTATGCTGGCCCTTGGAATACCTCCCAGTATACGTACTGCTTTGGACTCTTCTAGACCTCTCAAAGGCTTTTCTCCTCCTCTTCTTCCAGAGGGTCTCTTTCCCTCTCTGTCCGTCCGGTTTGGCTTCTGCTTCTGATAATCCTTCAGATGAAACTGAGGATAATTCTCTGGATATCCAAGGTGATCATAAAGATGGTCATCTGTAGAATAAACTCTACTCTTATTCTGCTTAGATGAGTGCTCCTCCCTAATACAGCGCAGCTGTGCTGAATCAGGCCCTGCCCTTTGAGATGAGTGCTTAGGGATTACCTCATAGCCCTCCTGATTGAACACACGTTTCCCCACTTCAGCTCCTCTAATGGCTGTTGGAAACCTGGTGCATTCTGGGACTGGTAGTCTTTTATGGGAAAATTCTGTTTTCTTATTTCTACCAGAACTGACAGGTTGCTTGTTCAGAGACACTTCACCTTTTCTATAGCTCCTTCCTGAGCTATGATAAGCTTCCTTATCACAGTACCTAGCAGTTTCCCCAAGGGAAACAGGTTCCACAATGCTTGTATTGGTTCAAGCATTGATATCCTGGGTCCCTTCTTAATAATGGTTTATGGACCTTTCCTCCAGGAACTTGTCCAAACCTTTTTTAAACCCAGCTACACTAACAGCCTTTACTACATCCTCCGGTAACAAATTCCAGAGTTTGATTACACGTTGAGTGAAAAAATATTTTCTTTTATTAGTCTTAAATAGTTTACCCTGTAGCTTCATTGCATGTCCCCTAGTCTTTCTATATTCTGATAAGGTAAACAATCGATCTACGTTTACCTGTTCCACTCCGTCAGTCTCTCTCTCCTACGTTCTTCATGTCTTCTGCTAACTCTCCATTTTCTACTGCCCATGTCCTTCCTTCTCTTCTCCTATTTATTTTCCATGTTCTGTCTACATCCGCCTCTGACCTACTGATCTTTCACTTTTTGTTCTTTTCTCCATTTCTTTCTTTACTCATTCATTCACTCAATTTCAACTCTCCGTCCTCAATCCCCAGCCCAGTTCTCCCATTTCTCTTCTCACTCCTTCGCTACCTCTTATTCCCCTCTGTGCCTCCTACATTCCTTCCACCACCCATTTGCTTCCTTCTTAGATATTCATTAACTGCCTTTTCTCCTTCTTACCCCAGCATTCACTCTTACGCCCCTCTCTTTCAACTCTTTCCTCCGTATGACCTTTTTTCTTCCTTCCTACACAAAATATTTGTTCCTCTCTCAATCCTCACTCCCCCAGTATCTTTTTTCTCCCCCCAGTCCCAGCCCCGGCCCCCACCCCACCCCACCCCCTTCCATTTCCAGCTTTTCCAGCACCAGCTCCCTTCCAGTCCCATTCTCCCCATCCCCGGCATCAGCCCATTTCCAGTCCTGGCCCCCAGTATCAGTTCTCCTCCAGTCCCGGTCCCTCCCAGCATTCACTCCCTTCCAGTCCTCCTCCCCAAGCATCAGCCCATTTCCAGTTCTAGTCCCCTAGTATCAATCCTCCTCCGGTCCCAGTCCCTCCCAGCATCAACTGTTTTCCAGTCCCCTCATTCTCCAGCATCAGCCTATTTCCAGTCCTAGCCCCTCCCCCCAGTATCAGCCCTCCTATTCCATCCCAGCATCATCTCCCTTGCAATCCCAGGTTCCCCATTCCCTAGCACAGCCCATCTTCAGTCCTAGCCTACCAGTATCAGTTTTCCTCCAGTTCCAGTCCCTCCATCCCCTAGCATTAGCCCATTTCCCGTATTAACCCCAGTAGTAGTTTCAATGCCAGCGGCTCCCACTCTCTCCCTTCCCCCTTACTCACACACTCACACATACATACACATGGCCCCCACACCTTAGTGACTCCACAAAGGCCTGGCTGACTTGGACCAAAGCCTGGCTCCCCAATTCACTTCTGCACAGCTACAGGAATAAAGACCTGCTTGAGCAGTTTATTTTTTCTCCCACTGCTGGTGTGAATCCCTTTGTAGAGATTAAACAGGGGCATTTTCTACAGGAAACCAGACAAAACCAGGGCAATGAGAGAAATATGATTTCCATAGAAACTCAAGCACACATCAACAAGATAGAAAGTGTAGTTGCTTACCTGTAATGGAAGACCTCTGTAGGCAGCAGGGGCAGGGCCGGATTTGCCTATACGCCACGTACGCCGTGGCGTAGGGCCCACAGCTGGCAAGGGCCCACCGGGAATGTTTTTTGCACAGGGCCCCGCGTTTCAGGGGGCCCCGCGCAAAAAACATTCATTTCATCATTAAAATTAAAACAAACAAAAAAAAGCTGTCGCTGCCTCTGCCGGGGCCGCCGCGGCAGAATCGATTCTGCCGCGGGGCCCCCCTGCCCAGCAGAGCCTGGCCTGCCCTCCCCGGTATCACCTCTCGAGTCTCAGCTGCCGGCTTTCAGAGCGCGAGGGAAGAGTTTTTTTCCCTCGGTGATCTGTTTATGCCCGCGGGGGCTGATGGGACTTCCCATCAGCCCCCGCGGGCTTAACAGAGCAGCGAGGGAGAAACTCACCTCGCGCTCTGAAAGCCGACGCGTGTGACTGGAGGGAGGCAGCTGAGACTCGAGAGGTGATACCGGGGAGGGCAGGCCAGGCTCTGCTGGGCAGGGGGGGCCCCGCGGCACAATCGATTCTGCCGCGGCGGCCCCGGCCGAGGCAGCGACAGCTTTTTTGTACAAAAATATTCGCTGGGCTGGGATGGGCTGGGGGGGTTAGGACTGGGGATGGGCTGAGGGGGTTAGGAGTGGTAATGGCTGTGGGCTGTTGGGGGGGTTAGGACTGGTGATGGGCTGGGGGGGGGTAGGAGTGGTAATGGCTGTGGGCTGTTGGGGGGGTTAGGACTGGTGATGGGCTGGGGGGGTGGGAGTGGTAATGGCTGTGGGCTGCTGGGGGGTTAGGACTGGTGATGGGCTGGGGGGGGTTAGGAGTGGTAATGGCTGTGGGCTGTTGGGGGGGTTAGGACTGGTGATGGGCTGGGGGGGTTAGGAGTGGTAATGGCTGTGGGCTGTTGGGGGGGTTAGGACTGGTAATGGGCTATGGGGGGGTTAGGAGTGGTGATGGGCTATGGGGGGGGGCTATCGGGGGACAATGGGGGAGCTAATTATATATGGGCTGCTGGGAGTAGGACTGGAAGTGGGTTGATGGGGGCTTAGGACTGGTAATGGGCTATGGGGGGGGGCTTAAACTAAAAATTGGGTGATGGGGATTAGGACTGGAAATGGGCTGGTGGGATTAGGACTGGGAGTGGGCTATGGGGGGCTAGGACTGGTAATGGGTTGGGGGATTAAGACTGAAGGTGGGCTGATGGAGTTAGGACTGGTAATGGGCTGTGGGCTGTTGGGGGGGGGTTAGGACTGGTAATGGGCTATGGGGGGCTAGGACAGGAAATGGGCTGATGGGAAGGGGTTAGGACTTGAGGTGGGCTGATGGGGTTAGGACTGGTAATGGACTGTGGGCTGATGGGGGGGTTAGGACTGGCAATGGGCTATGGGGGGGTTAAGACTGGTAATGGGCTGTTGGCTGATGGGGGCTGTCTGATAATGGGCTATGGGGGGTTAGGACTGATAATGGACTATGGGGGGGGGGCTAGGACAGGAAATGGGCTGATGGGGAGGGGTTAGGACTTCAGGTGGGCTGATGGGGTTAGGACTGGTAATGGACTGTGGGCTGATGGGGGGGGGTTAGGACTGGCAATGGGCTATGGGGGGCTGACTGGAAATGGGTTGATGGGGGTTAGGACTGGAAGTGGGCTGATGGGGGGTTAGGACTGGTAATGGGTTATAGGGGGGGCTTAAACTGAAAATGGGGTGATGGGGGTTAGGACTGGAAGTGGGTTGATGGGGGGGCTAGGACTGGTATTGGGTTGATGGGAGGGGCTAGGACTGGAAATGGGCTAATGGGGGGCTAGGACTGGAAATGGGCTGATGCAGGGACTAGAAGGGAATGGATGCTGGGTGAGGCTGGAACTAGAAGGGAGCTGGTGTTGGGGGAGGATTAGAATGGGATGGTGCTGGGAGAGTAAAATGGAGAGGGGAAAAATATTTTGTGTGGGAGGGATAAAAAATCTACAATTGGCCGGGTATTGGGAGAGTAAGTGGGGATTGAGGATGGAGGGGTAAATTTTGAGTAGATGAAATAGGAATGAGGAAAGAGCAAAAGGAGAAAGATTAGTATGTTAAAGCAGATGTATAGAGAGAATGGAAAAAAAAAACCAAGAAGACAGAAGAAAGGACAAATGGACAGCAGATGGAGAGTTAGCAGAAGACACAAAGAAACCAGAAGAAAGTGGCTGGAACAATTGCAACTGAAAAAAAATGCACAAAAGGTAGAAAAATATCTCTTTATTTTGAATTTATTAACTGGAATATGTCAGCTCTGGGAAATGTGCATCATTAATTTTTGCGCTTTGTTTAGTACAAGAGGAAATTAATTTATAGTTTTATTTCTACAGTGTTGTTGTATATTCCAAGTTTGGCTTTTGGGGTTCCCAGTTTAATTATTGTCTTCCTGTTTCTAAATTGTGATTCCTTGTTTGGTGATGGTCTATGTTGTGCATGTGTAACTGAGCTGAGGTATTCTGTTTATATAATTCCTATTTGACATTGCCACTTGTTCTTTCCCCAGTAGGTCATGTATTGTTGTTCTCTGAAATGTATTGGTTTAATATTTGCAGTGTTGCCTTTTGATAGTTAGGGTATGGTGCTTTGTGAGTCCTGGTAGTGCTGTTAGGATATGGCGGGTTTGCTATGGGTTCTAAATGGGCAGTGTTTGTAGTAGTTCCTAATGTGCCTGGCGGTTGGTACTGGATTATAGTAATGTAGAAACCTTTTAGTCTTTCTTTATCCATATACTCATTAAGAGGCATGTTTACTAAAAGTTAGTGTATGGCAGAGCTACTCAATTCCAGTCCTGGTGGTCCACAATCCTGCAGGTTTTCAGGATATCCCTAATAAATATGCATGAGATATATATGCATTGGAGATATCCTGCTTTAACCTTTCCCAGCATTCCCGGCTTCACAGAAACAGCCGCCAGCGTGAAGGAAAAGGCTCTTCACGCTGGCGGCTGTACAGAGGGAGCCGGGGCCTCGCGCGGGCTTCCCCGGCCCCCTCTGAAGCCCCTCAGACAGCCGCGATGCTGTCCGGGGGGCCAGGACTGCATGGGGGGGCCCAGGACTGCACGGGGCGGGCCAGGACTGCACGGGGGCACGGGGGGGGGCCCAGGACTGCACCGGGGCGGGCCCAGGACTGCACGGAGGCACGGGGGGGGAACACGGGGGGGCCCAGGACTGCACAGGGGGGGCACAGGACTGCACGGGGACATGGGGGGGGGGGCCCACAATTTTTCTTGGCGTAGGGCCTCACTCTAGCTAAATCCGGCCCTGAGCAGGGGCATGCAGACACACTCCATTGGTGAAGTCTCCAAGTGAGACAAATACTCAGTTCTCCCCTAGCTTAGAGAAGTCTTTTGGACTTCTCTGAGCATACTCGTGTCAGCTAGCTCATGCTTTTCCCTCTCAGTCTGTAACATAGCTGAAGTAGGCAAAGTTTATGTAAAGTAAGAGGTGCTTGTGGATGTAAGGAAGGAGATGGAGTCTGAGGGAGGAGGTATAGTGGAAGAGTTGGCCTCTGTGTTTGAGCTTTCCCTTGGTCTCTGTTGTTGAGTGTTTCTTTGATCTCATGACTGAGGAGATGGTGGGCGGGTGAATATGGCTACATACCCCTGCTGTCTACAGAGAATCCGCATTACAGGTAAGCAACAGCACTTTCTCCAGAGACAAGGAGGGTGACGCAGGCACACTCTATTGGTGAATCAAGAGTTGAGGGCCACCTCGAAGAGTATGCGGTTACGTTCTGACCCCCTGAGTGGGAGGCAGAAGACATATTAAGAAGCAAAGAGCTTGTGGAGTACAGTATGTTCAAAGGCCAGGTTCAGTCCTGAAGCTGTATCCAGGCAATAGTGTTTAGTGAAGGTGTGAAAGACGGACCATGTGGCCACTTTGCAAATGCTCATGGCCGACTCCAAGGCAAAGCTGGTAACTGAGGCTGCTTTTGCTCATAAGCGATGAGAGCAATACATTCTGGGCATGTTAGATTCACTTGGTCATAACAACAAGAGATGCAGCTGGCTATCCAGGCTGAGAGGATGAGCTTGGAGGCCAGGAGGCCTGGATTGTTTGGACTGAAGGTGAAGAAGAGCTGAGAGGAAGTGCGAAGATTTGTGGTTGTCCTTTCAAAATCCAGAGAGTGGAGAGTTTCCTCCAGAGTCCTAGCGTGAGGTGCTGGGAAAAAAACTGGTAGAACTATTGACTGATTAAAGAGAAAGTCTGCAACAACTTTGAAAAGAAACTTGGGATGAATCCGAAAGATGACCCAGTTGTACAAGAAATGGGTATAGAGAGGATAGTGTACCAGTGCTTGGAGGTCACTGAGGTGATCGCTATCAGAAACAAAGCATGAAGCTGAACCTAATAGTTCAAAGAGAGGTTTCATGAGTTCAGCAAGGACAACATTAATATACGACGTTGGTGTAAGTGTTTTAGTGTTCTGAAGCCCCTCGAGAATCAAGATACCAGAGGGTACAGAGAGATTGACTTATTGTCAATGAGGTTGTGACATGAAGCAAAAGCAGAGAGGTAGTAGCAGACTGGAGTTGGACAAATGCAGGAGGTAGGAGATAACAAGACCAAGTGGACCGGAAATGGGGCCTTCTTCTCACACTGAAGCCCACCGTGTAAAACAAGTCTCCTTCCACCAATAGGAATGGAGCATTGATGGTTTCCTGGAGGCTAAAAGGACAGTCTGTACTTCTGCAGGAACTGAGGTATCTGGTGTTAGGCAGTGCTCAAATTCCAAGCTGTGAGATAGAGGCTGATGAGATTAGGGAACAGCAGATGACCATTGTTCTGAGTGAGAAGAAATGGGTGTGGTTCCAGAAGTACAGGTGGTTCCTTTGTCATGGCGAGAAGGAGTGGGAACCAAACCAATCATGCCCACTGGGGGGGGGGATAAGGATTACCCAAGAATGGTCATCCCATATCTTGACGAGGACTTGGCAGAGTAAAGGGATGGGAAGAAATGCATATAGGAGTCCCCAGCTCCAGGAGATGGCAAAGGCGTGCGCAAGTTGGCGAATGCTGGGTTGAATGGAGCATATTGTCCTCTGAGGCGAACAGGTCATTCTCTGGGATGCCCAAAGTACTGAAGATTTGTTGCGCCTTGTTCCTGTCAAAGGACCATTCAGGAAGATCCAGATGATGACTGAGGGAGTCTACCAAATTGTTCTGCCATACTGGCAGGTAGGTGGCCCTGAGTGTGGTGCCCACAGTGACAGCAAAGTGCCAAAGGCACACTGCTTCCCTGCACAGATGGAGATAGCCCGATCCATCTTGTTTGTTGATATAGAACATGATAACTTGGTTGTTGAATTGTACCAGGATAAACCTGAGAGATACCCATGTCCGAAAGACCACGAGCATGCAAAAAACTGCTCTGAGCATGCATAACTGCAGTTTGCACTCTTGAGAGGACTACCATCCTTGCATCATTAAGTGTATGAGGTGTTCTCCCCAGCCATAAGAAAAGGCATCTGTCATGAGAACAAGATTGTGTGGTGGAGCTTGGAAGGATCTTCTGTGCTTCAATTTGTCTGACATGGCCCACCACTGGAAGGACTGATGTAGGTGTCCTAAGGGGTATCTGGGTAGAGGGATCTGGGCATGCAGCATCTAGGAATGTTGGCACTAATGGAGCTTGAGATGCCCTGCAGGGGGCACAAGAAGAGGCATATGAGCAGAACAATATGGACCTCTGCCATCATGTGCCCGGAAGCTGAAGAATCATCCTGGTAGCGGCCCAGGATGAGGAGGCCAGGCAGAGCCTTTGGAGGGTACACCACAGCTGCAGGGGTGTCCTTGTAGACTCTGATGAAGTTGACTGTTGGGGAAGAAGCTCAGATTTTTGAAGATTTAAGATGAACCCTAGGGTCTACAGAAGATGAATGGTGGCAGCCAACAAACAAGTGGCTCCATCTTTGATAGGAGCAGAAACCAGCCACTCTTCGAGATAGGAGTACACATAGGGGTATGTTTACTAAACTGCTGTAATGTAGCAGCGGCTACGTTAACGTGCGTTAGGTAACAACGCGTGTTAGGTAACGTTAATGCGTGTTAACGTTACCTAATGCGCGTTAACATCACCGGCCGCAGAAAGTCCCGCAGAGGGTGGAGAGAGGGCGGAGAGAAGGGGTCAATGTAGCCCATGTTCCCTGTAAAATAGTTATCTCCAAGTTATAATGCCCTGTTCAATGTAATTTCAGTTTGTTCAATGTAAACCACACTGATGCAGATAGCGCGGTATATAAGAGAATGTAAATAAATAAATGGGTGGGGAGTGGGCGGGGAGTGGGCGGGGAGAGGCCCCTTCCACACTAATGCGGGGAACTGAAGGGCTGAATCTTACCGCAACTGAAAACCTGGAGTTAGCACACATTTGCAAGAGAGAGAAACCATTTCAATGTCAGCAATGTACAGCATAGGCAGGGAGCCCAAGAAATGTGATAGTAGTGATCCATTTGCAGCAAAAGCATAGTGCCCAAGTATGAAAGGCCACTATAGTGATGGTGCAAATGGGGCAGAGGGGGCTGCAGGCGGGACATGTAGTGGGGGCAGCTGGGGTACAGGGTGGACTAGGCAGTCGCCTAGGTGGCACATAGGAACATAGAAACTGGACATCAGCAAGACAGCAGCTGACAAAGGCCAAACACAATCCACCTACATCTACATGGTCCACCCTAGCTAACAGTTGCCAGGGCTTGGACCTGACATCCCCCCAGCCAACCCTCCCCCAAGTGGAAGGGACATAATATTGGCAGGTGCCTCCCCACCCCAGACCCCGCTCCCTAGGCAACTGCCTACCCACACAGTGGATGGCCTGGGACTGCGCACTACCAGCACCGACAGCATATGGTGACATCAGCATGGCAAGGGGTTGTGTGTCTGTGCTGGAGGGGGCAGTGGCACCTCCCTGCAGTAGAAATAGGCCATGCCCTGTACCAGTACATGGTGTGCAGTGCAACATGAAAGGTCTGGCTGAGGAAACATACAGGTAACTCCAGGGACTGTTGTGCATCTGTGGCAACAGTATGGTACAATATACACAGCCAGTGTGTCCTGAAGCAGAAGGTCACAGGTTCAAGTCCCACCTGTGGATCTTGCATAGCATGTCCCTATATTTTACCCTAAATGCAGATACAACAGCAACATGTGCAAAGCCCAAAGCAGCGGCGAACAGGGGTATAAACACCCACTCACACAGGCTCCACAATCCAAAGCTGCATGGAAAGCCAGGCTGTTCACCCCAGCACAGAGCAGCAGTTATCACCAGAGCACTACTACTACCTCCTGCACAGTTTATCAATCTCGGCACTGTGATCAGGACCAGTGTGGCGGGCAGGGCTGCCAACCACCTATATCTTTGCACAATGCTGCAATAGGTGTGTGTGTGTGTGTGTGTGTGTGTGTATGTCTATCTATAGTTTGGTGGCTGCCTACACCGCTCTGGGCCTACAATGTCCCACTGTTACCAACGTTAGCCTGCAAATGTGCATAATGAGGAGCAAGGTATTGTGGGTATGGCCCAGACAGGGCAGATTGGCCAGGAAGTATCTGCACAGGGTGTAGGGCAATGGCTGGGACACTGTAGTGTCCAACCACCACCTGCATGGACAGGGTGGCCACACCATGGCATGTCTATGTTCCCACATAGTGCTCTATACTATCTGCCACCAGTGATACTTGTGTGTTTCCAGTGCTGGGGCACTATCACTGAGATACCTGCTTGGTGCATATAGTTCTTCTGTGAACATGCACTATGGACTGGCTAGTGGACTGTCTGCACTCAGTCTGTACATAGTTGGAACATCTTGTAGGGTGCTGCAGGTGCGGTCTGACTGTGCCATCTACTGGTGAATGGCAGACTGTGCTGTGAGACAGTTGAGGTTTTCCAAACCTAACCCCAGCATTACTGCTGGTCTGCCCCAATCACAGGTATGGCTCTGGCCCTGGAACACTGTCTTATACAAGCAGGATTGAGGTTGCTTCACCAGGGCTCATACACCTGTCCTGTACCTACAAAATGGGTGGTTGTGGGCCCTTTGGGGTATATTCTAGTGTATTCCCCCTTGACCTGTAGAGGCACTGCTACACAAACCTCATGCACGTCTAGAAACCCCTCTACCCTGATAACAGGTGCCCTTGTCAGCCAGACCCTAACACTGGGTACGCACTTATCTGGGTGATGTCTGGTCCCAGAGGGCCACATGTGACTGCAGGATACAGATGGACATCAGATTACCTTCAGATGCTCTGCAAGGAACACCTGTCACACACTGATAGTGATGGGGATGTACAGCAGACCTATCTCTAGCACCACATGTACTGGAGACCTAGTGCTGGGCACCCATCCTATCTCTCGGGGTGAACACAGAACCTGCACACTGGCATGGTCTGTAGCTACTCTGTGCCAGTATCACGCACTGTCAGTTCGTCTTTCCAAGCTGAGGTACCGGAGAGGTGCAGACCCCATTTGGTGATCAGCTGTAGACAGCTATTCAGCATGTGCATTGCATCATGGATACTGGTGGGGTTACCCTATCCTGGCACTCAGAGCAGACAGTTTGTGTGGTGACCTGCAGTCCTTCTGTACCCAGCCATTGCTGTGAGATACACCACAGAGATACAGCCTACTGGTTAGTACAATGCCGTTCTCGGCAGTGTTCATGGGTTCAATTTCTCATTGTTCCCTCCTTTCATGCATATCCAACTCAAATAGTTTGCATGCCTGTAACAGTCATATTTTTGCAGAGCTGTGCTTCCAGCCCATAATACCCTCGCCATTCCTTCGGTCCATCTATCTGCGTCTGTCAGCTGTGTAGATTTCTGACTGCCTGTGCAGGCTGCCACACCATGTCCTGCACTGCTACCTTTTCCTGCATTGCGTCTCTTCGTGCTTGCCTCACCTGTGCCTGATCTGCATGGCACCACCACTCCTGATCTGCATGGCACCACCACTCCTCATTGTAACTATCCTGCCACCTCCGCCTCCACTGGTGGACACGTATTCCCATCATCTGCCACCAACTGTCTTTCCAGTACTTTACATTGCCAACACCCTGTGCTGTGGTACAGTTGCCCCCACCATGTTTGTCAACAGTACTGGCAGCCACATGGGATGCCCGCAGATATGGCAGGTCCAGCAGCTCCCAGCTCTCCCTCCTTCACTTATAAGGTGCCTTGTAACGCGCATTAGCTGCTACGGCTTGCCATAACGATGCACCGGCCATGCCTTTATATGGGTATCTGTACAATTACCGCAGAACCTAACACAGGTGACATTACCGCAGTTTAGTAAACATACCCCATAGTGTCCTTGGCAATGCAAGTGGGCAGCAACAATTGCCAGCCACTTGGTGAAAACCCACAGTGCGGATGAGAGGCCAAAAACTCAATACTGGTAGTGATGGTGCTGTAAGGTGAAATGAAGATATTTCCAATGATGAGGTTGATGGATATGTGGGTATAGACATCCTTTAATTCCAGGGAGGCCAGCCAGTTGTTGTGGCACAGTAGTGGCAGGATAGTGCTGAGGGAGTTCATTTAGAATTTTTCTCATTTTATGTGAACCCAGAGGTCGCAAAGGTCAAGGATCGGACAGAGTCCTTCACTTTTCTTTGGGATGAGGAAGAATCTTGAGTAGAACTCCTGACTCTATTGGTTGACGGGTATCTGTTCAATGCCTCCGTTGCAGAGGAGATTGGCTATCTCTTGTGAGATGATGGGCAAGTGTTGCAGGGGTGTCTATGAACAGAGAGTTGGTAGGCACAGAGGGGGACACAGTTTAGTTAATGCAATGTCCCTCTAGTATGATGTTTTGGACCCCAGGGATCCTTCGTTATGAGCTGTCATGCTTCCTTGAAGTGGCAGATGCTGCCCCCGATTGGCACGTAGTCAAAAATTAAGGGTCTGCTTGAGAGCAGGCCCAGGTGCTGATGATTGTTGTATCCTCTCACGGGGGCACTGCTGCCAATAGGTGGGGGCTTGAGATTGTTGTTGTGGTAGTCAGTTGTAGGGCTGATAGTGATGACGCGGGTAAAACTGTTGGAAGTATTGGTAATGGTATGCGCACTTATACTGTGGGTACTGAAGTCTCCTGTGTTGCGGGGATTATTTGGTGGGCAGAGCCACTAGCTTCCGTGCTGTAGAGGAATTATCCTTGACCTCAGAAACTGCTTGTTCTACTTTTGGCCCTAAGAGGCTGTTCCCCAGACAAGGCATGTCCAGTAGCCTGTCATGAAAATCATTGCTCAAGACAAATATTGCAGCCAGGTAGAGTGCCTGGCATTGATGACTTTTGCCTTAGCACAAGTGACAGTGTCAAAAGCATCATAGGTGGCTTGGATATTGTAGATTTGCCACGAGTTGAAGGAGATTCTCTGCTGCGGCTGGAAAGGGTTGTCCAGCTGATAGTGGAGGTCATACACAGTACTACTTTTTAACATTCGAAAGGGAGACTATGATAAAATGAGGAAAATAGTTAAGAAAAAACTAAAAGAAACAGTTGCAAAGGTTAAAGATTTACATCAAGCTTGGGTGTTGTTGAAAAATACTATCTTGGAAACCCAGACCAGCTGTATTCCACGCTTTAAGAAAAGTGGAAGGAAGTCCAAAAAACTGCCAGCATGGTTTAAAGGTGAGGTCAGAGAGGCTGTTGTTGCCAAAACAGCATCTTTCAGGAAATGGATAAAAGAGCCAAACAATGAATACTGGAAACAGCACAAGCACTGGCAAGTTAAATGCAAGGCATTGATAAGACAGGCAAAGGGAGAATTTGAGAAGAAGCTTGCTGCAGAAGCAAAAACGCATAATAAATACTTTTTTAAGTACATTCGTAGCAGAAAACCTGTAAGAGAGTCAGTTGGTCCATTAGATGATAGAGGGGTTAAAGGGGCAATAAGAGGCGACAAGGCGATAGCGGAGAGACTGAATGAATTCTTTGCTTCAGTCTTTACTGAGGAAGATGTAGGGATGTTACCCATGACTGAAGTGGTATTTAAAGGTGCGGAAGAATTGAAGGAAATATTGATACATTGGGAAGATGTATTACAACTATTTGATAAACTGAAGAGTAGCAAATCACCTGGACCGGAAGATATACATCCAAGGGTGTTGAAAGAACTGAAATATGAGATTGCAGATCTGCTATTAGTAATCTGTGAACTATCATTTAAATCATCTGTAATACCTGAAGATTGGAGGATGGCAAACATAACGCCAATTTTTAAAAAGGGTTCCAGGGGTGAGCCGGGAAACTACAGACCGGTGAGCCTGACGTCAGTACCAGGAAAAATGGTAGAAATTATCATAAAGAACAAAATTGCTGAACATGTAGCTAGTCATGGCTTAATGGGAAACAGCCAACATGGCTTTAGACAAGGAAGATCTTGTCTTACTAATCTGTTATGTTTTTTGAAGGTGTGAATAAACAGGTAGACAAAGGTGAGTCACTTGATATAGTGTATTTGGACTTTCAGAAACCTTTGACAAGGTCCCTCATCAGAGACTTTTGGCAAAACTAAAGAGTCATGGGATAGGAGGCAGTGTACTATTGTGGATCAGGAACTGGTTAAAAGATAGAAAGAAGAGGGTAGGGTTAAATGGCCAATTTTCCCAATGGAGAAAGGTGAATAGTGGTGTACCCCAGGGATCTGTGCTGCGTCCGCTGCTTTTTGACATATTCATAAATGACCTGGAAAAGGGAATAACGAGTGAGGTTATCAAATTTGCAGATGACATAAAACTATTTAAAGTTGTTAAAACCCATGAGGATTATGGAAAATTGCAAGATGAAATTTAATGTGGACAAGTGCAAAGTTATGCACCTAGGGAAGAACAACCTAAACTATGGTTACACAATGCAAGGTTCCACATTAGGAACCACTACCCAGGAAAAAAATTTAGGCATCATTGTGGATGACATGTTAAAACCCTCCGCCCAGTGTGCAGTGGTGACCAAGAGAGCAAATAGAATACTAGGTATCATAAGGAAAGGAATGAAAAATAAAACAAAGGATATTATAATGCCCCTGTATTGTTCCATGGTGCAATCGCATCTTGAATATTGTGTGCAATTCTGATCGCCGTATCTTAAAAAGGATATAGCATTATTAGAAAAGGTTCAGGGAAGAGCCACCAAAATGGTAAAGGGGATAGAAGGATACCGCTATGAAGAAAGGCTAAAAAGGTTAGGGCTCTTTAACCTGGAAAAGAGACGGCTGAGGGGAGATATGATAGAAGTCTATAAATTAATGAACGGAGTGGAACGGGTAAACATAGATCGATGGTTTATGTTATCAGAATATAGAAAGACTAGGGGACATGCAATGAAGCTACAGGGTAAACTATTTAAGACAAATAAGAGAAAATATTTTTTCACTCAATGTGTAATCAAACTCTGGAATATGTTACCGGAGGATGTAGTAAAGTCTGTTAGTGTAGCTGGGTTTAAGAAAGGTTTGGACAAGTTCCTGGAGGAAAGGTCCATAAACCATTATTAAAAAGGGACCCAGGATATCAATGCTTGACCCAATATAAGCATTGTGGAACTTGTGTCTTTTGGGGAAACTGCTAGGTACGTATGACCTAGATTGGCCACTGTTGGAAACAGGATACTGGGCTTGATGGACTTTGGTCTGACCCAGTATGGCATATCTTATGTTCTTATGTTCTTAGGCTATACAGATGATTCGTAGTAGTAGTAGTCGTGGTGGTAGTGTATCATTTGGAGTTGGTCGGCAAGGATCCACATGTCCAGAAGGGTACTCTGGTAAGATTTCATGCCCATGGTGTCCATAGCTTAATGCTCCTTACCCAACAGTATATGAAGTTGGGTTTTAGAGAGCTTGGAGAGCTTCATTGTTGCTTCAAAAACCACAGATTTATGTGGTAGTTGCTGCTGCTAAATCCGGGAGCTGAAAGGACTTTGTACTTGAGGTCCAGATGCCAAGAGATGGTATGTACAGAGGACGGAGTCTTTCAGAAGGATGCCTATAGGTCTTGAAGGATCTGGTGGACCAGTAGGGCGAGTGCCTCCTTAGAGGGAGTGCAGGAGTTTAAGATGGATTGGAAATCTCTTTTGTCAGCTGTTGTCTGGGAGTCACTGAGTGCCAATGCCTGGGAGATTTGTGCAGAAATTTAGTGTAGTAATAGTCCTCTAAAGATTCCGGTTGGTCCATGTGCCATGGTGGAGGACAGTATTCACAACGCAATATAGTAGATACTTTGTCCCAAGCCTGAGGAGCACTGGGCAGAGAGCAAGAGTCATGCTCCAGCAGTGTTGGGCGCACCAGTCCACCAGCAGAGGAGAGGTTGGAGATGTAATTCTTGCATTGTCAGGGAGACTCGTTGGGGTGTGTGTCATCTCTGGAGTGGGTCTGGGTTAGGCATGCACTATCCTGAATGAATTTTTGTAGCAATGGTAGCAGTGCAGAGTTTGGATCAGGAGGCGCATGTTTGGGTATCACCTGTGACAAAGAAGGCATGTTTGAGAGTCTGAGGGCCTTGCACAAGGGTCCCAGCTTTGGGTATTGTGCCTCTTGTGGTAGCATAGCTGCAAAGTTGAGTGGGTCCCCGGAGTGCAGAGGAAGCCCACCATTTCTGGCTCCTGAGGGAGATTTCCACTTACTTGTTTCCCTTGGAACTTTATGTTTAGACTTTGATTTGTCCTTTCCTATCCACACAGTCGAAATGGCCACTGTGCGGCAGCATGGAGAAGGAAGCAGGGTCCTGGGGGAGTGGAGTGGAAGTGCTGGCCAGAGTTTGCAGGCCCTGCGTGCTTAGTCACTCTGCCAGCACCAGTAGGAAGTCTGCCTCTGGTCACGTTGCTACCCGCTGTATTCTCGATTTGGCCTTGTCTGGGCCTGATGAGATCGGTTCTGAGGCACCTTGTGGGGTTGTGGCCATGTGGTCTGGATCACTGTTTCCGTTATTCTCCTGTTTTGTTTGTTTTTTTGAGCGATCGCTGTATCTCCCCAATGACAGGAAGTTTCATTTGGGGTTTGCTTTCTCAAGGATGATCTGATGATTGCAGGAAGAGAGGAGAACCATGGCAGAGAGGGCCGTGATTAGAGAAAACCGAGAGGGAAAAGCGCGGGCTGACTGACACAGGAGGTACACGCATGCTCAGAGAAGTCCAAAAGATTTTTCTGAGCTATGGGAAAGAGAAGCACTAGGCTCAGTCAGAGACTTCACCAACGAACTGTGCCGGCATCACCCCTGCTTGTCTCCAGAGAAAGCAGAAGGTCGGTTCTTACTGCCTCAACCAAACGCTTACAGTCCTTATTTGTCTCCCAGTCAAAGATAAGACCTACTGTGCCCTTATCGATTACAACTCTTACTACTACTACCAACATTTTCATAGCACAACTGTACAAGGTATATGCAGCGCTGTACACAAGCACAGAAGAGTCAGTCTCTGCTCTACAGAGCTTATGTTCTATTCAAGACAGACCAACAGAACACAGAGGGAACTAAGGCATATCACGGAAATTGATATGAGGGTCAGGTTCTAAAAGCAGCCTTGAAGAGGCGGCCTTATTAGTCTGCATTTGAATAGGACCAGAGATGGAGCCTGTTGAATCGATTCAGGTAGCTTATTCCTGGCATATGGTACAGCAAGGTGGAAAGAACATAGTCAGGAGCTGGAGTAAAAAGGAAAGGCATGGATAAAAGTTATTTGCTTGATGAGCGGAGGGGTGTAAGGAGAGACAAGAGATAGCAAGGAACTGCAGAATGACTGCATTTGTAGGTTAGAAGGACAAGTTTGAACTGTATGAGGAAATGGATAGGGAGCAAATGAAGTGACGTGAGAAGAAGGGTTATGCGAGGAAAACACTAGCAGAAGATTAACCGTGCAGATGGGTTTTAAACAGATTGTAGGGGAGAGAGATCATTCAATGGGAGGCCAGTGAGCAGCAAATTGCCATAGTCTAGACAGGAGATGACGCGAGAGTGGACAAGTGCTTGGTAGTGTAGTCAGAGAGGAAGGGACAAATTCTGCTGATGTCATAGAGAGAAAACATTTCATCTTATACCGTTATGAGAACAAAGATCCTTTTATGGAGAGGTGAGTTAGAAACCAGCCCTAATGTGTTGAGAGATGACAACTGGAATAAAACCCTGAATATAAAAAACATCATGTCAATTCTTAAAACTTGGTTAAAAATGGCAAATGGGATTAAAATCCTGAACATAAAAAAGCCATTATTTTCTTATACATATATTAGTTACACGCAGGTACTTGGAAAAACATATCTAGAATATACTTAAAAGAGGTTAACTGTTTTTTCTCTGAAAGGACAGACTGGCTGGTACTTTAGTAGATCTCTCTCTCTTTTCCTTCAACAGGTATCTCTCAGAGAAGAGCCATCAAGACAGTGAGAAGTACATTGATGAGATGCTTTTTGAAACATCAAAGCTCTCCAGTAGAGGAGAACATCGGAGCCTACAGAGAAGGTTGGACACCAGTCACCAGGGCCTGCAGTATCAGCAATCCAACTCCTCCAGCCCTTCAACTGAAGAACCATTATGCAGCCCTGAAAGTGGATGAGGTGAAAACATCCCAGGAAAGGGAAGAACCAGAACTTGAGCACTCCAAAGTTGCACAAGGAAGCGAAGGGTAGTGGTGATTGGTGACTCTCATCTGAGGGTTACTGAGGGATCCACCTACTGACCAGACTTGATTTCCAGAGAGGTATGCTGTCTGCCAGAAGCCAAAATCTGAGATGTTACAGAGAGTTTGCTGAGACTCGTCAAACATGTTGTTCATCCATGTCGGCACAAATGAGACTGCCAGGTATCCCTCTGAGCATATCAATAGTGACTTCATGGCTCTGAGACAGAGGTGAAGCAGATAGATGTGCAGGTAGTGTTCAATCCTCCCTGTTGAGGGTAAAGGCCAAAGCAGAGAAGCTCGCATACTGGAGATAAATACATGGCTAGGTGGATGGTGTCTTCAAGAGCGTTTTGGTTTCCTGGACCATGGGATGCAGAGATGGCATCCATCTGTTCAAGAAGGTTTGACGAGTCTTCAGTAGCAGACTGGCTAACCTACTGTTGAGGGCTCTAAAATGGATTCATTGGGGATGGTGAAGAAATCCCCCAGGTAAGTGAAACATTAAATATCTTTATGAAAATGGGTAAAAGGGGCAACATGTGGAAAGCAGTGGGTATATAAATGTCATAGTATGGTAAATAAGATCCCAGATATTGAGGCTTTAATAGGAGAGGCTGACTTGGATTTAGTGATGGTAACAGAAAGGACAGTGTAGGAAGAAGGGGAGAAGGAGTGGCACTATATGTAAAAATATAATATTAAAGCTATGGAAATACAGGGCTTAAAAGGGAGAGAGGAGGCACTATGGGTTAAACTAGAAAGAGGGAAAAATAAATCTATTTGCATTGGCATGATATACAGACCTTCTCACAGGGAGAATAGGTGAATAGAGTGTTAATACACAGCATTGCAAGGAAAGGGGAAGTGCTACTGATAGGGGATTTCAATATGCCAGATGTTGATTGGCACATTCCTGCTGCAGTATCATCTAAAAGTAAGTAGACCCTGGATTCTCTACAGGGAGAACTATTCAGGCAATTGGTAACAGACCCCACACGTGAAGGGGCCATACTGGACTTAGTGCTTACCAATGGTGAAAGTGTTTCTGATGTTATAGTGGGAGATCATCTCGCATCCAGCGATCACCAGATGGTGTGATTCAGTATTGGGACTAGGGCTGATAAAATCCATTCAAAAGCGAGGGTCTGAGACTTTAGGAAAACTAACTTTGCCAAGATGGGCCAATAGCTCAAGGAGTCATCAGCAGGATGGGAACAGCTGGGGGATGTAGAAAAATAGTGGGCAAAACTGAAATGGGATATTTTAAGGGCAACCAACCTTTTTGTTAAAATGGTAAATAAAGGTAAAAAGAAAAGGAGTCCGCTATGGTTTTTGAAAGAAGTAGCTGAAAAAGTGAAGAAAAAGAGGGAAGTCTTCATGAAATACAAGAGATCACAGAGAGAGGAAGACAGGCATCTGTATTTGGAAAAACTTAGAGAAGCTAGCAAAGTAATCCGGAAAGCAAAGATTCAAAAAGAGGAGGAAACAGCCAATGCAATAAAGCAGGGGGATAAGACATTTTTCAGATATGTTAGTGAGATGAGGAAGGGCAAAAGTGGTATTATGCTGTTATGTATTAGCTCATGCTGTTAACCATTATATTGTTTATTGTTACAAAATGTTTGATGTAAAACCAAGCTCTTGCTTTGTGGATTTTGTTTTATTGTGAACCGCAACTGAACTCTGGAAGATGCGGGATATAAATGATTGTTAAATAAATAAATAAAAATAAATAAAATTATCAAGGGTGAATAGGAGGAATATGTAGAAGCCGATGAGGATAAAGCGGAATTGCTTAACAAATATTTTTGTTCTGTGTTCACAGATGAAGAACCAGGATCAGGAACTCAGAAAACAACCACAAACAGAAACAGATATGAGGGGCATTTTGAACGATTTTCAGAAGCTAAACTTAAAGTACACAAAGCGATGGGATCAGATGGGATACACCCGAGAATACTGAGGGAACTTGGGGATGTTCTAGCAGCTCCATTGAGTGACCTTTCCAATGCCTCTTTGGAGTCGAGAGTGGTGCCAAAGGACGGAAAGAGACACATTTGGTCCCTTTACACAAAGCGGAAGTACGGATGTGGTTGAAAACTACAGGCCAATTAGTTTGACTTTATTGGAAGCATTGCTGAAAGATAAAATAGTGAGACTTCTGGAGTCCAGCAGATTACTGGATATGAGGCAGCATGGATTCACCAGAGGCAGGTCTTGTCAGACAAATCTGATTGATTTCTTTGATTGGGTAACTAGGGAGGTGGACCGAGGGAGAGCCCTAGATATGGGGTATTTAGATTTCAGTAAAGTGTAGTTACTCACCTGTAACAGGTGATCTCCGGGAACAGCAGGAATTTAGTCTTCACATATGGGTATCGTCGGTACCGACGGAGCCTGCGCAGGAACGCTCCCCAGCGTCCAATAGGAAAGCTTTTGGGAGCATCCCACAGCACCTACATGCTGCCTTCCCATATTTCCAACTGTCCCTCTCCAGTTCTTCGTTTTCCGCAGAGCAGACAGATCACATACCCTGTCACCGCAGAAATATTTTGTCTTTAATTTTTGTTTTTGCCTTCCCTCGACGCCATACCGGTACCGCCGGTTCTTTCTTTTTTCTTTAAAAAAAAATTTATAGTTTCTGAGGTGTTTTACTTTAGAAACTTTTTTCCTTTTTTCCTATGTGAAGACTACATTCCTGCTTGTTCCTGGATATCGCCTTTGACACCGTTCCGCAGAGGCGACTTATACAAAAATTGAGCACTCTAAGGATAGACCCTAAAGTTACTGCTTGGGTTAGAAATTGGTTGAGTGGGAGGCGACAAAGGGTACAGGTAAATGGAGCTCACTCTGAGGAGAAGGAGGTTACCAG
This sequence comes from Ichthyophis bannanicus, assembly GCA_033557465.1. Classification (NCBI taxonomy): domain Eukaryota; kingdom Metazoa; phylum Chordata; class Amphibia; order Gymnophiona; family Ichthyophiidae; genus Ichthyophis; species Ichthyophis bannanicus. The sequence continues at coordinate 35,649,930 of CM066051.1, read as the reverse complement.
TAGTGTGCCCCAGAATATGTCCTTGATCTGATTCTTTTTAACATCTTTGTTTGTGAAACTGCGGAAGGGCTGTCGGGTACGGTTTGCCTCTTTGCGGATAATACCAAAATCTGCAATAGACACCCAGGAAGGTGTAGATAACATGAGGAGGGATCTAGTTGCCACCTCTGAACATGTTAGGGCTCGTTTCTAACTTTTATTTTGTATTCCCAATTCCGAACTCTATATTTGACCCTCTGCGGTACACTTGGTTGCTTAACCCGTAGTGCTTGGGTTTGCACGGATAGATGGTGATTTTGGATTTAGGCTACGCTGGGTTCCACTATGCCCCGCAATCCTTTTTACTCTTTTTTATTCTTTTTTATTGTTCTTATGGCTTTTATTGCTTTATTACATTAGTAGCTTTTTTTATGGTTTTGATGACTCTAATCTGCTACCAACACTTTTTTATGTAAGCACACAATACAATTTTCCTATATATGTTGTTTTTTTATCACTATTCCTCGTCAGTTGGTTTTACTCCCATTGCGATCCCAACCTCTTTTTCTTTGATTTCCGTGGAGCCAAGAAGAAGCTATTCTTGTCACCGCAGAAAATTTGATTTTTTCTTTTTTTTTTGTGGTTGCTTCTGTCTTTTTGTCGATGCTGATACTGACCCTGTCGGTGCTCACTTTCTTTCTTTCTAAAAAAAAAAAAAACCTTTCTGAGGGGAGAATCTCTTCCCTCAGGGTATATCAACGCAATCTTAGGTTTAGACCTTTTTCCAAAATGGACAAACCAGCTAATAGTTTTAAGAAGTGTTCCAAATGTGGCAGTACAATTTCAGCCACAGACACCCATGACTGGTATCTAAACTGTTTGGGACCAGATCATGAGCCATCTGAATGTCCTCTCTGTAGGAAGATGACAAAGAGTGTCCTGCAGAACAGAATTGCGAAACTCAGCACTCTCTTTGCCACCGATGCAATATCAGTAGCATTGACGTCATCGAGAGCTTTATCTTTATCTGAAATTTGAGATTGCAGACCTGCTATCAGTAATCTGTGAACTATCATTAAAATCATCTCTAATACCTGAGGATTGGAGGATCGCCAATGTAACACCAATTTTTAAAAAGGGTTCGAGGGGTGATCTGGGAAACTACAGACCGGTGAGCCTGACATCAGTACCGGGAAAAATGGTAGAAACCATCATAAAGAATAAAATTACTCAGCATGTAGATAGTCACGACCTAATGGGAGAAAGCCAACATGGCTTTAGACAAGGAAGATCTTGTCTTACTAATCTGTTATGTTTTTTTGAAGGAGTGAATAAACAGGTGGACAAAGGTGAGTCGGTTGATATTGTGTATCTGGACTTTCAGAAAGCCTTTGACAAGGTCCCTCATGACAGACTTTTGGCAAAACTAAAGAGTCATGGGATAGGAGGCAGTGTACTATTGTGGATCAGGAACTGGTTAAAGGATAGAAAGCAGAGGGTAGGGCTAAATGGCCAATTTTCCCAATGGAGAAAGGTGAATAGTGGTGTACCCCAGGGATCTGTGCTGGGTCCGCTGCTTTTTGACATATTCATAAATGACCTGGAAAGTGGAATAACGAGTGAGGTTATCAAATTTGCAGATGACACAAAACTATTTAAAGTTGTTAAAACCCAGGAGGATTGTGGAAAATTGCAAGAGGATCTTGATAAATTGGAAGACTGGGCATCAAAATGGCAGATGAAATTTAATGTGGAGAAGTGCAAGGTTATGCACCTAGGGAAGAACAACCCAAACTATGGTTACACGATGCAAGGTTCCACATTAGGAACCACCACCCAGGAAAAAGATTTAGGCGTCATTGTGGATACCATGTTAAAACCCTCGGTCCAGTGTGCAGCGGCGGCCAAGAGAGCAAATAGAATGCTAGGTATGATAAGGAAAGGAGTGGAAAATAAAACAAAAGATATTATAATGCCTCTCCACGGCCTGCACCCCTCCGGCCCAGCCACTGCTCTCCCGATCGGGGAGGAGCACGCCGGAGCAACGCAGCTCCTCCAGCCTGCTGCTCTACCCAATCGGGGCAGAGCAGCCACCATTTAAGGAAGCGCCGGCAGGCGCACAGGCCTCTCCACGGCCTGCACCCCTCCGGCCCAGCCACTGCTCTCCCGATCGGGGAGGAGCACGCCGGAGCAACGCAGCTCCTCCAGCCTGCTGCTCTACCCAATCGGGGCAGAGCAGCCACCATTTAAGGAAGCGCCGGCAGGCGCACAGGCCTCTCCACGGCCTGCACCCCTCCGGCCCAGCCACTGCTCTCCCGATCGGGGAGGAGCACGCCGGAGCAACGCAGCTCCTCCAGCCTGCTGCTCTACCCAATCGGGGCAGAGCAGCCACCATTTAAGGAAGCGCCGGCAGGCGCACAGGCCTCTCCACGGCCTGCACCCCTCCGGCCCAGCCACTGCTCTCCCGATCGGGGAGGAGCACGCCGGAGCAACGCAGCTCCTCCAGCCTGCTGCTCTACCCAATCGGGGCAGAGCAGCCACCATTTAAGGAAGCGCCGGCAGGCGTGCCCGCGCCTGGCGGGCCCGCGCCTGAGGGCCTCGCCAGAGGGCCCTTTGGCGTGGCCCTTAGGCGTGGACCGAAGGAACAAGGCCATACGGCTGCGCCTTGGACCACATCAACCAACTCCAATCAATGCTGAAATCTAACCGGCAGTGCCACTTCAGTAACTACACCAGCGAAACCGGAACCCTCACCCGAAGAAAACGTCTCCCTCGTCAGGAAAGTACTAAACGGATAACCTGGGACTCAGACTGACCCAACATCCAACTGCCAGACCGACATCCAAACAGCAGAGAAAAAGTCCAGAACATTAAACCGCGAAAACGCAAGTAAAATCTCTCTACCCTCAGCTTAGCACCTACCCTACACGGTAGCCATCATAGAATCAGATATACATGATAACCCAAGCAAAGTAGTTCATATGCGAACTTTACTATATACTCTAAGAAATATTGCTCATACATATATCCTTATAATACCAGATTAATGTATTATCCACACTTGTTCTATGATGTATGTAGCATAATTGTCTAACCTACTAGATCTAGTTTGCTCAAACAAGTGATAATTGCGTAACCTGCTACTAGTGTTACTGTTGTATGATCAGATGTTATCAGCTTAACCTCCTATTTACAATTACCTCTGAGATATGTTGTATAATCTACGAACCAGCCAGTCCCAGTTAGCTTTGACTCAATATACCTGTGTAATCTGCAGTTAGCCAATATCAACAGTTATCTGTTAAGCTGCAGTCTCTACTACCCGTGTAATCTGCAACTGAAGCAAAACTATCATAACCAGGCAGCTTAGCTGACCCACCACCGCCAACCAACATCCCAGCCCAAATCCACACCTCAACATAGATCACAAAATGGCCCTATCCTGCACCATCTCAATTGCCCTCTACCTCCTTGCTACAGGACTAGGCAATGTCACTGGCCTATATACTAACAACAATCACATACCAACTATCCACAGTTATAGAAAGAGGTGGCCAGATGCCCCATTCTATGAATCACTAGAAACCACTCAAACACACCACCACCACCTCCTGCATGTATCAATACAGCATAGTAAAAAGAAAAAACAGCGACTCCCACGTCTCTTGAAATGTGCCCTTGTAAATGCCCGATCGGTACGTAAAAAATGGCCAATCATCTCAGACACGATAACACTACACAACCTTGACCTGCTACTGATCACCGAGACATGGCTTTCCTGTGATGACAACGTGATACTCAACCAGCTCCTGCCCGCTAACTTCTCTGTCCATACATGTCACAGATCAGGCAAAAGGGGTGGCGGTGTCCTCGCCATCACCAGATCTGACCTTCATTTCAACATAAAAGATACAACCAGCTCGCCGCTCCTAGACTCAATCTCGATAGCGAATAAGTGTTCCTCCATCAATCTACTTTACAGAGCTCCATCATCCGATCCAGATGCACTAACAACGATAATCGACACGGCCGCAAACTCCCAGAGCCCACATACAACAAGCTGGGTACTAGGAGATTTCAACCTCCCCTCCCTGCAAGACACTCACTCAAAGGCGTTTCTCGAAGCCCTGAAGGATCTAGGATATAGCCAATTAATCAAGGATCCTACCCACACAAAAGGAGGCATGCTTGATCTAATATTCACCACAGACCCAACCAGCAGAGGAACAACCATCCCTGAACTATCTATTACCGCTGTCCCATGGTCTGATCACTCATTAATCCTATTCCAAATTCCTCAACCAAGCCAAGGCCAAAAGGCAGATAACTCAACAATTGGTCAATCCAACAATCCGCCAAGAAGATTCCAACCATTCAACAAAGAACTTATCCTGGAATCAACAATCCCACTAATAACCTCAACAGCACACAACCCAGACGAACTAGTCTCCAACTGGAATGAGATACTCAGCTCAATAGCTGTTCGCCCAGCAATAAACAGACCTCAAGGGAAACGACACACAGCAACATGGTACTCTACTGAGCTGAAAGCCTCACTCGCGACACTAAGAAAACTTGAGAGACGATGGCGCCGCTCACGCTCAGAAGTAGACCAAAGTGCATACAACCTACAGCTCACAGCGCACCGTACCGCAGTAACTGAAACCATGAAACGTTACCACGCTGACACCTTAAAGAGATCCCTCAACAAACCTCGTGACCTGTTTGCCCTTGTTAAGCGACTTACAACAGAACCTGCATCAGAACAAGCAAATGGAATCCATCCTCAAATATATGCAGACTATCTACAAACCAAACTATGTCAGATAAACAACAACTCTGCGTCCAATACTATCCTTCAGCCTTACAACCAAACATCACTCACTACCTTCATGACCCCATCCAAACAATGCATCGAAAACACCATAGCAGCTATCAACACGACTACAGCACAATCTGATCCATGCCCAGCATTCTGGATCAAAGAACTTCGAACAGACCTCAGTCCCATCATAGCCAGACTCATGCAACAATCGTTCACAACAGGTGATTTCCCACGCACCCTCAAACACACATCAATAAGACCTCTACTAAAAAACAACAAACTCGACCAACAGAAACCGGAATCCTACAGACCTATAGCAAGCATACCGATGCTAGCAAAAATAATGGAAAAGGAAGTTCAGAGACAAATACAAGACCACATTGACTCCAATGCACCACTGGATCCATGCCAACACGGATTCAGAGAAGCACACGGGGTTGAGACCCTTCTTACCACACTCTTCAGCAGCATAATATCAGGCATCAACAATACCCGCCAAGGCTTTGTCCTTGTCTTCCTTGACATCGCGGCGGCGTTTGATTCCGTGAACCATGAACGCCTCTTAGAACGCCTCAAAGAAAAAGGAATCTCCGGTAAAGCGCTCGAGTGGTGCAGGTCCTACCTCTCTGACAGATGGCAGCAGGTTCGATCCAAAGACACATCTTCAGAACCATTCCACCAAAGCCAAGGTGTCCCACAAGGATCCTCCCTCTCTGCCTTGCTGTTCAATATATACATGCAACCTCTCTGCAACCTTATCCGGTCCTTCAACGTGAACTGCATGATATACGCAGATGACGTGCTATTATACATGCCTTTTGCAACAGAAAACCCAGACCTCTCACCAATAACATGCTGCATAAATGAAATATCCAACTGGCTGCAATCCCAAAACCTCCGGATTCAACACAAAAAGACGGAGGTCATGTTCATTACAAGAAATCGTAACTTCACTGCGCCTACAGTACTAAAGGTGAAGGAAGCTGACCTCCAGATCAAATCCGCGATCAGATACCTTGGCGTCACACTAGACCAGAACCTAAATATGCAGGCGCATATAAGTAACACTGTAAGGGCAGTATACCATAAAATCAGATCCCTCAGATACCTACGATCGCTGCTGCAGCCTGACGATTTCAGGACCATCTTTCAAGCACTAATAATTCCGCATTTCGATTATGCGAATGCAATACTGCAAGGACTCCCCCAAACCACTCTGAACCCACTGCAAATGGCAATGAACACCGCAGCAAGAGTACTACACGGAGCATCCAGGAAAGACCATGTCACACCCATTATGAAACAGCTCCACTGGCTCCCGATTCAAGGTAGGATTACATTCAAGACCTTGCTACTCACCTTCAAAGCCACCAACGGTCTCTCGTCAACATCACTATCAGAGATAGTCCAGAAGACACCCCACAATAGGGACAGAAGGTCAGTAGCACAAAACACCTTGATAGTCCCAAGATCAATGACTCAATGCACCAAGTCAACATCCAGCAGGGCATTCAAACTTTATGCACCAATGATCTGGAACAGCCTCCCTCACAACATCCGAACAATCCCAGACATATTCCAATTCAGGAAGGCTGTGAAACACTACCTCTTCCTCCTACATTACCCAGAAACCAATGAAAGCTCAGCACCAATTACCGAGACCTCACAAATCTCCTCTGTCTGAAACCATAAGAACACATGACCAGCCTGTAAATTGTATATTGTTATTGTATATAGTTACCCTGTTAGCCAAGTTGATTCTCCTGTTCATATGTAAACACAAAGTACTATTGGAAATGTGTATGTTCGTTGTTTATTGTAAACCGCACTGATGCTGAATAGCGCGGTATAAAAGAGACTTTAAATAAATAAATAAATAAATAAATATCGTTCCATGGTGAGACCGCACCTTGAATATTGTGTGCAATTCTGGTCGCCGTATCTTAAAAAGGATATAGCGATTTTAGAATCGGTTCAGAGAAGAGCTACCAAAATGGTAAAGGGGATGGAAGGCTACTCCTATGAAGAAAGGCTAAAAAGGTTGGGGCTCTTTAACCTGGAAAAGAGACGGCTGAGGGGAGATATGATAGAAGTCTATAAATTAATGAACGGAGTGGAACGGGTAAACGTAGATCGATTGTTTACCTTATCAGAATATAGAAAGACTAGTGGACATGCAATGAAGCTACAGGGTAAACTATTTAAGACTAATAAAAGAAAATATTTTTTCACTCAACGTGTAATCAAACTCTGGAATTTGTTACCGGAGGATGTAGTAAAGGCTGTTAGTGTAGCTGGGTTTAAAAAAGGTTTGGACAAGTTCCTGGAGGGGCATTGTGGAACCTGTGTCCCTTGGGGAAACTGCTAGGTACGTATGACCTAGATTGGCCACTGTTGGAAACAGAATACTGGGCTTGATGGACCTTGGTCTGACCCAGTATGGCATATCTTATGTTCTTATCTTCTTATCTTCCTCCCAGGGATCTCAGGTATTGAAATCCAGGTCTTTGTCGAAGACTAGCCAGCCCTCCAAGGGTAGATCTCCTTCTAAGCATCAAGATACCCTAGGTGTTGCCCTGGAGGGAGACACACCAGCCAAGCAACCCCAGCAGATAGGTCCTTGCCTCTAAAGCCTTAGCGGGGCCCCAGGATGCTCCTGAGGCCTCTGCCTCTGGAGAGCTCTTGGTGCCATGCTCAGGGATTATGGCCCGCAACTCCGGTAACGATACCCAGGCATCGGTAAGCTTCATGGATCAACATATCCTGGCTATTGAGCGGAGCTTAGCGGCCTTGCTAGTGGCTTCTGTTCTGGTAAAGGGCCTTTACTCTGTCCTTATCCTTCTTGACCTCTCTTTTGCTTTTGACACTCCCTCATGCTCTGTTTCCTCTGTTCCTCTGTTCCTTGATATTCATTGGCCGTCCTGAGAAGGTGATCTGCATTCTCTGGCAGATGGCCTTTGGGATCACTTTCTCCATCTCTCTCTCCTCTGTTTTGGCAAAAAAAAATCACTGTGGTCATGGCTTTCCAAGCCTCCAAGCCTGGCAGCAAGCTCCGGAAATGGATGGGCTCCAGAGTCTCAAACTCTATTATCCTTTCTGTTCCCTTCTTCAAGCACTTGTGTGCTTCGTCTGGTTGGGTACTGCTCCTCCATTTCTGTTTTTTAACATGCGATCGGAAAAGGGAACAATACTAATTGAATGTAATGAAGGGTCAATCATTGCATTTTACTGCGTTCTGGGTTACTTGGGATTTCTGGCAGGTATCAGCTTCCTTGTAGCTTTCCTAGCAAGAAATCTACCCGACATTTTTAACGAGGCCAAGTATATCACCTTCAGCATGCTGGTGTTCTGCAGCGTTTGGGTTTCCTTCATCCCAGCATACCTGAGCACCAGGGGAAAATACACAGTGGCAGTGGAGATATTTGCTATCCTGGCCTCTAGCAGTGGACTCCTGGGTTGTATCTTTATTCCTAAGTGCTACATTATTCTGCTGAAGCCTGACAGGAACAGCCGGAAATACCTAACAAAAAAATAGGGGCCTGATATCCAATTGGATTAACACAATTAGCAGAGCTGCTAACCATATTAATCCCTCTATCCTCGAGTGCCATTGTTGCATGCCCCGATGCTAACCCGTTAATATCAGAGCATTCCGGGAATGGCACCCAGCTGCCCGGTTATCGCTAAACTGCAAAAGATGGGTGCAGTATTTATTTATTTAAAAGCTTTTCTATACCGCGCTCTTTACAATCAGTGTGGTTTACAATCAACATTTCTTTGTACAATGCAGGAAGGGCCTGCATTGTACTTACATTGAACGGGTGACGTAACTTGGATTTATAACTGGGGCAACTATGTACAGGCTGAGCCCTTTGTTGCTTCAATGTTCAGCGGTATGGCTGGGACTCGTAACTATGTACAAAACGTGTCAATTGTTTACAGTTATTTACAGTCTTACTTTATTTACATTTGTTAGCAGTTCGTTGGCCTATCAGGTAGCTGGGTTAAGGCTCCCAGTAGTCTCGGTCTGCATAGGGCTGTATTGGGGATGCTGTCGGTGTGGGCTGGGGTGTGGCAGTTGAGGTTGCATCATTGGGCTGTGAGTAATGTTGAAGAAACAGATGATGCATCAAGGCCTTCCTGAATTGGGTGAGGTCTGTGATCGCTCTGATGTTGGGGGGGAGGTTATTCCAACATGTTGGGGCATAGAACGCGCTGTTCCTTGTTGCCTGAGAACATTTTGTTGTTTCCTTGGGGAGTACAAGTGTGTTGGTAGAAAAGGTCCTTCTTGATCTGTTATGGGGGGTGGGGTTGAGGAGGTCTATGAGGGTGGTGGAGGATAACTTGTGGATAGCTTTGAAGGTCAGCAGAACTACTTTGTATGTGAGCCGGCAGTTGATCGGTAGCCAGTGTAGGTCCTTCAAGATGGGGGTTATGTGGTCTCTTCTGGAAATCCTGGCGAGGATGAGGGCAGCAGCATTCATCGTGAGTTGCAGCGGGTTTAGTGTGCTCTTGGGGAGACCGTGTAGAATGGCATTGGCGTAATCAAAATGGGGTGTTACCAGTGCTTGGAAAATTTTCGGAAGTCATCAGGCTGCAACATGGGTTGGAGATGCCGAAGTGTTCAGATCTTATGATAGATGGCTCTGACGGTGTTGTTTATGTGCGCTTTCATGTCGAGGTGCTGGTCTAGTGTGACACCCAGGTAACGTACTGTGGATTTACTTGGGAGCTCCGCGTCTAGCACTTTTATTGTAGCGGGAGGGGAAAAGTTTTTGTTTCTTGTGATGAAAAGAACCTCTGTTTTGTTGAAGTTGATTTGGGGGTTCAGTGCGTGGAGCCAGTCAGAGATTGCATTGAAGCATTTCACTAATGTCGAGAGATCGGGTTGGTTGATGGTGAATGGGGCGAGTAGCAGGACATTGTCCGCATAAATCAGGCTGGAGATGTTGAAGGAGCAGATGACTTCACATATTGGCTGTATATATTTATTTATTTATTTTATTTATTTATTTAACAGTATTTCTAAACCGCCTTATCTTAATAATCAAGGTGGTATCACAGCAAGCAATCAGGTAAAGTGTGTGTGTTGTACATGCAGTGAGGATAAAACTTAGTTGTGTGAGGGATGTGTTGGGTGCTTGATTTGTTTGAGCTATATACAGGGTGGGCTATTTACAGTGGTGCTAGAATCATATTTTATATATATTCAGTTGTTTGGGAGGATTGGAGTGCTGTTATCCATTCTCTTAGGTTATGTGATGTGACCATAGTGCTCTATGAACAGCATGGTTTTCAGTTGTTTTCTGAAGTCTTTGAGGTCTGGAGTTGCCCTTAGATCGTCCGGTAGATTGTTCCATATTGTTGGAGCAGCCATGGAGAGAGCTCTGTCTGTTGTGTCCTTGCGTATATATATGTTGAACAGGAGAGCAGAAAGTGAAGAGCCCTGGGGAACCCCTTGTCTTTGTTGAAAAGGCTCAGAGGTCTTGGATCCCATCCGTATGTATTGCCATCTATCTGCTAGGTAGGACTTGCACCAGCTCCAGGCTAAGCCCTGGATTCCCTTCTCATGGAGGCGTGTCAGGAGCTGCTCATAGTTGACTGAGTCAAACGCAGCGGCGATGTCCAGGAAGATAAGCGCAGTAAAGGCCGGCCTAACTTTCACTGCTGAATATCGCCGCTGTCCAATTAGCTTCTTAGCAATCTGGGCACCCTGGATATTCAATGCCAGGGACGGATATCCAGGTTTAAGGTTCAGCGGCAATGGCTAGACACTTTATCAATGCTAGTTACTGCCGATGAATATCAGGCCCTAAAAGTTTGGACATGTAGCTGTGAAAACTCATCTCTCATTATTTCCACACAGTATCAGTTTTAGAGCAGTGACAATATAGTTTCTCCTATATTTATGGGATAATTTTTTTATGTAGCATAGACCACACCAGAATGTGGAGTGTTTCAGTATTCTAATGATAAATCTTTGCATGTAATTTTTTATGTGAACTAGTTCTGGCTGGTAGACATGTATGTATTTATTATTCTTATATTTAAATCACTTCTTTTCTATTGGTACCTGTATTTCAAGTTGGGTTACAGTCAAGGGCAATAGACTTTACCCTTTTACAAGAATGCTTACAATATTAGGGGCCTATTCACTGCCCTCAAACTGACGCTATATGTAAGATTATGAGATAATAGTTTCCCTTCAAAAGTTATGGAAGATTGTATGAAATGTCCAAAGGACCAATGGCCCAATCAGAAGAGAGATGCCTGCACCCCAAAAGTGGAAGCCTTCTTGTCTTATGAAGAGACTTTGGACATAGCTTTGACTTTCCTCATCACTGTTGTCATCTTTGGGACATTTATTCAAGACCCTCCCATAGTGAGAGCCAACAACTGGGACCTCAGCTGCATTCTCCTCATCTCTCTCATGCTCTACTTCCTCTGATCCTGATGATGTGCTCTGAATTCTCTTCGCTCCTCAACACTGCTATCACTTAAGACCGGCTGCTCGCTTAAAAGGCAAACTCAATCCAGACGCAGGGCCTTTTTGGCTTTAAAGCCACGGGTCTTAGCTGCTGATGCTACTTTTTTCCTTAAGTTTCCCTGCAAATGCCTGGTTACTATCGGGGGCACTAAGTATGTTTTTTCTGAAGTTACCTCTTTGGAAACGTTTCTACTAAATCAGGTTCCACAGGTATAATATGAGTGTTACATTGCTTTGCTAGATTTTGTACATAAGCAACGTTAGTAATAATTAGAGTTCAGTTTAGTATTAGGGCATCATCTCTGATCCATGCATGTGCTCCCCTGGATGTGGACTATTGGATTTTTCCTTTTTCTTCTTTTATAATGTGTATTGTATAAATTTGGAATTTATATTAGTCAAGGAAATATGACGTCACAAATCGATCAGCCTACCACAGCCTCCAATAGAAGGACTCCCCCAGGTCAAAGAACACTCCACCAGTCTAAGGAGGAATTCAAACCCTCCAGCATTAGAGAGTTTAGATGGAAGATAAAAAGAAAGAGGCCCTGCATTCCCTATCGTTTCCCCCACCCTCTCCCTGAATCCCCCATCCCTACACCCCTCAAAAAAACACATTGGTGCCCAAGTGGCCCTTGCCTCCACTCCTAGATCCCCCCCTCCAAAATATCATTGGTGGCCCGGAACCTGCCTCTCATACTCCCGATCCGCCCCCCCCCCCCCATATCCTCTCCAAACCCGAACCCCCTCATGCAGCTCCAAACTTCAGAGAAAGGAGTTTTGCACACATGTTGCTGCCTCCATCTTAAAAAATGCGCGTTTAACCTCTACATAGTGACTCATGCCAGCAGCAGGAGAAAAAAGAAACTGCTCCAGCAGGTCTTTACTCCTGTGGCTGTGTAGAAGTGAGTCAGGGAATCGAGCTTCGGTCCTCACCAGCTCCCCCCCCCCCCCAAACCTGTCATACCAGGATGATATCCCCTGAGGTGTGGGCCATGTGTATGTATGTGTGAGTGAGGGAGAAGGGGGGAGTGGGAGCCGCTGACCCTGGGACTGCTACTGGGGTTAATATGGGAAATGGGCTAATGTTAGGGGATGGAAGGACTGAAAATGGAGGAATGCTGATACTGGGTGCGGGGGGGGGGGGCTGCTAGGACTGGAGATGAGCTGATGCTAGGGAATGGGGAGCCTGGGACTGCAAGGGAGATGATGCTGGGATGGAATGGGAGGGCTGATACTGGGGGGAGGGGCTAGGACTGGAAATAGGCTCATACTGGAGAATGAGGAGACTGGAAGGCAGCTGATGCTGGGAGGGACTGAGACTGGAGGAGAACTGATAGTGGAAATGGGCTGATGCTGGTGGATGGGGGGACTGGAAGGCAACTGATGCTGGGAGGGACTGGACTGGAGCAGAACTGAAATTGAGGGGCTAGGGCTAGAAATGGGCTGCTGCTGGAGAATGGGGAGAATGGGATTGGAAGTGAGCGGATGCTAGGAAGGCTGGAACTGGAAGGGGGTGAGGCTGGGCTAGAAAAAAAAGAAAATGGGGGAATGAAGATTGAGAGGGGAAAAGATTTGTGTAGGAGGTAAGAAAAAAGGTCATACGGAGTTGAAAGAGAGAGGCATAAGAGTGAATTCTGGGGTAAGAAGGACGAAAGGCAGAGTTAATGAATATCTAAGAAGAAAGCAACTGGGTGGTAGGAGGCACAGAGGGGAATAAGAGGCAAGCGAAGGAGTGAGATGAGAAATGGGGGAGCTAGGCTGGGGGTTAGAAGAGTAGATGGAAAGTTGGCAGGTGAAATGTCATAAGAACATAAGATATGCCATACTGGGTCAGACCAAGGTCCATCAAGCCCAGCATCCTGTTTCCAACAGTGGCCAATCTAGGTCATACGTACCAAGCAGTTTCCCCAAAAGACACAGGTTCCACAATGCTCGTACTGGGGCAAGCAGTGGATTGCCCGGGTCCCCTTTAATAATGGTTTATGGACCTTTCCTTCAGGAACTTGTCCAAACCTTTTTTAAACCCAGCTACACTAACAGCCTTTACTACATCCTCCGGTAACAAATTCCAGAGTTTTATTACACGTTGAAAAAAATATTTTCTCTTATTAGTCTTAAATAGATTACACTGTAGCTTCATTGCATGTCCCCTAGTCTTTCTATATTTCATGGTGTAAACAATCGATCTATGTTTACCCGTTCCACTCCATTCATTCATTTATAGACCTCTATCATATCTCCCATCAGCCAACTCTTTTACAGGTTGAAGGCCCCAACCTTTTTAGCCTCTCCTTCCATCAACAGCAAAAGGTAGAAAAAAGTATTTTATTTTGAATTTATTAACTGAAATATGTCTGCTCTGGGAAATATACTCTTATGTCTTTGCACTTTCTTCAGTATAAGAGGAAAGTCATTTCATAGTTTAATTTTTCCAGTGTTGTGGTGTATTGAAAGTTTGGTTTTTGAGGTGCCCAATTCAATTATTGTCTTCATATTTTTAAATTGTGATTGCTTGTTCTGTATTTTTTGATGGCCTGTCTGTTTTACGTGCTTGACAGGACTGTGCTATTCTGTTCATCTAGCTTCTGTGTAGTAGAGCCACTTATTCTCTTTTCCCAATAAGATGTGTTGGTTTAATATTTGTAGTGCTACCTTTTGAAAAATAGGATTAGATGCTGTGTGAGTTCTGGTAGTGCTGTTATGATGTGGCCAGTTTGCTATGGGTTATAAATGAGGAGGGTTTTGTAGTAATGCACCTGGCAATTGGCACTGGAGGATAGTAATGCAGAAATATGGTAGCCTTTCTTTAGCCTCACTGTACATACAAATGGCTTTCAGACACTCATTAAGAGACATGTTTACTTAATTTTAATTAATGTGCTTTCACAAATTTGAATGTGTGCTAAGTGCAGCAATACCCATTTATGTCTAAGGGTAGACACACATTGGGGGTCATTCTGACCATCGTTTAGCTGAGCTGGATGTCCGATCCAAACGTCCAACCCTGCTAGAGTCCTGGGTCCTGATGCTACACCAAGCTTCCCGCAAGTACATCTGACTCGTGCGGGGAGCTCCGTTCATGGGTGAGAGGGGGCGGGCAGGAGGAGGGGTAAGGGCAGGCTGGAGGTGGGACCGGTGCCCTGGAAATACACGACTGATTCCGGGGTCTGCCCCATATGTTTTGGGATCAGCCATTTGGAAGAGGGCTTATTCCATCACGGAGGTGGAATAAGTCCCCCTAGATGGGGACAGATGCAGGAGTTAATGTGGGAAACATAGGTGAGGGGGATCCCTGCTGCCCAACCCTGTGCACAGTAGATCCAATCGGGGATCAGGCTGCAGGGAAAGCAGATTGTTGGGTCCTGCTGGGGATCACGGCTCCTGCATACAGTCGTGGTGCCATGGCAACAGGACACCATGGCACTGTGGCTCCATGCAGGAGCCTGGCTGAGCTAGCCGGGGATGTGGCTGGTCGTCCGGGGTGCCTGAATCGGGGCACATCCTGGACGTCCAGCCACTATGCTTTGATTCTGCTCCTGCTGATCATCTAGCCTCATGGAGCAGAATCGGGTGCTTCCCCAGGCCATCCGGATGGCAGGACAACTGGACGGCCCAGGAACACACAGGCTGGAATTGGCCTCATTAATGATTAGTAAACATGCCCCTGAGTCATTGTTAGGACAAAAAAGAGACTTGTGAAGGACTCCTTTGAGAGCCACTTAAAATTTTAGATGGGCAATAAATGCATTTTAAAATAAAATAAATTAGATTTATAAAAATGAGGCCCAGTGGATATGCAAATATTAATGCAAATGAGGCCCCGCAATTAATCTTTTAGTGGATGTCCGGCCTTGCCCTTTTGCCATCTCAGTTCAGGACACTAGTTATAAAACTGCCCTCCTCGTGCAACGGGGGTCCTGGGGATGGAGAATGGGTGGAGTGGGAGTACAGACTAGCACATACGTGTTTTGAAAATCCACACTAGTGCCTCTAAGCACAAAGTTACTCTCGCCTTGAAGCAGATGCAGCTTTGTGCAAGAGCTACCGTGTGAGATAAGTGTAGAAGATAACTACATAGGAAGAGGAGCATTCCTGCTCAAAACAAAACGTAAATGAGTTTCACACTTCAGAAATACATAGCAGAGGTAGCAGTCATAGGGCAGCAGTTCCAAACGAGCGTAAAAAGCATCGAGAGGGGGCAACGTACACGGAGCGGTAGTTACAACCCAAGTAAAAAGTCTAGAGCCCTCACAGCGTGGCATTATGACCCTAAACACCTTGCTGGGCAGACTAAAGGGGCCATGCTGGTCTTTATCTGCTGTCATCTACTATGGGGATGATACTCAGTGGTGGCGGGGTGCTGTTGTAAAGCAGCTAGGCACCACCGCTGACACTTAGACCTGGATATTCAATGCCCAAACCATATGCGTACGTTGGTGTTGAATACCCAGGTCAGTCGGATAGCACAGAAGCTAACTAGGGAGCTGCTGCCTGATTAGCTTTGGCCATAAAAGTTAGGACAGCCTTTATTCTATTTAACTTTCGCCACTTAGGCATAACTGGGCATCAGTTGAGTATCACTGTCTGTCGTGATTTCCAATTCATCCTGCTAGACGAGTCCAGAAAAGTGGGTTAAGTCCCCCTGCCAGCAGATGTTGGAGACAGAGAAAGATACCAGAAGCTTGATTGGCTCAGCCCTGGTAGATATATGGCTGTGTCCCTAGGGGTCGCCTTCAGTATCTTTCTGTCTCCAGCAGAGTTTTTTCCTGTTCTTCCGTGACAGTTTTCTTCTTGGGAGTTCTTCTAGCTGGATGTCTCCTGGGCACACAGGAGGTGCCTCCTTGGAGTTCCCCTGCACCACTTGAACTGAAGGGTTGAGCTCCTGGTCAGGAGGACCAGTGCACCTTCCTTCTGAGGGTACCAGTCTCCTGGTTACGGGGACCATTGTAGGCTATGACTCTCCTGAACAGGACCCAGCCCAGACTCAATATCAGGCAGATCCCATCCTACAGGACATTCAGAAGCCCTCTAGAGCCTTCCCCTTTCCACTGGAGCTCCAACAGATGGTGTCGCAGGAATGGGAATAACCTGATTTGCCCTTACGAACAACTCGGCATCAGGATCAGCACTATCTTCGGTCCCCAGTGGAGCTGGAAAAATGGCTCGCATACCCGAAGGTGGATGCTCTGGTGACGGGTGTCACCAAGTATACCACTATTCCAGTGGAAAGTGGAGCAGCGCTTTGGGACCAACAAGATAGGATGGTCGAAGGACTTCTCAAGTCAGTCTTTTCCTCCTCTGCTCTGCTTGTCAAGCTGCCATTTGTGGAGGCCTAGCGGCCCACACCCTGCTGTAGATTCAGTGTTTGCCCAACAATTCGGCATTGGCACTCTTGGAATCTGTGACAGCCTTCATGGCATATGCCTATTATGATTCACCAGAGGCAGGTTTTGTCAGACAAATCTGATTGATTTCTTTGACTGGGTGACCAGGGAGTTGGACCGAGGGAGAGCCCTAGATGTGGTGTATTTAGATTTCGGTAAAGCCTTTGACACTGTTCCTCACAAGCGACTTATAAACAAACTGAGCACCCTAGGGATGGACCCTAAAGTTACTGCTTGGGTTAGAAGTTGGTTGGGTGGGAGGCGACAAAGAGTACAGATAAATGGAGCTCACTCTGAGGAGAAGGATGTTACCAGTGGTGTGCCCCAGGGATCTGTCCTTGGTCTGATTCTTTTTAACATCTTTGTTAGTGATATAGCGGAAGGGCTGTCGAGTAAGGTTTGCCTCTTCGCAGATGATACCAAAATCTGCAATAGAGTAGACACCCAGGAAGGTGTAGATAACATAAGGAGGGATCTAGCTAAGCTTGAAGAATGGTCTGGAATTTGGCAGCTGGGATTTAATGTTAAAAAATGTAAGGTAATGCATTTTGGCTGCAGCAATCCAAGGGAGCAATATAGTATAGGGGGTGAAGTACTTTTGTCCACTAAAGAAGAGCGGGACCTAGGCATGGTTGTGTCTGATGATCTTAAAGTAGCTAAACAGGTAGAAAAGGCGACGGCAAAAGCTAGAAGGATGCTTGGGTGCATACGGAGAGGAATGGCTAGCAGAAAAAGGAGGTGATAATGCCTCTGTATAAGTCTTTGGTGCGACCTCATTTGGAGTATGGTGTGCAATTCTGGAGACCGCACCTTCAAATGGATGTGAATAGGATGGAGTCGGTGCAGAGGGTGGCTACTAAAATGATTAGTGGTCTTCATTATAAAGCATATGAGGACAGACTGAAGGATCTTAATATGTACACCTTAGATGAAAGGCGGGATAGAGGTGATATGATTGAGATGTTTAAATACCTCTGTGGCATAAATGTTCAGGGAGAGAGCCTCTTTCAATTGAAAGCAAGTTCTGCTATGAGGGGACATGGGATGAGGGTGAAGGGAGATAGATTCAGGAGTGATATGCGGAAATATTTCTTTACGGAAACAGTAGTGCTTCCATGGAATAGTCTCCCAGTGGAGGTGGGAGAGATGAGGACAGAAACTGAATTCAAAAAAGCATGGGACCAACACAGAGGATCTCTAAAGGTAAAAAGGGGACTGTTGTAGTTGCTGATATGGAAGGACAGACTAGATAGGACATGTGGTCTTTTTCTGTCATCATATTTCCATGTTTCTATGTTTCTATCTGTTTTGTCTCTCGGCATGCTCAGTGGCTGCCATGATGATGGCTCATTGCTGGCTCTGGCTTCGGCAGTGGTCGGTTGATGCGACCTGAAAGGTGCACATCGCCAAGCCTCCCTTCATGGGTAAGCTACTCATTGGCAAGGACCTTGACAAACTAATCAAGGACCTGGGAGAAGTCAAGCCCCAGCGGCTTCCAGAGGACACACCTCAGTCATCTTCATGCCACTCCGGACAGCAGTCCTATCCATCATCCTCCTCTCGGTCAGGGTTCCACAACCCTATTGTTCCAGCAAGCCATTTGCGGCTGTGGCATCCGGGTGCGCTGGCCAGAGGTCACAGCCCTTTCGGGGAGTCTGAAAAGGGAAAGACACATATGCAGGTCCAGAAAGGGTCTCCAGATCCGCCCGCTCCCCCCACTGACTGGGATTCTCCACCAGTAGTGGGCCGGCTGGCACTGTATTTCCGGAAGTAGACCCTGATAACCTCCGACCAATGGTTTCTTAGCATCCTTTGTCAAGGTTATGTTCTCAAGTGCCTGTGTCCCATTCGAGAGACCTTTATCGTTTTGCCCTGAAGGGCGTCCCCAAAAAGAGCCACCATGCAGTCCACCCTTCAACATCTCCTCCTCCTACGAGCCATCCAGCCAGTTCCCTCTGTGGAGTGAGATTCTGATCGATACTCCATTTACTTTATGGTGCCCAAGAAGGATGGCTCATTTCATCCTATCCTGGATCTCAAGGAGGTCAACCAGGCCCTTCTGGTCCCACGCTTTCACATGGAAACTTTATGGTCAGTTATTCAGGCTGTTCGGAAAGGGGTTCCTCACCTCTCTGGACTTGGCAGAAGCATATTTCCACATTCCCATCCATGGCAATCTACAACGCTTCTTACATTTTGCCATTCTTGTACAGCACTTTCAGTTTTGCACTCTGCCGTTCGGCCTGGCTTCAGCTCCATGCACCTTCTCAAATGTCATGGTGGTTGCTGCTGCAGCCTTAGGGAAACAGAGCATCCGAGTCCATCTGTATTTGAATGATTCGCTCATTCGTGCAAGCTACTTCTCCGAGGCCTCTCAGACTGTCGCCCACGTGATGGCATTTCTGGAGAACCTTGGCTGGGTCATCAATCATACCAAGAGTTGCCTGCAACTATCTCAAGTAGTTGAGTTCCTAAGGGCCCGGTTTGATACTCTCCAGGGCAAAGTTTTTCTGATGCAGGAGCAGTTTCAAAATCTCTCTTCACAAATACAGGTGTTTCTCCTGCAGTGCAGCCACCGGGTGTGGGACTATCTGCAGATTCTAGGATCCATGGCATCCACCATTGAGGTCATCTCTTGGACACGAGCGCATATGAGAGAACTTCAACAGGCGCTTCTCTCCCGCTGGTCTCCTGTCTCAGAGGACATACGACTGGCGTCTGCTGCTTCTTCAGTCAACATGGGGCAGTCTCAGATGATGGTTCTTCCCGAACCATATGCTCCAAGGCATCCCCTTGGAGACTCCTCATTGGATTCTGGTGACTACTGATGCCTGCCGCTCGGGCTGGGGGGCTCTTTGCCTGAACCAAATGACTCAGGGGTCCTAGACGACTCTGGAAGCCAGCTGGACCATCAACTGCCTCGAGTCCTGGGTGATCCCCCTGGCCCTTCTGCACTATCAGCCTCTCCTCCGCACTCAGGCAGTCAGAGTTCTGTCTGACATGCTATGATGGTATCTTATCTGAACCTGCAAGGCAGAACAGAGCATCTGGGGGTAGCCAGAGAAATAGCCCTCCTCTTTCCTGGACAGAATGTCATCTCTCGGCCCTGTCGGCCTAGCATATTGCTGCAGTAGACAACGTCCAGGTGGACTTCTTCAGCCATCACCACCTAGACTCCAGTGAATAGGAGTTGGATCCCTGGGTTTTTCAGTGGATAGTTTGAGCCTAAGAATGCTTAAACCTCACTCTGATGGCGACAGCAGCAGATGCAAAGACCTTGTTGTTCTTCAGTTGGGCAAAAGAGCAGGAGTCACAGGGCCTGGACATGTTGGTCCAACCGTGATGTTTGACCCCTCTGTTGTACCTGTTTCCTCCTTTGTCGGGAGAGCTCTCCAGCATGTCAAGGTGCACCCCAGCATGGTGATTCTGGTGGCGCCCATCTGACCATGGAGGCCATGGCATGCTGACCTCATTCGCCTACTCCAGGTGTACCCTCTGCGCTCAGGTCCCTCCCAGGTCTCCTATGGCAGGGTCCGATTACAGTGAACGATCTAGCTCCCTACTTGTATGTGGCCAGGCTCTTGAGAGACATCGACTGATTCATAGAGGCTACTTGAGTAGAGTGATGGCTACCCTTCAGAAGACATGGCGCCCCTCCACCTCCTTGGTGTATATGAGGGTCTGGCGCCTTTTTGAGTCATGGTGCTCATGGTAGCACCTCTCTCCATGGCAAGTGCAGATCTTGGAGGTTTTGGCCTTCATTCAGGATGGGCTGGATAAGTGCCTGGCCCTCAACTCCCTCTGGGTCCAGGTTTCAGCCCTAACTTGTTTTAGGGTCCATTGCGAGGCACTCCATTGTGTCCTATGCTGATGTCAGAAGGTTTCTCAGGGGCGTGCGGGTCCTTCACCCTCTGGTCCGCTCGGTGATCCGTTCCTGGAATCTCTCCTTGGTCCTCCGGTGCCTTGTGCTGTCCCCATTCAAACCCATTAGGCAGATCACCCTCAGGCACTTTTCCCTCAAGACTGTGTTCTTAGTTGCCATTACCTTAGCCAGGAGACTCTCAGAGCTGCAAGCCCTCTCCTTTCAGGATCCTTTTCTTTCCTTCTCTGCAGAAGGGGTTTCCCTGTGGGTAGTTCCGTCCTTCCTGCCGAAAGTGCTTACATCCTTTCATGACAATCAGACTATATCACTCCCTGCCTTTTCCAAAGAGTAATGTAAGGGACCCAATAAGAGGCTCCACTCAGTAGGATTTTATGGCACTACCTGAAAGCCACAAATTCTTTTCATAAGTGTGATCACCATTTGTCCTCATTGCAGGACCTCGCAAGGGCTTCACAGCCTCCAAGGCCACCATCGCCCGCTGCTATGCCGGACCATTGAGTCTGCCTACATCCGGCAGGGGAAGCTGGTGCCTCCAGGACTCCGGGCACACTCCACTCGATCTCAGGTGGCGTCATGGGTGGAACACTCCCAAGTCACCCCCTCAACGTTTGTCTAGCGGCCACATGGTCCTCTTTGTTCACCCTTGTTCAGCACTATCACCTCGATCTCCAAGCCAGAGATGCGGCGCACTTTGGGGCCAGTGTGGTGGCAGCAGCCATCTCTTCCCACCCTGGACTGACGTAGCTTGGGTATTTCCCACTTGTATGGACTGATCTAGCAGGATGAATTGGAAGGAGAAATTTCACTTACCATTAATTTCCTTTCCTGGAATCCTGCTAGACTAGTCAAGCTCCCACCCATGCAGTATGTCTTGCAGACAGCCATATTGGGACAGTACTTCAGACAACATTTTAGGAGAGCTAAGGACCATGGGTCTACGGAACTGGTCCTCCCTTATCATAGGGGTTCTTGTATATAGTTATCTGATTGCACGTAGGCACTTGCGTGCTGGGTTCTATGCATTGTTTTGTATACCTAGTGCGTTGCTTTGCCATAGTATACTGAAGGCAACCCCTAGGGGAACAGCCATATATCTACCAGGGCTCAGTCATTCAAGCTCTGTCTCCAACATCTGCTGGCAGGGGGACTTAACCCAATTGTCTGGACTGGTCTTGCAGGATTCCAGGAAGGAAAATTAATGGTAAGTGAAATTTCTCCATTTCTAAATTTCTGTGTTTCTATTTCATTTCCATCGGCAAGGAATCTGGCATCTATTTGATTTTGAAATGCAAAGCATGTTTTCTACATTTTTCTGGGCTACAAATCAAGTGTTATTATATTTATTTCTAATTATTCCAGTCAGATTAATACTTGTGTGTCTCATTAGAACGGAGCCTATAATTAATACTAAATACAGAGTGCGGGAGCAGGCAGCCCTTAAGGCTGACCCTCTGAGAAGCAGGTTCCTAAAAAAGCCACACGGTGTCCTTAAAAGCTTCAACTCAACTGCACCAGTGTTAGGTTTTCAAGGTCTTTTCTCTACGTCCTCTGTGTGCTTGCAGGGATCTCCTCTGCATAGATAGAGATCTCTTGGCAAATGTGTATATTCTTTGATCCATAGTTCAAAGTTGCAGCTGAGTGAACCTTCCAAAACCCTGCATCACCCCTCCTGTCTCTTGCCAGGACCAAGAGCTCCAGAGCATGAAGAAGGCTTGCACCATGCAATACACTCTTTGCTGCAGGAAAACACACCAATTACTGATTCTTTTGCTTTTCAGTGTTTCCATGTGGTGTTCAGAGGAGCACAACTGTAGACTAAATGTCTTCTCTACACCAGGCTACCATAAGCAAGGAGATATTATTATTGGAGGAATTGTAACAACAACTGCTTTTCATACAGATGATATTGGTGAACCTTTTTCCTTCCAGACTCCTCCAGCCTTGAGAGGAATGGAGAGGTAAGTAGCACAGAGGTTTCGCTCCTTTCTGAGATCCATGAGTAAACTTTATTTCTTGCGCTCTCTGCTTTGAATCACAGATATAACTTATCCTTGTAAAATGAATACTCTAGATGTGAGGGAGCCGCCTTTGGATTCTACATTTCTCCCTCATTGTTTAGTGGGACATTAGGCTATTAACACTAATTTGAAGATCCATAATATCTTAGTCTCACCCCTTATGCATGTAGAAAACTGATGTACTGTATATACACAAGTTTCTCATATAATTACCACAGAGACAACAACATTTTCAAAGACTGAAGCTAACGTTCAGACTTAGAAACATAAATATGAAAGACAGGCACTTAAAATACCTACCATATCTGAATGTAACTCACCTTGAATTTCTGAGAAAAGGCATGAGCTAAATCCATATTTTTCTCTTCACTTCCCTTCCCTTAGTTCAGTTTCATTGTGCCTGGGTTCACTAGAGGGCTGAGGTAAGTGGGCATCTCAGAAGCATGGTCTCAATTTAGGAACAACTCAGCAAGAAGTTAGAAGTCTAAGCTGCCCCTAGTTTACTACACTAGATAGTTAGGTCGGGATTTCCCCAAACATGTCTTGGGGGATTCCTTAGTCATCTGGATTCTCAGGATACCCACAGTGACTATGCATGAGATAGATTTGCATATACTGAGTCTCCAACATATCCATTGTGGGATTACCAGAAAAGATTTCGGAAGCACTGAGTTACACATCTAACTTGAAATCCCTCCGTGGGGCAGAGAGGGGTTAATGCTCTTAATTCCTGTATGTTATTCCTGCTTCTTAAGTAAAAACAGAATAGTTTGTAGCTTCCCTTATTAATTAGCACCACGCTTAGGCAATTATATCTGGAAGTTTCTGAGTCATTCTGCTTTTCTTATCTACATATACCTCTGCAAGAATGATGCTTTCAGGGTTCATTCCAGCAAATCCCCACCTATTTGCCACTGCCATTTTACGTAGTTTATAAGTACTTTTGATAGAGCCTTTTGTAAAATACCAGGAAAATGTGAACATTCTCACCTGAGTGTCCCATTTCCCAAGTTCAGCCCCTAAGTGAAATTAGTTTTATGCATTTGAAGTTACTTGCATTGTCCGTATCAGTGCCACTTTCAAAATACATTCTAGATGTATAGAAATATCTGGAAGTGATATCTGCTATATATTGCACTTTCAACAGCTGCATTTTGCTGGTGAACATATATCTTTTTGCTCACCTTTGTTCCTCCCTCTTTATTCGACAAATTAATTTGTATGCTGTATCGTATATGGAATTGCCAATTTTTTCCATAGAGTCAATGCTGAAAGCTTGTAAGTTTACTTTAAAATGTTGCACAGAACTATCTTAACAAAACAACACCTGATCCTTTGTGTAGAAAGTTTTACTGAGGTAAATTTATATGCCCGATTTTCAAAATCAAACGGTCTGTATATAAACCCTGACCATGTCCAGATATTGGAACATATAAAATTATGTACTTCCAAGAGTCATTTTATAAAGCATTTACAATATGTTAAGCCTGTTTCACATGCAAGATATAGCTTGTATAAAATTATGTGGGTATTAGCAAGGACACATGCACGCGTCCATGAACCATGACTAAGCATTTCTGGACGTATACCCGCAAGGTCCACAGCACTTTCTAAATTACACTTCTATCCCCACATGTACTCTGCACAGAAGCTGCACTCACCTCAAAGCAGGAGTAACTTCTCTGGGAGTTTTTGTGCGCTACTGGAGGTTATTTTCTAAAATCCTTTTATAAAAGCTCATGTCCGCTTATTCAGCCTTTAGGGATCAATGCATGATACAAAAACACACTTCAAAAATTTAGTCGACCAAACAGTTCATCGATCTTAGCAATTTCTGAAAAACGTTTGGAACCTCAAAGCTTTGCAGGCACGGAGAGCGGTCATTATTTGTGTTTATTTAACTCTTGTTTTTCTAGTAGTAGCTCATGGTGACTTATATTCAGATATGGGAGGAATTTCCTAATCCAAATCTGCATCTGATGCAACCACTAAACGAGTTGAACTGTTTGACGACAACACACCAATGAATGATGAAACGGAGAGTAGCTTTTATTGTTTCCTCCTAATAGGCCACTCAAATTCCACCCTACGTTTATTATATGATCTGCTTCTCTGTCTGAACTCAACAGCAGTATGATGGCTTAACGATTAATTACCCATATGCCACATTTATCACTATCTTGACATACAGCCCTGTGAAAGGCGCACGCTGAAGCACAGTATGTAGGATGGAATTTAAGATGCCGGTTAAGAAGAAACAATAAAATCTATTTTCTGTTTCATCATTCATTGGCGCGTTGTTGTCAATCAGTTCATATCGTTCAGTGGTCGCACCTTTATTCTGCGAGTGTCGGTGCTTCTTGGACTGTTCTTTGCTCAACTTTGCATCTGAGTCATTGAAGGGTAAAGTGATTTGCCAAAGGTCACGGGAAGCATCGGCTGAATTTGGAGGGTTTCCTGGTGGTCAAGAAGTATCAGTTTGCCAACTTAAGATATTAAGAAAAATAAGTGACTTTTGGATATGAACATTAGAGTGAAATTAATGACTGATCCCAAGCAAAATTGGTGATTAACTAGTTGCCACTCATGATTGCTCAACATGGCTTCAGAGGTCTGAAGCTACAACACTGTTTTTTTTAGAAATTCCTTTATGACAGAGGAATTGTTTCATCAAAATATTTTTGAAGTGTGTTTTTCAGGGTTGTGTTCCATTGCTTTATAATTTTGACCTTAGTAGTGGCGTGATTTTGTTTGAGAAGTATCTTAACAGGTATGTCTATAAAATTTAACACGGACGCCCTGTGTATTTAATTTTAGGAACTTACATGAGTGGAATTTTTCAAAGGAACCATTTCTGTGGGTTAAACAGCTTTTTATCTACAGAAGATCCCATAATAATTACTCTTTCAATGAGCAATTAAGGTTGTTCGGCACTTGAATTTGACGATTAACTGATTTTAATTACAGTATAATTTTTGGACAGTACTATAACTTCTTGGCCATGGTTGCTGCAGTGGAGGAGATCAACAACAGCTCAGAGATCCTACCCAACATTACTCTGGGGTTCCACATTTATGAGTCTCATAACAATCCCTTCCTAACATTTGAAACCATCATGAATATGTTCTCAGGAACAGACAAAGGAATACCAAATTACAGCTGTGAAACCTCTGGCACATTGACAGCAATTCTTGAAGGTCTTCCGTCTGAGGAATCGATGCTGATGGCCAACCTGTTCAGAATATACCACTACCCACAGGTACCTAATGGAGGAGCTTCACTTTATACCAGAATGAATTATCCATCCCTGAAAAAGCATATCCTTCATAAAAATGATTAAATCTTATCTACAGACCTTGAATATACCTGAATGATAGCAGAGGCCAAATTAATAATAATTAAATATAGTAAGAGTGGAAGAAAGCAAAACATGCACATTGCCAGAGTTTAATTTCAATGGGAATGATGCATGAGGTTCCTTGTGGTACCAGCCTTGCATGTGTGGAAGAATCAGTAGGTAGGAGTAGGATGGTAGGATTATGCAGGCAGACTAGAGAGGACATTCTCTCATGGAAGATGCAGGTCTTTGTGGAGTCCCTTCACCTCTGAAAGCAGCAGCATGGCTCAGGAGATCTTCCACCGCCCCTCAGAGACATGATTTCAGTATTGGGGCTCTGCAACATAATCTAGCAGAACATAAGCCCTGAAAACGTCTAATCAAGAGACACCCAGTTCACCAGTACTGCAGACATAACTATGTGCTCAATTTGATAAATTAAAATAATCACCCCATGCATTTTTTTAAGTATCTCAGCCCCTCCTTTGAATAATTTAATAGAATTAATATTTGGATTAAGCTCTCACCTTCTCAGTTTTAGCTGAAGGCACATTGCACTCAGGTACAGTAGGTAGTTCCTTGTCCTGGAGGTCTTACAATCTAAGTATCAACCTGGGGCAAAGGAGCATAAAGTGACTTGCCCAAAGTCACAGGAATGTTAATGGCTTTCATGAGTGTTGTTTATTTAATTACTAACTTTGATACACATTCTGGTTCTTGCTAGTCAGCTCAGTATAGGGGCATGTTTATCAAAATGCATTTGTGCTTTGTAGTGAACGCAAAAAAAACAATGTCTGTAAAGTTCAGTCTCCATGGTAAGTGTTGGGGACGTGTTCCCAGCAGTCAGTGTGAGAATGCATTCTCTAATGTACAGCAGAAGTACCATGGGTGCACCTAATGTCTTTGGCATCATGTGCACCCATGCTAATGGCAACAAACAAATTCTATGGAATCAAGATATGAAACTCATTGTCCCGAAGACAAGAATTACATCACCATTTCTGCCAACAGATCAGCTTTTTCTCACAGAATGTTTTTATGAGCAATGCTGGTAAGTTTCCTTATTTCTACCGGACTATCCCCAGTGAGCTTTCTCTTTGCACCGCCATCATCAGGCTGTTGAAACATTTCGACTGGACTTGGGTTGGCATTATCGCATCCAACGATGACAACAGTGGAAGGGCCATCCAGATGCTGAAAGAGGGGCTTGCAGAGAATGGAGGCTGCGTTGCCTTCATCGAACTCTTCAATCATAGCAATTACATGCCCGACAGAACCCCAATTTACATAAATGAGTATCTGGCAACTGTTAACGTGATTATTATCTACAGTAATCTGGATTATATAGTCCACTATTATTTAAGAGCACAATTTCTGGCGCTGTCTGGCAAAGTCTGGATCACCACTGCTGAATGGTACTTTGATTCAAACTCCAAAAACACTGCGAAAAACACCATCTTGGCATTCACAGTGCCAAACAGAAATATTCCACGTTTTGCAAAATTTGTCCGTGAGGTCGAGCCAGGGCTGTTTCCAAGCAATGAGAACACTAAGGATTGGTGGAGGGGACTGTGCCACCCACTGTGCCCTAAGAACATTAAAAGGACCTGCAAAAATGACACAGTATTTAATTGGCCATACTGTACTATCAAATCTTTAGGAAGAAGCTACAGTATTTACAATGCTGTGTACGCTCTGGCACACGCCCTGCATGACATGACCCTGAAGAACTCGGGAAATAACAGACTGGGGAATGGAACGCATCTGAGATCTCAAAACTTGCCATGGAAGGTACCAACTATTTCTTTTAAAACAAGATATTTTAGCGATCTGCACTTATTTGAAAAGACATAGAAAATGTCAACGACATTTCCTTTTTGTTGCATGCTGTTCTTGAATAGAAATTTCATCTCTTTCTTTCATAGGGAGCACTATATATCAGTAGCAAACACTGTTCACCCATAGCACACAGTATGGCTCAGTAGTGCTCATATTGCGTGACAGTGTGTGCTATTAAAAACAGTTCCCTTCCAAAACAAAATTTTAAAGAAACAAGACAAAACTAAAAAAAATTGCGTAAATGAACTGGAAAACTAAATAAAACAAAAATTTTGGAGCTGTGCACCCCTTATATATTTTTATTACAGCGTGATGTCCTCCTTTTCAAGTGCGTTAACTAGCTGTGTTCATTTAAGCTAAACGCATGGAGGCCAATTCCATAGGTGCACGTCCGGGCCATCCAGACAACCAGAAATCAGGACAGCCCAGAGATGCACCCAATTCTGCTCCCGCAGACTGCCTGCTGGAGCAGAACCATAACAACAACACAAAGAAGTCATTGATCAATAGCCAGTGGGCTTGGTGACTCAAATCTCAATAAATTGTTATCATCTGCCTACTTCCATTCATTTATTGTCGGGATCCGCCTGCCTGAGAGGAGAGACAAAAAGAACTCTTCCCTCCGTGCTGACGGCGCCCTTTTTGATCCAGTGAATAATTTTCACCCATAAATCCAAAGTAGTAGTAGTGTTCCACTACTTTGGATTTATGGGTGAAAATTATTCACTGGATCAAAAAGGGCGCCATCAACACGGAGGGAAGAGTTCTTTTTGTCTCTCCTCTCAGGCAGGCGGATCCCGACAATAAATTTATTTATTTACTTATTTATTTATTTACTTATTACTTTTATATACCACGCTCTTTAAAATCAGTGCGGTTTACAGGTAACATTTGTGCATATCGGTATATCAGATATGCCTTTACAGAAAACAGGGATACAACTTGGATTTCAACTTGGGTAACTATTTACAATATCTACAATTCTGTACAACATAGAATGGAATAATAAATGAATGGAAGTAGGCAGTTGATAACAATTTATTGAGATTTGAGTCACCAAGCCCACTGGCTATTGATCAATGACTTCTTTGTGTTGTTGTTATCATTAACAGTCATTGTATGGGGGAGCAGAATCATGGCATAGGGGCTGGACGTCCAGGACTTGCCCCGATTCAGGAACCCCAGACGTCCAGCCACATACCTGGCTAGCCCAGCCAGGCTCCTGCATGGAGCCGTAGTACCGTGGTGTCCTGTTGCCATGGCACCACGGCTCCATGCAGGAGCCGTGATCCCCGGCGGACCCAAACTTCTCCTTTCCCCTCTGCCCGACTCCCAATCAGGCCTGCTATGGCCAGGGTCGGGCAGCGGGGATTCCCCTGCACCCTTTACCTCCTTTTCCCAGCCCCAGCTCCCGCATCTGCCTCTGTCCAGGGGGAACTCTGAGGTGAAATAAGTCCCCCCCGTGCAAATAGCCGACCCCGGACATACAGAGCTGATCTTAGAATCGGCCCTGCATGTCTAGGGTCAGGTTCACGCCCACTGCCTGCCCTCGCTCCACCTCCGGCCTGCCTCTTCCCGCTCACAAAAAGAGTTCCCCACACATCTTACCTGTACTTGCGGGGAGCTCTGTTGGCTGCAGCGGCACCCTGGTGTTTAGCAGGTCTCGACATCTGGATCAAACGTCCAAATGGCTAAGCGCTGCTCGGAATCGGGCCCATAGTTAGCAAATATTCCCCACTGAGAGTAACAGCGCTCGTATTATGTAATATGTGTTATCTTGCATTAGCGTATGGTAACTGGCTAATGAACTTTAGTAAATAAGGCCATGAGCTTGTTTCAAGATATTTGAGAACAAGATTCAGCAGGAATCGTCAGCAGGGCTTAATTCAGTATATCGGACTTTTAATTGTGACGGACTGAGACAGGAAACAAGGTAGCATCTGCCTAGAGAGCAATCAGTGAGGACAGAACGTGAACAGAAAGCAGCGAACACACGATGAACCCTGAAACAGAACAGTGTCTCCTTGGAGGACCAGGGAAGCCAGGCTCGAATCCCATTGCTTCTCTATGATATTGTGCAAATTATTAAATCCTCCATTGTTTCAGGAACAAACAGATTATATCTTAAGCAACAGAGGATGAAGTGATTTGCCCAAGGTTATGACAAATGTTAGTAGAACAAGTGGGATTTAAAGCCTGTCTTCCTTGATTCTAAGTCTGGTGCTCAATATAGTTGTCTACTCCTCCATCAAAAGCAGAGGTGCTTGTGAGGGTGCAGGCAGGTCATGGATGGCCTCGGAGGGGGAATTCCCACATTTCAGTGCGAATAGCAATGGTGGCGCCTTTTCCATTGGGAGCTGCCTTGGGAGGGGATCAAGCCAAAGAGCTGCTATGCAAAGTATAGTGCCCCCTCCTGTGGTGCCAGCGATGTGAGCGGCAGCACCACTTGTATGACGATCTACGATGGTGCTGGTTCTGCGCTAAGCTTGATGAGCTCCAACTGGTCACTTGAAGATGTAGAGTGATGTCCTCTCCTCCACCTGGGTGTCCGGGGTGTACTAGTGTGTTGATCCCATCGCCTGGGAGCCCCAGTGGATTGGGAACTGCAAGATGGAGAATGCCTCCGAGAGGTTATCAATGCAGGTGGGTCGGGTGTCCGTTGCACTGTGTCACACTGGAGTTCTGGGCCGCTGGAGTTGCATGTGGGAGAAACTGGCAGAGCATCGGAAACCAAAACCACAGTTGGGTGGACTGGGGTGGGTGCATTGTCCACAGCTGGTCCTGTGTTGCCCGAGCGCTGCCCTAGCATCAAAGGCATGTGTTGTATGGCTGCAGCTCTGATCCATGCTGCGGCCGCCCCCATTTTAGTCATCAGGGGGTCAGGGGTGCTGGCATATCCTGCCGGGAGTTTCTGGAGTCTTTTGGGGCAGTCCTCAACTCCACAAGAGGTGTCTTGGGCCATGCTGGGCCTTGGAGCACCAGTTTCAAGAGTGTTCGGGTGCTTCTGAGACTGGGACGGAAGTTCTCCTCGCTGCAGACATCTTCTGGGCATGCTGATGGTCTAGGACCACAACCGCTCAGTCCCACTGTTCTTGTGAAGGGGCGTGCCAGGCTAGTAGTCTGCCCCTCCGCTATGGATCTTCCATGTGTTGGGGAGCAGGCCAGGGCTACCTTCCCGACCCTTGTGCTGCCTGGCGACAAGGCTTTCATCTGCAGCAACGGAGGACCAAGTGACTTGTTCGAGGCCAGAATGGATACCAGGCCAAAAAAGAGCCTTTACTGGAAGAGGGCTCTGAAAAGAGCCTTTTTGCTGAAAGGGGCTCTGAGAAGAGCCTTTTTTGATGTAGGAGACTCTGAAAAGAGCCTTTTTTACTGTAGGGGGCTCTGAAAAGAGCCTTTTGTTGAAGGAGGTCCTGGAAAAAAACTTTTTGTTGAAAGGGGGAGAGCCTCTAGATGCAGCAGCCTGTGAACCGCTGACTCTCTCCCAGGAGGATTGCAGCTCTTGAAAGGAGGATCGCTCTGCTCCTTCTGCCTTTTATCAGAGGGCTGAGATCTTGCCCAGGCATGCAGGGTGGGGGACAACAATTGTCACAAGGATTGCCCCCCAGTGGCAGGAATTTTCCCACCGAGCCTGGTGAGATCCCAGCCCCTCTCCCCCAAGAGGCACGGGAGGGGACAGATGGGCCTGCCTCCATGTTAAGCTGCGGGCCCATCAAATAGTCTCAGATAAAGATAAAGCCCCTTGTAAATCGTACTGCTAGGGCAAGCCATACAAGTAGGTTGTGTACCCCAGCCAGCAGAGGTGGAGGCAGAGAAAAATCCAGAGTCTTCTGATGACCTCATCCTGTTCCATATCTAGAGTAGCTAAGGGCATACTACCTCAGTATTCCTCTGTCTCCAGCAAAGTGTGAACACATCTGAGCAGCTCTCTGAACACTTTGAGAAAAAATGATTAAGCTCACGAGTAACTGCTCTTAGGGGTGACTTCCTCACTTGAACTCGACATGGGAGGTACCTGTTGGGTCACACTTTTAACCAGTGCCCTTCTGGGTTTCCCAAAGAGAATGGTGTTGGTTCAATTCCCCATCCTTATCCTGTAAAGGGACGGTTGAACAGCCAGATTTGGATCAGGACCCCGAGCCTAGAACTGCCTCAGTGCTTATCTCCCTTTCTCCTCCCTTGGTTCTTCTCCAAAGTCTAGCATTGAGCCCAGCACTGTTGCTGCTGGGCTCCCTGCTGTTGGAGCTCTGACGTCAGCCACTCGTGGGGCATCTCTCCGATAGGTGTGTGAGACCATTGGTTTTGGCAGTTTTTCCTTGCCTTGTTGACTCACACTAACGATGCTTGGCTGAGTATTGCTTGTCCTCCATGTGGCTCGGGGGCCCACATGGCGTCTTGTGTGTGCTCTGCACATATGCGATGACAGTGCACGTGCACCATTTGCATGCCATCTGAATGGATGCACATTGGCTCCACTCCCTTGCAGCACATACTGCAGAAGCAACCCACTTCAGGACACCTTGTTTGTTTGTGGCAGTGAGTAGCATGGATCCCTCTTCAACCATGCAGCACTGCAGGCAAAGTTTGGATCAGCTGTGGGGAGAAACAACACCCCTGTGCAGAATCTCTCCACTAGCTCTTTGGAATTCAGTCTGCCAGAGCTTTCCCAGCAGGATTTCCTAGTGTCTAGCTTGCCTCCCATGAAAGGGGTGATTACGGCAGATGGAGCAGCCCAAGCATCTGGCCTGTCTTCCCCAAAGTTCTTCACTTCTCCTCAACATGCCTAGTCCATCTGACGAGCCCCTGTAGATCCTTTGGTTTCTGAGTCTTCTTGTTCCTTTTCCCCTCATTCAGGGTGCAGACCCTTGGTGTAAGGCAGATGGAGTCTGGCAGGGGCTACTCCACCGAAGTACCACCGAAAGAGGACGACTTCAGGAACTTGGGATCCTCTCCCTTGTGTGCTGAACCCGACTTAGAGATCTGAAGGATTGGATTATGACTCCATGTGTGAAAAGGATGAGCCTCAGGGCCAGACAACCAAGATGATTCCTTCTTCATTCACTTGTTTCATAGGATAAGAGTGAAAGGGGATAGTCTTAGGAGTTATCTGAGGAAATATTTCTTTATGGAAAAGGTGGTGAATGCATGGAACAGCCTCCCAGTGGAGGTGGTGGAGACGAGAATTGTATCTGAATTCAAGCAAGCATGGCAGAAATACAGAGGATCTCTGAGAGAGAGGAAGGGACTGTAGAACTTAATCGTTCTTATGGATGGGCTCACTAGATAGGCAATATAGTCTTTAAGTGCCATCATTTACTATGCTTGTGTCACGATAAACACATAGGGCCCAGTATCAAAGGCATTTACACGATATTGCACCACTACCTGGTTAGTGACTCCTGGGTAAAAGATAGGCACAGCAATTGCTGGTTTGTATTTACCAGTGAGACGCTGCCCAATTAGCTTCTGTGGTGACTTTAGCTGTGCGGCGACCCCAGATATTCAATGGCGGGGTCACATATGACCCCAGCATTGATTGGAGTTAAAGTTTGACGACTATGTGGCGGCAAGGTGCATAGCTGTCGCAAATGAATATCAGACCCGTAGTTTTTGCTTCGAAAGTCTGGCAAGTATAGACAGAGAAATCTATGGGCCCAATACTTGTTTAAAAGGCTTTATCCTGTTATCATGACCTACTAACCAGATAAACCACGCGAGATGGATAAGCAGAGGCACTATTCGGATAGTGCTGGGGTGGTCCATAGGTAGGGCGAGGATGGTGCACTTATTTATTCAGTAAGCTTTCACTACGGATAAATAACTGCATAATTAGGACAACAAAAGATGCCCAGTCTTTATGTGTTTTTTGCTTTCTGGATAGTGGCCATATATTGCACTGGTGGTCAGTGGTGAAAGGGAATACTTAGCACCGGTTTCATTTTTAAATGCTGCAGACAGCGCTTTAAGAAGTGCAGATTGCAGAGTTTAAACATTATCTTGTAAATGTGTATTTTTTATCTTTGTGTGTAGTTACAAAATTATCCCCTTGGTCTGTATGTGCGTATGTTTACCTGAATTTTAAGAAGACATTCCTTGAGGTGGAGTTAGCAAGTGATTAGAAGGCGCTTCCTTTGCCTGTAGGCGTAACCAGGGGCACGTTCTGGGCGGAGCTTGGATGGAGCTTACAAGTTAATTATAAAATACCTTAATCTATGCACATACTTACAAACTTTATATGGCTTCATTTACATCTCCTATGTCCAAAATTGAATTTAAGGCTTGATCTCTGCCACTTACACTATAAAGACAAGTAAGCATCTAGAGCTCTATAGAAAATAGACTTAAGAGAGGCACATTTTGGCTCCTAAACATATCATACTGTCTCTTCATACAAGATGTTAGGATATATGAATTCAGGGGTTCCAACTGTTTTTTAAAAAGAGCACCTTTTACATTCTTTAGCTCCACCGTTATCTGAAGAACGTCCACTTCAAGAACGCTCTGGGTGAAGAGCTCTTTTTTGATGAGAGTGGAGACCTCGCCACTGGCTACAATATTGTGAACATGGTGTCTCTTCCCAATGGGAGTCAAACCTCTGAAATTATTGGAAGTTACAACCCTTATGCTCATCCAGGGCAAGAATTCAGCATCAAGCAGGAGGCGATCGTGTGGGAGACGGTGTTCAATCAGGTCAGTTATTGTAACATTAGTACATAATGGAAGGCATCGAATGATCAAACCTCCAGTATATATTCAGTTGCATGACTGGTTGACATACATTCCTTCCTGTACCATCGTGGGGTAGTTTTCAGACCATCCACTTTGAGACAGAGTCCACAGTGTTGCAGTTTAGTCAATACCCCTACATTTTTGAGAATTTACCCCCAAGCACTTCCAGGTTATAATGAGCTGGAAGGAGTTAGAAAGAGAATTAGAAATGGCTTCAGTTAGCTCAGAGAAAATCAGCGACTGACTGGGCTAAATTCCCATAAAGAAGGATGAAAGATACTATGCCTAACGAAGGGAGTCTAAACTTAGCAGAAAGAAAATGGATGAAGGGGAATTGGGAGATGGGTTCCGGCTATTATAAATAACCACAAAGTGAAGATTATAAAAGCATGATAATATACCAAACCATTATGCATATTAGATGCCGCTAAATATCCAGTTTGAAAGTCGCTGCTATCCTTATCCATATAGCGGTGTTTCTGAGCTGGCGCTTATATGGATAGCAACTTAGGCCTACTTTGTGTGTGGCCTAAATTATGTGGATAAATGCTGGCTGAAAATAACATTATCCAGATAAGATCAGCACTCATCCGGATAGCAATGATATTGTCCTTGTTCCGCCCCTAGACCATGCCTGCTCCTTAAGAATAGTGTCACTGAATATCTCACACAGCATCTTATCCAGATAGGCTCCCACTGGCCATATGAATAAAAGATTTTTTTTATAAACATGATATTTATTAAAGTAATACAGAAAGCCACTGAAGTTCTGAGGGTTTTCTTACACAGCGCCTCTAGGCAAGTGTCCATAACAGAGCACTGCAATGTTGCTAGTCAAAATGCCGAACAACAAACCCCTCTGCTATCCTCCCCCTCCCCCCCCCCCCCCCCACCAACCTACAAACCCACCATCCCATTCTCTGCTTCAGCTCTACAGGCATCCACACTCATCATTAATACTTAATAGGTAGGGAGGATCTCCCACTCCTGATATATAGAGACCACTCTGCAAATCTTCTCTGGCCACCACCCTATGCCTCTTCCTTAGAGTGTCAACAGCTCATTTTGAGTCATCAATGTACATCCCACAATGCTCGAAAGCTGCCTTTTTGCTTAATGTTACCCCAGGATGCCAGTCGCTCCATTTACATCAGCTGATGAAAACCGTTTCACCATGCCCAAAAGGATGGGGCAGAGCCCTTCCTCCAATGGCATGTCAGGGGTTGCTTCCTAACCACACAGGCCTTATGCACCAAAAGCCACCCCCAATGCACCTTAGAAGGAGGCACCTGGTCAAACACCACCAGCGCACTTGTCCAATCTATCGGCTTTCCACCGAGTAGAGTATATATTGCTGGATTCATCTCTACTATTGTAGTATCAGCCTATACTTCCATTACATATGTCCAAAGTCAGTCGAGGGCACTCCACACCAGGGACAATCACCACTCGTAGCCACCCCGCTCCAATAGGCATGCAAAGGGGAGAAGTGGGCCTGGCAAATCTCAATATTGAAGCTGTTGCAATTGCGACGACTTCACTGAGGCCGGTATGCGTCCAATAGCTCACCACACCATACCCGGTTCCACTGGAGTGTGCAACTCTGCCATCCATCACCTTTCCATGGCCAGAAAATCGTGAGGGGTGAACCTGCTATCAACTTGCGAGACAACCGTGAGATAGACAGCTTTTCTCATCACCCAGCTCAAAAAAATTGCAGTATGAGACTAGTAAGCTCTGCAGTTAAGCATTCTGCGAGAAGAGAGCGGAGACAGTGATGTGTGATTTTTGCAGAAATCAATACATAGGGCCAAAAAACGTTGATGCACCCCTCCAAGTCTATCGCATGGCCTAAGCTGCATACCCCTTTATCTCCCCATTCCGAAGCATTCTATTTTCTGTACCAGGCTGAAAGTGCAGGTTACCCTTGATAGATAAAAAGTTCGAGACAGTTGGGGATGTACGCCACTGAAGACACATAGAACGCCATATATTCCACATGGGCCCCACCAATAGACTACGGCGAAGCTGGGAAGGCAACACTCGCTGCTCCATATATAGAACAGCCAATAGAGTGTACGGGGCAACAAATTCTTCTTCTAGCTCCCAGGGTATGGAAACGTCAGTGTGTCCCAACCAATCTCACAGATGTCATAAGTGTCAGACCTGCACATAGCACTGTAAGTCAGGAATTCCTATAGCCCCTGATCACCATGCACCCAGCACACGCGAAAAGGGTATCTGCACTAGGCCCCCTCTCTAAAGAAAGAGACGGTCAAATAGGAGCACATCTTTGTGTAACAACTGAATCAGCAGTGTCTGCAACATATATAACAATTTAGGAAATTGAACTATGCAGAAAACTGCCATCCAGCCCAGCAACCTATGTTTGACCCATTATATCACTCTGTTCTGTTATCCACTACCATATTATTTCATTCCATGATCTATGTATAATTGCCAGGTCGTACTCGATGCCCCGGTATGTTATTGTTCGATGTACACTGCTTTAAATTGTAGAAATGTAGTATAGAAATAAGCTTAAATAAAATAGATAGCTAAAATAAATAAATAAAATAATAAGGAAAGTGGTAGTCCACTTATGCATCTTGGTCCGTAAATGTTCCAGAAGCATGGTACAATTCCATCGGTAGAGCAGCCGAGGGTCACTAGTAAGGTCAACTCCCAAGTAATGAAATGCGTTATCCGCCCAACAGAGGGAGAAAGATGGTCCCCAAAGGATTCTTAACTGCCCCAGTATGTCCAATGCCTCCAATTTGTCATTGTTGAGTTGGAAACCTACAAGACCACCATAAAGGGTAAATTCCATCAACAGTCATGACAGAGATGCCTGTGACTCAGTAATATGCATGAACAGGTCGTCGGCAAAGGCCGAGACCTTAAAATCTACTTGGCCAATATACACTTTGCATATCTCACGACATTCAATGATTTTGTATATAAAAGGGTCCAACAACAAGACAAACAAGAGTGAAGAGAGTTGGCACCCCTGTCCTGTCCCCCATTCCATGTTAAAGGCCTCTGAAAGCGTCCCGTTTACCAACACTGCTGTGATCATTCAGCATCTGGATTATCTGCAGAAAGGAAGCCCCAAAGTCGTAATATGGCAGAAGTTGAAAGAGATAATTCCAACTGACCCTATCAAACACTTTTTTGGCATCAAAACTGATGAGCAACAACAGCATCAGCTGTTCATGAACCCATTCCAATAAGGCCACAATTTTCCACAGGTTACTAGAGCCATAGCAACTCCTCGCAAACTGTACCTGGGAGTCTTGCACTAGGCTCGGTAAGAAAGGTGCTAATCGGTCAGCCAGGATCTTGGTAAAGAGCTTCAAGTCAAAATTAATCAGTGAAAATCGGACAATAAGATCATGTCAGCAATGGATCATAACCCGACTTGGGGCTCAAGATGATATATACCCGATTGTAATCACCATGTGCAAAGTGATTGCTTCTCCTGGGGAGACAGATTTAAATATTGGACCCCCAAAGTTCCACGGTTCAGTCACTAGTTTCATAGTCGAATTTGTAGTTATCAAGTCAATGTCGACTCATGGAGCCCCTCTGGATAGTTGTCCTAAATTGTGTTTGATCTTCAGTCAAGTGGTTCATTGCTGTTAGAATGGCACCATCCATAGCTGCTGTTATTGTACAAGGTATGATCAAAAAGTATTGGGACTTGTACGATAACAAAAGAAGTATAACACTGACAGGTATTGCACTCTGTCTCCTTCAAAGTAATCCCCTTCTGATAAAACACACTTCCTGCAGCGTTCCTGCCACTGCTGGAAACAATTTTAAAATGCCTTTTTCATTACGCTGCGAAGCTGCTGTGTTGAATTTTGCTTAATGGTCTCCAAGTCATCAAATTTCCTTCCTTTTAGAGGTAATTTCAGTGTTGGAAACCAGAAACAGTCACAGGGTGCAAGGTCAGGTGAGTACGGAGGCTGACAGACTTGCTCGATTTGGTGTTTGGGCAAGAACTGACTGAACAAGATGTGATGCGTGAGTTGGGACGTAATCATGATGAAACAACCATTCACCATTCCGGTGCAACTCTGGCCTCTTATGATGAACAGCATCTCTCAAATGAGTCAGAACTTGAACATAGAATTCCTTATTGATGGTCTGGTCTTTTGGAACATACTCATGATGAACAATACCCTGAAATCAAAGAAAACTGTGAGCATGACCTTGACATTGCTTCTCATCTGACAGGCTTTTTTGGGTTGGGAGAGTTTGGAGTTTTCCACTGTGAGGATTGAGCCTTAGTGTCCAGGTCATAACCATAAGCACTGTTCCCTCTAAGCTGTGCGCGTGTGCGCGCGCACACACCTCGCCGAGCGAGCGCACATACTTTACAACAGAGCGCACAAAAATTTTGGTTCTGATTCTGATAGAAAACAACACAGATGTCTTAAAATTTAAAAGTTGTGTATTTATGGTTTTCACAAGTTCTACAATATTTTCTAGTGCAATCAATGTGGTGTACATACTGTATTCTGACATGTAGTCAAATTTTAAAGTATATAACTCCGAGTGTCATTATGTGGCGCACAAAAATTTAACCTTCCTTCAAAAGCTGCACAGCTGATATTTTATGCGCACACAGCCTACAGAAAATTAGAGGGAACATTGACCATAAGCCCATGATTCATCACCAGTAATAATCTTTTTGATGAAATCTGAGTCATTTTCAGCACATTCAACTTTATCTTCATTTCTGCTGGTGGATGGCCTTCCAGAATGTTTGTCACTGTCAAGACTTTCTAGCTGGTATTAGGTCTCTTACTGAACGTATAGAGCAAAATACTTAAAGGATGCGTTCAATCTCAACAGCATAACTGGTGGTTTCCTAATATATCATTCTCTAGACTTCACATTTAATATAAACCACAACAGCTGATTTCCAAGGTCTCAGACTCATCAATCGCAAACTAGCAGGCAAGCCTGACTAGAAATTGCTCATATCGCATCAATGACCTTCAGATAGGAAATCAGTAGTGCAGTTTTTTCCACAGCAAGTATTGTGCAAAACAGAACAAAGAATGCTTCATGAATCAAGCGTTAAGGTAAAAAACTCTTTCAGACACTTAACTTCAAAAAACCAGACGCTGTGTCTTCAGAGCATTCCAGCCCTGATCCCTGGCTGGAATGCTCTGAAGACACAGCGTCTGGTTTTTTGAAGTTAACTAGGTCACTGCATGCTTAATAGCATCATGGTGGGGCGCACTGTTATATAGCTACACAAGTCGATACTTTTTGATCACACCTCACACCTTGGCCTTCTTCTTTTGTGTGGACCTTAAACCTCACCAAGCACGATGCCTTTCTCGAATGATCTCTCTCTTCACGTGATGTCTTCAACCATATCATAAAAGCTGTCCTTACTCTGAAAAGTCTTCAGCTCATCCCCAGTAGCCCGTTAAATTCCTTTCAACCTGGAGATCTCATCTTCCAATTTGTTTTGTGTGACTATCCTTCTACAAAGAAAAGGCACTAAATATTCAAATCACTATGAGTGCAGCAGGGATCATAGCATAGCAGCACTTGGTGGGGAAAGCATGCAGAAAATACCTCATGGAATTATTTTGAATCCTTCTATCTACATCTCGGTTTTGTTTGCATGTATTTTATGTGTGTATGTGTTTTTAAGTTTGGTATGTCTGTATGTATGTTTGTGTATCTGTGTTTTTTGTATGTGTGTTTGGGTGGCTGTATTTTCTTTCTCTGTATGTATATGTGAGAGAGTAACACGGAGAGAGGGGAAAGATTTTATAATGCTTCTGTCTCATTCTGGCCCTTTTGGATGTCAACGTGAATCAGAACCACCCCCGACAGGACTATGGAGACTTTATTTGCAGTCTCTTGGGCAGAGGAGGGGGTCGCTCCCTCATAGTAACTCTCACAGAGACAACAGCCAAACTTTGAGAGGGGAGCGCTACAAAGAAGTAAGAAGTGACTGTCTCCATGTCTTGTATAACGATTTCTTATGATTGTTATCATTAGATGATTCTTTAAAGTATGTGGAACTTTGCCTTCACTTTAGTCTTGGATGTTTCAGAATAGGTTGAAATTGAATAAGAAGAAGACAGAAATTTTGTACCTGTCTTCAGATCTTCCAAACCCTTCAAGTTTGAATTCTGTGATGGATTCTTTTCCTTTTGTGCTTAGCTATGTCATGAGAGATCTTGGGGTAGGGTTAGATACACAATAAAATCTGCATGATTATATACAAAGATTGGTCAAAGCTGCCTATTATAAATCGCATCTTCTTTGGAGATTAAAGCCATACTTATCCGGTAGTAATTTTTGTTCTGTGCTACAGACTTTAATTCTTTCACCTTTGGACTGTTGTAATAGTCTTTTTCTAGGCCTTTCCAAAGTTACTATGGGCCCTGAACAGCAGGACGG
This sequence comes from Ichthyophis bannanicus, assembly GCA_033557465.1. Taxonomy (NCBI): domain Eukaryota; kingdom Metazoa; phylum Chordata; class Amphibia; order Gymnophiona; family Ichthyophiidae; genus Ichthyophis; species Ichthyophis bannanicus. The sequence continues at coordinate 35,609,008 of CM066051.1, read as the reverse complement.
GGAGAGCCAGCGCAGGGTGGGAGGGGGTGGGGCAGCAGCACTGATCCAGCAATTGGGCCAGGGGATCCCCTCCAGAACCAAGGCCGGGTGCAGGGGTGTCCCTGCTGCCCGATCCAGCCCCAGCTGGCCAGCCATAGGTCAGGCAGCGGGGAAGAGGTGGGGCCGAGCCATAGCAGCCAAGGGAGCCTGAGGAGAACATGTCCCTGCAGACAGACAGGGGCACGCCGAGCCGTCCATGGGCCCAATTCTGTGCACCATGGAAACATTTAGTTCACGCGGTTCAGAATCAGGTCCTAACGGACCCGTCTTCCTCGGGGACATCCGGATGGCCCAGATGTCCCCCTCTTGGAATCGGGCTCCACATCTCCTTTACAATCAGTTCAAAATGCCACCACTCATCTTCTAACTGGATACAAACGTTCTGATGATATTTTGCAGCAGTTATTAGCTTTCCATTGGCTTCCAATCAGATTTCAAGTTTTGTTTAAAGTGATCATGATTACTTTTAAATGTTTACATAACATGGCTCCTATCAATCTATCAACTTTGCTTAGACCTTACTGTCTTTCTCGTGTTTTACAGACTCAGGATGCTCAATTATTAGTTGTTCCTTCCTTTAAAAAGATTTTTTTTCAGTCATTGCATAAGAGAATTTCTTTTGTCAGTGCTCCATTGATTTGGAATTCTCTCCCTAATGAATTACATGTTGAAGCAGAGTTGATGGTCTTTTGGCGAAAGTTGAAATCTTACTTATTCCAGCAAGCCTTTCCCAGATTTCTTTGATAAGCAGGTGAAGTACATCAGGCAATTATGTTTATGGTGTTATAATAATCCAGTTTGTGTTCTCAAATGGTAGTCTTCTTAGTTTTATTTGTTTAGATTAGACTGATTTATTTTAATTTATTTTGAATTCATTTTGCATGAGTTTATTGGTTTGTTATGATGAATTGTGCATGTTTTTTGTTACTCACCTTGGTTATTGTGTGGACTGCAAATACTCTGAAATAAATAAATACCCCTGATGCAGACGTAAGCCCAAACATGCAAGGTTTTTAATGTATTTTTGCACTTCGGTATTGTTATAACTGCTCTTTAGGATTGTGTTTATTGAATAAAGCTTATAGTTTTAAATTGAAATTACAGAGATGGGCTTGTTTACTGTAGGGTTGGCCACAGCTCCTTTGCTTTGTGTTGTATGTATGTAAAATCCAGACTTTGACTCACAAAGCAATATATCAGATCGCCCTAGAATATCTGTCATCACTAATTATCCGCTACTGTCCAGTTCATTCCCTGCGATTAATTCATGGGAACTGATTATATCTACGACCCCCAACCAGGGCTCATTATGAATCCATCAGACAATCGGCATTTTTCTTCCTAGCCCCCATGCTATGGGATGGTCTGTCCAACCAGCTTTGTTTACAAACATAGTACAATGAATTAAAATCAGAGTTGAAGACATACTTGTTCAGACAGACTTTTGATCTTCCTGAGCGGCAGCTGGGTGTGGACTCACCTTGACAGGAGTACAGGGTAACATGAGTATAGATGCTAGCTCCTGTCTTCTGTTCTTGTTATTTATTCATTTTATTTATTTTATCCATTTTATAGATCATTTTATCTTAAAGCCAAAACAGTTTACAGAGAACTGTAACTTAAATAATTTTACAATGAACATTTAGTGCATTATAATTGGGTGTGGAAAGACCTGAATCAACATGGTGTGGGGAAGAGATTCTAGCAATATAATCATGAACATAAATACTACCACAGTCATGATCAGTTGATTATGTGTTAGGTATCAGTTAAGCTTTGAGTTTTCTGTGAAATTCCGTTATCTGTGTCATGTCTCTTATGTCTTGTGGGACAGTGTGTTCCAGATGAAGGGTACGTAGTAAGAGAAGGCAAATTTGCAAAGGCCATAATAGCTTTTTGCCTTCATGGTTGGAATTATGAATGTATTTTGTGTGTGAGTTCTCCTGGTGTGGTTGTCTGGGGTTTTGTGAAGCAATGACTGAAGGTAATCCGAGGAAATATTGTGTGTTATCTTGAATGTAGTGAGCAGAGATTTGTATTTTATACAGATTATTATTGGAAGCCAGTGTACTTGCTGTAGTATGGGCTTTATGTGGCCAGTTCTGGCTGCATCAAGAAGGATGTGAGCGGCTATGTGTCTGGGCCATCTGTAACAGTTGCAGAGCATAGTTTTGTAATCCATGATAGATTATATTGCAGTAGTTGAAATGTGGATATATGACACCCTGAGCCTCTGTTAGGAAGCCATGAATGTAGACTAGTGAGGGTAAGCATTGTAATACTCTTATATTACGGTATATTTATTTATTATTATTTATTATTTATTACAATTTCTTATATACCGCGCTATTTAGCATCAGTGCGGTTTACATTATAACTTAACGACCATAACAACAAGCTGTCAGGTTTACATCGAACAGGAGTATAAACTTGGAAAACAGGGTTAACTATATACATAATCTATTTACATTGGAAGGATAGATAAAAGTCAGATAATGCATGTAGGTCTTTTAACTAAATTGGGTCAATTCCTGAAAGGTATTTCTAGGATCAATTGCTGTCAGGTAAGTGTTGGAGGAACAGGTGGGTTTTGAGGGCCTTCCTGAACTGATATTGGTTGGCTATGGCCCTAATGTCAGGGGGTAGAGCATTCCAGCATTTGGGTACGTAAAAGCTGAAAGCCCTGTTTGTGGTTGTCATGTTGTACTTTGTCGAAGCCTTTGGTATTGCAAGCAAGTTTACAGCTGTTGATCTTCTGGATCTGTTGGGAGGGACAAAGTGGATAAGATGAGTGAGTGAGGAGGCTGAAATACCTTTGATTGCCTTGAAAGTTAATAGAAGGGTTTTGAAGGTGATTCTCCCATTGATTGGTAGCCAGTGCAGCTGTTTGAGAATGGGGGTCACGTGGTCGTATCTGGATGCTCCGTAAAGGATCCTAGCTGCGGCGTTCATGGCCAACTGTAAGGGGGTTAATGTGGATTGGGGGAGACCTTGTAAGATGGCATTTGCAAAATCAAAGTGCGGCAGGATCAGCGCTTGATATATGGTTCGGAAGTCATCTGGGTCCAAAAGGGAGCGTAGGTGCTTGAGAGAGCGTATTTTGAAGTAGACGGCTTTGACTATGTTGCTTATGTGGCTTTTCATGTTAAGATGTTGATCCAAAGTAACTCCCAAATATTTTATTGCATCTTTGGTTTGCAAATCAGCTTCATTGACACTGACATGGGATGGGGGGGTAAAGTAGGTATCTCTGGTGATGAATAGCACCTCCGTTTTTTTATGTTGGATGCGAAGGTTCTGTGTTTGGAGCCAAGTCGAAACTGCGTTGAAGCAGTCTGTGAGAGGGGTCAGGTCCATGTGAGTTGTGGAGAAGGGCATGTATAATAGGATATCATCTGCATATATCAAACAATTCACGTTGAATGATCTTATGATATTGCAGATGGGCTGCATGTAGATATTGAAAAGTAATGAGGATAACGATGAGCCTGGGGTACTCCTTGCTTTTGATGGAAATGTGTTGACTCTTCTGATCCTGATTTCACATATTGCCATCTGTCGTCAAGGTAAGATTTGCACCATTCTAGTGCACTGTTGCAGACTCCCTTCTCCTTCAGTCTTCCAAGGAGAATTTCGTGACTCACGGAGTCGAATGCCGCGGCAATGTCTAGAAATATGAGCACAAAACCTTGACGGATGTTGTCAATTCCAGTGATGATTTCATTGAAAAGGCCAGTGAGTAGTGTCTCTACCCCATGATATTCTCTGAATCCGTGTTGGCAGCTATCTAAGGGGGAAGCAGCATCGATGTGATCTTGAATTTGCCGTTGTGCTTCTTTCTCAATTATTTTGGCCAAGAGGGGGATGCTGGCTATTGGTCGGTAAGAGTCAGCTCTTTGTGGATCAAGCTTGGGGTTCTTCAATAGTGGTCTAATGGAAGTCTGCTTAAGTGAAGTGGGGAAATATGATGTAGTGAAGGATAGCTTCATTATTTTTGCAATGACAGGGCTGAACACATCACGTAGCTCCTTGATCCAAAAAGCTGGACATGGATCAGTTTGTGCGGTGGAGGTGTTGAGTGAGGCTATGGTGTCCTCGATACATTTAGTGGATGGTGTAGAAAATATGTTAAGTGGTGATAGGCCCGTTGGTTCTTGATATGGGGCCGCTACCACCTTATTGGTTTGCATGATCTTGGATTGCAGATAATCCGCGAATTCCTGCGGGTGAATTTCGCTGTGCTGTACCGGGGAAGGTTCTTTTGAGAGGGATTTGACTAGATTGAAAAGGTCACGTGGCTTGTTCAGAGACCTCTTAAGGTGTCAGTGTGATATTGTCTCATTTTGGTAGTGATTGATTCTCGGTGTATTGCAAGGTGTGTTCGGTAAGCGGTCTGATCTTCAGTTGAATGCGATCTGCGCCATCGGCGTTCAAGTTTACGTAGTTGCGTAAGGGATGCTCGCAGCTCAGGAGAGAACCAGGGGGCGGAGCATCCTTTTGACCTTGCTGTATTCTTCGGGTTTGGGCGTTGTGAGATGGCAAGCAGGCTAGAGTTCCAGTAAGCGATTAGTTCATCAAGGTCTGGTGTGGTTTTGTTGATGAGTGATGGGGTCTCCGACAGGATGTGTTCCCTGTCGAAGGGGCGAAAGCATCTGGTGGTAGTTCGAGAGGGTATGTTCGAAGGTCGGCTTCTGTCTAGTTGGACATTGTTGATGGGTATCTGTATGATGATCAATTTGTGGTCGGACCAGGGTACTTCTATGACTGATATCGGAGGATAGTGGCTTTGGTCCATTACAAATCCCACTACAACACAACAAGAAAACCAGACAATCTAAAAATTTCTACCCTAGTAGCATGAAGTGTGCCCTTATAAATGCCCGCTCACTTCGAAACAAGTGGCCAGCGATCACAGACATAATAATATCCCATAAACTAGACATTCTCATGGTAACCGAAACATGGCTCTCAGCGGAAGACAATATCATCCTCAATCAGCTGCTCCCACCTAACTTTACAGCCTTCACCGGACACAGACAGAACAAAAAAGGCGGAGGAGTAATTATCATCACCAAAGCCGACCTACAGTTTAAATTGGACGAATCCAACAGCAACAACCATCTAGAAACAGTATCAATTTCAAACAACGTATGCTCCATAAACCTGGTCTATAGATCACCATCAGGAGATCCAGACGACCTAGCAACCATAATAAACCTGGCATCTTTCACCCAGGGCCCAAATAAACCCAATTGGATCGTAGGAGATATCAACCTACCATCATTACAGGACACCCAAGCAACAGCATTCCTAGATGCCCTAGAGAACCTCGGATACAAGCAAATGGTGAGAGAATCTACTCACGAGAAAGGCAATATCCTCGACCTCATATTCGCACCACAGCTAATTTTGGATCAACCACAAAACATAGTACTATCCATAACTGCAGTCCCATGGACTGATCACAAACTCATCACCTTCCAGATGCCTACCACTAACCGTTCACACAAGACAATAACGGATAAAAGCAAGCCCGCTAACTCGGCTACCAGAAGTTTCCAACCATTTAACAGAGAACGCATTCTTACTGAGATTAGCACACTCTTTGATGACACCTCACTAAGCTTAGAAGAACTGATCTCCTCCTGGAACAGAAAACTCAGCACAATTGCTATCCGCCCTCCAAGGAACAAGAACCCAAAAAAGAGATCTACAGCCCCATGGTTCACAGCGGACTTAAAAGCCTCACTAACCATTCTAAGAAGGCTAGAAAAATGATGGAGGAAATCACGCACCAGCTGCGACCAATCAGCTTACATCCAACACCTGACAGAGCATCGTAGAACCATCACAGATAAAATCAGACAACACCACACAGACACCCTGAAACGGTCACTGAATAAACCTCATGACTTGTTTAACTTAGTTAAAACAATTACCAAAGAACCAACACCGGAGCACCACAGCATGATCCACCCACAGGACTATGCAATTTATATGCAATCTAAAATGTGCAAAACTAATAGAATATTAATACCGGAACCTCTTGATGAACAAGACTACCCAGTATCTCTGGCATCCTTCTCCACTCCCTCAAAGAGAACCATTGAAGATACCATCCTAGCACTAAATACATCCACTGCGCACACAGACCCTTGCCCTGCACACTGGATAAAGGACCTGCGTTGTGACATATCATCAATTATAGCGAAAATTTTAAACCATTCCTTCACCACCGGCTCATTCCCAACTACGCTCAAGCAGACCTCTGTAAGACCGCTGTTGAAGAACACCAAACTTGATCCTCAGAAGGTAGAATCTTATAGGCCCATATCTAGCATACCTATGCTAGCAAAAATCATCGAGAAAGTAGTGCACAGGCAACTACAGGATCATATAGACACCTCTGCTCCACTTGATCCGGCTCAACATGGCTTCAGAGAGTCACATGGAGTAGAAACACTACTTACAACACTCCTCAACAACATAATCTCAGGTATGGATAACATACGCCAAGGTTTCGCCCTTGTCTTTCTAGACATAGCAGCGGCCTTTGACTCGGTATGCCACGAAATTCTCATCTGCCGGTTAAGAGAAAAAGGCATCTGCGGAACAGCACTCGAATGGTGCAAATCTTACCTGTCCGATAGATGGCAGCACATCCGAATTGACGGGGATACATCTGAACCATTCCAGCAAAGTCAAGGTGTACCTCAAGGATCCTCCTTATCTGCATTGATGTTTAATATATATATTCAACCCCTCTGCGACATCATCAAATCCTTTAATGTAAGTTACATGATATATGCAGACGATGTGCTACTATATATGCCAATATCACTGGATTGCCTGGATCTCACACCACTGACTAACTGCTTTGACGCCGTAGCAGAGTGGCTCCTATCACAAAACCTGAGAATACAACACAAAAAGACGGAAGTCCTTTTTGTCTCAAGGAACACTAACTTCACCCCTCCTAGTTGTATTAATGTAAAGGATGCCCAGCTCCAAGTGAAACCTGCAATACGTTACCTTGGAGTAACACTGGACCAAAACCTTGACATGAAGAGTCACATAGCCAACACAGTCAAGGCAATCTACTTTAAAATCAGATCCCTCAGACACCTACGCACACTGCTTGAACCAGAGGATTTCCGTACCATTTATCAAGCCCTTATTCTTCCCCATTTCGACTTTGCAAACTCCATTCTACAAGGGCTACCCCGGTCCACCCTGAACCCCCTGCAACTGGCCATGAATAGTGCAGCGAGGGTACTCCTCGGAGCTTCTAGGAGAGACCACGTGACACCACTCCTAAAACAGCTACACTGGCTTCCCATTCAAGCAAGGATCAGTTTCAAGACTGTACTGCTAACATTTAAAGCGACCAAGGGGCTCACCTCTGCTTCTCTCTCCAACCTCATACAACCACTTGCACCAAACAGGCCAAGAAGAACAGCAGAAATGAACACACTAACTACCCCAAAGGATTCCACAAGATGTGCCAGATCAACAGCCAACAGAGCCTTCCGACTCTACGCCCCCATTTTATGGAACACCTTACCAGCACAAATCAGAGCAGTACCAAATTTGAGTCAGTTCAGAAAGTCATTGAAACATTTCCTCTTCCTTAAATATCTCAATGACAGCGCAGAAAATAACTCCCAGGTGAATAGCAGGAGTGGCCAGACAGCCAGACCATCGCAACAGGCCAATTGCACAATGTAAATACAAACAGTTCCATGTACTGTTGTACCACCTTTGTATATAGTTAACCATGATATCTCTTGTCAGATAACACACCTTTGTATATAGTTTTCCCTATTTGCCAAGTTTATACTTCCTGTTAAATGTAATGACCAGACATATGTAAATTGTCGGATGTTTTCTGTTCAATGTAAACCGCGCTGATGTCTAATAGTGCGGTATATAAGAATTGTTAATAAATAAATAAAATAAAATAAATGACAGGGTGCGGAGCAAATACCATGTCAAGAATGTTCCCCTTTGTGTGTGTGGGTTCACCGATGATTTGTTTGAGACCTAGGTCTTCCATTGCATCAAGGAACGCATTTGCATGGCTTTGTGGTAAGGACGGGAGATTGAAATCGCCCATTAACCAATTTGGCTTATTGGGAGAGAGGGTGTTAGCTGCGAGGTCAATAATGGATGGAAGATCTTCTGGGGAAGTGGATGGTGATCTATATATCAGGTTGAGGGAACATTGTTGATTAGCAATGGAGAGGATGTCTAGGCTGTTTGTGCTGGAAGAGTCTAGAATGTGGAAGTTGAGCTCAGATTTGGAGATTATGAGTACACCTCCTCCTTTTTTATTTTCCCTATGCCGCGTATGTATTGAGAAATTGGGGGGTAGTAGCTGGTGTAGGATGACGTTGTCTTCTGAAGATAGCCATGTTTCTGTGATCATAAGTATTTCCAGGTCATAAAAGGAGATTGTGTCAAGGACCACTGGCCATTTATTGCGAATGGATCGTGCATTGATGATGGCACATTTTAGGGGTCGGCATCTCAAAGGTTTTTCCTGTCTGGTTGACTTGGATAGCTGGAGTGCCACATGAATCAGGTGGGAGTGGCGCGTGTAGGTGTTACTTCCTGGGTTGGAGTAAGGGGGGCAATTCCATCTTTTTCCATGGCTATTCAGGATTGGGATCCCGCTTTGTGGTGTGTAAAGAGCCTGGGAGGTTCCAAGCCAGTGGAAGAGGTAGAAGCTAAGCAAGACAGCGACCTGGAGGGCCATTCTGAGGATTTCGATTGGGTGTGAGACCCTATATGTAGGTACGAAGTGTGGAAGAGCTATATTGTAGTATTGGTATGAAGCTTTTATGAGCCCCAAAATAGTGCTGAGAATTCTTCAGTACAGAGGAGCAGTTATACGAGATTGCAATAATGAGGAGGTACGGTTTACATGCTAATATATAACCTATCTTAAAAGAGAGAGGGTGTGATACAGAGATGATACATTTGTCAAGAAAGAAATTAACAGTATATTGACCTTCAATTGGCAAAATAGCAGTATTAAGGTGGTACAATAGCAGTATTATGGTGGTACAGCATACACTGTGTTTGCTGGCATATATATAGCATCTGTAAATACAGGTTATTCATATATATATATTTTATATGTATAGGTTATATATATAGGTTACTTTACAAGTTACAAGTGACTTAATGATAGTCCATAGAATTGGATCGTAGTGTTCCAATGTGGGCTTGGTGTCTGGTACATGGATACTGACCGGTGCTGCTGACTGTAGTTGAAGGGATTGCTGATAGCGAGAGCCGTTAAGAGTTGTGTTGGGTGCGTTGGACATCTGGTGGTCCTCCTCTCTGTCCTCGGGCGGGTGAGCAGATAGTTGGTTTCTTGGTTGTGCCGCAGGGTGCTGCGAGAAGCAGGATTCGGGACGCTGGAGCGCTGCTTAGGATATTTCGTGTCGCCTATCGTGCCTCACCGCCCTCAGGCGCGGGCCCGTCAGGCGCGGGCGCGCCCGATGGCGCGAAGTTCAAAAGTGCTCTGCCGAGCCTGCCGGGTCCCGATTGGACCTTGTTGCGCTGGTAGCCCCTCCCGCTGGTAATGGCTCGATCCCCGGGAAGGGGAGAGCTGCCGGTGGTGGCGAGGGGAGTCTGTTTAGTAAAGGGGTGGTCTTGTTAATAACTGCTGATTTTCATTAGGTTATAGGTTTCTCCAAGGACTGTGTTCAGCCCCAACCGGGGGAGCTAGTAATGATGGCTGTAATAGTGGAAAAGGGCTGTCTCCTAGCGGCGGCGTTTCATTTCTGTGAGCCTCTGTATTCTCCCACGAAATCGCTTCTTGCCCTGTGCTCAGCCCCGCCTAAGGGCCACGCCAAAGGGCCCTCTGGCGAGGCCCTCAGGCGCGGGCCCGACCAGGCGCGGGCCCGCCTGGCGGCGGCTCTCTCTTATGCCGGCCTGCGGCTCCTCCCCTCCCACAGCCCCGAATTGGGCCGGAGTTGCTGATCGGGAGGGCCGGCTGGCCGGATGTTGTTTCAGGCCCCGATCAGGGAAGAAGATGTTGCACTTTTGAATTTCCCGCCGGCGGCGGCTCTCTCTTATGCCGGCCTGCTGCTCCTCCCCTCCCACAGCCCCGAATTGGGCCGGAGTTGCTGATCGGGAGGGCCGGCTGGCCGGATGTTGTTTCAGGCCCCGATCAGGGAAGAAGATGTTGCACTTTTGAATTTCCCGCCGGCGGCGGCTCTCTCTTATGCCGGCCTGCTGCTCCTCCCCTCCCACAGCCCCGAATTGGGCCGGAGTTGCTGATCGGGAGGGCCGGCTGGCCGGATGTTGTTTCAGGCCCCGATCAGGGAAGAAGATGTTGCACTTTTGAATTTCCCGCCGGCGGCGGCTCTCTCTTATGCCGGCCTGCTGCTCCTCCCCTCCCACAGCCCCGAATTGGGCCGGAGTTGCTGATCGGGAGGGCCGGCTGGCCGGATGTTGTTTCAGGCCCCGATCAGGGAAGAAGATGTTGCACTTTTGAATTTCCCGCCGGCGGCGGCTCTCTCTTATGCCGGCCTGCTGCTCCTCCCCTCCCACAGCCCCGAATTGGGCCGGAGTTGCTGATCGGGAGGGCCGGCTGGCCGGATGTTGTTTCAGGCCCCGATCAGGGAAGAAGATGTTGCACTTTTGAATTTCCCGCCGGCGGCGGCTCTCTCTTATACCGGCCTGCTGCTCCTCCCCTCCCACAGCCCCGAATTGGGCCGGGTTGCTGATCGGGGGGGCCGGCTGGCCGGATGTTGTTTCAGGCCCCGATCAGGGAAGAAGATGTTGCACTTTTGAATTTCCCACCGGCGGCGGCTCTCTCTTATACCGGCCTGCTGCTCCTCCCCTCCCACAGCCCCGAATTGGGCCGGAGTTGCTGATCGGGAGGGCCGGCTGGCCGGATGTTGTTTCAGGCCCCGATCAGGGAAGAAGATGTATATGAGTTTTGTGATCTTGTTGATGTGTGTTTGTAGAGTTAATTACTAGTCTAAGGTTATCCCTAAATAAGGAACCTCTTGTTTTACCCAGAGGTCATCCAGTATTTTTAGTGTAGGTGGAATGAATGTTGATTCTCTTCTCTTTTAACATATAGAACTTCAGTTTTTTTGTAGTTATTGGAAACTGTGTTCCCAGAGCCAACGTTTATTAGTGGTGAGTGTACAGGCTTAGTGGAGAAGGGTGCATAAAATCGTCTGTGTATATGTGGTAGAAAATGTTGTTTGTTTGGGGGTTTTTTTAGTGCCATCAAGTCAGTGTTGACTTATAGCAACCCAGCTACCTCTGAGTTTTCTTGGCAATGGTATCACTGGAAGCAGATTACCAGCCTTTTCTTCCAAGGCAATGGAGAGTAAAGTGACTTGCCCAAGATTACAAGGAGTGCCAGTGCGAATTGAACCCTTGATTTTCTGGGTATGAGGCAGTTGCTCTAACTACTAGGCTACTCCTCTATTCCTATAATTGAACAAAGTGGTTGTATTTAGATGTCAAATAATAGTGATGATGGTGTTGATCCTTGTTGTAGTTTAAAGGGAATTGACTTGTCTGTTCCTATTTTAACTTGCTGTTGGAGCTCTTGCAGAGAACAGCGAAAACCATTTTGAAGTTGTGTTATATATGCCTATGTTTTGTAGACGTGATATTAGTATGCTGTTGTTAATTGAGTCAAAGACTGTTGTTATGTTTCAGAATATAAGGATAAACCCTTGTTGCAGTTTTTCAGTGCCTTTAATTAATCTGTCAAAGAGTGCCGTTAGAGTCTCCACTCTGTGTTTGGGTCTAAACCCATGTTGTTGTGGGTCTAGAGGTGTATGGGAGTTGATGTAATCAGTTAGTTGATGTAATACTGTTTTCTCAATTATTTTTGCAAGGAACGGTAGTCTGGAGATAGATCGTTAGGAACTGGGGAGGGGGGGCAGTTAGATCTAGTGAGGCGTTCATCATTACGGGTTGTATAGATGCGCATTTGAAGTTGGTAGGCATGTACTCTTGTGTAAGAGAGAGTTGTGTAATCTTGTGGGGGTCAGTTCAGCTCGGCTATTTTTATCCAGAAAACTGGATATGTATCATAGTTACATATAGTAACATATATGGAGTGGAGGAGTGGCCTAGTGGTTGGGGCAAGGTACTTCAGGCTGGAAGGTCAGGGGTTCAAATCCCACTAGAGGACAGCAACCTTGGGCTGGAAGGACTGGGGTTTCTAGTCCCACAGGTGCTCCTTGTGGTCTTGGGCAAGCCACTTAACCCTCCATAGCCCATGTTCCCTGTAAAATAGTTATCTCCAAGTTATAATGCCCTGTTCAGTGTAATTTCAGTTTGTTTAATGTAAACCACACTGATGCAGAATAGCACAGTATATAAGAGAATGTAAATAAATAAATATATGACAGCAGATAGAAACCAGTATGGTCCATCTAGTCTGCACAGCAAAGCAGCAGGAGTAGGTGCACCTGCCGCTCCATACAGGTCACCCCTCCCCATGCATTTTGGTGTACCCTTCACTCCACATAGGTCACCCCTGAGATTTAAGAGATAGTTATGTTTATTTTGACTTTATCCTGTTGCTATAAAGGGATCCACTGTGTCTGTCCCATGCCAGTTTGAATTCTGTCATTGTATTTGCTCCCACCACTTCCATTGGGAGGGCATTCCAAGCATTCACCACCCTTTCAGTGAAAAAGTATTTTCTGACATTGCCTTTCAATTTACCCCCTTGCAACTTCATGTTATATCTTCTATTTTTACAGCTTCCCCATTTTTGGAAGAGGTTTGTTTGTTCATTAATACTCTTTACGTATTTAAATGTCTGAATCATATCTCCTCTGTCCCTCCTCTCCTCCAGAGTGTACATATTTAGGTCTTCAACTTTCTTCTCATAAGTCTTCTGATGCAGGCTCCAAATCATTTTGGTCGCCTTCCTCTGAACCGTTTCCAGTCTTTTTATATCCTTTTATATATCTTTTTATATCAAGAGGAGATATGTTGTGCTAAGGTTGATGATGTTCTTTGTATGTTTTGGGGAGACCGGATCAAAGATTGCCAAGTGTTATCATTGGAATAGTTGATTAGTGTTAATGGGCTTGCAGATGCTTTGTTGCTATCTCTGTTGGTCTTGTTTGGAAGGCAATTGGTCACTGCTTTGTTATTATCTTCATTTCTTTTATTGGGAGTCCTTTATTAGAGATTTTGCAATGTTGAACAGTTCTCTATAATGATTCAGAGAGCTTATGAGAGTTGAGTATCACATTCTCTTTTATTCTTGTCTGTCATGGTCCAATATTCTTGAAGTTTGGCTGTGTATGCATCTTGGTTCTGTGGGTGCTTTGAATGCAACCATTTCCCTTCAAGTTTTCTAAGCTTTCGCTTAACATCGTTTAACTCTGATGGGCAATATATCAAGCTGTGCAAATAAAGATAAAGATAAAGATGTATACCAGACAGCCCGGTGTTTCCTTTTTGCATTTTCTATAGCTTGTGACACTAGAGCAATTGCAGAAATTGTCTTGTTCCAGATATTGGTTAGGGAATCAATGTCTGTTATATTTTGATCTAATTTTGGCAAGAGGTCTTTTAGGAAGGCTTGCTTGTTGAAATGTCAAAATCTGCATCTATTTTGGTGTGTAAGATTATTTGTATCGATAGTTGTGTTCTGTGGTACATGAGATGTCATTAACATTATTATACTGTGATCTGACCATGGCATTAGGGATACTAGTCGGGAGAGTTGATGGTTTCTTTTTAGCATTTCTTTTGGAGTAAAAATTACGTCTAGTGTTCCTCCCTTCGCATGGGTAGGATCTTTGATGATGTTTGTATTCCAAAGTCTCCATGGCATGTAAGAATGATTAGGTTGCTTAGGAGTAGTCTAGTGGTTAGAGCAACTGCCTAGTACCCAGAAAATCAAGGGTTCAAGTACCTGTTTATATAGTAATTGTAAACTGCTCTGATGCCCTTCAGCCTGGGCAGTATATCAAGAATTGCATAAACATAAACATACTGGCACTCCTTGTGACTTTGGGCAAGTCACTTTATCCACCATTGCCTTGGAAGAAAAAGCTGGCAATCTACTTCTGGTGATACATTGCTAAGAAAACCCAGAGGTAGCTGGGTTGCTATGAGTCAACACCGACTTGATGGCACTAAAAAAAAAAAGGTTACTTAGGGGAGGTGGAAGAGAGGTTCAAATCACCTAGGATTAGGAGCCATTTGCTCTGGACAATGTGACCACATGCCATTTCTGGAAGGGCAGATAGTTTATCAGCTCCTGATGGTGATGATCTATATTTTAAACAGAGAGTTAAGTGCTTGTTAATGATCATGAGTGCATCTAGACTGCTTGTAGAGTGACTTGCTCCAGTGTGGAACTTTAATAGGCTTTTTGCTAAAATAAAGACTCCTCTGCCTATTTATTTCTTTGGCAGTTGAATAAGTTGTAGTTTGGTATTACTAGTAGGTTAATGAGGGCATTGCCATTACTAGTGCATCAAGATTTGATTATATACATGATGTCTAGGCCATGGCCCTTAATATAGTTGGTTAAAATTGGTACCTTATTAAGTGCTGATCGAGTGTCAATAAGCCAAGATTTCAAATCCTGAATGTATTGTCTTGCTTTTGTAATGTGGTCCAGGGCCTAAGGTTTTGATTCTGATTTGTATGGGGCCCTCTCCTCGGTGGGGAGAAGCTTCATAATTGGTTTTAGCCGTGACTATGGATTATTGGGAGGAAGCCTGTTTATGGGGTGATGAATCAGCATATATAATGAGCAATAAATGGTTTATGTCCTTGCATATTCTGCCGAGTGATGCCATGATTTGATAGTTGAATAGTTTTATTTGGATAATGGTATTGATTTCAGGTGGTGTGTGTGTGATGTGTGGTTTCCAATGCTCTTCAGGTGGGAACTTAATGAATGTAGTGCAGTGATCTACAATGTTACATATGTTTGTGGCAATTATAGATAACTATGTTTACGGTGGGTTTAGCTTCAGATTTTGCTGTATGCAAATTACCCAGTATTAGGGATCCTACCATGTTAGGTTGGGTTGTTCTTCAATTGACTCTGCAACACACTCTAAGGGTTATGCCTAAGGATCCTGTCATGTGGTCTTTAGGCAAGGGCTGCCAGGTGAGGGCCATTTTCAGAGGGTGAGTTTATTTATTTATTTAAAATATTTTTATACCGTCTTTCTACTATTCAAGACGGTTTACATATAACTAAGTACACAGAACAATAAAATTTGAACAGTAGGGTGCATGTTACAGTATTTTTTTTTTCAGTGCCATCAAGTCAGTGTTGACTCATAGCAACCCAGCTACCTCTGGGTTTTCTTGGCAATGTATTACTGGAAGTAGATTGCCAGCCTTTTCTTCAGAGGCAATGGAGGGTAAAGTGACTTGCCCAAAGTCACAAGGAGTGCCAGTGGGAATTGAACCTTTGATCTTCTGGGTACTAGGCAGTTGCTCTAACCACTAGGCTACTCCTCCACTTTACAGTATACATGTTACAGTATACACATAGTTTAACAAATCAGCAACAGGCAGATTAATATATAACTATTTACATTGGGTTATTGGGCTACGAATGAAGCCCAGGGAACTGTTCCTAGATCCTTATCTAGAAGCGTTTTTAAGCTTTTACGGAAGTAACTGGTCAGCTGAATGGATCTTATGTAAGGTGGCAGCGAATTCCACAAGGAGGGAACGTATAGGGAAAACACCCTGTTGCTGGCTGCTTGGGGGTTTGGCATGAGTATTGCAAGCATGCTGTGCATGGATTTTCTCTTGGGGTGTGTTGGAACTGATGTTCACTAAAAGTGGAGCAAGGCTGTCTGCAGACTGCTGCTTTAAAATTTTGTGGGTGTTTAGGATGATTTTATATCCGACTCTGCTTGTAATAGACAGCCAGTGAAGCTGTTTGAGGAGTGGCATGATCTGAGTTTGTTGAGATGTTGCTAATATGGTTCTGGCTGTTGCATTTTGCACCAGCTGTAGGAGGTATAGCATGGTTGTTGGTAGTCTCTGGTATATAGAATGGCATTAATCAAGCATCAGTGTGATGACTGCTTGGCAAACCACGCGGAAATCCATTGGTGAGAGGAGCTTGCGTAGGTTCTTTAATACACGGAACTTAAAATAGATTGCTTTGGTGATTTGGCTAATTTGCAACTGGAAGTTGAGTTCTTGGTCAAGCATGATTACCAATGTTAGTTGGACGATGACGTGGCTTCTGGGGTCAGAGCTTACCACCACGATGTATCCTTGCCTTTGCTTTCAATTGCACTGGAGTTCCTTTCTAGTTCTTATTTTATTTAATTCTTTTTTTGCTAACCACTTTGTCTACGCATAAAAGGCAGAACAGAATGTGAAATAAACCATGTGCCCCTAGGTCCGATACATGCTACCCAAAATAAGGTGTGAACTGTTAGTTCAGAGAAAAAGCAGATGTTTTGCAAAAGTACAAACTAGATTTATATAGTTCTTTTATCAACCTTTAGATGCCTCCAAAGTCCAAATGCAGTGCGGGTTGTCCTCTGGGCTACATGAAATTCAAGAGGAGTCAACATCCAGTTTGCTGCTATGACTGCTTTCGCTGTATGGAAGGAACGATCGCCAACCAAACAAGTGAGCGCTCTTATGTAACACATAGAAACCTCACAGCTGGAGAAGGGGGGCAGAGTGGGGAAGTAGAAACATAGAAACATGATGACAGAAAAGACCACATGGCCTATCATGGTCTGCCCTTCCATATCAACCACTACAACAGTCCCCTTTTTTCCTTTAGAGATCCTCTGCGTTTGTCCCAAGCTTCTTTGAATTCAGATACTGTTTCATCTATACCACCTCCACTGGGAGACTATTCCATGGATCCACCACTCATTCCGTAAAGAAATATTTCCACATATCACTCCTGAATCTATATCCTTTCACCATCATCCCATGTCCCCTTGTAGCAGAGCTTGCTTTCAATTGAAAGAGGCTCTCCTCCTGTGCATTTATGCAACGTAGCTATTTAAACGTCTCAATCATATCACCTCTATCCCGCCTTTCCTCTAAGGTGTACATATGAAGATCCTTAAGTCTGTCCTCATATGCTTTATAATGAAGACCACTAACCATTTTAGTAGCCACCCTCTGCACCAACTCCAGCCTGTTTATATCCTTTTGAAGGTGCAGTCTCCAGAATTGCACACTATACTCCAAATGAGGTTGCACCACAGACTTATACAGAGGCACTATCACCTCCTTTCTTCTGCTTGCCATTCCTCTCCCTATGCACCCAAGCATCCTTCTAGCTTTTGCCATCACCTTTTCTACCCATTTAGCTACTTTAAGATCATCAGACACAATCATGCCTAGATCCCATTCATCTTTAGTGGACAAAAGTACTTCACCCCCTATACTATATTGCTTCCTTGGATTGCTGCAGCCCAAATGCATGACCTTGCATTTTTTAACATTAAATCTCATTTAAAAAAAAAAAATCTCAGCTGTCAAATTCTAGACCATTCTTCAAGATTTGCTAGATCCCTCCTCATGTTATCTGCATATTCCTGGGTGTCTAATCTATTGCAGATTTTGGTATCATCCACAAAGAGGCAAACCTTACCTGACAGCCCTTCCATTATATCACTAACAAAGATGTTAAAAAGAATCAGACCAAGGACAGATCCCTGGGGCACACCACTGATAACCTCCTTCTCCTCAGAGTGAGCTCAGTTTACCTGTACCCTTTGTCGCCTCCCACTCAACCAATTTCTAACCCAAGCAGTAACTTTAGGGTCCATCTCTAGGGTGTTCAGTTTGTTTATAAGTCCCTGTGAGGAACGGTGTCAAAGTCTTTACTGAAATCTAAATACATCACATCTAGGGCTCTCCCTCAGTCCAACTCTCTGGTCACCCAATCAAAGAAATCAATCAGATTTGTCTGACAAGACCTGCCTCTGGTGAATCCATGCTGCCTCGGATCCTGTAATCCACTGGACTCCAGAAAACTCACTATTTTCTCTTTCAGCAGCGTTTCCAATAATTTACTCACCACCAAAGTTAAACTAACCGGCCTGTAGTTTTCAACCACATCCTTACTTCCACTTTTGTGTAAAGGGATCACATGAGCCTCTCTCCAGTCCTTTGGCCCCACTCCTGACTCCAATGAGGCATTGAAAAGGTCAGTCAGTGGAGCTGCTAGAACATCCCCAAGTTCCCTCAGTATTCTAGGGTGTATCCCATCCGGTTCCATCGCTTTGTCTACTTTAAGTTTAGCTAGTTTCTCACGAACACAGTCTTCTGAAAATTGTTCAAGATGCCCCACGCTTCTTTTCCTGTTTGTGGGTGTTTTCTGAGGTCCTGCTCCTGGTTCTTAATCTGTGAACACAGAACAGAAATATTTGTTAAGCAATTCCGCTTTATCCTCATCAGATTATACATATTCCTCCCCTTAACCCTTGAGTCTGACAATACCACTTTTTCCCTTACTCTTCTCACTAACATATCTAGTTGGGATGAGTGAGTATCGAGTTGGTGGAGGTAGTCGCATTACCATTCGGGTGGAGACTATTGTCTGTCTGTTCATAGGTTTCTGTGCAGAGCAGGTATTTATTTATTTAGACAGATTTGAATGCCACCTTATCCTACAATCAAAGTGGTCATATCACAATTGGAGTTATCTGATATCATATCTGAAAAATGTCTTATCCCCCCATTTTATTGCATTGGCTATTTCCTCCTCTTTTTGAATATTTGCTTTCCTGACTACTTTGCTAGCTTCTCTAAGTTTTTCCAAATGTAGATGCCTGTCTTACTCTCTCTGTCATCTCTTGTATTTCATGAAGGCCTCCCTCTTTTTCTTCACTTTTTCAGCTACCTCTTTCGAAAACCATAGCGATCTCCTTCTCCTTTTACCTTTATTTACCATTTTAACAAAAAGGTTGGTTATATTTAAAATATCCCCTTTCAGTTTTGCCTACTATTTTTCTACATCCCCCAGCTGTTTACATCCCACTAACGACTCCCTGATGTATTAGCCCATCTTGGCAAAGTTAGTTTTCCTAAAGTCTGAGACCCTTGCTTTTGAATGGATTTTAACAGCCCTAGTCCTAATACTGGATCACAACATCTGGTGATCACTGGATGCAAAATGATCTGCCACTATAATATCAGAAACACTTTCACCATTGGCAAGCACCAAGTCCAGTATGGCCCCTTCACATTTGGGTTCTATTACCAGTTGCCTGAATAGTTCTCCCTGTAGAGAATCCAGGATCTCCTTACTTCTAGATGATACTGCAGCAGGAATGTGCCAATCAACATCTGGCATATTGAAATTCCCTATCAGTAGCACTTCCCCTTTCCTAGCAATGCTGCATATGTCTTCAATTAACTCTCCGTCCACCTCTTCCTCCTGTGAGGGAGATCTGTATATCACGGCAATGCAAATAGATTTCTCTTTCCCTTTTTCTAGTTTAACCCACAGTGCCTCCTCTCTCTTTTAAGCTCTGTAATTCCAAAGCTTTAATATTATTTTTTACATATAGTGCCACACTTCCTTCCCTTCTTCCTAGCCTGTCCTTTCTGAATAAAGTATAGCCTGGTATAGTTATATCCCAGTCATGGTTTTCTGTGAACCATATTTCTGTAACTACCACTAAATCCAAGTCAGCCTCTCTCATTAAAGCTTCAACATCTGGTATCTTATTTCCCATGCTACGAGCATTTATACACACCACTTTCCATATGCTGTACTTTTTACTCATTTCCATAAAGGTATTTAATGTTTCACTTACCTGGGGACTTTCTTCACCCATCCCCAACGAATCTAGTTTAAAGCCCTCTTCAGTAGATTAGCCAATCTGCTACTGAAGACATGTCGACCTTTCTTGGACAGATGGATGCCATCTCTGCTCTACAATCCTTGAAACAGCATCCTATGGTCTAGGAAACCAAAACACTCTCGATGACACCTTTCACACAGCCATGCATTCATCTCCAGGATGCGAGCTTCTCTGCCTTGGCCTTTACCCTCAACAGGGAGGATTGAAGAGAACACCACCTGTGCCCCTATCTGCTTCACCCTCTGCCATGAGGACACTTTTGATACACTCAGAAGGATACCTGGCAGTATAATTTGTGCCGACATGGATTAGCAACATTGGGTAAAAGTCAGTGGGCTTGATGAGTCTTGGCAAACTCTCCGTAACATCTCAGATTTTGGCACGTGGCAGACAGCATACCTCTCTGGACATCAAGTCCAACCAAAGGAACAAGCTTCAAATCATACTGGTGCTTCTTGTACAAATCACTTAGCCCTTTATTGTCTCAGGTGCAAACTTAGATTATACCCTGTGATGTATTTTCAAATTATTTGCTCAGAATAAATCCCGCACACTAAGGTTCAATATTATTTTATAAAATTTACTTTACTAATTATACTTTAGGGAGTAAGCCTGCTTAAATAGAGAAACTGGATATATTAAAGGGGATCATAGAGAAGTGAAGACCTCAACATCAACTGTATCCAAAGATACTCATGTAAAAAGGTACAGAGCCAGGGAACTGCGAGGACTGAACCCCTGAGCGCCATGCACTTAGGAAAGAGAATGATTCAGGATAAAAGGGAATCCTCAGAGTGATACAGATGATCTGGTCAAACACCTGCACAGAGTAAACTGGAGCTTAAGGAATAGAAACAGAACCAAGTGCGTACAACCAGAAAGTCTGGGGCATTCAAACTATTCCAACATCATGATTAACAAAAAAGGGCCCAATATTCAAAATGTTATGGGGCAGATGGGCAGGTAAAAGAGGCCCAAAACCATGCAAGAGGGACAAATGCAGTTAAACCAGGTATTGAAAAACATGTGAACGCATGAATATCAACAATGTATGCAATGAAGTAACTGTGTAGCTGCAGAGGCGTAATGGGACACAAAATTGGTAGGGCCACTACATACCTATGGATGACTGATGTTCAGTAACACAGGCAGTCCAATAAAAGTGTGGAAACTGTGCAGTGCTAGGCCTGGATTTTATCCAGTTTAATCGTTACAAAACTTTGTGCTCTTCGCTACCTGGGCTTGTGCTGGCTGATGCTGCAGTTAAACCAGGTAAGAGGCTACGAACGCCAAGGGGATGTGGTGGCTATCGAGACAACATCTGTGGTGGAGCTAGATCGGCAAAGCAACATCTCGAGAAACAGCCTCAGCAATTGGGTGTATGCCAGGCAGGGAGGAGACATTACCAGGCATGCGGGGTATACTGATCAAGGCTTACATATCTGCAGCTGACTGTAGAGGACATATTTCAGAGGTATCGCCCTGATTCTGCCACTATTAGAGACCTCTGTGCCATGCTCAGACATTACCTGGAGCCCACAACTGCTAGAAGCCACGCAATGCCTGTGGTTCTGAACGTGACCACGGCCCTGGATTTCCTTGCAACCACAGGTATAACTCAATCTGCAACATCATATTGCACGGAGGCCTTTGCAGCTGCCCTCCTCAGATAGTTTCATAAATATGTTCACGTCCCTGCCATTCCAGAAAACAGACCATGCATGCCTTCTACCAGATAGCAACCTTCTCATCGGTCCTAAGTGTCATCGACTGCACTCATGTGGCCCTGAGGATGTCCAGCCGTGATGAGAGAGCCCACGGCAAGAGGTACCATTGCCACTCAATGAACATGCAGGTTGTGGTCGATGCCCACATGCTCATCACAAACCTGTGTGCGCACTTCCCTGGATCCTGCAATGTTTTCTTTCTGCTATCACAGTCTGTCCTGAACCAGGAGGCTGCTTCTGGACACCTCAGTGATGCCTGGTTATTAGGTGAGTGATGCATAACTTGAATGTCTATATGAAGCCATGGATGTATGCTGCTTTGTGGCAGTGGGGCTGCAAGAGCAGGTGGCAATCCATGCCGGGGGCATGGGGAAATGTCGAGTGTGTGTGGCAATGTCACAGTTGGGTGAAGGGGAGGGGATAAGGAGTGTATGAGAGTGCTAGGACAGAGGCAGGCCCCAGAATGACACCTGAAGCACTACAGCTGCTGCAGCTGACTCCTGCTAGTGAAGATGTGGTAGCAAGTGATAACAGCACACCTCATGGATGCCTAGCAGAGGGAGGTAGCCAATTATAGGGCACCGTTTGCCCACAGAGTTTGCAGTGTGTGGCCAGCACTGTTGTCTGTGTAGAGGGGGGAAGCAGCTAGCTGCATGTGCCAGAAAGAAATGGGCAGCAACATCAAACAACCACTGCAGCAGAATGCAAGGATGCAGGAGTTGAAAGCATGGTAATGCAAGATGTTATACATGCACCTGATGTCCTATAGTTGTGACAATTCCTGTTGTAGAGATCACAGTCCCCCATGAATGTAGCAGCACTCTTGTGCAACATCCCTCCCCCCCCCCACCCCCCCAATGACTCCTCAGGTAATTGGGGATACTCTCTGAAAACCTGACTCATGATGCCATTGCGCAACTGACAAACAGCCCAGGAGACGAACTACAACCGAGGGTTGGTGTGGACAAGGACAGTGGTGGAGAATGCAATACGCCTCGTGAAGAGCAGATTCAGGTGGCTGGACCGGAGTGAGGGATAGCTGCTCTACATCCCTGCAGGGCCAGCCCTAGTGAGGATGGAGAGGGGGATAGATACTTTGTGTGAGAGGGAAGGAAAAAAGGTCACACAGAGGGAATAGTTAAGAGGGAGAAGGCATAAGAATGAATGCTGGGGTAAGAAAGAGGAAAGGCAGGATATCAGAGAAGGAAGTAGTTGGGGGGGTGGTATGTGGAAGGGATGTAGGAGATGGCACTGAGGGCAGGGAGAGGGGGAGATCAGGGACTGGGACTTAGGTGGAGACTTTAAAACTGGGTAAGAGAAAGGAAGATGACAAAATTTGGGCAGAGCAGAGCAGAGCTGGAAACAAAAAGAAAAGGCAAGAATCACAGCACAGGACCTATACAGCAAATCTAGCACTGCATAACAGCATCGACTTCCAAAATTCTCAAAACAAGGAGTATAGTCAGAAAAAGGGCAGCACTATAAATACCCCAGTAGAACCTAGACATCCACACACCTACGAGGAAAACCGAACAAGCCAAATTCCTTTATAACAAACTCCATACTAACAGGACACCTGGCTCCAGTCACACAATGAAAATGTAGATAGGCCTTCACCAAGTACGCCTTGTAGCACTATACAAATGATTAGTAGCAGTACTAGAACAAGTGACCACAAACTAAAACTAGAACTATATTGACAAAAATTCAACTTAAACCCCAAAAGCCATACGCTGCATGCAGCATAACACCAGAGAACTAGAAAGATGCGTATGAAGAAAGCACATGTAAGTTACAAAAACTGATATATTCCAATCATTACATTAAAAATAAAATACCCGTTTCTACCTTTGTTGTCTGGCTATTTGACTTTTCTAGCTGCCTTGGCCCCGGTGTCCTCGGTCTTCTCCTAACCCTCTTTTCCTAGAGTCTGCCATCCATCGGCAACTTCTCTCTCTTCCTGTCTTCTTCACTTCCTCCCCGACACTGATCTTTTCCTATATTTTTCTCACTCCATCCACCCAGATTTCACTCCTGTTTCTCCCTACTGTCCAGTCCTTATTCCCATCCCCCACCCCATTTTTTACTGCATCTATCTATAGCTCTTCAACCCTCTTCCTATCTTCCCATTCTCTACCTCTCTCTTTCCTCAACCACTTATTCCCCCTCTCTCTAATGCCCCCTGCCCAGCATCTCTGTCTGGTGAGATATGAAAGAGACTTTTAAATAAATGCACAGGAGCTGGCCCACTTCCAGCTGAAAGAAGCTCTGCAACAAGGGCACATTGGATGAAGGTGAAAGGAGATAGACTTAGGAGTAATCTGAGGAAATATTTCTTTATCAAAAGAGTGATGGACTTGTGCAACAGCCTGCACATAGTGGTGGTGAAGATGAGAACTGTATCTGAATTCAAAAGAGCATGGGACAAACACAGAGGATCTCTGAGGGAGAGGGAGGGAGCGTAGAATTTTAGGAATGGGCAGACTGGATAGGCCATAGGGTCTTTATCTGCTGTCATTTTCCCTGTTTCTCTGTTACAAGCATGCTCCTCTACCTCTGGTGCCGGCATACCGCTGTGCTGTAGCGCATTATGCACCCGGCCCCTGGCTGCTTGAGGAAGTCAGGACCACCTGTGGCTTGCACCACACAGCTTCCCTTGGTGGAGCCACCGCTACCACATTGAACAAGGATGATTTGTTTGCAAAGCCTTATCTATGCACAGAATGCAAATAAATGGGATTCCAGAAAAGAATGGCGCATATGGGTACAAACTATAGAAGGTTACCGTAAATGAACCCACCCCAACTCCGCCCTACACATCCTACATGCTCTCCCCCTCCCCTAGCCCCTCCATCCCAGTCACAAAAGAAACCTGAGACCCACCCCCCACATAAAATATAACACACAATTGCCCCCATTTCCCATCTAACTACGCTTCCCCTCCCCCCGTCCCTGTGCCCCATTGTGCAACTGGGGCTCCTGTCAACACAGCAGTGCCTGCATGAGGGCCTCAAGGCCGGCACACATATCCTTCCCTGCAACCTCCATCACCTCCCTCAGGAGCCACAGCTCTTGTACCAGTGATAGCACAGGCTCCTGAGGGGGGCCTGAAGCTATGTAGGAGCTGTGGGAGAGGTTGGTGGTGGGGGGTATGGTGGTGCTATGTGGTTGCCCCCATATTGGGTGACCTGTGCACCTTTGTGGCTGCGGATACTGCTGTGGAGGGCCAGGATGCTGCTGGGGTGGCATGGTTCAGTGGTGGCTCCACCTCTGCTTCCTCAACCTTTACTTGGGCTGTGTCCACAGCACCACCAACATGTGCAACCAGTTCCACACTTTCAGTAGAGTGAACTCCTATTCGGGGTAGTTTCTCCTAATGGGTTAGTTTTGCGCATATCATGGCAGTTGTGAACCTCACTTCTAAGCCAGGGTATGTGGAATATGATCTTAATCTCTCAAATTTACTGCTAATGCTCGGTGTAATGCTTGCATCGTGCCAAAGAGAGCCTCCTGCTGTAGTTCATAGGATGTAACATGTATGGGTAGTTTGTCAAGATGTGCTTGGAATTCTGTGGGAGAATGCCAGTATGGCCTTTGTCTGGCCAAGGGATGTTTTCTCCTCTTCATCCTCTTGGTCTTCCTCCTCCACCTCTGCCATGTGAGCTGCCTCCTCTTCCTCTTCGTCTTCTCCCACGTACAGATCCTCTCCGTCCTCCTCCTCTTCTGAATCTTTCTCCTGTCCTTTCTCCACCTCCCTTTGGTGTTCATTCCCCGAGGCAGCAGATGAGGTGGATGTAGTGGTGCATTTCCCAGCCCTCCTGCTGGTCCCTCTGCTGCCTCCTGCTTCCATTGTGCTGTGAATGGAAGGGCAGTGCATTCAGCACATATCCTGTACATGTCAGAGTTCACATCATATCATGGCTACATATGGACTGCACATGGTGCAAGGAGTGCAGGCACTGTGTGGTAGATGTTGCCAGCGTAAGGCAAGGCACAGGACTTCACAGCCAAGAGAGGGTTCAAAAAATATATTTTATTTGGGCAACCAGCATCCGGACAACCACCCCAGGCTTCTTCCCAAGCTGTAACCAGTCCTATTCACTCTCAGCAGGGCTACTCTGCTGAACTGCTGATTTATGCCCCAGCACAGATGGCACAAAACAAGCAAAACTAGCTCTTCAAAGTTTCCTCACTTCGGGCAGCACAACCCAGCAAAATGTCTCTCCAACCAAGTAGAACTCCAGCAGCAAGACTGAACAGACAGTAATAAAGTTCAAATGCTTCCTACCTCCACAGCAGGCTCTCTTACAAGTAGTCTTCAGGTATATTCCAGACCCTGGGCTTCTCTCTCTCCTCCAGGTCTCCTGCTTCCTGGTTTAAAGTCTGGGACCTGGCCACACTCTTCCCAGGCATTTTCCAGCCTGTTTTCTTAAAGGGACAGGGTTTAGGCCACAGCATCTGATGCACTAGTTCTGTGGCCAGCGTACAGCCGGTGTGCATAGGGACTGGTGTGCAACTGCACAGAAACACACAAACAACAGACAGAAGGCAACCATGCATAAAAAGAAACTTTATTCTAGGGCCCAACCTGGCCTAATTTCGGCTGACTAGCCTTCGTCAGGGGCCTATAGAAATGCATCTATTCAAACCATTTCATTAAAAATGCATTACTTAAATTATACATTTAAAAACATTTATTAAAAAATGGAGGAAAACACAGATGAAAGAAAAGAGGGGGGAAATAGATGGAAAGGGGAATGGGAACGTAAAGGGAGAAGGAGAGGGGGGAGAGGGGGAAGAGACAGGGGGGAGGGAAAAGGGGGAAAAGGGAAAGAAAAGGGTGTATAAAAGTAATTATAATATAAATCTTATAGACAATCAAAATTAATTCATATTGGATCAGCATCCATATAATATAACCATAATTTGACTTCTAGACATTGTAATAACATACTTTTTATTTTACTTAATTAAGGTACTAATTCATGGGGGCAAAATAATATTCACAAATGCTATTTATTCCTACATTTTAGAGTAATTTTCTAAACTATTGAAAGCTTAACTTTTACCATTAATAGATACTCAAATTATCCAGTAGCTTCCAAAAACACGCTGTGGTATCTACTATATAATTCATATTCATATATAAAATACATACCCGTATCAAAATTAAAACTAGTAACATTTCAGTATTAAAAAACATTCCGCTTATATTTTATATTAAAGCCAATAGATAACTCAAAAAATAAAGACAACATCAGTAGGTATATTAAAAACAAAACCAGCATCATTATACTAACCTGTTGTTACCCATTTCTTACCCATACACAAACCTAATATTAATTATTTCGTGATTTCAAATTATAAATAAAACATCCTTATAAAACCTTATTCAAATTGCCTTAAAAATTGCAATACTGTGTCCCTCTTTCTTACCCATCTGCTCTGTTGCTAACAGGGGGGAGACAGTGTCATCTCAGGGGACAAGTAGGCCCTTAGGATTACTCATGCAGGGCCCTTGAGCCATGTGTCTTGCCACTGAAGCCTCATAGCATTATACAGACACTATAGCTGATGCCAGATATGGCCATGGTGTACGACGAGTGTGGGTGCATGGCACTATGCCATGTTGTGTCACCTTGATGCGACATGGTCTCTCACCCAATCCTGCTGCACCACTGTCCCTGACCTATACCTACTGCAGGTACTCCTAGCCTACCTTCTGTCATCCCCCCCCCCCAATGCCTACCACTCATGGCTTACTCATCTGCACATCCACATCTGGATTGCCCTCCAGATGTGTATCGCCAGTTGCAGGTTGGCCTTGTGGTGGCCCCTAATGTGCAACACTCTCTTCCAGTTCAGCACCATGCACGCAATCGACTCTGCCTCCTCCTTGCTGAAGTTGTGTTGTCATCTCTGGGAAGTGACTTTGAAACTGACACCCCATGGGGGGAGGAGGGTCCCAACACAGTTTGTGCCAATCGCAGCCATGCTGTCATACAGGGGTATTGGCGCACGTGAGATCTTGTGTTACCCATGTCTGGGATCATGGCCTCATACGGTTAGTACGGGTTGATATTCCATGTTGCATGGGTTATGCGGTGATACCCAGGCTGCAGCTTGCAGCTTCAAATTCCTATGGTGTCTGCTTGGTGGGGTTCTGTAGGTAATTACAGAAATTTGGGATGCCAGCAGCCTTGTGCGTGTTACACAGGTAGGCAACCCTCCACGCTTTGCTCTTCATGCATGGCCATTTTGGAAGGTCCATAGGGTTGCACGGGTTTATCCAATATCACAGGCCACATACACAGGTTTGGTCACCACAGCGGCAACAGCCGTGTTCGCTTATATTCATGCCTGCTTGTGTATCCACCAGTATTCTGGAGATTCAGGCCTTTTTGTGAGCGTATGTCCTTTGGTGTATTTCATCACCTTTGGCACCTTAACGAGTATCAGACCCTTAAATACATGGAAGCCAATTCCCTTCTGGCCCCTCAGAATTGGAATGTACAGCACTAGACCCGATTCTGATCCCTCGGGGGCTAGACGTGCCTGCAGAATCAGGTCTACCGGCCTGGACGTGCAGGCCAGGCCCCGATTCTGACCAGCCACACATCCCGCCACAACACCTCTAGCTCAGTCAGGCTCCTGAATGGAGCCGCAGAGCCATAGCATCCCATCGCCATAGCACTGCAGCTCCATTCATCCCCAATCTGGCCTCCCATGGCCAGGATCCGGCTGCAGGGAACCTCCTGCATGCTTCCTGGTTTTGTCCCCACTAAGAACATAAGATATGCCATACTGGGTCAGACCGAGGTCCATCAAGCCCAGTATCCTGTTTCCAACAGTGGCCAATCTAGGCCATACGTACCTAGCAGTATCCCCAAAAGACACAGGTTCCACAATGCTTGTACCGGGTCAAGCATTGATTATCCTGGGTCCCTTTTTAATAGTGGTTTATGGACCTTTCCTCCAGGAACTTGTCCAAACCTTTTTTAAACCCAGCTACACTAACAGCCCTTACCACATCCTGCAGCAACAAATTCCAGAGTTTGATTACACGTTGAGTGAAAAAATATGTTCTCTTATTTGTCTTAAATAGTTTACCCTGTAGCTTCATTGCATGTCCCCTAGTCTTTCTATATTCTGATAGCGTAAACAATTAATCCACGTTTACCTGCTCCACTCCATTCATTAATTTATAGACCTCTATCATATCTCCCCTCAGCCGTCTCTTTTCCAGGTTGAAGAGCCCCAACCTTTGTAGCCTCTCTTCATAGGAGTAGCCTTCCATCCCCTTCACCATTTTGGTGGCTCTTCTCTGTACTTTTTCTAATAATGCTAGGTGCGGTCTCTACCTCGCATCTAGGGGGACTTCTTCTAAGCTGGAATAAGTCTCTCATCTAACCAGCCAACCCCAGATGTATAGAATCGGCCAGTACGTCTGGGGTGATGACCTGCCCATGCCCTCTCTTCGCTCCGCCTTCCGCCTGCCCCCTCCTGACCCCGTCTAAGGCTCCACGTACAATTCCGCTGTTCAGACAGGGAGCCTTTTTGCGGGATCAACAGGGGGACAAATAACATGAATGTAGTCCAGGCAGGGTATACATCCCCACTATTTGTGGTTCAGAATGACTCCCTTATTGTTTAAAATCGTTCTTAAAGAATACTGCAAAATGTTAGGAAATTGTTATGTTCATCGGTGACCCTGAGTTTTAAGTGAAAACTCTTGGTTCAGAGCACAACCTTCTGGCTTGGACTCTTGGTATTGGGAAGGGGGAATACGAGCATGTCTATCTGCCAAAAAACCCTAAAAGAATTACTACTACTCAGCTTTAGCCCCCTTTCAAGTCAGCACCCTAAGTTTTGACAGTACAAGAAATCAGATTAATTCTGGCTAAAAATTCTTGATACAGGTGTGCTCCCTTATTCTGCCTTGTAGTTGTGACACCAGCCCGAACCATATAGGTTACGCAGGCAAATAGTTTATTACCTGGCTTTGATGGTATCTGCATCCCATCAACGTCCCAAACAAGGCCGGATCAAGGGATTGTAGCACCCCCGAGCCAACTATTACTTTTGCGCCTCCCACCCTCACTTAGGTCTGATATTGTAGTGCAAACTGTGTAAATAGTGATACATTTTTCAGCCACTGACTTGTAAAATGTCATCCTCCCATTTAACGTAATCTGTGTATTCTGTGTCACTGTCCATACAGATAGCTGCACTGAAAATACAGAGGCTGATGGTGTGGTCATTGTATTATCTGTTTAGATTGGGCCTGATATTCCACAGACCTAAACTAAATGTGTAACTTACCTGAAGAGTGACTGGATATTGACACTATCTGGATAATTTTCTGGCCTACCCTTGCTCGTCCGCTACCACACCCTACATGTATATGGATAATACCTGCCCATTCTGCAATTTAAAAGCCCTATATTATCTGTACATTTTTTGAAAATATATGGTTAGGCTAAATTATGGGAATTTGCCAGAGAATGCCTAATTGTCTTTATATCAGTCTGACAGGGTATAATTTTTTCATTCATTTGGAACATTCCAAGACTCATCAATAAAACTCTCCCGACAACAGATGCACAGCAGAAGTAGGGTGTTTCACGTTACATTTCAACATACAAAAAAAATTCTATTCAAATTCTAGTCTCATATATGGCTGGTTCAAGGGTTTCTGCTGCCCTAAACAGAACCCCTAGGGTGCTACCTTCCATGTGCCACCACATGACACTCTCCCCCCTTCCCCGTGCTGAGCCGCACTGCCGATGATTCTGGCGGCAGGATCGGGGGGGGGGCAGCTCGACGGCAGCAGCGGGCCATGTGCTTCGACACACATGACCTGCCGCTTCTGACCCCTCTCCCTTCTCTTTCTCCTTGGCAGTGACCCAACTGGGATGCAGATGCATTCTGGGAAGCAATGGGGTTGGGGGGGGGGGGTAATTCCTGTAGGAACTTCTTCTCCCAGGTTTTTTTATTATACAGTATGGACTATAGTAATGTTTTGTACTGTTGGAACCCATCTACTAAAATAATATGTCTCTGCTCTTCAGATTGTCCTGCTAGACCAGTCGGGGAGGTCAGAAACAGCAGGCCATATGTGCTCAACCCTCCAGTTGCTTCAATCTATCCTCATGCTGCGCCACCTCCTTTGAGCCGAGACCATTTCAGTGATGAAATCCACCTTCAAAGAAAGTTGTGCCAAATTTGCATTAAGAGATCTGTCCAGAGTCTTAGTTGAATTCTATAGCACCTCCATGGTAATAGCAAGCTCCTTCCCCAAAGGAAACACTCCACACCTTCTCCCTTGATGATCCACCAACAAAGCTCCCACTCAACAAACTGCACCCATGCCTCCGGGTGAAGATTGAGCAATTGGGAGGCCCGGCACACCTTCCACCTCCATCATATCGATTCCAGCAGACGGAGGAATCAACTCCCCCGCAGGAGTGTTTCTGGGTTGTCAAGGATGTGCCCTTTCTTCGGGGCTCAACAAGACCCCCTCTGTGCTCTGCTCCAAAGAAACTCCTCCAGAGCGGTCCACAGCAGCAACCTCTCCTTTCACCGGCCAGACACCCAGCACATCAAGGGTAAGCTGACCACTTCCTCCCGCAGGCCACTCCAGCTGGATGGTGCAACTGCTTGCCCTTGTGCTTTAGCATTCCACACACGGGTAGATCACTCGCCTGAGACTGAACACAGCACTCCGCAGCTCAGCTCTCTCAAGACGCCATCTTGCCTCCCCCAGCCATAGTATTTTCAATAACATCATATGGATGTGAAAGTTGGATAGTAAAAAAGATAGACAGGAAGAAAATTGATGCCTTTGAATTATGGTGCTGGCGATGAATACTGTGTATATCATGGACTGCCCGAAAAGCAAACCAGTGAGTACTAGAGGAGATCAAATCTAAGCTTTCCTTAGAAGCTCAGATGACAAGACTTCGACTTTCATACTTTGGATACATCATGCGAAGAGGGAGATCATTGAAGAAAGACATAATGCTTGGCAAGGTAGAAGGTCAGCATAAAAGAGGAAGGCTGGCAATGAGATGCATCAATATAATAACAGCAGCTATGGATACCACTCTATCAACAATGAGCTGCTTGGCTGAAGACCGAACGAAGTTTAGGTCAACTATCCAGAGGGTTGCCAGGAGTCGACACTAACTTGACGGCTCTTAACAACATAACAACAAACCGTGTAACTGTCTTTCGAATATCAAGCCCTAAGAAACTACAAAAGACAAATACTGAAATGGAAAACCCCCAAATCAGACACCAAGTTGTGAAACATGCAAGAAACAGAAATGTATTTCCTCCTGTAATGAACTACGGGCATAAAAAATGCACATTTCCAAAGCTGACATATTTTATTCTTAAAAACTGACACTCTTGTAACTTTGTCTGCTCATCATATTTTTCCAGATGGGTTGGTCCCAGTCTCTCTTTTCTACTTCCTCTTGCTGGTTTTCTTCTATGTCCTTTTCCATGATCTTATTTCCATTTTCTGCTTCTTTTAACTCCCTATCTTCTTCGTCCTTTCCTTTGCTACATCTGTCTCTGATATTGATCCTTCTATTTCTCTCGCTGACCTTTTACGTAACTATAGCTTCATTCCAAGACTCTTTCTCCTTCCTACAATCTTCAGTCTTTTTCTTTTCACTATTCATCTACTTACCAACTCTCCATTTCCTAATCTTACTTCCTTAGTTGGGACCGGCCCAAGGATTTCTGAAGCCCTAGATAGAAACCTTGACCGTGCCGCCCCCCCCCCCCTGCACTGAGCCACCACCTCCTCTCCGAGTTGCACAAACCCCTCTGATGAGCCATGCTGCTGCCGATTCCATCTTGGGGGGGGGAGGGGAGGCGAGCGGTGGCAGAAGTATTTTAAAAAGTGGTAGCTTTGTTGCCGCAGCAGGCCATGTGCTTCAGCACACAGGGCCTGCCACTTCTGAGCCTCCTCCTACAGTAAGATGTGTTGGAGGAGGATCAGAAGCGGCAGGTCATGTGTGCCAAAGCACATGGCTTGCCATGGGCAACAAAATGGTG
Source organism: Ichthyophis bannanicus (assembly GCA_033557465.1). Taxonomy (NCBI): domain Eukaryota; kingdom Metazoa; phylum Chordata; class Amphibia; order Gymnophiona; family Ichthyophiidae; genus Ichthyophis; species Ichthyophis bannanicus. The sequence continues at coordinate 35,576,334 of CM066051.1, read as the reverse complement.
GCATAAAGCCGCCCACCTGGGCTGGACACCCTAGGCGGCAGCCTAGCTCGTCTAGTGAACAGGCCGGCCCTGTCCCTAGTCCTTCCATTCCACATCTGTCTCATTCCTTTGTCAGCATCCTATCCCCACCCACCCCTGGTCCTTCATGCACTTTCTAGTCCTCCGTTTCCTCCCTCTATACTCATCTCCCCAATCGCATTTACCCCCTTCTGCTTCTCATCCTTTAATAAATCCTATTTCATTCCTTAACACTTATCATCTCTCCTCCTCCAAGCCCTTTCTTATGTCTTACACCCCTCCTGGCTTACATTTCCTCTTTCATTTCTCCCATTTCTACCCTCTTTCACCTGCTTCAAGGAAGACTTTTCCCTTTCTATGGCTCTCATCCACTCCATAGAACTCTGTCCTTTTCTACTGCCCCAACGCCTCCCCAAGCCCTCCAGGTCCTTCACCCCTCCCCATATATCTGCACTTGGTCTCACAGCTGTACTCATACCCCTCACCCAATCACCTTGTCCCTGTTGTCCTCTTAATCTCGGGTCAAATTCTTAGTCCCCACTATCCTCCCAAGCAACTTCCAAGTTCCCACTCACAATCCCACCCAAGCCCCAAGTCCCTACTTAACCTCCAGTGCTCATCCTATCTTAGAGTCTTTTTTCTGTCGTCTCACCCAATCTTAGAATCTCCACCTTTCAGAGTCCCTGCTTTCCCACATCCTATGTTCATAATTCCTGCTCTCCTGCTTCCTACTCCCTTTTCCTAGCACCCACTTTTCTTCAATATTCATTAACCTTGTCTTTTGTTCTTCTTACCACAGCTTGCATTCTTATATTCCTCCTTTTCAGCCTTCCCTTCGTGGACGTTGCTTCTTCCCCACTCACCCTGTCCTCATCTTCATTCTCACTCTTCCAGCATCTCCCTCTTTTTTCCTACTCCAACCCTAGCCTTTGCCAGCATTTGCCCCTTTTCAATCCCAGGACACCAGACATAGAATTAGCTCTCTTCCAGTCCCATCTCTCTTCCAGTCCCATCTCTGCAGAACTAGTATCAGCTCATTTCCAGTTCTCCCAGCCGCATTATGAGTCCTTTCCCAGACCCAGACCCACATACCAGTGTATCAGCCCATCGCCAGTATCAGTCAATCCCCCCCCCAGCCCCTGTATCAGCCCATTTCCAGTCCCAACCCCACATTCCCAGTATCAACCCATTGTCAATATCAGTCAACCCCCCTCCCCTGGCCCCAGTATCAGCCCATTTACGGCACCAGTCTCCAGCCTCAGTATCAGCAAGCCCTCCATCCCCAGTATCCACCCATTTCCAATCCCAGACCCCCCATTCCCAGTATCAGTCCATTGCCACTATCAGTCCATTCCCCCCAGCCCCTGTATCAGCCCATTTCAAGTCCAAGCCCCCACTCCCAGTATTAGCCCATTGCCAATATCAGTCAGCCCCCTGACCCTGTATCAGCCCATTTCCAGTCCCTACAGCCCCAGTATCAGCCAATTTCCAGCCTCAAACCCCCATTCCCACTATAAGCCCATTGCCAGTATCAGTCAACACCCCCGGCCCCTGTATCAGCCCATTTCCAGTCCTCTCAACCCCAATATCAGCTTATTTCCAGTACCAGTCTTCATCCCCAGTATCCTCTCATTTCCAGTCCCAACTCCCCATTCCCAGTATCAGCCCACTGCCACTATCAGCCCACTCCCCCCCCCCAGCCCCTGTATCAGCCCATTGCCAGTTCCCCCAATCCTAGTGTCAGCCCAATTTCTGCCCAACCCAAAGCCCCAGAATCAGCCATCCCTCCCACCTCCCTGCAGCAACACAGCCACAGGAGCTTTTGCTTTTGCTCCCGCAGCTGTACTAAACATTAAAACATCCACGGGAGCAATAGCCAATGCTCCTTCAGCTGGGGTGCCAGTGGCTTGAATATAGCACAGCCACAGAAGCAAAAGTAGACCCCTATGTGGTATGTCCTGAGCTAGTCCTTCACTGGCTCATCTCTTAAGCCAGCCCTGTTCACAAAGTAGGGGAAGAGGAAGTTACCAGAGTAGCAAAAGGAATAGGAGTGTGCTCTGTAAAAATGTTAATTTTGTATATTTGTTTTGTTTGCCATTTTCTGTGTTTCATTCATTTTATTTGATGTTTTATTGCTATATGTTTCACTTTAAGCAGCAAAATAAACTTTTAATTTAAAAAATGACAAAAAATGTAAAAGAACGCCGCAAAAAAAAAAGAAACAAAGGCTTTTTGTTGGAATTCTCCCTCCCCCTCCCCCCTAAGGCCTTTCTCTTTGATTCTTGCTTCCTCCGAACTCCACTTAGCCTATCTGTGGGATGACTACAGAGACAACAGCTAAATCTTGAATTTGCAATAGCCATTTGGAACACAAGGGGGAGACAGAGTTACATTGTACCTAAGACTTTTCACTCCACTACACTTTGGGGTATGTTTACTAAACTGCGGTAATGTCACTCACGTTAGGTTCCGCGATAATGGAACAGATGCCCATATAAAGGCAAGGGCGGTGCATCGTTACGGCATGCCGTATCAGCTAACACGTGTTACAAGGCACCTTTATTTATTTATTTATTTATTTAAAGTTTCTTTTATACCGCACTATTCGGCATCAGCGCGGTTTACATGGAACAAAAACATCTCAGTACATACCTTAGACCAACATGTGTTACAAGGCGCCTTATAAGGCACCTTACCTATAAGGCACCTTACAAAGCGCCTTGTATGGCGCCTTCTAAGGCGCCATATAAGCTGCCTTGTAAGGTGCCATATAAGCTGCCTTGTAAGGTGCCATATAAGCAAGGTGCCTTAGAAGTAAGGTGTCCTATAAGGTGTCGTGTAAGGTGCCTTGTAATGTGCCTTATAAGGTGTCCTATAAGGTGCCTTGTTCGATGCCCCATAAGGTGCCTTGTTCGATGCCCCATAAGGTGCCTTGAAAGGTGCCTCATAAGGCGCCCTATAGGGCCCCTTAGTCTAAGCACCATATTAGGCACCCCTGGACAAGGCATCTTATAAGGCTTCTTGGGTTATGGAACCATAGGTTAAGGTGGCCTAACAAGGTGATGGTGCCCTAGGTTAGTGTGCCCTAAGGGCTGCAAGGTGCTTCAGGATGACATGCATGACCTGTGAGGCATAGAAAATGATGTAGCCCTAACACTAGATAGAGCACAGAGGAAAGGCAATGAACAGGTGAGTGAAGGAGGGAGAGCTGGGAGCTGCTGGACCTGCCATATCTGTGGGCAGCCCATGTGGCTGCCAGTACTGGTGTCAAGCATGTTGGGTGCAACTGTACCACAGCACAGGGTGTTGGCTATGTAAAGTACTGGAAAGACAGTGGGTGGCAGATGATGGGAATACGTGTCCCCCCAGTGGAGGCGGAGGTGGCAGGATAGTTACAATGATGGGTGGACAGAGGAGTGATGGTGCACAGATCAGGCACAGGCGAGGCAAACACGATGAGGTGCAATGCAGGAAAGGGTAGCAGTGCAGGACATGGGGTGGCAGCCTGCACAAGCAGACAGGACTCTACACAGCTGACAGACACAGATAGACGGATGGAAGGAATGTTGGCAATTGTGGTGAGTGTATTATGGGTTGACAGCACAGATCTGCAAAAATGTGACTGTTACAGGCATGTAAACTATTTGAGTAGGACAGGCATGAAAGGAGGGAACAATGAGGAATTGAACCCATGAACACTGCCGAGAATGGCATTGTACTAACCAGTAGGCTATACCTCCATGGCGTATCTCACAGCAATGGCTGGGTACAGAAGGACTGCAGGTTACGGCACAAACTGTGGAGGAGTGGCCTAGTGGTTGGGGCAAGGTACTTCAGGCCGGAAGGTTGGGGGTTCAAATCCCACTAGAGGACAGCAACCTTGGGACGGAAGGACTGGGGTTTCTAGTCCCACAGGTGCTCCTTGTGGTCTTGGGCAAGCCGCTTAACCCTCCATAGCCCATGTTCCCTGTAAAATAGTTATCTCCAAGTTATAATGCCCTGTTCAATGTAATTTCAGTTTGTTCAATGTAAACCGCACTGATGCAGAATAGCACGATATATAAGAGAATGTACATAAAAACTGTCTGCTCTGAGTGCCAGGCTAGGGTAACCCCACCAGTACCCATGATGCAATGCACATGCTGAATAACTGTCTACAGCTGATCACCAAATGGGGTCTGCACCTCTCCGGTACCTCAGCTTGGAAAGACAAACTGACAGTGTGTGATACTGGCACAGAGTAGCTACAGACCATGCCATTGTGCAGGTTCTGTGTTCACCCTGAGGGATAAGATGGGTGCCCAGCACTAGGTCCGCAGTACATGCGGTACTAGAGATAGGTTCTGCTATACATCCCCCTTGCTACCAGTGTGTGACAGGTGGTCCTTGCAGTCAAGGGCGGCCCAAGGGGGGTGCGGGGCCATGTGCGGAGACTCAGTGCGGGGCCTCATTTGCATAAGTGGCCTTATTTGCATAAATATTTGCATAATGTTACCATACACTAACTTTTAGTAAACATGTCTCTTAATGAGTGTATGGATAAAGAAAGACTAAAAGATTTCTACATTACTATAATCCAGTGCCAACCGCCAGGCACATTAGGAACCACTACAAACGCTGCCCATTTAGAACCCATAGCAAACCCACCGTATCCTGACAGCATTACCAGGACTCACAAAGCACCATACCCTACCTATCAAAAGGCAACACTGCAAATATTAAACCAATACATTTCAGAGAATACTGGGGAAAGAGAACAAGTGGCAATGTCAAATAGGAATTACATAAACAGAATACCTCAGCTCAGTTACACATGCAGAACATAGACCATCACCAAACAAGGAATCACAATTTAGAAACAGGAAGGCAATAATTAAACTGGGAACCCCAAAAGCCAAACTTGGAAGTACAACAACACTGTAGAAATAAAACTATAAATTAATTTCCTCTTGTACCAAACAAAGCACAGACGTTAATGATGCACATTTCCTAGAGGTTTCATATTCCAGTTAATAAATTCAAAATAAAGAGATATTTCTACCTTTTGTGCATTTTTTTTTCAGTTGCAATTGTTCCAGCCACTTTCTTCTGGTTTCTTCATGTTTTCTGCTAACTGTCCATCGTCTGCTGTCCATTTGTTCTTTCTTCTCTCTTCTAGTTTTTTTTTCATTCTCTCTCTCTACATCTGCTTTAACATACTAATCTTTCTCCTTTTGCTCTTTCCTCATTCCTATTTCATCCACACAAATTTTACCCCTCCATCCTCAATCCCCACTTATTCTCCCAATACCAGGCCAATTGTAGATTTTTCATCCCTCCCACACAAAATATTTGTCCCCTCTCCATTTTACTCTCCCAGCCCCATCCCATTCTAATCTTCCCCCAACATCAGCTCCCTTCTAGTTCCAGTCTCACCCAGCATCCATTCCCTTCTAGTCCCTGCATCAGCCCATTTCCAGTCCTAGCCCACCATCAACCCATTTCCAGTCCTAGCTCCCCCATCCATTTTCAGTCTGAGTCCCTTCATCAGCTCATTTCCAATCCTAGCCCCCCATCAGCCCATTTCTAGTCATTTCCTAGCCCCATCATCAGCCCATGTCAAATCATAGCTCCCCTCCACTCAGTCCAATTCCAGTCCAAGCCCCCCCCCATGAGCCTACTTTCAGTTCTAGCCCCTCCATGAGTCCATTTCAATTCAAGCCCCCACCACAGCCCATTTCCAATCTTAGCTCCCCCCAACAGCCCATTTCCAGTCCTATCCTAGCTGCTCCATCAGCCCATTTTCAGTCCTAGCTCCCTTCCCTCACAGCCCATTTCCATTCCAAGCTCCCTCCCCATCAGCTATTTGCAGTTCAAGCCTCCCCTTCCACTCAGCCCATTTCCAGTCATAGCAACCACCCAACCCATTACCAGTCCTAGCCCCCCATCAACCCACTTCCAGTCCTAACCCCCCATCACCCCATTTTCAGTTTAAGCCCCCCTATAACCCATTACCAGTCCTAACCCCCCCATCAGCCCACTTCCAGTCTTAACCCCATCAGCCCATTGCCAGTCCTAACCCCCCCCATCAGCCCACAGCCCATTACCAGTCCTAACCACATCAGCCCACCTCAAGTCCTAACCCCTCCCCCCCAGCCCATTAGCAGTCCTAACCCACCCCCACCCCCCCAGCCCATTAGCAGTCCTAACCCCTCCCCATCAGCCCATTAGCAGTCCTAACCCACCCCTACCCCCCCAGCCCATTAGCAGTCCTAACCCACCCCCACCCCCCCAGCCCATTAGCAGTCCTAACACCCCCCAGCCCATTAGCAGTCCTAACAACCCACCCCACCCACCAGTCCTAACAACCCACCCCCCCCCCAGCCCATTAGCAGTCCTAACAACCCCCCCCCCCCCAGCCAGCCCAGCCCAGCCCATTAGCAGTCCTAACAACCCCCCCCCAGCCCAGCCCAGCCCAGCCCATTAGCAGTCCTAACAACCCCAGCCCAGCCCATTAGCAGTCCTAACAACCCCCCCCAGCCCATTAGCAGTCCTAACAAACCCCCCCCCCCAGCCCAGCCCATTAGCAGTCCTAACAACCCCCAGCCCAGCCCATTAGCAGTCCTAACCCCCCCCCAGCCCAGCCCAGCCCAGCCCATTAGCAGTCATAACAACCCCCCCCCCAGCCCAGCCCAGCCCAGCCCAGCCCATTAGCAGTCCTAACAAACCCCCCCCAGCCCAGCCAAAATTATAAAATTAGAAAACCTGTCTGCTGCCGCGGTCGGGGCCACCGCGGCAGAATCGAGCGTGCCGCGGGGCCCCCCTGTGCACGGCAGAGCCTGCCCTCCCCGTAGCAGCTCTCTCTTTGGAGCTGAAGTCAGACGCGCCGGCTTGCAGAGCAGAGCGCGAGGGAAGAGTTTCTCCCTCGCTGCTCTGTTAAGCCCGCGGGGGCTGATGGGAACTTCCCATCAGCCCCCGCGGGCTTAACAGAGCAGCGAGGGAAAAAAACTCCTCCCTCGCGCTCTGCAAGTCGGCGCGTCTGACTTCAGCTCCAAAGAGAGAGCTGCTACAGGGGAGGGCAGGCTCTGCCGTGCACAGGGGGGCCCCGCGGCACGCTCGATTCTGCCGCGGCGGCCCCGACCGCGGCAGCAGACAGGTGGGGTTTTTTTTTCCAATTTTACTTTTCAAAAGAATGTTTTTTGCGCGGGGCCCCCTGAAACGCGGGGCCCTGTGCAAAAAACATTCTCGCTCAATGGACGGGCCGGCCCTGCTTGCAGTACATCTGAAGGTAATGCAGTGTCCATCTGAATTCTGCAGTCACATGTGACCCCCTGGGACCAGACACCACCCAGATTAGTGTGTACCCTGTGTTAGGGTCTGGCTGACATGGGCACCTTTTATCAGGGCAGAGGAGTTTCTAGACTTGTATGAGGTTTGTGTAGCAGTGCTGTTACAGGTCAAAATGGTATACACTATCTACCCCAAAGGGCCCACAGTAACCCTTTTTGTAGGTAAAGGACAGGTGCCTGAGCCCCAGTGAAGCAACCTCCATCCTGCTGGTATAAGACAGCTCTCCAGGGTTGGTAGGCCAGACCCATGCCTGTGACTGGGGCAGAGCAGTAGTAATGCTGGGGCTAGGTATGGAAAACCTAAACTGCCTCACACTACCCTCTGCCAGTCACCAGCAGACAGCACAGTCAGACTGCACCTGCAGCACCTTATATATGTTCCAACCATGCACAGTCTAACTGCAGACAGTCCACTAGCCAGTTCATGCTCACAGAGGAACTATGTGCAACAAGCAGGTATCTCAGTGATGGAGTCTCAGCACAGGAAACACATAATTATCACTGGAGGCAAATAGCGTAGAGCGCTATGTGGGAACCTAGACATGCCATGGTCACTGCTCGATCAGAGTGAGTGCCCTCCCAGCATGCCATGCTGTGGCCACCCTGTCCATGCAGGCAGTGGTCAGGCACTACAATGTCACAGCCATTGCCCCACACCCTGTGAAGATGCATCCTGGCTAATCTGCCCTGTCTGGGCCATACCCACAATATCTTGCTCCTTATTATGTACATATTCAGACTAACGCTGGTAACAGTGGGACATTGTGGGCCCAGTGGGGTGTGGGCAGCCACAGAACAATGGATAGACATACACACACACACACACACTCCTATTGCAGCATTGTGCAAAGATAGGGATGGTTGGCAACCCTGCCCGCCACACTGGTCCTGATCACAGTGTGTGAGAGATAGTGAGTGATAGCTACCTCATATGACCCTATTAGGCGGCTGCCTAGGGTGTTAAGATTTAAGTTGCCTTTGATACAAAAAGAGTCTTATAGTCAAGTGGTAAGGCAAAAATAATATTAGGGCTTTATTCCCTGCCCTGATGGGATATTCCTGGGATACAACAAACAATATGAAACAAAAGAACTGCTGCACAGAAAAATATCTTCTTTCCTTTAGGCACCATCAGCTGGCTGCTTTACACACGTTCAACATAAAGATACAATATCGTCAGATAAACAAATTGTACAATCCATGGGCACAGGGTCAGAATTATAGCTGCTGTTCTCCCACTGCGTTAACTCAGAGTCACTTACAATTGCATATGGGTCACACTCTTCACAGCTGCTGTCTTCCTTAAAACTCTCCTGTGAGTCATGCGCTAACTTTTCTAGAAAGGGCTCTTTAAATCCAGGGCTCTGAATGCCTGGTATATTAAAAGCTTCCTTCTGGCTTTCCCTTCTTCTCCATGCTGGTGGAATTACTGTGTAACTTTCAGTATCAAAGTTACTTCTGGTGCCATGCCCTTTCCTTTCAAACCAAACAGAACTTCTTGCCTTTTCTTTAGCAAAGCTAGGTTCCCACCTCTTAGCTGTGGTTCTGTCTCTTATCTCTGGGCTTCTGGCAGCTCTCTCCTGGGCTCTCCAACTACCAGGAATCCTAGCAGGGTCCTGGGCATGATGCTGGCTGTTTCCTGCTCTGCTGCCACACCTACTGCTTCCTTCCCTCAGTGGATTTCCTCCAGCATGACGTGTGTTCACTGAATGCTGGCTTAGTCCTCCCAGGTCGCTGCCCCTACTGGCCTTCCCTGGTTCTACCCTGCAGCTTTTATCCTTGTTCTCTTTGCATGCTGCGTGGGTTTCTGAGCACAGGTGTTCCTGATTAGCCTTCCTGCTTCTAGCTACATCAGGACTAGTGCAAGGACATTTTACTCTAATGCCTTTTTGCTTTTCTTGTGCTGAGTTTGTTTGCTGCTCAGCTAATTCTACTTGTGCTGAGTTTGTCTGCTGCCCAGCTGATTCTGAGGTAAGTTCCTTACTTTCCCCTAACTCCATGGGCTCTGTACCGTCTGCTGTGTCACAAGTGCCAACACTGATAAACTGTGCAGGAGGTAGTAGTAGTGCTCTGGTGATAACTGCAGCTCAGTACTGGGGCCAACAGCCTGACTCTCCATGCAGCTTTGGATTGTGGAGCCTGTGTGAGTGGGTGTTTGTACCCCTGTTCGCTGCTGCTTTGGGCTTTGCACATGTTGCTGTTGTATCTGCATTGTAGGGTAAAACATGAAGACATGCTCTGCAGGAACCTCAGCTGGGACTTGAACCTGTGACCCTCTGCTTCTGGATGCACTGGCTGGGTGTACTACACCACACTGTTGCCACAGATGCATGGTGGTCCCTGGAGCTCCCTGTACTTTACCTCAGCCAGACCTTTTATGTTGCACTGCACACCACGTACTGGTACAGGGCATGACCTAGGTCCACTTCAGGCAGGTGCCACTGCCCCCTCCAGCACGGGCACACACCTCCCTGCCATGCTGACATGACCATATGCTGTCAGTGCTGGTAGTGCGCAATCCCAGGCCATCCACTGTGTGGGTAGGCGGTCGCCTAGGGAGAGGGGTCTGGGGCGGGGGGCAAACATGGGCATCCTCACATCCCCCCATCACCACCTACCAATAGTGTGTCCCTTCCACTTGGGGGAAGGTTGGCTGGGGGGATGTCAGGTCAGTGCCCTGGCAACTTAACTAGGGTAGACCAGGTAGATGTAGGTGGATTGTGTTTGGCCTTTGTCAGCTACTGTCTTGCTGATTTCCGGTTTCTATGTTTCTATGTGCCACCTAGGCAGCCGCCTAGTCAACCCTGTGCCCCAGCTGCCCCTGCTACATGTCCCGCCTGCAGCCCCCTATGCCCCATTTGCACTATCGCCATAGTGGCCTTTCGTACTTGGCCACTATGCTATTGCTGCAAATGGAGCACTACTATCACTTTTCTTGGGCTCCTTGCCTATGCTGTACATTGTTGACACTGAAATCGTTTCTCTCTCCTGCAAATGTGCATCTACCGGCAGGTTTTCATTCGCGGTAGGATTCAGCCCTTCAGTTCAGCGCGTTAGTGTGCAGGGAGCCTCTCCCCGCCCACTCCCCGCCCATTGACTCCTGCTCTCCGCCCTCTCACCTCCCTCTGCGGTGTGTACCGTGCCACGGAACGCTTCCGTGCGAGTTGTAACGTTACTGCGTGATAACATTACGTATCTCCATGGCTTGGTAACATTATGTTACCACATGGGAACATTACACAACATGCGGTAACGTTGCTTAACCCATGGTAATGTTACCTAACATGCGGTCTGTAACGTTACCACAGTTTTGTAAATATACCCCTTTATCTTTGTTTTCCTTAAGAGATTTAGTAATTTACTTTCTAGTTTTGGTTTTATTTCTTATTTTTTTTTGTCACTCTCTTTCCTTTCAATATTATAATCTTAGTATAGTATAGTGGAAATACTTTCATAATCAAAGGCAGAGCGATATAACACATTTTTGAAAATTGCATCAACCAGCTATGAAGCTAATATCATTTTGTTGGCAGGTATTTCCCCAGGGCATGCTTAGGTCAGGACAAGGAACATACAGGCATCTACAGGAAAAGGATCATGTGAACATTTTACCTTGGCAATTTGAAAAGTGAAAGCACAAACATACGTTCACTGTAAGAAGTGGTGCATTGCCCAGGATAAGAAGGGCTCACTGTTTATGCCCCAGTGTGAATAGTTTAGAAACTTCTCCATATAACCCTATAAGACTGTATGTTCTGATACATCTAAATCTCTCGGTGTAAGAAACAGAATAGTTACTCACCTGTAACAGGTGTTCTCCAGGGACAGCAGGAATCAGTCCTTACTTATGGTTGACGTCGGCACCAATGGAGCCCACCCGGAGCAATTCTCCAGCTTTCAAATAAAGCCTTTGGGATTGCTGCCACGCATGCGTGGTCCTCTCCCCGCCCAAAGATGCCATCTTGCTCAGTCAGGTCCCATAACTAAAGCCTTACTAAGCAGATGGCAAGGGAAGGATAAAAAAAATTGCAACTCTTCAAGGGAGGTTGGAGGGTAGTGAGGACCGATTCCTGCTGCCCCTGGAGAATACCTGTTACAGGTGAGTAACTACACTTTCTCCAGGAACAAGCAGGAAGTTATTCGTCACTTATGGGATTCCACAGCTACAGGCTACCTAAACTGTAAACCAAAAACATCTCTGCGCTGCCGTGAGCAGAAGTCGATGTCCGAAGGAAGCCCGAGTCCTCAGGCCAAGCTCTCGGTAGCCATAGAAGAAGGGTCGGAGGGCAGGAGTTGCTTATACCCCAAACAGACTATGGAGTACAGCCTGGCTGAAGGCGTTGTCCTGGCGGGACTCCCTCTCCAGGCAATAGTGCAAAGCGAAGGTATTCGCTGAAGACCAGGTCGCAGTCTGGCAGATGTCCATAAGAGGCACTGAGCGCAGTGAAGTCACTGACGCCGCCTTGGCACAGACACCATGCATGGTGCCCAGATGATCCAGCGGGGCACCTGCCTTCGCCTGGGCAAAGGCGATGCAGTCCACCACCCAGATGGAGAAGGTGCGCTTGGTGACTGAAAGCCCCATGCGGTTGGGATCGTAGGCGATGAAAAGCCAGTTGGACTTGCAATGACCTGGGTGCGCTGCAGGTAGAAAGCGAGACTCTTCTTGCAGTCGAGTGTATGCAGGACCTCCTGTGCCTGGTCAGTGTGAGGTCTCGGGAAAAAAGCCAGCAAGACCACCTCCTGATTGAGGTTGAAATCTGAGACAATCTTAGGTAGGAACTTGAGGTGGGTGCAAAGGATCACCCTGTTCCTGTAAAACCTGAGGTAGGGGGCCTCAGCCATGAGGGCTTGACATTCGCTGACTTGCCGCACCGAGGTCAGTGTCACCAGGAAGACCTCCTTCCAGGAGAGGTGCCGAAGCGAGCACGTCGCCATCGGCTCAAAGGACAGCTGCATCAGCTGTATGAGTACGATGTTCAGGTCCCATTCTGCCGGGATAGGCCGGATGGGGGGTTTGGACAGCAGGAGGCCCTGCATGAAGCAGGAGACCAGAGTTGACCCGAGAGGGATTTGCCCTCGATGGGCAAGTGGTTGGCTGAAATGGAGCTCAGATGAACCCTGACCTAGTTGGACTTCAGACCCACCTGGGAGAGGTGGAGAAGGTACTGGAGGACCCAACGGGTGAAGCAGGAGAAGGGGTCGATCTGAAGCTCAGAGCATCAGATTGAAAACCGCCGCCATTTCAGGGCATAAGCCTGCCTCGTCGAGTCCTTCCTCGACACGAGGAGGACGCCCTCGATCTCCACTGGGAGGTACAGCAAGGCTAGAGTGACCCATTCAGCTGCCAGGCCATCAGGGAGAGCGCGACCAAGTTCAGGTGAAGCACCCATCCCTCCTCCTGTGTCAGTAGACCAGGGGCATTTCCCAGGGAATCTGGAGGCTCCGATGAGAGCCAAAGCAGAAGCGGGAACGAAGGCTGCCGAGGCCACGAAGGTGCCACGAGCATCACCAAGGCTCGGTCGCACTGGATCTTAAGGAGGGTCCTCACAATGAGAAGAGTGGGGGTGGGGGAAATGCATACAGTAGCCCAGAGGTCTAGTTCAGGAGGAACACATCCGGGGCCACCCTGCTTGGGTGTGGAATCAGCCCGAAGAAGTGGGGGAGCTGCGTGTTTGTCGGGCTGACGAACAAGTCTATGGACGGAGTCCCCCAGAGGCGAACAGGAGGAGAGCCACCTCTGGACCCAAATGCCACTCATGTGGGCGGAGAAGCCTGCTGAGCCTGTCCACAAGGACATTGTCTTGGCCCGGGAAGTAAACAGCCCATAGGATCATGCCCCGATGCACCGCGAAGGAGCAGAGGAGGACCGCTTCCCGACAGAGGAGGCAGGAGTCTATGACCCCCTCCTTGTTTATGTAGAACATCGCGACTCGATTGTCGGTCTGCAAAAGCACCGACCTGCCCTTCAGGTGGTACTCAAAGACCTTCAAGACCAACTGGTCTGCTCGAAACTCGAGCAGGTTGATCTGCTGTCAAGATTTCTTGGGTGACCACTGCCCCTGTGTGCAGAGGTGGCCACAGTGGGCTCCCCAGCCCAACAGCGAGGCGTCTATCGTCAAGACGAGATTGTGCAGACGAACCCGGAAAGGCATCCTGAAAAAAGCTCGGGGGGTCCTGTCATCAGACTAGGGACTCGACTATGCTATGAGACACCCAGACAGGGTCCCGGAGGCAGCCCGAGGCTTGGGCCCATTGCGCTCTGAGGCACCACTGGGCTGCACGCATATGCGTGCGAGCATGGGGAATGAAGTGGACAATCGAGGCCATGTGCCTCAGGAGGCGTAGCATGGTCTGCGCCAAAACCCTGGGCCAGCCTTGGACCTCGGCAGCCAGAACCCAGAGCCGATCCACGTGAGCTCAAGGCAGGAAGGCGGTCGCACATTCAGTGTCGAGAAGAGTGCCAATGAACTCCAGGATCTACCCAGGTGTGAAGTGGGATTTGGAGTAGTTGATCAGGAAACCAAGGTGCTCGAGGAGGAGGACCATGCATGATGCCGAGAGGTGAGTCTTTTCTGCCAAGGTGCCTGAGATGAGCCAATCATCTAGGTAAGGGTAGGTGGATATGCCCTGCAGCCGGAGGCACGCCATGGCTGCTGGCAGGCACTTGGTGAAGACTCACGGGACCGAAGAATGCGACTTTGGACTCTTCTGTTTCCACATGCAGACTCGACTACCATGGACGTGTGAGGAAGCTGGGTCTTCTGAAACCCCGGGCCACGCTGAACCCTGTACATGGCATTGAGCCTTTTACTGACAATAGGGACTGAGGCGGGTGCTTCCCACATGCTGAGAATCAGCCGGGAAAGGATGGACGGTACCGGAGCCATAAGAGACTCCCTGGGTGGAGACTCATACTGCAAAATGTCAACTTCCTCTGCCCTCGGCTCCTCCTCGGTCTGCGTAGACAAATTGAGGGCCCGAGCCATATCCCGCACAAACGCCAGGAAAGAGGTTCCTCGGGAGGCATTTGCAAGGTGGGCAGGAACGGGTACGAGGGGAGATCCCTGTGGGCGTGGGTCTCTGGGGATGTGTCCCTGTCGATTTCCAGCCTGAGAGGTCCAAGAGAGACTTGGAATCAGGCTTATCCCCACACCCCCTGGCCGAGGCCTGCTTGGAGCTGGAGGCACTGGCTTTGGAAGATCTCGTGCCCGAGGAACGGGACAGTGAGCGAAACCAGTGACGAGGACCCTCACAAGGCCCACAGCTCTTGGGGGTTTCCAAGGCAATTATCGGGACCCCGGTTGGGAGACCCTCAGTCTCAGGGCGTGAGCCAGCCATGCTGGGCAAAAGCACCTGCTGGGCAGCAAGGAAGGCAATAACGCTGTGCTCCAGAACCAGCATACGGGACACCCAGTCAGGGGTGGGTCCCTGCGGCGCCAACGCCGATGCTGGGATTACCGGGTCTGGAGTAGAAGAGGAGAGGGGGTCCTCGCTGGGACAACCCTCAGGAGACCAGGCACCATCGTCGGAGGCCACCGTTCGTATGAATGCCGAGGGGGGCTAAGGGAGCGAGAGCGAGACCGCTCATGCTTGTCCAGAGCACCTGACAGAAACTTCAAGGTCTTCTACTTCTTTTTCCATTCCGCCTTGGGCAAACCCTCATCAGAGTGACTCCTGGGGTGCAGGGACACTATGAAGGACCCCACAAGCAGTGGATCGGCAGGGCAAGGTGCCACTAAGGATCCCAGGGCTGCCTTGCGGAAAATGTCATCAGAGTTCTGCTTGCAGCTGTGCAGGGCCTTAGCGGACATTTTCTTACAAAGCGAGCAGAGCTGCAGGTTGTGGTCAGCCCCCAGACACCATAGACAGCAGTCGTGAGTGTCCATGAGTGGCATGTTTTTGGAGTATCTGTCACATTTCTTAAAGTCAGTGGCCATGGGGGCAAAAAGGGGCTCTGCGAGGTCGAAAACCCTTGAGGCCAGCAGTTGGTAGAAAGGCATCCAAAGGGCTCTGCTAAAAAAGGGAGACTGAGCAAGGTGGCACCTTTGGGCAGGAAGAGTACCACGCATGTATGACAGCAATCCCATAGGCTTTCTTTGAAAACTGAGGAATTGCTCCATGCGGGCTCTGTCAGTGCCAACGTCATCCATAAGTGAGGACTGACTTCCTGCTTGTTCCTGGAGAAATTCATTGCTGTCCTAAGAATAATGGTTTTCTCTCTGTGAGATGATGAGACAATATTTTTTCTCTCTTCTCAGATATGGATAACTGTATAAAGTGCCCAGAGGACCAATGGTCCAATCAGAAGAAAGATGCCTGCATTCCAAAAGTGATAACTTTCTTCTCCTATGAAGAGCCTTTGGGCACAGCTTTGACTGTCATCAGCATTTTCTTCTTTCTCATCACTGCCCTCATCCTTGGGATCTTCATTCATTACCGAGACACTCCCATAGTGAGAGCCAACAACCGGGATCTCAGCTTCATTCTTCTCATCTCCCTCATGCTCTGTTTCCTCTGCTCATTGATATTCATCAGCCGTCCTGAGAAGGTGACCTGCATTCTCCGGCAGACGGCCTTTGGGATTATTTTCTCCATCTCTCTCTCCTCTGTATTGGCAAAAACGATCACTGTGGTCATGGCTTTCCAAGCCTCCAAGCCTGGCAGCAAACTCCGGAAATGGATGGGCTCCAGAGTCTCCAATTCTATAGTCCTTTCCTGTTCCCTTCTTCAGGCCCTTCTGTGTTTTGTTTGCTTGGGTACTGCTCCCTCATCTCCCTATTTTAACATGCGATCAGAAAAGGGAACAATACTAATTGAATGTAATGAAGGGTCAATAGTTGCATTTTACAGCGTTCTGGGTTACTTGGGATTTCTGGCTGGTGTCAGCTTCATTGTAGCTTTCCTAGCAAGAAATCTACCTGACAGTTTCAACGAGGCCAAGTACATCACCTTCAGCATGCTGGTGTTCTTCAGTGTCTGGATCTCCTTCATCCCAACCTACCTGAGTACCAGGGGTAAGTATATGGTGGCAGTGAAGATATTCGCTATCCAGGCCTCTAGTAGTGGACTCCTGGGTTGTATCTTTATTCCTAAGTGCTACATTATTCTGCTGAGACCTAACAGAAACAATAGGAAACATCTGACAAAAAAATTAAAAGTTTTGACTTGTAGCTGAGGCAACTATTCCTACACTGATCAACATTTTTTATTTGCTGATGCCCGAATCAACGTGTATTTGCTTGAAATTTCCCAGAAACTTCACAGAAACGTTTTCTACCAGAGAAATGTGAGGGGGAGAGAGCTGAAATAGTTTACTTTGTGCCTGTTTCTAATCATTTTAATGTGCATGTGATATCATCCAATTCGTTCAGATCACCACTCAGAATTCCTGCAAATTAATTCATAGTAGATGATTCCTGTGCTGGAATTTACAAAGTTTATGCAAGAAATAGTTGGACTCAGTGAGATTCACTGCAAATAAAATCACACCTTTAAAATCCCTTCATATCATTACTTTTGATCCTGAAAGAGCATTTGATAGAGTTCACTAGTAATTTCCAAGGTGGGGCTTGGGGCTAATTCTATCTGAAATTTCAGAGTTGCACAGAGATAGAACATAAGGATCGCCCTGTTTGGTCAGAGTAATCCTTCACTGAGTCCAACATACAGTTTCCAACAGTGGCCAGTCCATATCACTTATTACTTGGCCAATCCTAATGGGAAAGTTCATGATGTCTTCATCACTCTCAGAAGTAACAAATGGAGACGATCCAATCCAGGGGGGAGGGGCAGCAGAGGGGCTTTTGATGTTACAGCTAACTGCATATATTTGCATATTAAATCTGTTAGTTTTTGTATTTGCTGTGCTAGAATAGAATCTTTTTCTGACATTCTTTGTGTGTCCAATTAATTTATTGAGTGATAGAGAGAGAGGAGGGTAGCAATGGGTATGTGAGAGAAAGAGAGACTAATGGGAGAAAGTAGTGCAAGAACAATAGAGAGAGAGAGAGACTGAAGGAGGTGGGGAAGGGTATGAGAGAAAGAGAGAATGAAGGGGTGAGAAGGGTAATGAGAGAGACTACTGGAAGAAAGGAAATGATACAAGAGAGAGAGACAGAAGGAGGCGGGGAAGTGGTAAGAGAGAAAGAGAGAATGAAGGGGTGAGAAGGGTAATGAGAGACTCCTGGAAGAAAGGAAATGATACAAGAGAGAGAGACAGAAGGAGGCGGGGAAGTGGTAAGAGAGAAAGAGAGAATGAAGGGGTGAGAAGGGTAATGAGAGACTACTGGAAGAAAGGAAATGATACAAGAGAGAGAGAGACTGAAGGAGGAGGGGAAGTGGTAAGAGAGAATGAAGGGGTGAGAAGGGTAATGAGAGACTACTGGAAGAAAGGATATGGTATAAGACAGAGAGAGACTGAAAGAGGAGGGGAAGTGGTAAGAGAGAATGAAGGGGTGAGAAGGGGAATGAGAGACTACTGGAAGAAAGGAAATGATACAAGAGAGAGAGACAGAAGGAGGCGAGGAAGGGTATGAGAGAAAGAGAGAATGAAGGGGTGAGAAGGGGAATGAGAGACTACTGGAAGAAAGGATATGGTACAAGAGAGAGAGCGACTGAAGGAGGAGGGGAAGTGGTAAGAGAGAAAGTGAGAATGAAGGGGTGAGAAGGGGAATGAGAGACTACTGGAAGAAAGGATATGGTATAAGACAGAGAGAGACTGAAAGAGGAGGGGAAGTGGTAAGAGAGAATGAAGGGGTGAGAAGGGGAATGAGAGACTACTGGAAGAAAGGAAATGATACAAGAGAGAGAGACAGAAGGAGGCCAGGAAGGGTATGAGAGAAAGAGAGAATGAAGGGGTGAGAAGGGGAATGAGAGACTACTGGAAGAAAGGATATGGTACAAGAGAGAGAGCGACTGAAGGAGGAGGGGAAGTGGTAAGAGAGAAAGTGAGAATGAAGGGGTGAGAAGGGGAATGAGAGAGACTACTGGAAGAAAGGATAAGGTATAAGACAGAGAGAGACTGAAGGAGGAGGGGAAGTGGTATGAGAGAAAGAGAGAATGAAGGGGTGAGAAGGGGAATGAGAGACTACTGGAAGAAAGGATAAGGTACAAAGAGAGAGAGACTGAAGGAGGAGGGGAAGTGGTAAGAGAGAATGAAGGGGTGAGAAGGGGAATGAGAGAGACTATTGGAAGAAAGGATAAGGTATAAGACAGAGAGAGACTGAAAGAGGAGGGGAAGTGGTAAGAGAGAATGAAGGGGTGAGAAGGGGAATGAGAGACTACTGGAAGAAAGGAAATGATACAAGAGAGAGAGACAGAAGGAGGCCAGGAAGGGTATGAGAGAAAGAGAGAATGAAGGGGTGAGAAGGGGAATGAGAGACTACTGGAAGAAAGGATATGGTACAAGAGAGAGAGCGACTGAAGGAGGAGGGGAAGTGGTAAGAGAGAAAGTGAGAATGAAGGGGTGAGAAGGGGAATGAGAGAGACTACTGGAAGAAAGGATAAGGTATAAGACAGAGAGAGACTGAAGGAGGAGGGGAAGTGGTATGAGAGAAAGAGAGAATGAAGGGGTGAGAAGGGGGATGAGAGACTACTGGAAGAAAGGATAAGGTACAAAGAGAGAGAGACTGAAGGAGGAGGGGAAGTGGTAAGAGAGAATGAAGGGGTGAGAAGGGGAATGAGAGAGACTATTGGAAGAAAGGATAAGGTATAAGACAGAGAGAGACTGAAGGAGGAGGGGAAGTGGTAAGAGAGAATGAAGGGGTGAGAAGGGTAATGAGAGACTACTGGAAGAAAGGAAATGATACAAGAGAGAGAGACAGAAGGAGGCGAGGAAGGGTATGAGAGAAAGAGAGAATGAAGGGGTGAGAAGGGGAATGAGAGTCTACTAGAATAACGGATATGGTACAAAGAGAGAGAGCGACTGAAGGAGGCTGGGGAGTGGTATGAGAGAAAGTGAGAATGAAGGGGCGAGAAGGGGAATAAGAGAGAATGAAGGGGTGAGAAGGGGAATAAGAGAGAATGAAGGGGCGAGAAGGGGAATAAGAGAGAATGAAGGGGTGAGAAGGGGAATAAGAGAGAATGAAGGGGTGAGAAGGGTAATGAGAGACTACTGGAAGAAAGGATAAGGTACAAAGAGAGAGAGACTGAAGGAGGAGGGGAAGTGGTAAGAGAGAATGAAGGGGTGAGAAGGGGAATGAGAGACTACTGGAAGAAAGGAAATGATGCAAGAGAGAGAGACAGAAGGAGGCGGGGAAGGGTATGAGAGAAAGAGAGAATGAAGGGGCAAGAAGGGGAATGAGAGACTTCTGGAAGAAAGGATAAGGTACAAAGAGAGAGAGACTGAAGGAGGCTGGGAAGGGTATGAGAGAAAGAGAGAATGAAGGAGCGAGAAGGGGAATGAGAGAGATTACTGGAAGAAAGGATATAGTACAAGTGAGGGAGCGAATGAAGGAGGAGGGGAAGTGGTAAGAGAGAATGAAGGGGCAAGAAGGGGAATGAGAGTCTACTGGAAGAAAGGATATGAAGAAAGGATACTGAAGAAAGCCACTTAACCCTCCATAGCCCTTGTTCCCTGTAAAATAGTTATCTCCTGTTCAATGTAATTTCAGTTTGTTCAATGTAAACCGCACTGATGATGAATAGCGCAGTATATAAGAGAATGCAAATAAATAAATAAATAAAAATAAATAATAAATATGGTACAGGAGAGAGAGAGACAGATTGAAAGATGTATGAGAGAATGAAGGGTCAAAGGAGGGGAAATGAGAAAGTGAATGACTGCCAGGGTCTAGGCAGTATAATGAGAGAGACTGCTGGGAGAGAGGATGTGGTACAAGAGAAAGAGAGAGATTGCAGATGAGCGGACCAAGAATGGAAGACTGGAAGAGGAAAGGAAGCACTACCAGAGAGAGAGAGAGAGAGTGAGATTGCTGGAGCAGAGGAAGAGGAACAAGGGAGAATGAAAGATTGCAAGGGAAGAAGTGATAAGAGAGAGAGAGACTTCTGAGGGAGAGGAAAGAGTATAAGAAAGAAAGACAATGCCATGCCAACAGAAAGTGCAAAACATTGGCGGCAAATTTTAAGTTTAATAAACAAATTTTAAAATAAAAATTTGCAACAGTTGAAAATATAGAAAGCATATTATCAGCACGTGGGATGGGCTGATTCAGGCTGACATGGGAAATGGGAGCCACAGTGTGAGGTTGTCACCTATTGCTCTGAGGCGGTCTGATGTTGGGTGAGAGGTGCAGACTCCAACTGGAGTAAAAGTCCTCTGAGCTGCTGTCCTGCCAGTGCAGGTTGAATTAAAAGGAAGCAGGCTACCGGGCTGTGATGTCCAAACTGAAGATGTTGCTTGTATTTATTTTGTATTTTATTGAATTTTTATTTTGTTGTTTGTGCTGTTTTTTACTTTTCTGTGTTTTTTTACGAAGACCAAAATTTCAAATGCAATCAAATCAAACCATCTTCAATATTTCTTTTCTATTGCTTTCAGAATAATCCTTATCTTATATTCTTACTGATCCTTATTACAAATAGCACAGAAAATCGCTGCTCTATCTGATTTGCCTCAGAAGAAAATACATATTCAAAACATCCCACAACTTATCCTCAGAATGCCTTCAATCACTACTGTTCAAAATACTTTCAACATCCCAACGCTAAAAATAAAGAGCAGCCACCATTTGGACCACTCTCCCCAAGAGCTTGCGAGCTATCTCTGACATAAAGGAGTTCCATAAGAAGCTTAAATTCATCTCTTCAATGAATACTTTGACAGAAAACCCCAAAACACCCCTTCCCCTCATAGACGCCTCCTCTCCTTCCCTCACTGCGCCCTGGACCACAAACTATTGTCCTGTGCAACTAGGTGTAAACAGTTCTGTGCTTCTATGTATTAACTATAGAGTTCTTTTTTTTATTATCAAATTATAAACATTGCAATTAAAAAAAATACATGAACATAGCAAACAGTCCTCCATACAGGAAAATAACTCAAACCTCAAAAGCAGAAAACACAAAATAGTATGGAAAACTGATATTAGCCCACATTAAGGAAGCACAAAGGAAATTATACATAATAACATCATTTAAGGAAAAGAAAGAGGCCAACTAGCTGTATATTACTTCAACTCCAAGATAGGACCAGAGGAAATGTCCATTGACCCTATCAGCCTTCAACAGACTCCCCAACCTCAGGTTGGGTTGCTTCTTTATCTCCAAGTGAATAATATCCTGAAACACATATTTCACTCATTGCAATGTAACAATAATTTACATGGAAATCGTAGGTAAAAGGAGCCAGAGAGCCCCATTACCCATCGTTTAAGTACTAGAAAGGCCTTCCTCCTCATTTGGGTTGCCCTAGATACATCAGGGAAAAGCTGGATCTTAGTACCACAAAAAAGAGCATCCTTGCATCGAAAATAATTCTTCGAAATTAACATTTTATCAACCTCGTTAAGAAAAGAAACCACCAAAGTGGATCTTGTATTTATAACATCCCGAGAGTCCTCCAGGAAGGCAGAGAGGCTTAGCTCTGGATTAGACACCAGAGCCCCCTCCCTATCCAATCCAGAGGAGGACCACACAAACTTAACCGGAACATAAAACAGTTTAGAAATACCAATGGTATCAGAATCTGACAACATCAATACTTCTTTAAAATACTTCCTCAAAGAACATCAGACGAAAGTAAACGAGACATAGAAAAATTCACAAAACGAAGATTCTTAGCATGAAACATATTCTCCAAGGCCTGTAATTTATGGTGAATAAATAGGCTGTCTTTAATAGAAGACACACCTGCAGAGCTAAGGGGTATATTTACTAAACTGCGGTAACGTAGCAGCAGCTACGTTAAGGTGCGTTATGTAACATTAAGGTGCCTTAACGTTACATAACGCGCTTTAACGTTCCCGGCCGCGGTAAGTCCAGAAAAGGATGGAGAGAGGGCGGAGAGAAGGGGTCAATGGGCGGGGAGTGGGCGGGGAGAGGCCCCTTTCACACTAACGCAGAGAAATTAAGGGCTGAATGCTAACGCAACTGAAAACCTGGCGTTAGCACACATTTGCAAGAGAGAGAGACTATTTCAGTGTCAGCAATGTACAGCATAGGCAGGGAGCCAAAGAAAGGTGATAGTAGTGCTCCATTTGCAGCAACTGCATGGTGCCCAGGTATGAAATGCCACTATGGTGATGGTGCAAATGGGGCATGGGGGCTGCAGGCGGGACATGTAGTGGGGGCTACTGGGGCACAGGGTGGACTAGGCGGTTGCCGAGGTGGCACATAGGAACGCAGAAAATGGAAACCAGCAAGACAGCAACTGACCAGGGTCTGACATGCCCATGAGTCTGTGGCCCACAGTGTCCCATCCAGGAGACATTACCCAGCAGGTATCCCAAGGGGCACATAACATTGACAGGCAGAGCCGGGGGAAGCGTGGACATCTATGTAGGCACCCCTACCCCAGAACCCACACCTTAGGCAGCCGCCTACCTGCCTCCTGGATGGCTTGGGATGGCGCACCACTGGCACCAACAGCATATGGTCATGGTAGTATGGCAGAGGGGGTGGGTGATTGTGCTGGAGGGAGCAGTGGCACCCACCTGCAGTGGACCTACACCGTGCCCTGTACCAGTACGTGGTGTGTAGTGCAACAGAAGAGGTCTGGCCGAGGAACATAAGGGTAGCCCCAGGGACAACTATGCTGCTGTGGCAACAGTGTGGTGCAGTACACCCAGCTAGCATGTCCAAGAGCAGAGGGTCAGAGGTTCAGGTCCCATCTGAGGATCCGGCAGAGCATCTCCCCATAGTTTTAGCCCACAATGCAGCCACAACAACAACATGGGCAAACCCCAATGCAGTGGAGCACAGGGGTACAGACACCCACTTACAAGGGCTCCACTATCCACAGCTTCATGGAGTGTCAGGCTGTTAGCCCCAGCACAGAGCTGCAGTTATCACCAGAGCACTACTACTACCCCCTGCACAGATTAGCAATGTCGGCACTGTGATCAGGACCAGTGCGGCGGGTAGGGTTGTCAACCACCTCCATCGCTGCACAATGCTGAGATAGGTGTGGGAGTGTGCATATGTCTCTCCATTGTTTTGTGTCTGCCAACACCTCACTGAGCCCACATTGCTCACACTGCTTCCAGCGTTAGCCTGCAAAGGTGCATAATGAGGAGCAAGGTATTGTGGGTATGGCCCAGACAGGGCGGATTGGCCAGGATGCATCTGCATAGGGTGGAGGGCAATGGCTGGGACACTGTAGTGCTCAACCACCAGCTGCATGGACAGGGTGGCCACAGCATGTCACGTGGGGGGGGGGAGGAGGGTCACTCTCACTCTGACCGAGCAGTGACCATGGCATGTCTATGTTCCCACATAGTGCCACATATTATTTGTTTCCAGTGCTACCTGTGTGTTCCCAGTTCTGGGGCCTAATCGCAGGGATACCTGCTTGACGTCTGTGCTGTGCATCCTGTCTCTAGGTGCACAGGGTTCCTCTGTGAGCATGTACTATGGACTTGTTAGTGGGCTGTCTGCAGTTCACCTGTGCATGGGGGGAACACCTTGTAGGATGCTGCAGGTGCAGTCTGACTGTGCTGTCTGTTGATGAATGAATGGCAGATGGTGGCTTGGGGCAGTAGATCTTCCCCTGCCTACCCCAACCATATTTGCTGGTCTGCAATGGTCACATGTATGGCACTAGCCCAGCAGCCCTAGAGGGCTGTCATCCGCCAGCAGGACTGTGGTTGCTGGTACTACAGCCATTCTGAAGGGGTGCAGGCACCTGTCCCACCACACACTCATCTACAAAAAGGGTGATTAAGGCACCTTGGGGTATATAGTGCATACCACTTAGACCCATAGTGACAGTGCTACATAGCCCTCATGCAAGTATAGACACCCCACTGCCCTGATAACAGGTACCCATGGCAGCCAGACCCTAACACCAGGTACACACTAATCTGGGTGGTGTCTGGTGCCCCAGGGCCATATGTGACTGCAGAACACAGCTGGAACAGATGTACCTTCAGTTGCACTGCTGGAGACACCTGTCATACACTGGCAGTGTTGGGAATGTGCAGCAGGACCTATCTCTAGCACCACATGTACTGTGGACCTAGTGCTGGGCGCCCATCCTATCCCTCAGGATGAACATGGAACCTGCACAATGGCATGGTCTGTAGCTACTCTGTGCTAGTATCACGCACTGTCAGTCCATCTTACCACACTGCAGTACCGGAGAGGTGCAGACCCCATTTGGTGATCAGCTGTAGGCCGCTGTTCTGCATGTGCAATGCATCATGGGGGCTGGTGGGGTTACCCTATCCTGGCACACAAAGCAGATGGTTTGTGCGATGACCTGAGGTCCTTCTGTACCCAGCCATTGCTGTGCAACAAGCCATAGAGGTATAGCCTACTGGTTAGTACACTGACATTCTAGGTGGAGGTCATGGGTTCAATTCCTCATTAAGAACATAAGAACATAAGATATGCCATACTGGGTCAGACCAAGGTCCATCAAGCCCAGTATTCTGTTTCCAACAGTGGCCAATCTAGGTCATATGTACCTAGCAGTTTCCCCAAGAAACTCCTGTCCAAGGCAGATATTTTGCTTGCCTGTGACAGTCATATCTTTGCAGATCCGTGCTACCAGCCCATAGTACCCTCACCACAGTTGCCAGCAATCCTTATAAGGCGTTATAAGGCTCCTAATTTATTAGGCACAGTACAAGGCACCTTATTAGGCACAGTACAAGGCACATTACAAGGCACCTTATTAGGCACAGTACAAGGCACGTTACAAGGCACCTTATTGGGCACAGTACCAGGCACATTATAAGGCGCCTTAGTAGGCACAGTACAAGGCACGTTAAGGCACGTGCCTTGTACTGTGCCTTATAACGTTCCTTATAACGTGCCTTATAACGCGCATTACCTGACATGCTTGCCATAATGATGCCCCGTCCACGCCTTTATATGGGCATCTGTACCTTTACCGCGGAACCTAACGCACATGACATTACCGCAGTTTAGTAAACATGCCCCTAAGAGAAGCAACCTGCACATCCAAACTGGAGACCTTTTTCCCTAACGTCTCCAGTTGGATGTCCACCTGACTAAATTTAACAGAAGTTTCCTGTGAAAAAATACAGAGCTGAGGTATAACAGTAACCAGTTTGTGGAAATACATGCCTAATATCCTGCAGCATCACGGGTGGCCCCTGAGATGGAATATAGGAATTATCCAAATGACAAACAACTGGAGTCAAGCCGATAGCCTGAGACACAACTTTAGGCACTGCTGGAAAAGCTTCTGTGGCATCCACAATAGAAACTTCATGCACAAATCGATGGAGAGGAGGAGGAGGTCGTGTCCACTCCAAGTAGCTCAAAGATGCACCCTCCGCTGACCACGTCGGTTGTGCCTCACTCAGCCCCATATCACTTACCTTGGATATGACATGTTGTCCATCGGTCCTGTTCCCAGTGCTGCTTTCCCCACTTTCACCTTCCTCTTGCCTGGCATTCTGCCACAGCGCTACCAATTTCACCCTATTAGGGCTCCAAAGGAGCTCACAAGGGGCCTAAACAAACCCCTTGTTCCATTCCCCTTCGACCACACCAGTTGCGCGCTTGCAGGAGGACCACTTTTCATAGAGCCCTCAATGGAAGGAGAGGGCGTCCACAGCAGTGCCGGATTAGCCAAGCAGCACCTCCGATGATCTCCAACATGGCAACAGCAAAGTAAGGGTTCCCTAACTACAGAGTTCAATGTACCTGTTCAACATCATCCTTCAAAGTTCTACTTTTGATGTTCTATCGAAAAGTTAAAGGTATCTTAATCTGTAAACCACGGTCTACAAAAGTAGCTAAATAACGAAATAAATAAACATAGAAATCCGTTTACTAAGCTGCGTAGGCTTGTGCAACTAACCTAGAGTAGCACCTGTAATGTCTGCAAAATGCATGGTTACCACATGTTGCTGACGTTTGCCTTAACCGTGTGCTGCAGACATGCCCACTCTCCTTCCACACCCCATCCCTTCACACGGCTAGCACATGCTTTGCAAACAGCGCAGACAATCACTGTGCTGTCTTCATTTGCCTCGCACTGGCTGTTCATGCAGTGCTCTCGACAAGCACTATCTGCTAACGCAGATGACTAAACTGACCTCTAAGAAGGAACGCTAATAGTACGCGCTAATGAGGCCTTTGCAGCTAACGTGGTGTTTTAATGCAAATAATGTTACATTCACTGCAAAAGTCATGTGTTATCTTTTGTGGGCGCACACAGCATTTTGCCAAAAATGCAGAGAGTGCAGTACCGTAGCAACATAGATACGATTAACATCACCCTTTGCAATAGCGTTATAAGCACCCACCTGTGGTTGCCACGTGCTGTCGCCATTCATGATAACTGTGCATTGCAGACCCGCCCACTAGCACACCTTGCCCCTCATGCGGCTAATGCACACTCTCCCCAGAGTACAGGAAATCGCTGCACGATCTGCATTTGCCCTGCTTTAGCTGTTAGTGCTCGTCAAGCGCCCTGCACTATCTGCAAACAGCTAATTTGGCGTAGTAAGCCAGCCTCGCATGAGCCACACTAATGAGCCACAGAATAAGGCACACTAATGAGACATGATCATAGGACACAGTAACAGAGCACTCTCATAGCCGCAAAAGCCATGCGCTATCTGGTGGGCCATGTATACCATTTCCCCAGCCGATAACGCATAGAAAATGCAGCGTGGCAACAAAATGGATGCAACCATTGTCACCCTTTGCTATGGCTTTAGTAGCACCCGCGATGTCTGCAAAACATGCTGGTAACACATGCTGTCAACCCTCGTGGTAATTGCACAGTGCAGACATACGCACAGTGTGCAGATAGCGCAGAAAATTGCTGTGCTAGAGGCATTTGCCCAGCAGTAGCTCTTTGGGCAATGCGCTTGGCAAGCACTATCTGGCTAACGTGGCTTAGTTAACAGCCCTCTAAGAAAGCATACTAATTGAGCACACTATGATCAAACAAATTCCAGGCACCAGAGTACAATTTCTAGTCTCCATGGTGACCTTGCATCTAAGATTTGTTAAGCCCTGGCTTAATAAATTAAGTCTCCGCCATCCATGCACTATGTTGGCACTTGATTTGCACATTGGGCAATCGGCGAGACAGAGAGAGAGAAAAATGATGTCAGAGAAAGACCAGTCTTGCTTTCCATGACAACTACTAAGCTCTACGGTCCCTTTTTTCCCTGAGAGATCTTTGGTGTTTGTCCCAAACTTTCTTGAAATCAGATACAGTCCTTATCTCTGGAACAGACTACCCAACTTGCTACGTCAGGTTCTATCTCTGGTCTAATTCAAATCCAGTTAAAAAATTGAGGTTGCTTTTGGATCTCGACCTTCTTATTCTCCTGGGCAGACTCATATGCCTTTTAATCATTTTCCTTACCGTAGTCCCCTGCCGGTCCTGTTTGTCTGTCTTGAACAGACTGTAATTTCCCTGGAGCAGGGACTTTCTCTTGTATACGTACAGCGCTGCTTATGCCTAGTAGTGTTATAGAAATTAGCAGTAGTAGTAGTGGTAATTTCTACCATCTCACCTGGGAGGCTGTTCCACATATCTACCGTTCTTGCTGTAAAGAAATATTTTCTCAGATTACTCCTGAGTCTATCCCATTTCACCTTTATCCTATGCCCCCTTGTTGCAGAGCTTTCTTTCAATTGAAAGAGGCTCTCCTCCCTTGCATTTATGTCACAGAGATATTTAAATATCTCTATCATATCTCCCCTCTCCTGCCTTTCTTCCAAAGAATGCATATTGGGATCTTTAAGTCTGCCCTCATATGCCTTGTGACGAAGACCACTAACCGTTTTAATAGCCGCCCTCTGCACTGACATCATCCTGTTTATATACTTTTTCAGGTGTGGTCTCCAGAATTGCATACATTATCCCAAATGAGGTTACGCCTGACTGTTGTGCCCTTTGAGGTGTCTATTCGATGAGTCTAACTGCAAAGCTAACCCTTGAAAAATGAGTCTGATGTGATAACCTGATACCCAACACCTGACCCATATAATCGCCTTCCATGCATCTGTAGGTACAATCAGCAGAGCATCCAATTTTCAATTATTTTTTGTCTTCATTTATAATGGTATCTGATTTTCTTGCATCTGCGCTCACCATCTGCCACCCTTGTTCTCCTGCCTGCTTTCCCCTGTCCCTTTCTCTTCTCACCGATTGCTGTGTCTCAGTTTAGTCTCTCCACTTGCCTTTTCCTTTTTCTATCTTTCTCTACCAAGATCCAAGAAAAGGAACCTTGCCATTCATGTGAGGCTGGCTCAATGAAACCAATGGCTATTCAGTGACATCAGTTCAGAACATTGAAATAAAAAAATTAAAATTAAAACACATAATCTATCAGCAGCCAATCTAACATCATTATTAGCAAAACCCGCCAACAGCAGGTCCTGGAGACAAAACACATGCAACCTGCTGGACACACCACAAGATAAACCCACAAGTAGCCAAAAGACTAGCAGCAAAGCATTCTCACTATATGCACCATCGCATTGGAACTCCCTACCACCCCAGACAAGGTCCATAGAACACGCAGGCGACTTTCGCAAGAAGTTGAAAATCAGTGGATTTCCCTAGTCCTCTTTAATAATAGTTTCTGGACTTTTCCTCCAGGAACTTTTCCAAACCTTTTTTAAAAACAGTTACACTAACAGTTTTTACTGCAGCATCCTTCAATAATGAATTCCAGAGTTTGTGGTTAGTGGTCTTCATTATAAAGCATATGAGGACAGACTTAAGATTCTTAATATGTACACCTTAGAGCAGGGGTGGGCAATTCCGGTCCTGGAGGGCCGCAGACCAGTCAGGTTTTCATGAAGCCTCTAATGAATATTCATGAGATCTATTTGCATCCACTGCCTTCCATTGTATGGGAATAGGTCCATGAATATTCATTAGGGACATCATGAAAACCTGACTGGTCTGCGGCCCTCCAGGACCGGAATTGCCCACCCCTGCCTTAGAGGAAAGGCAGAATAGAGATGATATGGTTGAGATGTTTAAATACCTCTGTGGCATAAATACACAGGGGGAGAGCCTCTTTCGATTGAAAGCAAGTTCTGCTATGAGGGGACATGGGATGTGGGTGAAGGGGGATAGATTCAGGAGTGATATGCGGAAATATTTCTTTATGGAAAGAGTGGTGGATCCGTGGAATAGTCTCCCAGTGGAGGTGGTAGAGATGAGGACAGTAAATGAATTCAAAAAAGCATGGGACCAACACAGAGGATCTCTAAAGGTAAAAAGGGGACTGTTGTAGTTGTTGATATGGAAGGACAGACTAGATAGGCCATGTGGTCTTTTTCTGTTGGCATTTTTCTATGTTTCTATGTATGCTATCCAATCCAAGTGATTTGCTACTCTTTACTTTATCAAATAGTTGTAATACATCTTCCAGGTTTATCAAAATTTATTTCATTTCTTCCGACACATAACCTTAAAATACCATTTCAAGCATGGGTAACTTCCCTATATCTTCTTCAGTAAAGACTGAAGCAAAGAATTCATTCAGTCTCGTCACTATAGCCTTCTCCTCCCTTAGCACCCCTTTTACTCCTCTGTCATCTAATGTTCCAACTGACTCCCAGGTTGTTTCCTTTGAATATACTGTACTTGAAAACATTTTTATTATGTATTTTTGCTTCCAAGGCAAGCTTCTTTTCAAATTCTCTGTTTACCTGCCTTATCATTGCCTTGCATCTAACTTGCCACTGCTTATCTTGTTTCCCGTTTTCGTCATTTGGCTCCTTTATCCATTTCCTGAGAGATGCTTGTTTGGCTACAACAGCCTCTCTGACCTCACCTTTAACCATGCTGGCAATCATTTGGCCTTCCTTCCACCTTTCTTAAAGCGTGGAATACATCTGGTCTGGGCTTCCAAGATAGTATTTTTAAACAATGCCCATGCCTGATGTAAATCTTTAACCTTTGTAACTGATCCTTTTATTTTATTCTTAACTATTTTCCTCCTTTTATCGTAGTCCCCCTTTTGAAAGTTATAAGCTAGTGCTATAGATTTCCTTGCTGTCCTCCCTCCATTGCCTCAGAAAATCTATGTTATCAATGTCCCTGTTTAATGTACCTTACCAAGCTTAAGTTACAATGTAAACTGCTTTGACTAAAATGATAAAGCAGTACACAAAACTTTTTAAATAAATACATTTATTAAATCAAATGCAATCTTGCTATGATCACTATTGCCAAGTGACCCTAACACCCTTATCTCTGTGTTTCACTAAGGACCAGATCTAAATTAGCTTCCTCTCTTGTTGGTTTATGAACCAGCTGCTCCAAGAAGCATTTATTTCATCTAGAAGCTTTATATCCCTAGCATGTCCTGCTGTGACACTGACCCAGTCGATACTGGGGTAATTGAAATCACCCATTATTACTGTGTTGTAGCTTTTGTTAGCTGCCCAGATTTCTCTTAGCATTTCATCATCCTCTGTTCATTCTGGCTAGGCGGTTGGTAGTACACCCCCACTGCCATCGCCTTCCCCTTTTTACATGGGATTTCTATCCGTAGAGATTCTATAGTGTATCTTAGTTCCTGCAAAACTTTTATCCTGTTTGACTCAATGCCCTTTTTAACATAGTCTCCCAGTGGAGGTGGTAGAGACGAGGACAGTATCTGAATTCAAAAAAGCATGGGACAAACACAGAGGATCTCTAAAGGAAAAAAAGAGGACTATTGTAGTTGATATGGAAGGGCAGACTAGATGGGCCATGCAGTCTTTTTCTGCCATCATGTTTCTATGTTTCTATATAGCGCAACTCTCCACCAATTTGATCTGCCCTATCACTGCAATGTAGTTTGCGCCCAGGTATCATAGTGCCCCATTGGTTGTCCACCTTCCACCCGGTCTCTGAGATGCCAATTATATTTAACCTTTCATTTAGTGCTATATATTCTAACTCTCCTATCTTATTTTTTAGAATTCCAGCATTTGCATACAGGCATTTCAGAGGCTGTATTTTGTTCATATTAACAATCAGTTGACAGGGGTAATTTGGAATCGTTCAATTCTATCTGATTTTTACATAACGGCACCTGGGTTACTTTTATCCTTTTTGGAACCTGTCAATAAGGATGTCCTGTTTTGCTAGTATCCTTCAAGGATACATCCTTCCAAATCATGCACTCTTTGGTGACTGTCGGCTTTTCTTTATTATCAAGTTTAAAAGCTGCTCTCTCTTTTTTTTAAAGGTTAAAGCCAGCAGCCTGGCTCTACCCTGGTTAAGGTGGAGCCCATCCTTACAGAAAAGCACCCCTATTCCACAGAATGTTACCAGTTCCTAACAAATCCAAAACCCTCTTCCTTGCACCATCGTCCAATCCATGCATTGAGATTCTGGAGCTCTGTCTGCCTTTTGGGTCTTGTGTATGGAATGGGAAGCATTTCAGAGAATGCTACCCTAGAAGTTCTGAATTTCAACTTCCTACCTAAAAGCCTAAATTTGGTTTACAGAACTTCCCTCCCAACATGTATCAAGACAGCAGGCCCCTCACCAACACTATCTAAAACCTTGTCTAAGTGGCACATACGTTTTGCTACCTTTGCACGAGACAGGCATTTTACCAGGCGATTCTCATGCCCACCAGCCACACAGCTATCTATCTGCCCAAATTGCCAACTAGAACGGCCTTCCTAACCCTTCCCTCATGGCTGCATGGCCCTGGAGAAACATCCTCGATGCAAGAGGATTTTACATCACCTGGAGGACAGGTCCTAGCTACAGCATCTCTCCCTGACACACCAAGGTGATGCTTTCCTTTCACATGACCTCTCTCCTCCATGGCAACAGAGGCTTCCAGACTGGAAGTGAGACGTCACTATTATGTCCCTGTAGGACTTGTCTATATGCCTCTCTGTCTGCTTTAGCTCTTCCAAGTCTGCTATTCTAGCCTCCAGAGATCGGACTCATCCCTGAGAGCAAAAAGCTCCTTGTACAGTACCTAGTGCACACATAAGACCTCTCACCAACTGGGAGAAAATCATACATGTGACACAGTGCAAAAGACTGGGTAGCCCCCATCTCACTGCTGGACTGCTGTCTGCCTGGCATGTGTGGGAGTCAGAGAGTGAAAAACACTAACTGAAAGCTGGCTTGCTACAAAGTGCCCTAATGGACTTTATAAAACACAGAACTTAAAAGTAGACACTGATTTTATCAGTTTAAACCCAAAGAATTCCCTTTAACCCAGTCAAATACTTACAAGTGCAGATTCTTTCCCAGCAAGAGCAGCTTCTCTCAGAAGTCCTTCAGTTCTCCCTTGAACGCCTCTTTATGTTCAGGCCCAGGGCCGGCCCGTCCATTGAGCAAGAATGTTTTTGCACAGGGCCCCGCATTTCAAGAGGCCCCGCGCAAAGAAAATTCTGCTTTTTTAAAAATTAAATTTAAAAAAAAAAAAAAGCTGGCTGCTGCTGCTGCCGCTGCGGCAGCAGCAGAATGGAGTGTCCCGCGGGGCCCCCTCTGCCCGGCTGAGCTCTCCCGGCCCGGCTGAGCCCCTCTGTGCCGGCTTTCAGATACACGAAGGGAGAGTGTCTCTCTCGCGTCTCTGTTAAGCCCGCAGGGGCTGATGGGAAATTTCCCATCTGCCCCTGCGGGCTTAACAGAGACACGAGGGAGATACTCTCCCTTTGCGTATCTGAAAGCCGGCGCAGAGGTGCTCAGCCGGGCAGAGGGGACCCTGCGGGACACTCCATTCTGCTGCTGCTGCGGCGGCAGCGGCAGCAGCCAGCTTTTTTTTTTTATTAATTTTCCATGAGCCAATGGGGGGGGGGTTAGGACTGGTAATGGACTATGGAGGGGGTTAGGACTTGACTTGAGGTGGGCTGTGGGCTGTTGGGGGGGTTAGGACTGGTAATGGACTATGGGGGGTAAAAACTGGTAATGGGCTGTGGGCTGATGGGGGCTGTCTGGAAATGGGGTGATGGGGGATTAGGACTGGTAATGAGCTATGGTGGGGTTAGGACTGATAATGGGCTATGGGGGGGCTAGGACAGGAAATGGGCTGATGGGAAGGGGTTAGGACTTGAGGTGGGCTGATGTAGATAGGACTGGTAATGGGCTGTGGGCTGATGGGGGGTTAGGACTGGCAATGGGCTATGGGGGGCTGACTGGAAATGGGCTGATGGGGTTAGGACTGGAAGTGGGCTGATGGGGGTTAGGACTGGTAATGGGTTATGGGGGGGCTTAAACTGAAAATGGGGTGATGGGGGGTTAGGACTGGAAGTGGGTTGATGGGGGGCTAGGACTGGTAATGGGTTGGGGTGTTGCTAGGACTGGAAATGGGCTGAGTGGAAGGGGAGGCTTGAACTGCAATTAGCTGATGGGGAGGGGGCTTGGAATGGAAATGGGCTGTGAGGGAAGGGAGCTAGGACTGAAAATGGGCTGATGGAGCAGCTAGGATAGGACTGGAAATGGGCTGTTGGGGGGAGCTAAGATTGGAAATGGGCTGGGGGGGGCGCTAGTACTGAAATGGACTCATGGAGGGGCTAGAACTGGAAGAAGGATCATGGGGGGCGTGGACTGGAATGGGGCTGAGTGGAGGGGAGCTAGGATTTGACATGGGCTGATGGTGGGGATAAGAAATGACTAGAAATGGGCTGATGGGGGGCTAGGATTGGAAATGAGCTGATGAAGGGACTCGGACTGGAAATGGATGGGGGAGCTAGGACTGGAAATGGGCTGATGGGGGGCTAGGACTGGAAATGGGCTGATGCATGGACTAGAAGGGAATGGATGCTGGGTGAGACTGGAACTAGAAGGGAGCTGATGTTGGGGGAGGATTAGAATGGGATGGAGCTGGGAGAGTAAAATGGAGAGGGGAAAAATATTTTGTGTGGGAGGGATAAAAAATCTACAATTGGCCGGGTATTGGGAGAGTAAGTGGAGATTGAGGATGGAGGGGTAAAATTTGTGTGGATGAAATAGGAATGAGGAAAGAGCAAAAGGAGAAAGATTAGTATGTTAAAGCAGATGTAGAGAGAGAGAATGGAAAAAAAACTAGAAGACAGAAGAAAGGACAAATGGACAGCAGACGATGGAGAGTTAGCAGAAAACATGAAGGAACCAGAAGAAAGTGGCTGGAGCAATTGCAACTGAAAAAAAAATGCACAAAAGGTAGAAAGATATCTCTTTATTTTGAATTTATTAACTGGAATATGAAAGCTCTGGGAAATGTGCATCATTAACGTCTGCGCTTTGTTTGGTACAAGAGGAAATTAATTTATAGTTTTATTTCTACAGTGTTGTTGTACATTCCAAGTTTGGCTTTTGGGGTTCCCAGTTTAATTATTGCCTTCCTGTTTCTAAATTGTGATTCCTTGTTTGGTGATGGTCTATGTTCTGCATGTGTAACTGAGCTGGGTTATTCTGTTTATGTAATTCCTATTTGACATTGCCACTTGTTCCCTTTCCCCAGTAGGTCATGTATTGTTGTTCTCTGAAATGTATTGGTTTAATATTTGCAGTGTTGCCTTTTGATAGGTAGGGTATGGTGCTTTGTGAGTCCTGGTAGTGCTGTTATGATACGGCGGGTTTGCTATGGGTTCTAAATGGGCAACGTTTGTAGTAGTTCCTAATGTGCGTGGCGGTTGGCACTGGATTATAGTAATGTAGAAATCTTTTAGTCTTTCTTTATCCATACACTCATTAAGAGACATGTTTACTAAAAGTTAGTGTATGGTAGCATTATGCAAATATTTATGCAAATACGGCCACTTATGCAAATGAGGCCCCGCACCGAGTCTCCGCACATGGCCCCGCACCCCCCTTGGGCCGCCCCTGTTCAGGCCATGCTGGCCTTGGGAGCCGTTCTTTATTATTCGAGGCCTAGCTGGCTAGCATAAGCAGCAAATCCATGATGATCTTTAGGAGTCTGGAAACCGAAAGGGCTTCTTCAGCTTATGCCATCGTTGGCATCTGCTCCCAGTGAAAATCAGCAATCCACTAAATGCAAGGCTCTTTATAGTCCTTTCCAAAACCACAAGATGGGAACAGCCAATGACCATGATGGTCACCTAGGCCATTACATTAGTTAATACGCATGCACCACAGCGCTAACCGCATTACAAGTTTATTCAGCTGCTGGCCATATGTTTAACGGCACCGAATACACATAATAATTTAGCAGCACAGATTTTTATACTATCAGCCATCCTATGTTTTAGAAATTGGATTGGTTTGTGCATGTTTAACATGGAGCATGTAACTCTATGGAAATTTACCATATAAGGAGCTGTGTGAAGGTACATGCCATCAATGTGCATTAATCATGTATTTTCAATGACTTGCAAGCTGGATGGGCCTTTGCACACATACTTTGGTAGAGTAATATTTTGGAAGTACACGCATCAGGCCTATGGTGCATACTTTTGGTGTGGGTTGCACAGGGGTGGAGCTTGGGCAGAATGTGATCAGAGTGCAAATCTATGCGCATAATTTATGACAGGCTATAAATTATGTGCGTTCCTTACCAGTCCAGCCACAGACATTTACACCGAGCCTAAATTTGCCGTGTGTGTCCCACCACTGATGCCCCTCTTTTGTAAAGTCAAATATACACATCCTTGACTTTACAAAATAGATACATTAGGGCTGCATAGGAACATGGGTAAACCTAGACGCATCTTATAAAATTACCCTCCATATCTCATGATAAATGATGATTTACATAACACTCTGCAACCCATATGTTTCTTTCACTAACTGGCAAGTACCACCTGAGTCAAGAAATGTCTCAGTTTTAGGAAGATTTATTCTAAAGAATCTATTTATTCAGAAACATAAAATTCCCTCCTATTGTCTTCCTCAAAGCTTCCTTCACTTCCTTGTTCCGTAGCGTATAGATGAGGGGGTTCAGCATGGGAGTGACGGCCCCATAGAAAAAGGAAATTATTTTGTCTTTCTCTGCTGATACCATGGAGCGAGGTCTTAGGTACATCACCAGGGCAGTACCATAGAACAAAATAACAACCGTCAGATGGGAGGTGCAAGTAGAGAAGGCTTTGCTTCTTCCATCGGTGGAGTGGATTTTTAGGATGTTGGCGATGATGTGAACATAGGTAAAGATAATTACAGAAAGGGGAACAATAAGAACTAGCACAGCAATGACAAAACTAACAATTTCATTAAGATGGATATCAGTGCATGCTAATCTCATAACTGCGGTGATTTCACACACAAAGTGGTTAATTCTATTGTGTCCACAGAAAGGCAATGTCAATGTGAAAGCCACATGGGGTATAGAGAGCAAGAAACCACCTACCCAGGTACAGATAGCTATCCTCATACACACTGCCCAGTTCATGATGGTGCTATAGTTCAAGGGATGGCATATCGCTAAGTATCGATCACCTGCCATGACGGCAAGAAGGAGGCACTCAGTCACCCCCAAGGAGAGAGCAAAGTACATTTGAGCTGCGCATCCAATGAAGGAAATTGTTTTCCTTTCAGACAAGACATCTTTAAGGATCTTAGGAAGGGTGGTAGAGGAGTAACAGATGTCCAGGAAAGACAAGTTGCAGAGAAAAAAATACATGGGTGTGTGTAGGCGCTGGTCCACCCAAATGACCACAATGATGAGCATGTTTGCAGATAGGATGACCAGATACACCAGGAGTAACATCACAAAGAGGACACG
The DNA here is from genome assembly GCA_033557465.1 of Ichthyophis bannanicus. Classification (NCBI taxonomy): domain Eukaryota; kingdom Metazoa; phylum Chordata; class Amphibia; order Gymnophiona; family Ichthyophiidae; genus Ichthyophis; species Ichthyophis bannanicus. The sequence goes on along the minus strand of CM066051.1, from coordinate 35,539,232 downwards.
TTCTGTCTCTGGATGATTTGAGATTCCCAGTAGAATGAATTCTGTCACTGGCGTTTGATTTCCATTTTCCATATGATATGGTGGGACTCTGAAAGAAGGAGTAACCTGTATCAGTACGTACAATGACAGAAAACAGCTCATAGAAAATCAATTCTAATTCTGAAATATCTTCTCTCAGTCTCAGCCTAATCCATTCCATAAATATTGTTTTATCTCTTCTTGCCCAGTCTCATCATATATTTGCTTACACTCAGACAAAATGTCTGAATCTCACTCAAGCAGGGTACTAAACAATGATAAGGACAGTAAAGTGAGAATTTGAAAAGATTGTTTGCTGTGGAGGCAAAAACACATGGTAAAGACTTTTTCTGGAACATTCAAAGCAAGAAGCCGGTGAGGGAATCAATTGGACCATTAGATGATCATCGGGTAAAAGGAACATTCACGGGAGGACACAGCAACAGAGGAGAGACTAAGGGGTATGTTTACTAAACGGTCCTAATGTTACCGGTTGCAGCGATAACGTGAGGAATGCCATATAAGGAAGTGTGCGTTCCGGCGGCAAGGTAGCAAGAATCTGTATCGCGCGATAGAGGGCGCCTTGGCACGTTAACGTGCGTTAACCCTAAATTCATGCCAGTGCAGTGCTAGAGGCTATAAAGATGTAGCCCACTGGTTACTGCAATGACCGTGGAGGCAGTGGTCATGGGTTCGATCCTGCAGTGGTGTTATGTAAGAAGACTGTCTGAAGCATTTCCTTTTAATTTAAATCAGTGCTGCCAGCAAAAACACCCTCACAGTGCCATAACCTAAGGTGCCGCATAGGGTGCCCTATAAGGCACTCCATAGGGCACATTATAAAGTGCCCTGTCCACCAAGGCACCTTATAATGTGCCCTATAGGGCATTTTATAGGGCGCCCTATAGGGTGCCTTTGGCTACGGCACTGTGAGGGTGTTTCTGCTGGCAGCACTGATTTAAATTAAAAGGAAAAGCCTCAGACAGCCTAACACCACTGTGGGATCAAAGCCATGACCACTGCTTTTGCAGTCATTGAAGTAACCAGTGGACTACATCTCTACAGCATCTAACACATCGCTGGCTGGCTACAGAAAGACTGCAGGACACCACACAAACTGTCTGCTGTGGTTACCAGGATAGGGTAAACCCACCCGTACCCATGATGCCCTGCACATGCAGATCAACAGCCTACATCTGCTCACAAGATGGGGTATGCGCCTCTATAGCACCCCGGCCTGGTAGGGGGAACTTACCGTGTGTGTTACTGGCAGAGAGTAGCTACAGACCGTCACATTGTGCGGTTCCTGTGATCACCCTGAGGATGAGGTGGGGCGCCCAGCACCAGGTCCACAGCACCTGGCTTGGCTGAGATAGGCTGTGCTGCAGGTCCCCCATCAGTGCTAGTGTGTGATAGGTACTCCTTGCAGACACACTTAGGATACACCTGTATTCATCTGTATTTCCCAGTCGTGTCTAGTCCTTGTGGACTATGATGCACCCAGAATAGTGCATATCCTGTGTTGTTGCCATGGTCACATGTTAGAAGAGAAGGGTGGTGTTTGGACCCAAAAACGGATTATGTAGCACCACCCAACCACCCCACCCTCTGTGGGTCAGGGTGGAGGACAGGATCTCCCACCAACAGATCCACATTCTACATCTCTGCAATGGTGGCAGTAGAGGGGACCAGCAACCCCCGTCCTGCTGAGGAATAGGCACCCTACAGGGCAGGCAATGCAGATCTGTACACATCACATAGGGCACTGGCAGACAGGCAGTAGGCCTGGAAAAACTCAGCTGGCCCCTACCACTATCTGACATTTACCTGCAGAGGGCACGGTCAGACTCCACCCTGCAAGGTGTTCCAGCCATACACATACTAACTGCAGACAGTCTGCTAGCTAAAATATAGTGCATATTCCTGGAGGAACTGTGTGCACCCAAAAATGGGATGTGAGCACACACACCAAGCAAGTATGTCAGTGATTGGGCCCCCAGAAAATAGAACTCATAGACATCATCTGAGAAAAACACTACATAAGCAATTGATCAATATTTCACCTTGAACACTCCTCTTGCCACTTCTGGATGGACCTGGTGGGAGGCGTTTAAGGCCTCCATTAGAGCTATAATAACTAGCTACTCAATTGGAGCCGCAAAACAATGGAAAAGACAGCTCCAAGACATAGAGGAACAAATCCGTAGGCAGGATCAAATTTTATATTAGTGTTCAGGCCCTCTAGTGCTACTCCATTTACAATGCCTACGATATGAATATAATACTATACAAAGAAAATTAGCCACACAGGAAATTGTAGCACACCAAAGCTATTACTATGAGAGAGCTAATAAAACAGGACGGCAATTAGCCACTTCTCTTATAGCCTGCAAGACCACAAACAGAATCGCAGCAGTTCAAGATGAGTCAGGTCATCTTTGCTCGCAGACCACTGAGATTTTATTACAATTCCAAACCTTCAACAAAAAGCTATACACATCGGAAGTGGATAACCCTACCTTAACATATGAAAGACATATACAAAATCTAGAGGGCCCCAATGCACAAAGAGACAGGTTAAAAGCCCCCCTAACACACCATAAGACAAATGCCACCAGGGAAGGCAGTAGGTCCAGACAGTCTGCCCCCTGAATTTTACAAGACCTTCTGTTCTGATTTAGCTCCCCACCTCCTTAAATACTACCATTTACTCGAATAGCAGGCCCCAGCAGTGGGAGCCTTTGCAGAAGTCACTCTGGTTATTCTGTAGAAACCAGGGAGAGACCCCCAAATGGTGGGAAATTATAGACCAATATCACTACTCAATCTTGACTATAAAATTTTAGCTAAGACTTTAGCGAACCGCCTGTCATACGTTATACCTATCATAATTCATCTAGACCAAACCGGCTTTGCTGCAAGTCGGTCTACCTCAGATAATGCGTGTACCTTATGTCAGATCCTGCCTCTATCTACAGATAGTCTGCCTCCTTTGTGGGCCTCTCCCTCGACACTGAAAAAGCATTTGATGCTTCCCTTGCCTTCGTATAACTTCGTAATGTATTGTAACTGCTTTGATTGAAGGAAAAGGCAGTATAAAAAACTTGTTAAATAAATAAATGTGATCGATTGGAATGGACATATCTTTTTCAGACGCTTGAATGGTTTGGAATACCCAGGGGTTTCATCTCGTTAATCAAGGTCCTGTATGCCTCCCCAATGGCATAGATATATGCGAATGGCTTCAGAGGGGCACTAGACAAGGGTGCCCACTGCCCACTATCCCCTCTGTTATCCAACATTGCCTATAACCCTTAGCATTAATGATCCGACAACATCCATGAATTCGGGGTTTCCCTGTTGGTGATCTACAGGTAAAACTATCAGCCTATGCAGATGACATTTTACTATTCTTGGATCCTACATCTCTGTCCAATCTACCAACCATAAATCAATACTCTATCAGGATATAAAATAAATTGGAATAAATCAATAGCTTTCCCTCTTGCAAAACACACTTTAAGAGCAGATATTGCTGGATTCCCCTTTCAATGGGCTCCCTCCTCCTTTAAATATCTAGGCGTCACATATAGCCGTACTATTTCTTAAACAGTAGAAAACAACACATCACATCTACTACAGTTAGTAAGGGACTTAACACTGAGATGGTCTCCTCTCCACCTTTCATGGTGGGGGAGGCTCGAGTCCATAAAAATAATAAGAGTCCCTAAGATAAATTACATCCTTAGCATGATATCCATTATGTTCCCAGAGAACTTGTATAAGAAATTGGAATCACTAATAGTAGCATTCCTTTGGCAAAATAAACTCCCACGTATTGCAACACAAAAGCTGAAACAAACTAAAATGCAAGGAGGTGTCCATTTCCCAGACTTTGGGAAATATCACTTATCATTCATATTGCGACAAGGCTTCCAATGGGTGGACACATCAGAAAACCCTAAAAAACCATTCTGGCTGGCCATAGATCTTCAAAGTCTGGCCAACATCCCTTCCCACCTACTACCAGGTGTAAGTGACCCCGGCTAGGGGGGGGTGGAGTATAGTTATATCCGCTACACAGAAAGCTTATCATTAACTGGCCGCCCTGATAGACTGCAAAAGTCCCTTCTCAAGAACACAGCCCATATGGTTTAACCCCCGTTTTAAGATACAAAAGCACCCAATCAGTTGGAACCACTGTCAAGACAAAGGTATATGGGAAATAAAACAGCTCATGGATACAAATTTGTTTAAATCCTTCTCAGACCTTCAGAATGAATTTGGAGTACCGTCTAAATGGTATTTCCAATGGCTACAACTCAAGCACTGTTTGGAAGCAGCTGGGGCATCTCCCCAACAGACCTCACCTAGATGGTGACTTCTAGATAAGGTCCATAGCTTAAATATTACATCATGCAAAGCCTCAACAATATACTTCTTATTCCTTGAGCTTGCCACCCCCTGCGACAAGAGACAAAACAGATCTTGGGAACTAGACCTAAATCAGACACTCACCCAACAACAACGGGCTCGATTTTAGGAACGTACCCCTAGGATATCCCGGTCAGCAACTATGGCTCAATCTCCATTTTTCTTAGCCCATCATGCCTTTATCACCCCAGTTTGACTATCCCATACTCACTGTCAGATGGGGAGTGACTCCAAATACCTTGCGGCTTCCACCAGGCTGGTAAATAACTTATGCTGTCCATTATAGTAACTGCAACTTGCAGGAGGCAAGTTGATCACAAACAGATGAAAATTCCTTACAGCGTCAGCTAACGGCCTCCAAATAGTCTTGGAAGAAAAGAAGGCCGCCGACCCTTGCTCAGTGTTATGACATGCCCTCGCTGTCTGAAGTTCCTTTTGTAGATAGTTAAGGAAGTGCACAATCACCACTCTGGGTCTGGCAGCTCCTTCCCTCTGTGGGCCAAGCCGGTCAGTCCTCTCCAGCGTGATCTTGCCCAGTTGCTCCTCTATAGGTACATTAAGAGCAAGCCATGATTCCAAAAATCCATGGAGTTCACCATCCGTCACTGATTCTGCAATGCCGACAACACTCAGATTTTTTCTCCTGTCACGATTTTTTATGTCATCTAGTTTGTTGCCATGCTGCCGGAGTAGATCCTCCATCCATTGGATCTTGGCTGTCTGGGCCTGGAGCGTCTCCTTTGCCACCACCATGCGTTGTTCAGCTTGGTCAACACAGGCTGTGAAATCTGCTAAGTCCTGGGCCAGCTGGCTTATTTGTGCCTAGAGATTTACAAACTGGCCCTCCAGTGCACAGACCACAGCCGCAGAGTCCTCCTCTGTGAAAGTGGAGACAGAATCCATGCTGGGGCTCAGGGATTAGAAGCTACCATTTTGCCATCCAGCAGTCTCGACTTTTTTCCGAGGTGCCTTTGCCACCATTGCTCACCCCAACGGTAGAAGCATCCCGACTGCAGCCCTGATCATTCAGAGACCCCCAAGCCTATAATTCACAGGGGTCTGGGCATGATGCCATGGGCGGTATATCAAGAATTAATAAAGATAAAGGCTAGCTTATTATGCTGAAATTGAAGGTGGGAAGCCCCAGAGCTAAGGAAAGTGCTTCCTGCTCAGTTCAATGCATCACATGCCTCTCCTGCAGAGTGACTTAAAGGGGATTGCTAATAATTCCTTTAGAGAGGGACAGGTAATATTCTATGGGCCCAATATTCTAAAGGCATTTACACAGTTTTCTTACAGGCCATACGCCCCGATGCTAATTGCTTAAGATCCGTGTGTGTCATGGGTGGCGACAGTCGCTAACTGGGTACAAACAATATTGTCCTGCTACCCAGTTAGCGACCTGTGGGTAAAACTAGACAAAGTAAAAGCTGGCCTAGGTTTATCCATGGGAGCTAATCGGCTAGTGGTGCAATATCGCCGCTACCCGGTTCGGTTCTGCGGTGTCGGAGGCTGTGCCATGACCCCAAATATTCAATGCCGGGGCCGCATATGACCCCAGCATTAAATATCCAGAATAAGAAGTGGGTGGAGACAGCTATGCACCGTAGCAGCGCGTAGCTGTCCCGATTGAATATTGGGCCCTATATACCCCTTTACACCAGACATAAATCATCTTGCGAATTAATTACATCCAGGGAGTCCTCTAAAAAGGCAGTTATCAATTATGAGGGTGCATCTTATGTTTTTGTAGACGTCTCCCATTTGGAAAATTTTATCTTAGAGAAGCAGAGGGCATTAGAGGTGATAAAGGGTGGTTAACTGTAATTGGCCTCCTATCGTGGGCTTTTTGCCATTTGCTGTTCATTTCTATATTTCTTTGATTATTAATGTTAATCCCAGTCGGGTCCCTTAAAGTGGACTTTATCTACTTTGTTGTTATATTGCGTATGTGTACCGGTTTCTTGAATTTATGACTGACCTTGTTCCTTTTGGTTATTATAATTTTGATTAAAAATTCATAAATATAAAAAATAAAATAAAATAAATCATCTTGCGAGCACAAGGCTCGAGTTGGTCCAGGCCGAACTACGGATTCTGCCAAAGATTTAAGACCAATGTTATGAAGAGGTTTAAAAACAAGTCAACAAGTTAAAAGTCACCCTTAAATCTACAGGTAGCCAATGCAAAAAAAATCAAGAGACGTTTGGCCCTGTCCCCTCTCTCGCCGTTACGGATCACCTTGACCACTTTCTAGAAAAAACAAAAAAACAAAAAAGCTAACTATAGTAATCAATGTTTTTCTCCTGTTGCAGAACTGGAATGATTTTATCATTGTACTGTATCAAGTATTTCAGTATGGATATATTGTTAAACACTGACGAATGCATAATTTAGTGGGATGTTAATCAAACAAAATCAGAAACAAAACTTTCTTTGTACGCTTAAGTAAGTAAAATGGACCATAGGATTTAACTTCGCAATTTTGAAATCTGCAAAATTAAAGGTTTGCTCTGACTAAAAGCTTTTTTATGAGTGTCACCATTTGTTTGGGCTCGATTTTGATTCTACAAGGACAAAAGGGCATGTTAACTAACATGCACTAACGCTAAGTGTGGACTTTAGCACACAGTAAGCAGTTAGCATGAGATCATAGTAATTGTTATTGAGCACAAAAATCTGGCTCAGCAAAAATCGTGCACTAAAATGCTTAGAGACCGATTCTGATCGGGGGACGTCCAGCCCGTCTGGACATCCAAAATCTTTATGGGTCAGATTTGCACCCGATTTTACAATGGTGGGAGCTATATGTTCCTGTGGGAGCAGAATCAGGGCGAATGGACGGGACAGACTGGCCCTGATTCAACTTCCCTGCACATATGGCTCCCACCCCGCCGAACCCGTCCAATGCTCCTGCATGGAGCCCGGTGCCGTGGCGTCCTGTCATCATGGCACTGGGGCGCCATGCAGGAGCCCCACTGCCCCGCACAGTTCAAAAAGTGCTGTTCTCCGCCACCCGAATCCCTGCTGCCTCTCACGGTCCCGATGGGGTCTGCCGGTGCCGTCTATTGCAGTTGGGGGACTTATTCCCCCTCCGAGGTGGGATAAGTCCCCCATCTATCTCCTCCATGCCAGATGTACAGGGCCACGACTGGAATCAGCCCTGTACATCCGGGTTGCGTGTCACTCCCCCACACCGCCTATTCTCCTCCCCGTCACTGTCCCTTCTCACCCCCTTATGGAGCTCCCCCCCCCCCCCCAATGCCCTATATGTGTGGGGAGCTCCTGGTCCATAATCACCGAACAGGGAATAGTGGGGCTTGTACTTCTAATCTGGATATACATCCCCCTATTCTCTGTTCAGAATGACCCCCTTGGAACATGAAGGGGCGGGACTAGGTGGGTTGGAGTACAGAGTGGGTTTTGACTGCGCATTGCAGTTAATACGGGCATCATTAGTGTGGGTGCCCTTACTGTCACCTCTATGGGTGGCACCCATCTTAATTGGGGCTGCAATCATAGTGCAGTGAGGTGCTGTTCTACAGTGACTGCACGGAGGGTATGCCGGGAACTCACCCTACAATTAGCTTCGGTATGCCACACCTCCCATGCTAATTTTTGGCACTTAATGCACGCTAAAGGGCAAACCTTTAGCACACTTTAGTAAGCAGGCCCTGAAATTAGGTACCTAGGCAATATTTCAGACCTTGACTTAACAATGCATTCACAAATGAACTCGGTGGTTTGTGAGATATTCTTTAAGATGTGGGCGCTATGTAGATTTAAACGAGATTTATCCACTGAGAGTTTTTTTAATCGTTGTAATATAGTGTAGCGTAGTGGTTTGAACTGTGGTCTGGTAACCAAGAGAGTAGGGTTTGATTTTCACTGGCATTTTATTTGACTTTGGGCAAGTCACTTTACCTTCCGTTTTCTTGGAAGAAAAGCCTGGTAATTTACTTCCAGTCGCACCTTGTGAAGAAACCCAAGGGGTTGTTGGGTTTCCAGGAGTCGGCATTGACTCAACAACATACATTGCTTTGCTTGCTGACATGGTGTATCCTAGAGTGTAGCCGCTGTAATTGATTCAACATAGTACTTTCATGTTAAGGGACAAGATCACATCTCTCCTGTCTTGACTAATTTATGCTGGTTTGCCAGTTAAATTCCGGGTTATGTTTAAATGCCTGTGTTTGGTATTTAAATTTTTGAGTGTAAAACAGTTTGATGACCTAAGTTTTCTAAGCAATATGTTCGGCTGCAAATGTTGTAATCCGGTGACATTGTTAAGGATATCCTTCATTTGTATGGTTCAGAAGGTATGTTTTTGAGCTTGTGTATTCTCAGTAGCAGGTGCACGACTTTGGAATGATCTCCCTGTTGAATTAAGATTAATAAGTGAGTGTTTAATGTGTTATAAGAAACTCAAAGCGCATCTCTTTAATCTTGCTTAACTCGCTTTAGCTCAGGATGTAGCTGTATAATTTAAAAATGTGATATTAGTGTCTGATAGTAAGGGGCTTATTTTAGAATGCTTATTCATGCTTTGGACATCTGAAAATGGTTATAGAGACACCCAAAGCATGGAGATTTCTCCAGAAGCACTTTAGAAGTCGGGTATCTGGATCACAAAGTCTGAATGGGCGCATAGTGGAGGCATTCCCAAGAACCTCGATGTCACTACCTGATCTCAGAAATATCTTGGACGACTGGAGTCGTGTCTAAGTTATACCTACTCCAGTAGGAGAGCAAACCTGGGACACCTGGACAGGGTAGGGGTCCTCCATCCGCGAGCATCTTTTCCCCATTTATTTCGAAAAGACCAGTCTAGGTAGCACTCGGTAATTTGAAAAGTTTAAAAAAGACAGTCACAACCCTTCTCGAGTTATAAGCATGCATCCATATTTATAGGCTTAAACTTTATTTTATACATATAAATAAATATTCCATATGTTTCTAAAATTTCCCCTCTTTTTTTCAGAAAAGTTAATTTTGCCTTTTCTAACAGGATCAAGAAAAATGCATCAGAGGGGTAGGGGGACAGGAAGTGGTTATAGTTCAGGTAGTCAGGGACACTCGTTCAAAATCAGGGACAATCCACAAGAATCGGGTACATCTGGTAACCTTATGCTCCAGGAACAAATAGGTTAGTATTGACCATAAAACAGCCAGAGAGTGTAGAGAAGATGGTTCTCTGCGCCATTACAATGATAGCAGCAATGGGACTCAAATCTTGGTTTCCCTGGCCCTAACTCACTATGCTAACCAGTAGGCTATTCCTAGATATCCACAGTCTGCAACACTATTCCAGAGCCGTCTGTGTAGATGCCCCTGCAGTCCATATTGGGCACGTCTACTTTTGTGACGTCATGCCTGAACTTGGACGTGCCTGGCTTTTTTTCAGACATTCTGGCTTGGGCGACCCAGATAATAATGGATGTCATATGTAACATTTTTATATTTTTTTTATTTATATATTTATGATGAATGTGTACGTCATACTTTGTCCGGAGATGATAAGCTAGGTGAGTTATAAATTTTAACAAGTGGGTAAAGCATGCAGAGCATGGCACATGGAATTCTTTCCAACCCCTCCATGAGAGTGTGTGCGTGTGTGTGCATACACATATGTTTATCTCTTTTGTATGTTTATTATCTGTTGCTTTGTGTATATTTTTATTTTGCTTGTGTGTGTGTATATCTATGTTTGTGGGTTGGTATGTCTGTGTGTGTCTGTATGAAAATGCATGTGTGCTTCTGTGTGTGAGAATGCTTTCTTGCACGTGTGTGTGAATGCTTGTGTGTATGTATATATTTGTTCTCTGTGTGTCTGTGTTCGGGAAAGGAGGGCTGTCTGACAGGTACAATTCTCTGATCGCTATGTTACAGTGGATCGATGTTAGTGTGCCACAAGTGTTAGAACTGCTTTTCCTAAAGAAAATGCTGCACTCTGCTCCCATCATTTCCCTTTATCGGTATTCACTAATAACTAATAAGGACATAAAAACAAGCTATTAGTGGAGACTGATGAATGAAAATGATGGGAGCAGGCAACAGCATTTTCTTTAGTTGTTATCAAGAATCCCGCACTGAGGTCTCCACAATTTGCAGACATTTTCTTCTGGTACTCAGTGGCATTCAAACTGAAATTGTATGGTGGAGGTGTGGTTTATTTGGGACTCTTAGGTTTATACACACCTTTTTCCTAAAGAAATGCAATGAGGCATTTCTTTTTGGGAGGGGAACTTTCCGAAGAAGGGCACAACTGCATGCATGTGCTTGAAGAGCCCAGACATAAATAAAGCAGGCTTTGGGTAAAAGTCTGTTGATGTCAAAGGGGGCAACTTTCAGTCTTCCTACTCGGGGCAAATGCCGCAAGCAGTTTTAACTCAGCAGCATTGCATCATTTCTCAAGGTGAATGTACGGCACAGATCGAAAACCCACGTGGTCACTTGTCTTCCACCTGCTTTCTCTGTGGGTCAATTTTTGCTGAAAGGGTACATTCAGGAGGCCAAAGATGCAATCAAAAGGCGACTTTTTTCTTCCCCAGGAATTCTTCCTTCTTAGTATAGTTCAACATAGGTGCATTGTGGAACCCCATGGGGAATTTAAGAGCTCAAGGTTTGGCAATTTTCCAACTCTTCTAACCTAGGTATTCACACAAGTAAGCGAGTTTGAAAAATGTCCACGCAGAACTAGTTACAAATATGTGGAAAATTCCACAATGCACATGCTTGAAGGCACATAGGCAAGAGGTATAAGTGAAAGCGTATGTGTGATGTGCATTTTAAACCCTAAAAATACGCTTTTCAAGAACTGCACATTGTATCCTCAATGAGGGTAATTTTAGAAGGTTGCACCTAGTTAACACAGTATTATAGACCATTATAGACCATGCCTATTTTCTAAAATCAACGATGCTCATACTTGACTTTATGAAATAAGACGTAAGTCTGAAAGCGCATGTGTTTATTTGAGGCGCGGTCAGTTGCGCCAGCCCTAGGATGGGTGGAAATGTTGCATCTAAATGTGTACAGAACGCATGTAAATTCTAAGTGGGGGATCATCAGTGGTTCGTCATCGCTACAGGAGCGAAGACCTCGATACTCAATGCTGAGGCTGTATCCCACCACCGACATTCAATATCAGGGTCATCCGGATAGCAAAGAAGGTAACCGGTGGCAGTGATAGTCAGCCACCTGCCAGGTTAGCTTCAGAGGTGAAAGTTAGACCACCCTTTCAGGTGCCTAACATTCGCTGCTTTACGATAATTGGACAGCTACTCAATATCGCCGCTGCCCGGTTATCACTGGGTGCTGCCCGAGGAACACCTCAATGCTAGCCGGCTAGCATCAGGGCCTTAGTGTCGCTGTACATGCTGCTGGCCACGTTAATCACATTGAATATCCTCCCTAAGGTTTTACAATTTCAGTACGTACTTATGTGCTCTGCCCAGGCTGCACCAAACACCCATGCCCACAATGAAAGTACGCTTTCGAAAGGTGTCGTCAGAACTGACCATCCAGGGTACACTGCATCTATTCTCCTCATTTTGGGCCAAAAGCCTTGGTCTAGTTTTTGCGCATGCTGCATTTGCCCAGACAAACGTCTACGAATATCTTCACGATGGAGACCCTCTCCAAAACGCTTCTTTGTAGGCTACTCTCCGCATTCAGTGTGTGGACCTGCATGACCACTTAGCAAATTCAGTATTATTCATCTTGGTTTCTGCTGTGTACACTATTAAATTCAGCGTTTGGCTGACGTCTAAATGCCATTAAGCAGCTCTGTGCATCCAGGAAAAGGAATATTGTGAGAGCAGTATTTATGCCCAGTGCCAACATATGGACATCTGTGACAACACTTTGATACTGAAATCTACATGATAAACTGACAAACTAAATGAAATTTCCGTTTACAGAAAAAGGAAGACTGGGCTTTCACTGTGCAATGTACTTAATCTCACCAGGGCACTAGTTATCTATCAATCTCAAATACATCCCATTACCGTATGGCTAGAAATTACAGATGCCTAATATTGCAATGTATCTCCTTCTCATCAGATACCATATCTCAGTATAACGTCCCTCAATCTTCCTATGCCAGACCCTAACTCTCTGAACTAATATGAGGCCATCCACAGTACCTGGAATGTGACAAAGAGGGAGTGACTTCAACAGTCTTCTGATATCATCAAACAAGACACTCGGGAAGCATGACTGAGGCTGGTAAAACCAAAAAATCTCTATATCACTGAAAATGAAAGAACGATATCAAAAATTAAACATACAGAGCAAAGACCATCAATCTCCTAACAATCAGATTTACAAGACAGAGTTGCATCTTTAAACATCTTTGACTTACATTGCCATCTCAGAGGAGTCTCAAAGTTAAGCAGCTCATAGAAGCCAACTCTCTTTTACCCATGTGAGGGAGCAGTCTGCAGGTGGCTAATTAATCACTCAGGGAGAGAGGTGGATGCGTCTAGCATAGCCACTCATACCCTGTCCCAAAAGAAAAAAGGTCTGGGCTCCTGCCGCATTCCTAATTTCAGAGGGGCATCAAAATTATTCAGGGCAGGACTCCAGGAATCTGATGAACTTTGGGTAACTCATTGAACTTAAGACGTTTATGTAGATGTTTAACAAAAGCTCTTTATTTCAGAGGTCATTGAAGGCAACATATTTCTGTCTCTAGGGATGGTATACTGAAATATAGAGAAGATTTTGCTTTCTACTAAATGTTTAAAGTCACCTAAATCATCATTAAGTTGACCCTATTATCAAGGTCTACCGGACATCACATTGTCACTTTGGACAACCTGAGACTATTCTGGATTTTTCCCTATTTATTTATTTAGCCAGTTTTGTATACTGCCTTATCCTTCAATCAAAGTGGTTAGGGATATAACGAGGGGTCTACATTCAACATAGGTGACAAGACATGCATATATTTCTGGGGGTTGAGTCCCAGGTCTGAGATGTTGGTGTTTGATGGCTGTATCGACAAGGCTGCGTGGATTGGGAGTTAAGGTTCTTGTTCATATGAGGCCATTAACAGGTGGGTTTTGCACGCATGCACATATTGTTCCAATTTTCCTAAGAGAAAAAGAAAAACTACATGCCAGTGCATCCTATGGGTGTAAAGTCAGGAATGAATCAGGTCAACATCAGGTGACATTCCAAAATATTTATTTATGGAAAAGTCATTTTTATTCATATTCAAATAAAATCACATTAACAGTGCAAAAAGAAAACCAAACAGGTCCACACGAGTAACAATAGGACCACATCTGCACATAAAAAACAACAAGAAACTCAACAAAGCAGGGAAATGTGAAGCAAAGCTAAACTCCTAAAGTCCAAAATACTTAAACCCTAAAGTCCTAAATACCTAAATACTTAAACCCCCCTCCCCCCCTGCCCTATCCCCCCTCCCCCCCAGAACACGAACGCCTAGAAAGTACAAGCAATGACACTCCCCACACACCCTTCACCCTTCACCCCCCACCCCCCCCTTCACCCCCTCCCCACCTCCGGACACCCCTACAGTCTCCAACTCATCCCGCAGGCTAGTCAATAAGGGGGCCCATACCTTCTCAAAGTCATCCAGGCACCGTTTACCCAGCAGCCGCGCGGTGGTATGCTCCATCTGGAGCAGGACCCGCACACGGCCTTCCCACTCCAAAAGGGTCGGCGCCGCGGGCGACACCCAGTGCCCAAGGATCACCTGCTTTGCTATTAAGAAGCCCTTCTCACATAGTCGACGTTTACTCCCATCCAGCCAAGCGGAACCCTCATATGACCCAAAGAGACACCACTCAGGCGTAGGCTCCAGCTGTCGCTCTACCCAAGCACCCAATCGCTCCACAACGGAAAGCCAAAAGGACTGAATGACAGGACACAACCAAAATTTATGCGCCAACGTCCCTCTCCCCCCCCCCCCCACAGGCCTGACACACATCAGTTGAAGTTAGACCCGCTCGAGCTGCCCATACATCATGCACATACCCCCGCCACAAGAACTTATACTGCACTTCCTGTAATTGAGCTGATTCTGAGATGGTAGGGATATGGCAAAACGCAGCCTTTAAATGCTCAACTGTACCGTCTGGAATCGAATCCGCCCTCCAGCGCTGGGCAAGTTCCACCAACCCACTCCAGTCCTCCCTACCGCTAAGGTCCCGTCCTAGAGTGCCCACTGTAATTTTCTCCGCAAAAAAATGCAACAAACTATTCGGGGCTCCCAGGGGGTCTCCCGCCCCCTGTCGCTGCAAACTTTTCACAAAATGCCGGGCCTGCAAGTAAAAATAAAAAACATGTACTGGCAAGTGATACCGTCACTGCAAGGACTGAAATGAATCCACTCCAGCTGAATCCTCCATCCTCAAGTGGCCCACATACTCTAAACCCCGCTGCCCCCACGTCTTGGCCACCAGCCCCTGTTGCCCCGGCAGGAACGCACCATTCCCCCCCAAGGGGAGACAGTCAGAACATCTCCAAGTAGCTCCGTGTCGCTGGCACAAGAAACGCCATGCTTGGCGAAGGGTCCCCAGATACCCGGACCCCCTCCACCCCGCCGGCAACTCACTGCTAGACCTGTGCATCCAGTACATCCGGTGGCAGGGTACCGACAACAGATCAAGCAAGTTGATCGGGACAACGGTCGTTGTCCAACCACAATGTCTCTTAAAGGTCTCAATAAGCTAGCCAGATTGTACTCCCTGAGGGCCACCAAGCCCGCTCCGCCAGCCGATATTGGCCGGAACAGATGCGGAAAAGCAATCCGGGACTTCTTACCCCTCCACAAAAAACGCGACAAATGCCGATCTAAGAGATGTAAATCCTTTCTCTGGAGCCAGATCGGGGCATTCCTTAACAGATAAATCCACCTCAGCATCTCCACCATTTTAAACAAAGCGATCCTCCCCTTCAGCGAGATAGGTAGGTCCCGCCACCTGCGGAGCCTGTCTATAGATTTCTGAAGCATCGGCTCCACATTCGCCGCGTATAAGTTCTTAAGCTTACCAGGAATCTGAATGCCGAGATATCGAATCTCACGATCCGCCCACACCAACGGGAAGGGCCCACCCCAATTATCTCTCAAGATCCCCCCAATGTCCAACCCCATTGACTTAGTTTTATTAATTTTCAACCCAGAGAACTCCCCAAACCGTGCAATTACCGCTAAGGCAGATGGTAGGGAACACCGAGAATTCGTCAGACACAAGAGGAGATCGTCCGCAAAGGCACTCACCTTCACCCCACCATCTGACCAACTAATTCCCTGTACCCCTCCTGCACCTTCCAACATTCTCAGCAAGGGCTCCAGTTGTAACAGAAATAACAGGGGGGACAGGGGACAGCCCTGCCTCGTCCCCCGCTGGAGTACAAAGGTGTCTGAACACGCACCCCCCGTATTTACAAAGGCCAAGGGTGCTCGATAGAATGCCTGTATCCAGCCAAAGAAGGCTCCTGTAATACCAAAGCGGTTCAGCACCTTGAACATGTAGTCCCATGAAACTCTATCAAAAGCCTTCTCGGCATCGAGACTAACCAACAGTAAAGGTTCCCCGCACTGAACACACATCTCCACCCCGAGAAGCACTTTACTAATGTTATAAAAAGCCTCTCTACCTTTGACAAAACCCGCCTGGCACGGACTTATTAACCGGGGAAGAATCCCTTGTAGCCGGGAAGCCAGGATCGCAGCCAATATCTTCATGTCATAATTAATCAGGGATATCGGCCGATACGAGGCCGGATCCTCCGCATCCTTGCCCTCTTTGGGAATCATTGTAATGGCCGCAGTCCTCATATCCCTGGGGAAACTACCCTCCCTCACTACCTCATCATAGACGGCCGCTAAGGACGGAACCAATCGAAACTCAAGCATCTTATAAAATTCTACTCCGTAGCCGTCAGGGCCCGGAGTCTTATGAGGCTTCCCCGCTCGGACCACCTGTGAATTTCGCCTCCCTCAATCGGTTTGTTAAGGTCTGCCAACTCCGTCTCCGAAAGACACGGGAGAGCGACCTCATCCAAGAACCGCTTCTCCTGCTCTCGGTTACCGGGTTCCGCTGTATACAAGGTCTGATAGAACTGCCTGAAGACCTGGGCTATTCCTCTAACATCTGACTGCTTAACCCCCGCCGAATCTCGCACGCATGTCACCATCTTGGACCCCCTCCCTGCCCGCACAAGACGAGCCAGCAAACGACCTGTTTTATTCCCATAGCGGAAAAGCCGATGTCGATAGTATTGCATATTGTACACCGCCCGCTCTTGAAGGAGATCATTAAGCTTACGCTGTACGTCCAAATACTCCTGCAGATGCGCCCTCCCATGCCCCCCCACAGCCAACCATTTCAGCCGTTGCAGATCCTGCATCAATAATAATATCTGCGCGTTTATCCTGCGCCTCTCCCGAACCACATAGGCTATAATATAGCCGCGCATTACCGCCTTCCCCGCCTCCCAACACAGCGTTGCAGACCGCACACTGGACTCGATAAGTTGTAAATAGTCATCCCATTTTTGTTCCAAATATTTACGAAAATCCCCATTCTGCCACATCTGTCTAGGGAAGGCCCAGCGTGAGTCTCCACGCTCTCTCCCTCTCCAATCCATACGCACCATGGCGTGGTCAGAGATGATAATCTGCTCAATTTCAGAACTGATCACTCTGCCGAACTCTCTTTCCGCTACCAAGATATAGTCGAGCCGGGACCAAGTGTGGTGCACCCTAGACAGATGTGTGAAATCTTTTTCCCTGCCATGTAGAGCCCTCCAGGTGTCCACCAGTCCCCCTGCCTGACACAAGTAGCTCACACCCCACCTACTCCAATCGCCTCTCATAGACATGCTAGACTGGTCATGGGGGCAGTTAAAATCACCCGCCACAACGACCGGGACCTGAGGGGCCCTCCCGACAGCCCGACCGATCCGTCGGAAGAAACAATGGTCATAGACGTTCGGGGCATAGATGTTCCCTAGATAAAACTCTTCGTCATTCAACCGTACATGCACAAACACATACCAGCCCAGTGGGTCCACCTCCTCTCGCAGCACTTCAACTTGCAGCTCTCGACTAAACAAAATGGCTACACCTTTTCTCCTACCTCCTGCAGAGGCCGCAATTACCTGCCCCACCCACCGTTGCTGAAGCTTAGCATGTTCCACCGCACTGAGGTGTGTCTCTTGCAAAAAGGCAACGTGGATCTGATTCTTTCGCAAGGCCTGCAATATTTTAGTTCGTTTAACAGGTGAATTTATACCCCCCACATTCCAGGTGATGAACCGAAGCCTATCCCGCATCGTACCTCCGCAATGGATTAATAGTACATATTGCTCCTCCCTTGCTCGGCCTGGGGGCGCCCAGCCTCACCCCCAGCCCAATGATCCCGGGAAACTAGCTCCACCCACTACCCCCGTACCAGTGGATCTCTGCGGAACCTTGACTCCATACCACCCACAACCCCCCACTACCCCCCAACAGTGCCCCCCTTCCCCACCCTCTGTCCCCCCTCCCCCCCACACCCCCTACATTCTCCCATCCAACCCCAATAAAAAACAAACATCCTATCATCAGCCAACATGGCCGATTAGAGGTCACCTCTGTGCACAGCGGGGCCGCCCCGCTCCCTCACCCAACAGTAACAAGCATAATCAGCGTCCCCTCCCCGAAGGAGCCCCACAAAGAGCTCCACGTCCAAGTCAGACTCTGTTACACCCCCTCGGGGGAGCTGGACATATCAATAACTGATCCCACCCTCCCCCCCCTAAGAAAAATATCGCTCTCCAAGCCCCCACATCACATCAGCTAAATAATATACACAAACGAGATTAACAACAATAAAGAGCACAGCAAGCCAACATAATGCACACTGAGTCCCCATAAACTAGCATAGAACACTCTAACGCAATACAAAATGACACACATAATGGTTCACACAGTCCATCCACAGAGCAAGAGACTGTCAGGATCAGTGGTAATGCAGCACCAATCCCTCCAGGCGCTCCAAGCGACCATAGTCCCGCGTCCCTCCACACTGCAGGCCTCACCGCTTCCGCTCAGCAGTCGAACTCTCCTGCTCTAGGCCAGGTGGAAGCTACAAGTCAGGGGGCACGACCGTACCCTCAGCTTGCTCAGGCGGGGGCTTATTCAACTTAGCCAAAAACATCCTGGCCGCTCCCACGGAGTCAAACACAAGGCTCTGCCCCATATTGTGGACTCGAAGCGTGGCCGGGAAGGCCAAAGTGAACCGAATCTTCTTCTGGAAGAGAGCCGTGCAGACAGGGGAGAATTCCTTACGTTTCGCCGTGACAGCCGCCGAATAATCCTGGAATAGCAAAAGCTTATTGTTGTTCAACAGGAGCGGGTCGTGCTGGCGGTACGCTCGCAAAAGCATCTCCTTGTGAGCAAAGTTAAGTATCCGAGCGATCACCACTCGTGGCCTCGGTCGATTCTCCATCTTGGGCCCGATGCGATGAGCACGCTCCACCTTAAGTTCGCCAACTAAAGAAGGCAGTCCCAGCTCTTTGGGGAGCCATTGCTCAAGTAAGGACAGAAGTTGTTGGTCCGTCGTCTGTTCCAAGATGCCCACCAAGCGGATGTTGTTCCGCCGAGAACGATTTTCCAAATCGTCCAATTTATTCTGCAAGGCCACAATCAGAGCACATGTGTCAGCCTGCGCTCTTTCCTGCCATCCATCGTCGTCCTCGATGGCCGACACGCGGTTCTCCAACTCCTCAATCCTTTGGCCCTGCGCTGCCATCGTCGCCCCCATCACCTCCAGCTTAGAGAGGATCTGATCAAATTTAGGATCTAAGTGACGAGCCACCTCTCTCGCAAGATCCTCAGTAGCGGAGTCAACACTCTCCGTACCCGGCGAGGAGGGCTGCAGCGCTGCCGACACGGAGGCCCGCGGCCGTAGCAGCTTCTCCTTCTCCTTCTCTTTTCGAACTGGGGGCAGCATCCGAAACAAAAGGCAGCGGTGAGTGAGGGAGAAGCATTAAAACAGGGACCTCCACCACAGGTGCTGGACGCCGGGGGCTTAAATTGCAGATTCTTCACCAATTATTGCAAGGCGGCCCCAGAGCAAGTGAAGAGACGTCTTCACCCGCTCATGCGTCACGTGACCTCCCCAAAATATTTATTTAAATAATGCTTTTCACTGGGTCAAAGTGGTTTACAGATATATGCTAACAGGCACTTTTTATTCCCTTGTCCCTGAAGGGCTCACAATCTAAGTGTACCTGAGAAAATGGAGGGTTAAGTGGCTTGCCCAAGGCCTCAAGGAGTGACCACAGGACTAGAGACCCCAGTCCCTCTGGCCTGAGGTTACTTATCCCTATGTGGGAATTGAACCCCTAGCCCTCCAGCCTGAGGTAACCTGTCCCAACCACTGAGCCACTCCTCCCTCCTACAGTCTTAACTATCAACCTGTCCCCCTACTACCATTCTCCACTCAAAATCCTCTACATCCAAAGAAATAGCATTCAACCTTCCCCCTCCTACTACCCTTCATTCTGTGTTTTGTACACATGTACTAATAAGAAAAGAAGAGGAGCAACAACCCTCCACAGAAATCACAGAAGTCACTAGAACAGAGCAGGGAGGACACGGCCACACCTCTTAAAACAAAGAAACCTTTTATTTTGTAAAACCTTCAAAGGTACAGACCCGACTTGGCCAAGTTTCGGCAGTCAGCCAATTAAGATGCAATTGCATATATATTCCAAGAGCAGTCAGGACATTGTAACAAGAGCCAGTAGTTGAAAGCTCAAAAAGCACTTCTCAGGTATACCTTTGGCATCTACTGAGAAAGTGAAAGTAAGAGAGAAGTCGGGTCTGTACCTTTGAAGATTTTACGCTGTTCTAGTGACTTCACATGTACTAATAGCCAGGGGCAGCTCTATAATGAGGCGGAGTGAGGCAGTGGCCTCAGATGGCAAACTTCTGGGGGTAGCAAAAATGCCCCCAAAACAGCCGCCTCACTCTGCCTTCAAATTAAAAAAACAAACAAAAAAAAGTTGGACAAGTTGCTGCGATAGTAATTTAAAAAGAAAAGGAAACCGGTGCGGAGCCTTCCAGCCCTATGGAACTCCTGCTGCTGTGTCCCACTCTAGCATTACTTCTTTTTGGGGGTGGGACACATCAGCAGGAGCCCCATAGGGCCGGAAGGCTCCGCACTGGTTTCCTTTTAAATTATTACCGCTATCACAGCCACTGTGGAAGTGGAAGGAGCAGAATGAGACAACACGGGGTAAGGAGAGGGAGTGGAACTGGGCTGACATGGGTGGCAGGAGAGGGAGCAGAATGGAGCTGCATGGGGGGAAGGAGAGGGAGCGGAACGGAGCTACATGGGGTGAAGGAGAGGAAGCTGAACAGAGCTACACGAGGGAAAGGAGAGGGAGCAGAATGGCTCTGACGTGGGGGAAAGGGGGAGCGGAATGGAGCTGAAAGAGGGCTGGAAAGGGAACTGATGAAAGGGGAAAGAGGCTGCAAGGGAGCTGACAGAGGGGGAAAGAGAGAGCTTGAAGGGAACTGACAGAGGGAGAAATAATGGGCTGGAAGGGAGCTGACAGAGGGGGAAAACAATGTCTGGAAGGGAACTGAGAGAGTAGAAGGAGATGGCTGAAAGGGACCTGACATGGGAGGAAAGAGGGGGCCGGAAGGGAGTTAATACCTGAGGATGGTACTGGAGGGAGATTGGAAGGAAGATGACACTAGGGAAGGGAGGAGGGGGATGGAAGGGAGCTGACACCGGGGGATGGTACAGGAAGGGGACTGGAAGGGAGCTGACATCTAGGGGTGGGACGGAGGGGGACTGGAAGGGAGCTGACACCTGGGGGTGGGACTGGAGGGAGCTGACACTTCAGGATGGGACTGGTAGATGGCTGGGTAATGGGGAGGAGGCTGGCAGGGAGGGGGCATTGGGACTGGAAGGGAGCTGATACGTGGGGAGAGTTACTGGGACTGGAAATAGGCTGATGGAAGGAAGTGAAGAAAAAAAGAAGAGACAAGAAATGGCAGATGGACTATAGACCATAGAAAGAGTGCTAAGAGAAGACAGGAAAGCAGAAGTCTCAGATCAGGACCAGCCTGACCAGAGAATAAAATAGTCAGACAACAAAGGTAGAAAAAAAAATGTATTTTCAATTTAGTGATTGGACTTTGCACTGTCTTTATATTTTACACAGTATGGGGAACTGAATCTCTTATTTATCTGATGTTGCACTGCTTGCAGAGTCTGGTTTCTTGGGGTTTCGGTTTAATTTTTGTCTAAATATTATAGTTTTACTTTAGGTTGTAATCACTTATTCTGTACTTGATGAGAGTCTGTGCTCTGAGTGTGTGAGCAAGGACATGTGTTCTGTTAACATGAAGTCTGTACATGGGGATCTGTACTGTAGTAATTTGCCTTGTTCAGCTTTTCAAATAGGTGTATGGATATTCTAGGGCCCGCTGCAGTATTTATAGTGCTGCTTTTTTCTCGGTAGGCACCCTGTATGAATTTTAGAAGTTTATGCTGGTATGTATGGTATGGTAGATTTGGCCTTGTAGATCTTTGGTAACTTTTGTAGGGTTTTATATTAGTTCCCAATATGCCTGGTACTAGAAAATGTTTGTTAGTGAGATGACTAGAATCAGATTTTTTTTTAAGATACTGAGTTCTGTGGCTGAATGTCCTGGTCCTGCTCTGCATCCAGTGTTGAGAGAGGGAGTTCTGTGGCTACAAAATATATGTTCAAAAAGAAAAAGCAAAAAAACAGTGGAGTGGAGGAGTGACCTAGTGGTTGGGGCAAGGTACTTTAGGCCAGAAGGTCAGGGGTTCAAATCCCACTAGAGGACAGTAATCTTGGGCCAGAAGGACTGGGGTTTCTAGTCCCACAGGTGCTCCTTGTGGTCTTGGGCAAGCCACTTAACCCTCCATAGCCCATGCTCCCTGTAAAATAGTTATCTCCAAGTTATAATGCCCTGTTCATTGTAAACCACATTGATGCAGAATAGCATGGTATATAAGAGAATGTAAATAAATAAATAACCATGTTGTTGTTAAGTGCCGTCGAGTCGGAGTCGACTCATGGCGACCCTCTGGATAGCTATCCTAAATTGTGTTCGGTCTTCAGTCAGGCGGCTCATTGACGACAGACTGGTACCCGTAGCTGCTGTTATTGTAGCGATCCATCTCATTGCTGGCCTTCCTCTTTTGCGTTGACCTTCTATCTTGCCAAGCATGATGTCTTTCTCTAATGATCTCTCTCTTCGCATGATGTGTCCGAAGTATGAAAGTCAAAGTCTTGTCATCTGAGCTTCTAAAGAAAGCTTAGGTTTGATCTCCTCTAGTACCGACTGGTTTGTTCTTCGGGCAGTCCATGGTATACACAGTATTCGCCGCCAGCACCAGAATTCAAAGGCATCAATTTTCTTCCTGTCTGTCTTTTTCACTGTCCAGCTTTCACATCCATATGATGTTATTGAAAATACCATGGCTTGAACAAGTCGAATCTTTGTATGGAGAGAGACATCTCTGCTCTTGAGAATCTTATCTAGGTCTTTCATAGCCATTCTGCCAAGAGCAATGCGTCGTCTGATTTCTTGACTGCTTGTTGCTTCTTTATTGATAGTTGATCCAAGTAGGTTAAAGTTGTTCACGAGAATAACCATAATGCAGTTTATAACAAAATAAAAATGATTATAATTTAGTTTTATAAAGTGTGCTGTGGTTCTCGTTCATTCTTTTAGTACCTTGGTGTGCAAACATCTTGCATTTCCTCCATATTATCTAATAGGCTTTTTGGTTTGGTTCAGTCCCTGACTGGAGTTTTCAAAAGCCCTCCCCCCACACACACACACTACCGGGGGTGGGGGGGTACCATCTCATCCCTCGCCTCAGGCAGCAGATTGCCTTGAGCCACCCCTGCTAATAACTATCATCCTATTTCCTCCTTTCTCCCATACTCCATGTCCTCTACCCCCACAGAAATAACCATCAATTTGCCCCCTACCATTTCTCACTTGACGTGTACAGAAAATTCAAGGTTAAGTTGGAATGTCCAAAGATGACGTCCATAATGGAGGAAGGTAAAGCTGAATGGTGAGCTTCCACCATGAAAGAGACCACAAGGAGTTTGGTAGATAACATCAAGAGAAGAGGTAATATCTTTCAAGAGAAGGGTTTCATAATCCATCAAGGCGGCCAAACAGTGCTACAAGGCAATAGCAAAAGCCTGAAGGATGCTAGGTTTGCCAAAGAAGAAAACCAGCTACCAAAAAGATATATGGGGAGATATTTCAGGTCCTAAATATGTAAACCCTAGAGTAAGGGTTCTTAACCCACAATGAATATTCATGAGATCATAGGCATGAGATCTTGGCACTGAACACCCTAATATTAAGCAGATTTCTTCATAAGTAAAGGGAGGGGATTATTTGTGTTGTGTTTGGCACCCTCAATCAGTTTATTTATTTATTTATTTATTTTATTTATTTATTTTACATTTTTTATATACCGCACTATTTGCGATCAGCGCGGTTTACATAAAACAAACAGTATCCGACAATAAACAAGAGTCAGGTCATTACAATGAACAGGAGCAATCAACTTGGATAACGGGGGAAACTATGTACATGTTTGGAACATTGAAATAGGTAACTGTATATATGTGAGATGGAGTTATTGTGTGTTGTTCATACCTGGTGGCTGGGGTTCGGGGGAGGCTGTGAGGTATTTAATAAAGAGGAGGTGTTTTAAGGCCTTCCTGAACTGGCTCAAGTTAGGGATAGCTCTGATGTGTGGTGGTAGGGAGTTCCAGAGGCTTGGGGCGCTCAGGCTGTAGGCTCTATTTGAAGTTGATATGGTGCATCTTGTCATAGCTTTTGGTATTGCTAGCATGTTGGCTGCAGCGGTTCTTCTTATCCTGTTGGGCATGGGTGGTTGTATGAGGTCACATATTGAAGAAGCGGATAACCCATTGATGGCCTTGAATGTCATCACTAAGATCTTGAAGCTAATCCTGGCTTGAATGGGGAGCCAGTGCAGCTGCATCAGGAGGGGTGTGATGTGCTCTCTCCTTGGTGCTCCTAAGAGGATTCGTGCAGCGCTGTTCATAGCGAGTTGTAAGGGATGTAAGGTTGCCTGAGGGAGACCTTGTAGGATGGCGTTTGCATAATCAAAATGAGGGATGATGAGGGCTTGGTAGATGGTACGGAAGTCGCTCAGCTCGAGTAGAGGGCGTATGTGTCTGAGGGATCTGATCTTGAAGTAGATCGCTCTTACTGTTTTTGCTATGTGCTGCTTCATGTTGAGGTTCTGATCCAATGTGACTCCGAGATACCGTATGGCTGATTTAACTTGCAGCTTGGCGTTGTCTACTTCCAAGTGGTTAGGTGGAATAAACTCAAGATTTCTAGAGATGAATAGGACCTCTGTTTTCTTATGTTGGATGCGCAGATTTTGGGAGAGGAGCCATTCGGATATTGCGTTGAAACACAATCCAGGGATATTGGCAGGTAAATCATGCAACTCACATTAAAGGATCTAATGATGTTACAAATGGGTTGGATATAAATGTTAAACATAAGTGACGATAGGGAGGATCCTTGAGGGACTCCTTGACTTTGTAGGAATGGCTCGGATGTGGTTCCATTTGCTCGTACGTGTTGCCATCTTCCAGACAGGTAAGACCTGCACCACTCCAGCGCTGTTTCGGTGATGCCTTTCTCTCTTAGCCGAATCAGGAAAATCTCGTGGCAGACTGAGTCGAAGGCTGCCGCAATATCTAAAAAGATAAGTGCGAAACCTGTACGTGAGTTGTCAATGCCTGAGATTATGGTGTTGAAAAGAGTAGTGAGTAGTGTTTCCACTCCATGTGACTCTCTGAAACCGTGTTGTGATGGATCTAGAGGTGCATTGGTGTCCACATGATCTTGTAGCTGCCTGTAGACTATTTTTTCAACGATTTTAGAGAGCATCGGGATACTGGATATGGGTCTGTAAGACTCGACCTTTAGAGGGTCTAATTTGGTGTCCTTAAGCAGCGGTCTAACAGAGGTCTGTTTGAGCATGGATGGGAACGACCCGGTGCTAAATGATAGTCCTATCATTTTAGCTAAGATTGGGGCAAGGTCAGATCGCAGATCTTTTATCCAGAATGCCGGACATGGATCTGAGTATGAAGTGGAGGTATTTAGGGTAGCAATGGTGTCTTCAATAGTTCTCTTAGACGGAGTGGTAAAGGTGGTTAGATACGTTGCGCATGCTTGAGCATCAGGGGGGTCCGGTATCACCATCTTGTCGGTTTTGCATAGTTTTGATTGCATAAAGATGGCATAATCCTGTGGGTGTATAGATCCTGTGCGCTCCGGGGTCGGTTCTCTGGCAAGAGATTTGACCAGGTTGAAGAGGTCGTGCGGCTTGTTTAATGAACGTTTCAGAGTGTTGGTGTGATGTTGTTTCATCTTGTCTGTGACCGCCCTGTGATGAGTGTGTAGGAGTTGGATGTATGCTGTTTGGTCACTGCTGGTACGTGATTTCCTCCAGCATTTTTCCGATCTTCGTAGGAGGGTTAATGACGCCCTTAAGTCAGGTGTGAACCATGGTGCGGATGGTCTTTTCTTTGGGGCTTTAGTCGTGGGAGGGCGGATTGCGATTGCGCTGAGTTTGCTGTTCCACGTGGAAATTAGGACATCTAGGTCTTGTGAGGTATTGTCAAGGAGAGAGTTTGTTTCATCCAGGATGCGTTCTTTGTTAAACGGATGAAAACTTCTCGCATTTGAGGTTGTGTTTGTTTGTGCGTTCGTAATGGGCCTTTGTGACCTGATGGGGGTCGGAATTTGGAATGAAATAAGCTTATGATCCGACCATGGAACTGCTGTTAGTGATAACGTGATGTTTTGTGCTTGTTGAAGCACCATTTGTGGGGCGAATATCAGGTCGAGAATGTTGCCCTTTGTGTGTGTAGGTTCATGAACCAATTGGGTGTATCCCAAGATATCTAGGGCTTCTGTGAAGGCGGCTGCCTGATTGTCCTGTAGGGATGGCAGGTTAAAATCACCTAGTATCCAGTTTGGTCTATGTGGAACATGGGTATTTGTTGCTATGTTTATGATATTGGAGAGGTTGTCTGGATCAGTAGAGGGCGCTCTATAAACAAGGTTTATGGAGCAAAAGTGGTTAGAAATAGATAATGTTTCAAGGGTATTGGTGTTGCTGGCTTCTACCATTTCGAATTGAAGGTCAGATCTGGTGATGATGGCAACTCCTCCACCCCTTTTGTTTTGCCTGTGGCTGGTGAAAGTGACGAAGTTGGGTGGGAGAAGTTGATTGAGGATGGTGTTATCTTCCGGTGAGAGCCAGGTCTCAGTTATCATGATGATATCCAGATTAAGATGAATTATTGTTTCAGTGATTGCTGGCCATTTTTTGCGAAGTGATCGAGCGTTGATGAGTGCGCACTTCAGGCTGTTAGTATGTGGGCGTTTATTTTGCTTTGGTTTAGAGTTATTTTGCAGAGGGATATAAACTAGACGGGGGCGGCGTGGATAGCTCGCTCCATGATAAAGGTTGTTGACGTCATCGGGACATTTTCTTCCACTAGTAGAGAGCGTTGGGATGTGGTTTTGTGCTGTCATTAGTGCCAGTGAGCTGGATGGCAAAATAGTGAGTAGAAGGTAAAGACTCATTAGAGTGAGGATTATGTGCTTCATTTTGGGTCTATCTGTGCCGGTACAAGGGTGGCAGAGGAAAATATAAGACAATTGGTGTGGTTTCAGGTTGTTAAAGTGTGGGAGAGAAAAGCCTCTTATAACTACCTTTTTGGAGTGGTATAAGACTGTAGGCAGCTGGTAAATAAGTAGACACAATGTTTCAGTTTTCAATTTGGAGCATTGGATATGTAGTAGAAACAATGTAACAAGTTTTTAAGTTGTAGCAATGTACATGCAGTAGACACAATGTAATAATGTATAAGATTGAGCAATGGAAACAATGTAACAAATGCTGTTAGACGTCCCTACCCACAAGCACTCATTAGTTAGCTAGTGCAGTAAGCAAACAAACATGTGTGACAATATTATTCAGGAAATTAATTCTAGGTGGTGTGAGATCGTCATATCTTTGTGTAAGAACAGTAAGGTTGATAATGCTTATCAAACCTGGTTTCCACAGGGTGTTGCCTGGTGTTGCAGGAAGGAGCAGTCTTGTAGGCTAGGCGGGCTAGTTTGTAAAGTTGACAGCTATGCATGAGATAGATTTTTATGAAACGCCTCTATTTAATACAGGGTTTCTGAACCCGGTCCTAAAGGACACACCTAGCCAGTCGGGTTTCAGGATAACCTCAATGAATATACATGACAGAGATTTGCATACACTGCATCCATTGTATGCAGATATCTCTCATGCATATTCATTCTGGCTATCCTGAAACCTGGGTGTGTCCCGAGGACTGGGTTGAAAACTACTGCCCTAGAAGACAGGAGACATGCTAGAAACTTTCATACACCTAGGAGATATTAAATATATAGAAGGCAGGCCTTTTCATAGGAAGGGAAGCATCGCAATAGGGGGTTTAGGGGATGGCCCAAAGTTCAGGATCTGTTTACCAAGCAGCACTAGTGGCTTCTGAATGAATTGGAGCCACGGCCCTGTTTTATTCAATGGGGCCACGACGCCGATTTCGCAAGGAACTCGCTAGCGCTGCTTAGTAAACAGAGCAATATATGTTTTGCACAAAAAGGGCAGTGGATCCATTACAGGTGATGGAGACAAAAAAATGTCTTATATTTTTAAGAATGCTTAGGACAAATACAGAGGATCTCCAGGGGTTGGAAAAATTGAAAGTCCAAGGCTTGATTAAGGTCTGTGGAAAGAGAAACACGGAGTGTAGATGCAAAGGACGCAGGCCTCTTTTAACAGAAAGGAAGACCTTTCATGAGGGGTCGTTAGATGAGCGTGAGACGAGGTAGAAACAGAGAAAAAATGACGGCAGATAAAGACCATACGACCTGTCCAGTTTGCCCTTCCGTTCCAACTACTAAGCTTTGTAGTCCCTTTTTTTCCTTAGAGACCCTTTGGGGACCCTTTAGCTAAAGTGCACTGGGGTTGTACAACCAATGTCTGTTTATCACTAAAACAAATGCATGGTAGTTGTAACTGCTGTGTGTTGACTACTGGGAGGTTTGTCCAACATGATCCCAGCAATTACTGCACTGAACAGTACCCTAAAGCGCCACAGCAGCAACATGTACAGTTACTGTAGGAGCACTTAATGCCAGCTCTTGAGGTGGTATTCAGTGAATCCACGCTAATTGCATGGATCACATTTAGCGTGTGGAGTTTACCCCCGCACTAACTGTGTAGCTCTCACCACACCCACTCTCCACCCCAGACCCGCCCACTTGTTCCCGTAACATGCAATGGACAGCATCGAAATCCAGCCACACTGTCATGGCCCCACGCTAGCTGTCCACACATGTCCAATGTGTGCTTTAGCACATACCAGACACATGTTGACATCTAATGTCCTTTAATAAAAGACTCTCTTTGTGTTAGCCCCATGCTTTCTTGAATTCAGATATAGTCCTTCTCTCTACTACCTCCACTGGGAAGTTATTCCATGCATCTACCACTCTTTCCATAAAGAAATACGTCCTGAGTCTGTCCCCTTTCACCTTCATCCTATGTCCCTTCGTTGCAGAGCTTCCTTTCAATTGAAAGAAGCTCTCCTCCTGTGCATTTATGCCACAGAGGTATATAGTCTCTATCATATCTCCCCTCTCCCACCTTTCCTCAAAAGTATACATATTGAGATCTTTAGGTTTGTCCCCATATACCTTATGACAAAGCCCACTGACCAGTTTGGTAGCCACCCTTTGCAAAGGCTCCATCCTGTTTATATCTTTTTGAAGATCTGGTCTCCAGAAATGCACACAATACTCCAAATGAGGCCTCCTCCTTCCTATTGTCCATTCCTCTTCCTATGCACCCAAGCATCCTTCTGGCTTTTGCCATCACCTTTTCTACCTGTTTGGCCACCTTAACAATCACCCCCAGGTCCTGCTCTTCTTTCATGGACAGAAGTACTTCACCCCCTATACTGTACCGCTCCCTTGGATGTTTGCAATCCAAATGCATGATCCTGCATCTTTTATCATTAAATCTCATCTGCAGACTCGACGGATGCATGAATAATACAAGGAAATTCTTTCTATATGCAAAGCATGGTAGATATGTGGAATAGTCTCTCAGTAGAGGTGGTGAAGACAAGGACTGTCTCTGAACTGAAGAAAGCTTGGGACAAGCACAGAGGGTCTCTGAGGGAGAGAGAGGGATTGTAGGGCTGAGTAGCTGGTGTGGATGATCAGCTCTGATGGGCTTGATGGTCTCTATCTATTTCCATGTTCTCTGCTTGCATATTTCTATTGTGCAAGGAGTAGCTTTGAGAATAGGAAAAGGAAATGGCAGGGCTGTACTCTATTAAGCAATGAAAGAATGGGTAAGAAACGAGATGGGTGTTATGTTTATGTTTATTTCATTTGATATACCGCCCTTTATAATATCAGGGCGGTGTACAATTGCCAAAATATACAGGAAAGCCGGAGGCCAGAAAAGGAAAAAGAACTACAATGCACGATAGGAAAGAGAGATCAGTCTAGCAGACAAGACAAGAGAAGCAGACAACATAGAAATGCAGAATTGCACAGTAAGAGTCGGGAGGTCAAAGGCAGCAGAAAACAGATGGGTTTTGAGTAGTGATTTAAATTTGAAGTAGTTCTGCTCTAGTCTGAGAGGGGTAGGAGGAGAATTCCATAAGGCGGGCCCAAGGAAAAAGAAAGCGGAGTGACGGGTAGATTGTAAATGGGCGCGGGCTGGAGAGGGAAGGTGAAGAGGGTTAATCTGCGCTGAACGAAGATCACAGCTGGGAGTATGGAATTGGAGGTATTGTGGAGTGTGGATGTAAATAGCTGGATGAACTGTAATAAGGACTTTATAACGGATGGCATTTTGTGCAAAGAATTTTTAAAAATCGCAGGCAGTAAAAAGAAAAGGGAATAGGAGAAGCAATGTGGGTTACTCTAGAGACGAGAATCAGACCTATGTATAACACTATTGTTATATTATCTTATATTATATTGGCCTTCTTAAACCAACATTGAACCCACATAAAATAATCTAATATTTCCCTTGAGGGCTCTTATCAACTCTTTGTGTTGTGTTCATTCTTTGGGTGTCTACCTTCCTTTGAAGGCTTTCTTCAAGTGCAATTTGTGTCGTTGAGTCAATGCTGACTCCTGGCGACCCAGCAGCCCCTGGGTTTTCTTGGCAAGGTGTGACCAGAAGCAGATAGCCAGGTCTTTCTTCCGAGACAATGTGGGTTACTCTTCAGCTCTCTGTAAATCTGCATTTTATGTATCAAAAAAGCGCTATAAAATTAGCTGCAAAATGAGCGGAAAGGGTCCCCTGCCTCAGAGCAGGTGTAACTATGTCCTGGAGCATTTGTGACCTACTGAAGATTATTCAAGAAGCCTATTTCTTAAAGGCACATGCACGCATATGTTGCTATTATAAAACATGGCGTTTTTCTTCAGAGGTGTGAGGAGTATCCAGTGGTTGGAAGCTTTCCCTTTTGTCATTTTGCCGATTACCAACTTTACGGTTGGAGATGCGATATGGATCCCCTGATGAAAAAGATTTTGTGAAACGCTTGGGCGCCTTAGATTCACGGCGTCAGGATTCAGAACGGGACTTCTGGGATTTGAAAAGAGACTTCTGAGTTTAAAACCTTTACCAACCACTTATATGAGCCACCGTGGAGGAGAAGCTAAGTATTAGCATTAGATAATGAATGGACTTATTAATTGTTCGTGAAATATGTACTGCACATGATATCAAACAAAGCAAGTGCTTAAAAGCAGAAATACTTTCTGGACGTTGTGATTGCTTGGGAAGAGTTTTACTGAATGCTATATTAGGACATCATGTCATCGAAAGTAACAAGAAGTATTGGAAAAAAGTAATCAAAAAAGAAAAAAAGATAAAAAGAAATGCTTGCTTAAGAAAAGGTCATTGATGTTAATAGCAGTGCATTGGAAGGGCAAAGAATTTATTAAGCCCTGAATGAGTACGCTGGGTTTTTGACTGAGACCTTATTTTTGTTATTTTTTACCAATAGAGTTGTGGCTGCATGTAGATTTCCATGTTTCTAGTGGTTAGTGTATGAGCAGATAACTAGATTCTTTTTGCTGTGGCAACTGCTCTATGATTTGACCAATTTAGTTTTGCTATTATAAAACAGGCAAAACAGTGGAACATTCTCGACTGTTAACATAAGTGTCCTGTTAGAAAATTATCACTGAAAAGATTTTTTTTCTTGTTTCAGCCTTAATTATTTTAGATATGGATCTCAAAGCAGAATATCCTATGAGGAGCAAAGAGCCCTGGCCGATTGATATTGCAGACAGCAAAGGCTGAAATATTGGAAATTGCACCAAAATGCTAAATACAGTGCAGAAAAATGACAGAAATTCCTGCAATTTGATATATAAAAGGCTAGAAATGAAGGAATCATAACTGCATCTAATATTTCCTTGCCTAACTGGTAAATGCCACCAGATTCGAGAAACATTATGGCCACTTTAAAGAAATATATTCAAAAGAATTTACTTATTAAAATTCATAACAATTCCTCCTATTGTCTTCCTCAAGGCTTCCTTCACTTCCTTGTTCCGCAGTGTATAAATGAGGGGGTTCAGCATGGGAGTGACGGCCCCATAGAAAAAGGAAATAATTTTGTCTTCTTTTGCGGACACCACTGAGCGAGGTCTTAAGTACATCACTAGGGCAGTCCCATAAAACAAAACGACAACTGTCAGGTGGGAGGTGCAGGTAGAGAAGGCTTTGCTTCTCCTATCAGTGGAACGGATTTTTAGGATGCTGGCGATAATGTGAACATAGGTAAAGATTATTACAGAAAGGGGAACAATGAGAACTAGTACAGCAACGACAAAAATAACTATTTCACTGAGATGGATATCAGTGCATGCTAATCTCATAACTGCGGTAACTTCACACACAAAGTGGTTAATGCTGTTGCGTCCGCAGAAGGGCAATGTCAGTGTAAAAGCCACATCAGCAACCGACAGCAAGAAACCGCCTACCCATGTCCAGACGGCTATCCTCATACACACTGCCCAGTTCATGATGGTGCTGTAAGTCAAGGGATAGCATATTGCTATGTATCGATCACCTGCCATGACAGCAAGAAGGAGGCACTCTATTACCCCCAAGGAGAGCGCAAAGTACATTTGAGCTGCGCATCCATTGAAGGAAATAGTTTTTCTTTCAGAAAGTAGATCCTTAAGCATCTTGGGAATGGTGGTAGAGGAGTAAGAGATGTCCAAGAAAGACAAATTGCAAAGAAAGAAGTACATGGGTGTGTGGAGGCGTTGGTCCACCCAAATAACCACAATGATGAGCGCATTGGCAGATAGGATGACCAGGTACACCAAGAGTAACATCGGAAAGAGGACCCGCTCTATCTCTGGTTGATCTGAGATTCCCAGTAGGATGAATTCCATCACTGACGTTTGATTCACATTTTCCATGTGGTGTGCTGGTTCTCTGGAGGGAGGAGTGGCCTATATCAACGTAAGGACAGAAAACAGATGATAGAAAAACAGTCTTAGCCTTATCTATTCTATTTCTGAATGACGATACTTTGCCCCTCTCTCATAAACATTACACTCAAGCAAAATGTCTGTACATTACGTGCAATCATTTCCCTGATGTCTCCTGCATTCAGTCCTAGAAAGACACATGGTGGTCATACTCACAACATGAACAAGCAAACCCTACATGGCCATGTTTTGGCAACAGCTTTCGTCAGGGTATTCTAAAAAATGAAAAAATAAACTAAGTATAATATAGAGTAGGGGCATTCAAAACATGAACAGCAGTACTGTATAAAGAAATATGGACATTACATAAAACCATTAAAAGGCATATTTAGAAAGGCCGTTTAGGTGCCATCTGGGACGTCCAAGTCAAACTGTCCAAAATTCCATGGGATGGGCAGCAGAGAAGGCATTTGTAGGTACTAAATATCTAAAATCAACCTGTTCTCACCCTAAAAGAGAGATTTCTCCAATGAGAGAAAAAGAAACGTGGATGTGCAGAATAATTGGAAAAAACACGTGCAGTTTTTCCACCGATTTTAGAAACTTGCACATGTCAGATATGGACAGGGGAGAGTCTTGGAACACAGGCACGTCCACCACACACATGACCCCAGCTTGCCATTTTGCAAATGAAGACGTGCAACAGCGTGGCATGTCTTGGCAGTGTCCTCGTTTTTATACTATTTCCTTTTTTAATTGGTCTTGTTTTATTTGATTCTTTTATGTGTCAAATATGTGTGCATATATAGTCCAAAGCCATTTCGCTGGCCACTTATTTTTAGTAGATATTGGACATTAAGGGGTTGAACTGCAAGGGTGCCGACAATGCTGACCACAACTGTATATCTGGAGGCTGGCTACCTGGTATGATGGCACAGGGATCCTCCTTCCCATGCCTGAACAGGGGAGCATTGCCACAAAGCAGACTGTGAGAAGGCAGGAAGGGTTGCCCCACAGATAGCAGAGGTTTACAGATTGAAATAAGCCAAGACAGAGAGTAGACCTTGTATGGAACAAGTGTAGTCACATGTAGGGAGCACCTGTGAGAAATGCCAGTACCCAGATATGTGGGAAACAGATGCATAGCCAGAAAGCCATAGTCATTAAAAGAGCATTCTTTTGTAGCTCAGCATTATTATACATCATTTGGGGAAATGCAAAGTTAGTTTAGGTTGTTGTGAACCTGGTAAAGGTCCATAGTTAGCATTTTAAAGGGTGTTTTTAGAGATGACCAAAGCAAGAATAACTGAAACATTTTTGTACTGCAAAGCAATTTTTGATGCAAGGTATATCATGACAAACATGTTAATATTTACTTTATCTTCTAATATATTAGAGTGCACTGAGATTACTTAGCACTTTTCTGGTAGTATATATAGTCTAGTTTGCATCAGCATTTATTTATTATCAGTATTTATGTCTAGTTTGCAACAGCAAAATACTGTCACTGAGAACAGCAGCTTAGGAGATGCATATTTTAACCAAAGAGGCATGGTCATCAGAGCCATCCATGTGTATATCACAGAGATGGTGGGCACAATAGGAAATGGGCAACTGTCCAGAATACGGTGAGCACAGGGACATCCAAAACCATTTCGGCATTTACCCATGTCCCATAATATTAGCAGAGGATGTTTTCTCCTCTTCAATGCATGGCCCGTGCCTGCACCTGTGCATGGTTCTTGCTGTGAATATGTGCACAGGACACATCTAGGAGCCAATCCCAGAAAAGTGGGTATATCTATACCCATGGATGAGGAATTAGCATGGACTGACATACATGTTCAATTTAAACATGTCTGCCGGAGATAACCGGTCTATATGGAATCCATCTCTAAGCACTTAGCATCAGGGTGTTTAGCGGCCCAAACCACTGAATATCCCAGTGAGAGGCATTTAAACAGTTTGCATTTTAGCAAACTAAGTAAATGCCTCTGAATATCCCCCCTACCTTTCTCCTGAAACAGTGAGGCCAGTCTTTAACCAAAAACAAAGAAATAGCTCCCGTGTATTCAGAAAGCTGAGCTGCCTTTAAACGCCATCTTTTCCCACCGGAGTGGGTGATTGACAATTGGACCCGATTTGATTCAGAAAATTAAAGAAAAAAACATTTAAAAATTCTTTGATGTTTCTTTTAAGAGCGATATCCTACTAGCCTCTGTCACTCTATAGAAGGGTCTGGCTATGTACCTCTCTGGACATCCTTTTTTAAATAAACCTAGCCCCCACGTCTGCTGCTTGGCATTTGAATCTTCCCCATATAGTACACAGTCTTTCCAATCATAGAAAATGGCTGACAGGGAGGCTGTCTCTTTAGCTTCTAAGTCAGTAGCTTTAAAAATGTCCATCAGTCATCAAAAAATGGTTGTTTTGAAGCTACCAACTCTTCCTTTTGATGTTGACAACCAGATAAGGGATTATGAGAGCAGTGCTCATCATCGGAAATCTCACATTTTTGTCACGTTGATTTCAACAGTCAAGAAAATTGATCTGCTGTTGCTGATTCCCCTCATGGACACATCATCAATGGATCATTTCCACATAAAAGCATTGCCTAAGTAGGCGCGGTCTGTAAGGAATTGCTTTCAAAATTCTGAACATATAAATTAACTGTCAGTGGCCATAGTGGCCCGATTGCTGACTCTTTAATCTGTTGTTGATAAGATGTGTTCTGAAATTTCAATTAATTCTTGGTCAGATCAATCCTCTCCAATTCATAAGTAAAATCTGTATGATCTCCAAGATGGTTATTTTTGGTGCAGAATACAAATTTGATAACTATTAATGCCTTCCCTTGAGAGATATTTGTATATAAAGACTCGAGAGCTAATAGTCAAAGACTTGCAAAATGTATCAATTCCGCCAACTGCAATATTCAAAGGCACTAACTTAGTGTGGCTGAATATTTGTATTATTTATTAGCATTTAGCTCGTGCCTTTCCAGTAGAAGTTCAAGGTAAGTTACAATCATCTCTTCCGAACCCAGTTAAATGACCCAGTGCTATCTGGAAATCGCAGTGGCGTTTTGT